>OY726528.1:3138953-4338953 GCA_963383655.1 Bathymodiolus septemdierum
TGTTTCAACTGAGAGAGATATACTCCGTATGTAGGTGCTGATGGAATATCGTTTCAACTGAGAGAGAGATACTCCGTATGTAGGTGCTGATGGAATATCGTTTCAACTGAGAGAGATATACTCCGTATGTAGGTGCTGATGGAATATCGTATCAACTGAGAGAGATATACTCCGTATGTAGGTGCTGCTGGAATATCGTTTCAACTGAGAGAGATATACTCCGTATGTAAGTGCTGATGAAATATCGTTTCAACTGAGAGAGATATACTTCGTATGTAGGTGCTGATGGAATATCGTTTCAACTGAGAGAGATATACTCCGTATGTAGGTGCTGATGGAATATCGTATCAACTGAGAGAGATATACTCCGTATGTAGGTGCTGATGGAATATCGTTTCAACTGAGAGATATATACTCCGTATGTAAGTGCTGATGAAATATCGTTTCAACTGAGAGAGATATACTTCGTATGTAGGTGCTGATGGAATATCGTTTCAACTGAGAGAGATATACTCCGTATGTAGGTGCTGATGGAATATCGTATCAACTGAGAGAGATATACTCCGTATGTAGGTGCTGATGGAATATCGTTTCAACTGAGAGATATATACTCCGTATGTAGGTGCTGATGGAATATCGTATCAACTGAGAGAGATATACTCCGTATGTAGGTGCTGATGGAATATTGTTTCAACTGAGAGAGATATACTCCGTATGTAGGTGCTGATGGAATATCGTTTCAACTGAGAGAGATATACTCCGTATGTAAGTGCTGATGGAATATCGTTTCAACTGAGAGAGATATACTCCGTATGTAGGTGCTGATGAAATAGTGTATCAACTGAGAGAGATATACTCCGTATGTAGGTGCTGATGGAATATCGTTTCAACTGAGAGAGATGTACTCGTATGTAGGTGCTGATGGAATATCGTATCAACTGAGAGAGAGATACTCCGCATGTAGGTGCTGATGGAATATCGTTTCAACTGACAGAGAGATATTCCGTATGTAGGTGCTGATGGAATATCGTTTCAACTGAGAGAGATATACCCCGTATGTAGGTGCTGATGGAATATCGTATCAACTGAGAGAGATATACTCCGTATGTAGGTGCTGATGTAATATCGTATCAACTGAGAGAGATATACTCCGTATGTAGGTGCTGATGGAATATCGTTTCAACTGAGAGAGATATACTCCGTATGTAGGTGCTGATGGAATATCGTTTCAACTGAGAGAGATATACTCCGTATGTAAGTGCTGATGAAATATCGTTTCAACTGAGAGAGATATACTCAGTATGTAGGTGCTGATGGAATATCGTTTCAACTGAGAGAGATATACTCCGTATGTAGGTGCTGATGGAATATCGTTTCAACTGAGAGAGATATACTCCGTATGTAGGTGCTGATGGAATATCGTATCAACTGAGAGAGATATACTCCGTATGTAGGTGCTGATGGAATGTTGCTACATATAAATGCAAAGTTGACAACTCAGTTAAAATAATACCAGACAATCGGAACAGTTCGGAAAAAGAAAAAAAATGTCACACCGTCGTAACATTTCGAAAAAAAACAACAAAAAAGCACATGTTGGAACGGTAAAAACATTTCATAATGTCGGGCAGTAAAAATACCACACTGTCTGAACAGATAAAATACCACACTATCGGGACAGGTAATATACCACACTATCGGGACAGTTAATATACCACACAATCGGGAGAGTTAATATACCACACTGTCGGAACAGTTAAAATACCACACTGTCGGAACAGTTAAAATACCACACTCTCGGAACAGTTAATATACCACACTGTCGGAACAGTAAAAACATTCCACACTGTCAGGACAGTTAAAATCACATATTGTCGGGAATATACCATACTATGGGAAGAGATAAAAAGAAACACGCTTGGAACAAATATAAAATGTAATGGAAATATCGTAGAAACAGAGGCAAATATTTGAATTTGTTAATTGATGCAAATATATTTATTAAATAAAATACAATACACAAATAAAACCCTATATAATAATTAAATAATAAGGAATTTTTCAAACTTTTCAACAGTATATTCAACAAATAGGCTATAATTGTTTTATCATTTTTCATTATTTATACTATTGCTAATAGACGAACTTCATTATCAAAAATATGTCACGAATGACCAAATAACGTTGTAGCTTACGCATGAGCTGCGCTACGCGCATGAGTGATTTACTGCGTTATTTGGTGACTCGTGACATATTTTTGATAATGAAACTCGTCAATTATTTATAGTATTTATTATATAGATAAAAAAATGTTTCGAATCGAATTTAATATAAAATGAGCTTAATTGCACTATATTCGTGTGTAGCGTAGGGATACACTATAATGTGTATCGCTTCAAAAAACATGGCGCCACCCATCCACGACAATAAAATAACTAAAATGCTTACCTTGAAATATTATTTTAGTTAAATTTTATCAGAATTGAAGCGTATACCAAGCCAAATAACGTCTAATTATCACATTTCAAACTGGCAGTCTTCATATGACATCGACAACGACATGGCGCGAAATATAGCGAGAGTGAAATTAAAAACGATAATTTCACTGTGAAATTATCGTTTTTACTTAACTCGGAAAATTCTGTAATTCACTGCTATATATGTTATAATGATAGATTAATACATGGCCTTTTCTTAGTCCTCGGGCCGATATCAAGGTCTCGGGCTGATAGCAAAGGCAATATGAAAAAGGTCATGTATTAATCTATTTATCACATATTTTGCCAGGACAGATAACATGTAATTGCCCTTCACAAGAGGACAGATAACATGTTATTGTCTTCGTAAAATGATATTGCCCTGGGGACAAATAGCACACCGCAAATTATGCTTTTATTACACATGCAAATTCGGCGCTATTTCAATAAAATATGTGCTAAAATACAAGAATAAAACCCTACATAATAAAATACAATATAAGAATAAAATCCTACATAATAAAATACAATATACGAATACAACCCTACATAATAAAATACAATATACGAATAAAACCCTACATAATAAAATACAATATAAGAATAAAACCCTACATAATAAAATACAATATACGAATACAACCCTTCATAATATATATTATATTGTCGTTTTTGACATAATCTTGAATCTGAAAAGAAAAGAAAAGAAAAGTTATTCAAGGTAAGATATCCTCCTAGAATTACATTACGACGGATGTCTCATGTGGAGCAGGAACTGATTGTTCTTCCGGAGCGCATGAGTTCACTCCCGGTTTTTAGTAAGGTCTGCGTTGCTCGATCTTTAGTTTTCTGTGTAATGTTTTGTAGATCGTTGTTTTTCCTATTCTATTTTTAGTTATTTTATTGTCTGTTCTTCAAGTTATCACGAATGATATCACATTTGATATGTTAATACTTTTCTGTCAATAGTTGAAAGAAAATATAATTATAGGTAAGTATCTTTACTGAAACTTGATGTGATTGTTTAAACAATTAGGGTAGATATATATAATATATTGCGCATGGTGAGTTTCTCGAATAACCTTCATTAGGTACACTCATAATAAAAGTCATATCATTTACAAACCTTTGGGGGTAAGAACACCACAATCAGCTAAGATATACATGAGGAGGAGAACCTTAGTTTTTATAATATCTATATAATTTATTAACTGTAAATTTTAATAATAAATATATCTAATAATCCATGGCAATGCCGAAACACTGACTGTTGGGTTGATGATACACTTAGGGACTAATAACTACACTAGGTACACTCACACCAAACGATTGGAAAACAAAATAATTTAAATTCATTTTGAAATTATTCAGTTATAGGTACATTTTTCTGAAAATTCCCATTTTCTCGTCTTTTATTTATTTACATGATGTCATTGTTTACCTAGCACGTGGTATATTGTTTAATATATAACTTTAAAGAATTAATCAATTAACTGTTTATGACCAATCAGAAACTTTGTAAAGAAAGTGTAAACAGTGATGGTCAATAATTCCTACAATATCAACACAATGGACAATCCTTTCTCACCTTAACTCACTGAACACACAAAAAAGAGACAAAGTCATATGACGTTGAAAATCCAGGACCTTGACTGGTACAGGCACCAACAAGTGGCATGGTTAAATCGGTTAATATGATCATAACCACCTTCTTTATAATAGGATCATAACCCCCTTCTTTATAATAGGATCATAACCTCCTTCTTTATAACTAGATCATAAGCCCCTTCTTTATAATAACCCCCTTGTGTATAGCTGAATCATAACCCCCTTCGCTATGATAGGATCATAACCCCCTTCGCTATGATAGGATCATAACCCCCTTTCTTAAAATAGGATCATTACCCTCTTCTTTATAATAGGATCATATCCCCCTTCTTTATAATATGATACTAACCCCCTTCTTTACAATAGGATCATAACCCCCTTCTTTATAATATGATACTAACCCCCTTCTTTTTAACTGGATCATAACCCCCTTCTTTATCATAGGATCATAGCCCCCTTCTTAATAATAGGATCATAACCCCCTTCTTTATAATAGGATCATGACCCCTTTCTTTATAATAGGATAGAAACCCCCTTCTTTATAATACGATCATAACCCCCTTCTCTATGCCTTGATCATAACCCCCTTCTTTATAATAGGATCATAACCCCATTCTTAATTTATTAACTGAAATTATTTAGTTATAGGTACATTTTTCTGAAACTTCCCATTTTCTCGTCATTTATTTATTTACATGATGTCATTGTTTTACCTAGCACGTGGTATATTGTTTAATATATAACTTTTACGAATTAATCAATTAACTATTTATGACCAATCAGAAACTTTGAAAAGAAAGTGTAAACAGTGATGGTCAATAATTCCTACAATATCAACAAAATGGACAATCCTTTCTCACCATCACTCATTCAACACACCAAAAAGAGACAAAGCCATATGACGTTGAAAATCCAGGACATTGCATGGTACAGGCACCAACAAGTGGCATGGTTAAACCGGTTAACAGGATCGTAACCCCCTTCTTTATAATAGGATCATAACCCCCTTCTTTATAATAGGATCATAACCCCCTTCTTTATAATAGGACCATAACCCCCTTCTTGATAACTGGATCATAACCCCCTTCTTTATAATAGGATCATAACCCCCTTCTTTATAACTGGATCATAACCCCCTTCTTTATAATAGGATCATAACTCCCTTCTTTATAATAGGATCATATCCACCTTCTTCATAATAGGATTATAACCCCCTTCTTAATAATAGGATACTAACCTCCTTCTTTATAATAGGATCATAACCCCCTTCTCTACAACTTGATCATAGCCCCCTTCTTTATATCTGGATCATAACACCCTTCTTTGTAACTGGATCATAACCCCCTTCTTTATAATAGGATCATAACCCCCTTCTTTATAATAGGATCATAGCCCCCTCCTTTATAATAGGATACTACCCCACTTCTTTATAATAGGATCATAACCCCCTTCTTTATAATAGGATCATAACCTCCTTCTTTATAATAGGATCATAGCCCCCTTCTTTATAATAGGATACTACCCCCCTTCTTTATAATAGGATCATAACCCCCTTCTTTATAATAGGATCATAAACCCCTTCTTTAGAATAGGATCATAGCCCCCTTCTTTATAATAGGATCATAAACCCCTTCTTTATAATAGGATCGTAACCCCCTTCTTTATAATAGGATAATAACCTCCTTCTTTATAATAGGATCATAACCCCCTTCTTTATAATAGAATACTAACCCCCTTCTTTATAATAGGATCATAACTCCCTTCTTTATAATAGGATCATAACCCCATTCTTTATAATAGGATACTAACCCCCTTCTTTATAACTGGATAATAACCCCCTTCTTTAGAATAGGATGATAACCCCCTTCTTTATAGCTGGATCATAACCCCCTTCCTTATAATAGGATCTTAACCTACTTCTTTATAATAGGATAATAACCTCCTTCTTTATAATAGGATCATAACCCCCTTCTTTATAATAGGATCATAACCTCCTTCTTTATAATAGGATCATAACCCACTTCTTTATAATAGAATAATAACCTCCTTCTTTATAATAGGATCATAACCCGCTTCTTTATAATAGGATACTAACCCCCTTCTTTATAATAGGATCACAACCCCCTTCTTTATAATAGGATCATAACCCCCTTCTTTATAATAGGATCATAACCCCCTTCTTTATAATAGGATCATAACCCATTCTTTATAACTGGATCTGGTAATGTCATTATAGAGGAATACATGTATTGTATTTGAAAGAATTGTAATAATTATATGTTGTGTTTCTTTTTGCTTATAGCAGGTTCAATTGTTAGCAAGCATTTTCATCTTACCTTTCATTTTCTATATTTTAACCTTTCCTTGATCTATATCTATATCTATATCTATATCTATATCTATATCTAGGATTAGGATTAGTACTTGTGCCATACAATGTCAGGGACCAGCTTTCTAAATCAACTACAAAAAACACAATTATACAATACAGCTTGCAATGAAAAATAAATTTGAACCTAGAGATATAAAATATAGAGAATAGTATTGTTACATGTAAGAGTGTTTAATTTTTTGAGAACTATGTTCACATCGTACATTTTGTATGTCTATTTATACGCCTATTAAAAGACCACATCGGTGATGCAATGATCAACTGGTCTATCCACGGACTGTTGCTTGGTGAGATAGCACAATAAAACTCTACTCATCATCACCATCAAATCAAATGTTTAAAGTGCTAACTCAGTGAGACAACAGTTCGCAGGTAGACATGTTGCTCCACTCGGACACATTATCATGATTTCGAGCCAACCGGTCTTCACTCTTACTCCTTACTTGCTCATTTGAAGAGCAGCACATGCCAATGTTATAGTGGAGTTCGTGTTACTCGATCTTTAGTTTTATGTGTATGTTTTATAGATCATTGTTTGTCCTTTTGTCCTTTTTCTATTGCCCATTGGGTTGTCTGTTGTTCTTCGAAATACGGATTCTGATTACCCATTTGGTATTTTCAAATATTATACCATCGTTAATTTGGAGAGAGAAAATGAATTTATCAGAGCAGTATCACATAGAAGGCGATGAGAAGTCAATTTCGAGCTAATCATATCAACGATAGTATGTTAATCGAGGATTTGGTACCATGACTTCGTTATAACGTTTTATTAGAACACGGCGATATTATGTCCTTTTCTGTTGGCTATTGTGTTGTCTGTCCTTTTTCGATTATGGATTTTGATTACCCCTTTCGTATGTTAAAACTTTTCTTAGGACTTTATTTAAAGTTTGGATTATACTTGATTTATTCAGGGTTCAGTTTAGACAGGTTTTACTTTATTTCATTAAAATTTATCTTACCAGTGGCTGAATGATATACAGACCGGAACTGAAGTCTCCATTGTCCAATTGGATTTTCACCCCAAAAGTGAACGGACATAAACGTCCATGATAACCTGCCACCAGATGCATTATCAGAAAGTCTGAGGGATAACAAAGGACTTGTCATACCACTTGGAGATACCAATGTAATTTCTATCTTGCCTCGAACATCAGTGTAGTTCATTGAGACTGTTGCAGTCACGTGTTCTAAGAAACGGATCGGTTGACCTCGTCTTGGTATATTTATGGCGCTTTCTCCATTAATTGCATTAATTGAATTTCTAGAATAAATTAAAACACAAAATGTACATTCAGATTAAATACAAGAAACAATAAGTGTATTTCACAAAATGGTTTGAAACATAAAAGACATGATCAGAAGCCGTAAGCCAAAGATCAGAGACAATACCATGGGAACAAGAAACGTGACAGACAGGCGAACCACTAACAACGTAATATATTTTATTCAAATGCTTGCTACAATTAACAGCCAAAAATCCAAGCTCCTTTTGGTGTTTCCCTGTTGTGATTATCCAGTTGTGTATTTGTTAGTATCATTTTGATTTCTATGTTGTAGCAGAAGAATTTTACAGTCGAACCTCGTGTTGAACAATCCAACAATTTAACAAGGAATCAGTCCACTATGTGAGATTGGGCCTACAACTAGCTTAATACTACCACTTTACATAAAAGTGTCTGTACCAAGCCAGGACAGTTATAGGTATGTGTGTTAGAGAGGTATCGAAGTGTCTGTACCAAGCCAGGACAGTGATGTGTATGTGTGTTAGAGAGGTATCGAAGTGTCTGTGCCAAGCCAGGACAGTGATAGGTATGTGTGTTAGAGAGGTATCGACGTGTATGTTCCAAGCCAGGACAGTGATGTGTATGTGTGTTAGAGAGGTATCGAAGTGTCTGTGCCAAGCCAGGACAGTGATGTGTATGTGTGTTAGAGAGGTATCGAAGTGTCTGTACTAAGCCAGGATAGTGATCTGTATGTGTGTCAGAGTGGTATCGAAGTGTATGTACCAAGCCAGGATAGTGATGTGCATATGTGTCAGAGAGGTATCGAAGTGTCTGTACCAATCCAGGACAGTGATGTGTATGTGTGTTAGAGAGGTATCGAAGTGTCTGTACCAAGCCAGGACAGTGATGTGTATGTGTGTTAGAGAGGTATCGAAGTGTCTCTGCCAAGCCAGGACAGTGATGTGTATGTGTGTTAGAGAGGTATCGAAGTGTCTGTACTAAGCCAGGATAGTGATCTGTATGTGTGTCAGAGTGGTATCGAAGTGTATGTACCAAGCCAGGATAGTGATGTGCATATGTGTCAGAGAGGTATCGAAGTGTCTGTACCAATCCAGGTCAGTGATGTGTATGTGTGTTAGAGAGGTATCGAAGTGTCTGTACCAAGCCAGGACAGTGATGTGTATGTGTGTTAGAGAGGTATCAAAGTGTCTGTACCAAGCCAGGACAGTGATGTGTATGTGTGTCAGAGAGGTATGGAAGTGTCTGTACCAATCCAGGACAGTGATGTGTATGTGTGTTAGAGAGGTATCGAAGTGTCTGTACCAAGCCAGGACAGTGATATGTATGTGTGCTAGAGAGGTATCGTAGTGTCTGTACCAAGCCAGGACAGTGATGTGTATGTGTGTTAGAGAGGTATCGAAGTGTCTGTACCAAGCCAGGACAGTGATGTGTATGTGTGTTAGAGAGGTATCGAAGTGTCTGTACCAAGCCAGGACAGTGATGTGTATGTGTGTTAGAGAGGTATCGAAGTGTCTGTACCAATCCAGGACAGTGATGTGTATGGGTGTTAGAGAGGTATCGAAGTGTCTGTACCAAGCCAGGACAGTAATGTGTTTGTGTGTTAGGGGTATCGATTGTGTTTATGTTCCTACGATTTTGATATTTGAATCTGATAGTGTGGTATTTTGTGATTGTTCTGACAGTGTGGTATTTTGTGATTGTTCTGACAGTGTGGTATTTTGTGATTGTTCTGACAGTGCGTACGTGGTATTTTGTGTGTATTTATCATTTGATTAGTATGATAGCAGCCACTGTCGCATAATGGCTACCATAAAGGTAATAACAAAATTACCGAACTCCGAACAATCTTACAAAGGGAAAGTCAAAACTCATAACCCATCCTCTTCTTGAGGGTGGCTTGATCATTTACACATGCACGCCAACTGTTAATATAAGATGGATAATATAACTGTGTACGCCGCCCACAATAAGAAAGGGAAGATATATGTGTGCTTTATGCTTTAAGAATGTCACCAAAGACAACATTTATCAGCTGTTATTCAATAACTGTTTGTTAGGAGTGATCACGAGCGGGGGGTGATATAGTACAGTAGGTTCCAACGGTGCTAGGGGTGGTCACTGGGGGAGGTAGAATTAGTACAGTAGGTTCCCACAGTGTGGTAAATTTTTTGTTTTTTATTTTCTTATTTAGGGGTACATTGTATTAACTAGACTGACCATTATCGTAGGAAAAGAACATCAGAATTTGAGATAATTAGACTGACTGTCAAAGATGAAATTAAATAATAGACTTACACAACTTCAGTGTTTAATGGAGTGTTATATATCTGTTGTGCTTCAATTGGTCTCCATATCTTCGCCATATTGACCATACCTTCTGCATTCATCATACCAAATCCAAACTTTGGATGTACTACAAATTAAATGAAAGATTTCCCTGTTAATAATGAAGATCATAAGGATAAACATAATATGAAAAAGTGACAAGGGATTCCAAAAACAAATTTGATATTTTTTTATTTACATATGGTGTGCAACACGATTTCCATGTCAGAAGATGTTCGAGTCGTTTTACACTAAGCATGATGGATGTCACTAGTGGATCACTGACAATGAATAACTGTGTCAACAATTCAACGACAGCCATTGTTATTACAATAGAAAACTACTGACAATGGATGACTGTGTCAACAATTCAACGACAGCTATTGATATTACAGTAGAAAATTAATGACAATGAATAACTGTGTCAACAAATCAACGACAGCTACTATTATTACAGTAAACAATGAATGACAATGAATGACCGTGTAAACAATTAAACGACAGCCATTGTTATTACAATAGAAAACTACTGACAATGGATGACTGTGTCAACAATTCAACGACATCTATTGTTATTACAGTAGAAAATTAATGACAATGAATAACTGTGTCAACAAATCAACGACAGCTACTATTATTACAGTAAACAATGACTGACAATGAATGACCGTGTAAACAATTCAATGACAGCCATTTTTATTACAGTAGAAAATTACTGACAATGAATAACTGTGTCAACAATTCAACGACAGCCATTGTTATTACAGTAGAAAATTGCTGACAATGGATAACTGTGTCAACAATTCAATGACAACTATTGTTATTACAGTAGAACATTACTGACAATGAATGACTGTGTCAACAATTCCACGACAGCCATTGTTATTACAGTAGAAAATGACTGAACATGAATGACCGTGTCAACAATTCAACGACAGCTATTGCTTTTACAGTAGAAAATTACTGACAATGAATAGCTGTGTCAACAATTCAACGACAGCTATTGCTTTTACAGTAGAAAATTACTGACAATGAATAGCTGTGTCAACAATTCAACGACAGCCATTGTTATTACAGTAGAAAATTACTGACATTGAATGCCCGTGTCAACAATTCAACGACAGCTATTGTTATTAGAGTAGAAAACTACTGACAATGAATGACTGTGTCAACAATTCAACGACAGCTATTGCTATTACAGTAGAAAATTACTGACAATGAATAACCGTGTCAACAATTCAACGGAAGTCATTGCTATTACAGCAGAAAATTACTTTAGTTATCAAACAAACCATAAAATCCTCTTCCATTTTGCTTCCATTTATAGCCAGGTCCATATTGGTCATCAGTTATATCGTATCTTCTAGATGTTTGGGCAATTAAATGCTGCACATCTCTCCATGTTAGATCTGGGCTGTTGCACAAAAATTAAAAAAATGTATTCAATACTGGTATGTAAAAAAGATTGAAGATACAACATTAGCAATTAGAGGTCGCAAGTCGAAGACGCACAGACAAATTATTAAAAAGTCAACAGAACAATAGACAACTAATGATCTACAATACATTTTGCTCTTTTTACTTTGGTCATTATGTTGTCTGTCCTTCACTTTACGACTTAATAAATCAGAGACAAGAATTGTTGGTTAGGATTAAACTAGGCATAGTCTTTAAATACTAATATGATATTTCCAAAAGTTGGAATTGAAATATTTTGAAGTCCAATTGTTCCATGTCACAGCTATTTTTCTGATTTATAAATATTCAGTTGATAGGTACTGTTCCAACATAGTAATAGGTTTAACAATTCAAAAATATAAATCAAAACTAAAATTACAAAATTTTGAGAAACAAAATACGTACTTCGCCTGCAATGCTAATGCAATTATCCCAGTTGCAATAGGAGCTGCAAACGAAGTTCCTTGTAAACCGTTAATAATGCATCCATCTAGATTTCGCAACGATGTCTGCAAAATAATAGTACATATTAACTAACACGGAAGGTACCACATGTAGATTATGAACTGAGTAGCCCTCACCCCCACCCCTTCATGGGCATCTCAGTTCACTTCCGTGTTTCAGTGGGGTTCCTCATGCTCAATCATTTTGTGTTTACATAGTATGTGGTTGACCTTTGTTCTTCCTCATCCGTCAGCTGATTACCTATATAATATTTTCAAACTTTTATTAAATTACATTTTTGTGAATGTCGCACCTCAGTTTATGAATGGTCATTATCCATTAAAATACATGTTTTGTAATACGAAATTCAACATCATCACACAAAGAAAAACCTGTCCTGATTTCCTGCATGTCAATTACATATAGCTATAGTCATACCATTATAAAACGTCAATGAGTGAATGATTGCCAAAACAGCTATATCATGACAAGAACAAGTTAGTTTTCAATGGGATGATAATGGTGATGAGGTCCGATTTGTTCTAGACCACGGCTAGTTGATTTGTGCTAGACCAACATGGCTAGTTGATTTGTACTAGACCAACACTGCTAGTTGATTTGTACTAGACCAACACGGCTAGTTGGATTTGCATAGTGCCAAGTCACTGAAACAACAGTCCACTCGTGAATAGACACTCTGACACATTATTTTGATTCCGAGCCAACCAGTCCTTGCTCGTTCTCCTACATTCTGGATGCGTGCTTGGCAGAGAAGCAACACATACCAATTTTATAGTTGTTGGATTGACCAGACAATACACTGCACTCGTGGCGAGCACACTAACCATTACAACACAAATGTTGTTTTAAAATACGTGTTTGAAAAAGCCCTTGATACAAATATACACAACCGATTTATATTGAGATTCAACTTTTACCCACTTACAAGAATGTCCAAAGGAACAGTATTGCTTTCATCAAGTTTGTCTATAGAAATTTTTTAGAGATCTTTGATTAACTGATTCAGCTTTATCAATTATATGCATGGACTGACGGCAGTTATGCAGTCTATAGTAAAGCAGCAAATCCGATATATTTTGTTTGGGTGTTTATTTGATGGTGTTTAACGTAACTTTCAACAATATTTCAGTTATATCGTGGCAGTCAGTTTTATTGGTGGGAGAACCCGGAGGACCCGGAGAAAACCACCGACCTGTCGCAAGTCGTAGACAAACTTTATCACATAAGGGACCAACCATTTAACTTGCAGGAGGGGTTATGTTTTTTTGTATCGTTCATCAATTTTTTTTCCGACAACACGAGAGTTAGAAGATCCTTTTTTGTCGCGCATTTTTTTTGACATTAGGTTATTTGACAAAAACTCTGAATCAGATTTGTTTTTCCTCCTCCAAAATCAGAAGATTTTGTTCAGCAACATTGGGAATCAGAATATTTTTTTAGAAAAAACCGCCCCCCCCCCCTGGAAATTAAATGGTCCGTCCCTAATGTTGTATACCTCGTCCCGAACGAGATTCGAACTTACAACATCAGTGGTGACAGGCACTGATTGCATAGGTAGTTGTAAATCCAGCTACCATACGATCACGGCCACGACGGCCCCTCCAAGTCCGATATAACCAGCTCTGATTCTAGTAATGATGTATGTAGAGATAACATCATAAATAACAACGCGAATGACGTCACGAATGACGTCTACATGTTTATTTTAAAAGAATCCTAATACATTGATAGAATGTTGCTTAAATCAAGTGAAAGGCATTTTAGATATGCATGTCTACATGCTCTGGAATCTGATGAAGATTAAAAGTGGCCATCTTCGCAAGTAATAGTAGAAGTATTGAATCAGATCGTAAAAGGTAGCTTTGCCACAGCCCACCAACTTTAACCCTAAGCACAATACTGCTCAATAAGAGTTGTTTTACGGTTGTCTTCCCTTTGTAAGTATGTGAAATTTTCTCCTATCAAGATATAGTAGTCATCGCCGAGAGTGACGTTTAAAACCTACAACTCGCAAAACAATTAAATAAAACTAGTTTAATCCTTCCACTTGTTATTGTAGTGCCTGTATCAACCCAGGATGTTGAGCAATGTAATTGTGTGTTAGTGGTATCGATTTTTCTACTGGAATTTGGAATTGTTCTGACAGTGTGGTATGATTTGTTTTCCATTTTATCTATGCTTGATCAAACATGTGTCAATATACTCATTTCATCATTTCATTTTCAAAAACTATAGTTATATATATAAAATATACAATAAAAATTAATTAATGACTTCTTACCATCAATCTGTCCCTAATACTACCACCATATGCAGCGGCCATTATGTGGGCACCAATCTCACCATAATACACAGATGATCTGTCCCTGATACTTGTGATAGAAATCATGTATATGCTGGAGTGTCTTTCTGCTGCATTACCATTGGCTTCGGGACCCCAGTTTCCTGCTGCCCATACATATATAATTCCCTTGCCTCCTCGGCCCTAATATCAAAAAAATACTATGACTACTGATATAATGTATCACATAATTGTTAAGCAAATTAGATATTCTAATACATTAATTATATAATACGCTTTCTCTTTGGCTAATATTTGCCGCCAAATCATCAGTTGACATGTCGTGACTAATGTTTCTAGTTTGAATGAGCCGCCATTTTTGAATTCTGGAAATCCAACGTATTTATTATGATAATAAAATAGATAATTAGGACATCGTCTACCTTTAAAATAATGTCTTGTTAGGTTTTATCCGATATTGAAGGGTGCATGATGTGGTATAACGTACTGTGTGTACATTCTACACTGCTAATTTTCTAATGATGTCCGAATTTTCTATGACTTTATGAGCAATAAAGGTTAAGAAGTCTTGGACAATATTTTCCTTATTTCAATTTTTTGTAATGTTTAGACCATTCCTTATAAACTCAATTGATAAAAACGATCGGAATAGTTTTGCTTTCCTTTAGAAAAGAAAAAAAAAACAGTATTGTATTTGAATTGTTATCAGTGTTAAGTGGGGATTTCACGGTCGCAAAATATCCGTTTTTCTACCTCGAGTACCCGTCGCCAACAAAAACTCCAATGCGACCGTGAAATTCCCGAGTGATGCCACCCAACTTTTCAACTTCAGTTATTTCTTAATTTAAAAGAATTAAAGTTTCCACTAACTACTTCAATCTATTATTGAATGTTTGTTGGTTCATTCTATAAAGCATTGTAACCAATGTATTTCAGACCGTAAAATTCTCAACTAACGCCGGCAACTTTTCAAATACAAGGCAGTTATTATTTGATAATATAACGGTACAACGGTACTGATGTCTATGATAATATAGTAGTACTGATGTCAATGATAATATAGTAGAACTGATGTCTATGATAACATACTAGTAATGATGTCTATGCTAATAAAATAGTACTGATGTCTATGATAATATAATAGTACTGATGTCAATGATAATGTGATAGTACTGATGTCTATGATAATATAATGGTATTGATGTCTATGATAATATAGAAGTACTGATGTCTATGATAATGTGATAGTACTGATGTCTATGATAATATAATAGTACTGATGTCTATGATAATATAGTAGTACTGATGTCTATGATAATATAATAGTACTGACGTTTATGATAATATAATAGTACTGATGTCTATGATAATATAGTAGTACTGATATCTATGATAATATAATAGTACTGACGTTTATGATAATATAATAGTACTGATGTCTATGATAATATAATAGTACTGATGTCTATGATAATATAATAGTACTGATGACTATGATAATATCATAGTACTGATATCTATGATAATATAATAGTACTGATGTCTATGATAACATAATAGTACTGATGTCTATGATAATATAATAGTACTGATGTCTATGATAATATAATAGAAAGAGTCAAAGGTGGAACCCGTAACACAACAATATATGACCTTTGACTTTTGTACATCGCACCGGTTTAACAAGTCAGGTGATCCCCTGATAATTTGATTTGATATTTAGTGCCCAACGCCTCTTTCAGCAATATTTCAGTTATATCATGCGACCAGTTTTAGTGGTGGAAGAAGCCGGAGTACGCGGAGAGAACCACCGACCATAGGAGAGCAACTGGGAAATTTGATCACTTGCCGCTGTGAGTCGAGTGCACCCTTTTTGTAATTTCCAAAGCCGGGTGCGAACCCACGTCGTATTGGTGATAAGCTTGTATGAGTTGTTAAGTAATCCAACTACCTAGATCATTGAACCTCCCCTGATAATATCATCATCTATTTAGACTTACATTGGCAATATTATAGTCAATTGCTGCTTTTGTTAATGATCCCATTCTCCAAAAACCGTATCTATGGGTGGATCCCCAACTATTAGTGTAAATGTCGACGGTTGATTTATGATGTGATAGAGCCAGGGCTATTTGTAGATCTGTCAGGAATACGTTACCTGGCACTCCGAGTAACCCAACAGCTGAAATTATAAAGCATGTTATTGAATACAAATTCAGATATACATATTCGGCTAAGAAATGTTTGAAAATCCCACATGTGGAATCAGAATTCATTAAGCGAAAGACAGATAATAGAATGATAAAGAGAAAAAGTACAAAAAGACAAACAACGATCTACAAAACACTACACAGAAAACATAAGACCAAGCAGCACGAACCCCATTACAAACCGTGGGTGAACCCAGGTCCTCCTGAACGGTAAATACTTCTTCCTCTACAAGTGTCACCCGCCATGTTATCCTACAAATGTTCATATAAACTACTGTATTACGTAGACTACATTTCAGGTTCAGTTAAAGCAAATTGTGTATGAATACAATGAAAAACCAATAATGACATAACTGTCAGAAAAGTTCTAAAGTCCAATAGAAAAAAACAACGATGCCACACACTGTCGGAACAGTTCCAAAGTCCAATAGAAAAACCAATAATGCTACAATATTGGAACAGTTCCAAACTCCAAAACAAAAACCATAATGCCACATTGTCACAACAGTCCCAAAGTCCCATATAAAAACAAATAATGCCACAATGTCGGAACAGTTCCAAATTCCCATATAAAACAAATAATACCACACTGTCGCAACAGTTCCAAAGTCCCATATAAAAATAGATAATGCCACACTGTCAGAACAGTTCCAAAGTCCCATATCAAAACAAATAATGCCACACTGTCAGAATAGTTCCAAAGTCCCATATAAAAACAAATAATGCCACACTGTCAGAATAGTTCCAAAGTCCCTTATCGAACAAATAATGCCACACTGTCGGAACAGTTCCAAAGTCCCATATAAAAATAAATAATGCCACACTGTCAGAACAGTTCCAAAGTCCCATATAAAAATAAATAATGCCACACTGTCAGAACAGTTTCAAAATCTCATATCAAAACAAATAATGCCACACTGTCTGAACTGCTCCAAAGTCCAATAGAAAAACAAATAATGCCACCATTTCGGAACAGTTCCAAAGTCAAATAGAAAAATGAAAAACCAATAATGCCACAATGTGGGAACAGTTCCAAAGTCCCATATAGAAACAAATAATGCCACACTGTCGGAACAGTTCCAAAGTCCAATAGAAAAACAAATAATGCCACCATGTCGGAACAGTTCCAAAGTCCAATAGAAAAATGAAAAACCAATAATGCCACACTGTCGGAACAGTTCCAAAGTCCAATAGAAAACTGAAAAAACAATAATGCCAAACTCTCGGAACAGTTCCAAAGTCCAATAGAGAAACAAATAATGCCATATTGTCGGAACAGTTCCAAAGTCTCATAGAAAAACAAATAATGCCATATTGTCGGAATAGTTCCAAAGTAACATACAAACACAAACAAAAGCTACACTGTCGGAACAGTTCCAAAGTTCAATAGATAAACATATGATACCACACTATCGAAAGAGTATCAAAGTCCATTAGAAAACCTAATAATGCAATATTGTCGGAACAGCTCCAAGGTTCCATTTAAAGACAAATAATACCATATTGTCGGAACAGTTCCAAATTCCCATATAAAAACAAATAATACCCCACTGTCAGAACAGTTCCAAAGTCCCATATAAAAACAAATAATGCCACACTGTCGGAACAGTTCCAAAGTCCAATAGAAAAATGAAAAACCAATAATGCCACACTCTCGGAACAGTTCCGAAGTCCAATAGTAAAACAAATAATGGCACACTGTCTGATCAGTTCCAAAGTCCAATAGAAAAACCAATAATGCCACACTGAGGGAATAGTTCCAAAGTCCAATAGAAAAAAAAATACCACACTGTCGGAACAGTTCCAAAGTCCAATAGAGCAATGAAAAACCAATAATGCCAAACTCTCGGAAAAGTTCCAAGGTCCATTTGAATAGCAAATGATGTCAAACTGTCGGAACATTTCCAAAGTCCAATAGAAAATCCAATAATGCCACACTGTCGGAACAGTTCCAAATTCCCATATAAAAACAAATAGTGCCACACTGTCAGAACAATTCCAAAGTCCCTTATCGAACAAATAATGCCACAATGTCGAAACAGTTCCAAAGTCCCATATACAAATAAATAATGCCACACTCTCAGAACAGTTCCAAAGTCCCATATAAAAATAAACAATGCCATACTGTCAGAACAGTTTCAAAATCTCATATCAAAAGAAATAATGCCACACTTTCGGAACAGTTCCAAAGTCCAATAGAAAAATGAAAAACCAATAATGCCACAATGTCGGAACAGTTCCAAAGTCCCATATAGAAACAAATAATGCCACACTGTCGGAACAGTTCCAAAGTCCAATAGAAAAATGAAAAAAACAATAATGCCTAACTGTCGGAACAGTTCCAAAGTCCAATAGAAAAATGAAAAAACAATAATGCCTAACTGTTCCAAAGTCCAATAGAGAAACAAATAATGCCATATTGTCGGAACAGTTCCAAAGTCTCATAGAAAAACAAATAATGCCATATTTTCGGAATAGTTCCAAAGTCACATAGAAAAAACAAAAAAAAACTACACTGTCGGAACAGTTCCAAAGTTCAATAGATAAACATATGATACCACACTATCGATAGAGTATCAAAGTCCATTAGAAAACCTAATAATGCCATATTGTCGGAACAGCTCCAAGGTCCCATTTAAAAACAAATAATACCACACTGTCGGAACAGTTCCAAATTCCCATATAAAAACAAATAATACCACACTGTCAGAACAGTTTCAAAGTCCCATATACAAACAAATAATGCCACACTGTCGGAACAGTTCCAAAGTCCAATAGAAAAATGAAAAATCAATAATGCCACACTCTCGGAACAGTTCCGAAATCCAATAGTAAAACAAATAATGGCACACTGTCAGAACAGTTCCAAAGTCCAATAGAAAAACCAATAATGCCACACTGTCTGATCAGTTCCAAAGTCCAATGGAAAAACAAATAATGCCACACTGAGGGAATAGTTCCAAAGTCCAATAGAAAAACAAATAATACCACACTGTCGGAACAGTTCCAAAGTTCAATAGAAAAATGAAAAACCAATAATGCCACACTCTCGGAAAAGTTCCAAGGTCCATTTGAAAAGCAAATGATGTCAAACTGTCAGAACAGTTCCAAAGTCCAATAGAAAAACCAATAATGCCACACTGTGGGAACAGTTCCAAAGTCCAATAGAAAAACCAATAATGCCACACTGTCGAAACAGTTCCAAAGTCCAATAGAAAAAACAAATAATGCCACACTGTCGGAACAGTTCCAAAGTCCCATATACTAACAAATAATGCCACACTGTCAGAGCAGGTTCAAAGTCCCATTTGAAAACTAATAATGCTACACTGTCGGAACAGTACCAAAGTCCAATAGAAAAACTAATAATGCCACACTGTGGGAACAGTACCAAAGTCCAATAGAAAAACTAATAATGCCACACTGTCGAAACAGTTCCAAAGCCCAATAGAAAAATGAAAAATCAGTAATGCCACACTCTCGGAAAAGTTCCAACGTCCAGTTGAATAGCAAATGATGCCACACGGTCGGAACATTTCCAATGTCCAATAGAATAGCAAATAATTCCACACTGTCGGAACAGTTCCAAAGTCATATCGAAAAACAAATAATGCCACACTGTCGGAACAGTTCCAAAGTCTAATAGAGAAACAAATAATGCCATATTGTTGGAACAGTTCCAAAGTCACATAGAAAAACAAATAATGCCATATTGTCGGCACAGTTCCAAAGTCACATAGATAAACAAAGGATACCACACTGACGAACACTTCCAAAGCCCAATAGTAAAACCAATAATGCCACACTATCGGAACAGTTCCAAAGTCCAATCGAGAAACAAATAATGCCATATTGTCGGAACAGTTCCAAAGTCACATAGAAAAACAAATAATGCCATATTTTCGGAACAGTTCCAAATCCCATATAAAACCAAATAATGCCACACTGTCAGAACAGTTCTAAAGTCCCATATAAAACAAATAATGCCACACTGTCGGAACAGTTCCAAAGTCTAATAGAAACATAAAAAACCAATAATGCCACACTCTCCGAACAGTTACAAAGTCCAATAGTAAAACAAATAATGGCACACTGTCAGAACAGTTCCAAAGACCCTTTAAAAAACCAATAGAAAAACAAATAATACCACACTGTCGGAACAGTTCCAAAGTCCAATAAAAAAATTAAAAACCAATAATGCCACACTCTAGGAAAAGTTCCAATGTCCAATAGAAAACTAAATAATGCCACATTCTCTGATCAGTTCCAAAGTCACATAGAAATAAAAATTCTACACTGTCGGAACAGTTCCAAAGCCCAATAGAAAAATGAAAAATCAGTAATGCCACACTTTCGGAAAAGTTCCAAGGTCCAGTTGAATAGCAAATGATGCCACACGGTCGGAACATTTCCAATGTCCAATAGAAAAACAAATAATTCCACACTGTCGGAACAGTTCCAAAGTCCTATCGAAAAACAAATAATGCCACACTGTCGGAACAGTTCCAAAGTCTAATAGAGAAACAAATAATGCGATATTGTTTGAACAGTTCCAAAGTCACATAGAAAAACAAATAATGCCATATTGTCGGAACAGTTCCAAAGTCACATAGATAAACAAAGGATACCACACCGACGAACACTTCCAAAGCCCAATAGTAAAACCAATAATGCCACACTATCGGAACAGTTCCAAAGTCCAATAGAGAAACAAATAATGCCATATTGTCGGAACAGTTCCAAAGTCACATAGAAAAACAAATAATGCCATATTGTCGGAACAGCTCCAAGATCCCTTATCAAAACAAATAATACCACACTGTCGGAACAGTTCCAAATCCCATATAAAACCAAATAATGCCACACTGTCAGAACAGTTCTAATGTCCCATATAAAAACAAATAATGCCACACTGTCGGAACAGTTCCAAAGTCTAATAGAAACATGAAAAACCAATAATGCCACACTCTCCGAACAGTTACAAAGTCCAATAGTAAAACAAATAATGGCACACTGTCAGAACAGTTCCAAAGACCCTTAAAAAAAACAATAATGCCATACTGTCGGAACAGTTTCAAAGTCCAATAGAAAAACAAATAATACCACACTGTCGGAACAGTTCCAAAGTCCAATAAAAAAATGAAAAACCAATAATGCTACACTCTACGAAAAGTTCCAATGTCCAGTTGAAAAGCAAATGATGTCAAGCTGTCGGAACAATTCCAAAGTCCAATAGAAAAACCAACAATGCCACACTGTGGGAACAGTTCCAAAGTCCAATAGAAAAACCAATAATTCCACACTGTCGGAACAGTTCCAAAGTCCAATAGAAAAATGAAAAACCAATAATGCCACACTCTCGGAACAGTTCCAAAGTCCAATAGTAAAACCAATAAAGGCACAATGTCAGAACAGTTCCAAAGCCCAATAGAAAAAACAAATAATGCCACACTGTCGGAACAGTTCCAAAGTCCAATTTACAAACAAATAATGCCACACTGTCAGAACAGGTTCAAAGTCCCATGTATAAACTAATATTGCCACACTGTCGGAACAGTTCCAAAGTCCAATACAAAAACTAATAATGCCACACTGTGGGAATAGTTCCAAAGCCCAATAGAAAAACCAATAATGCCACACTGTCGGAACATTTCCAAAGTCCCATATACAAACAAATAATGCCACAATGTCAGAACAGTTTCAAAGTCCCATATAAAAACTAATAATGCCACACTGTCGAAATATTTCCAAAGTCCAATAGAAAAATGAAAAAATAATAATGCCACACTGTCGGAACAGTTCCAAAGTCCAATAGAAAACTAAATAATGCCACACTCTCTGATCAGTTCCAAAGTCACATAGAAAAAAAAATGCTACACTGTCGGAACAGTTCCAAAGTCCAGTTGAATAGCAAATGATGCCACACTGTCGGAACAGTTCCAATGTCCAATAGAAAAACAAATAATTCCACACTGTCGGAACAGTTCCAAAGTCCTATCGAAAAACAAATAATGCCACACTGTCGGAACAGTTCCAAAGTCCAATAGAGAAACAAATAATGCCATATTGTCGGAACAGGTCCAAGGTCACATAAATAAACAAATGATACCACACCGACGGAATGCTTCCAAAGCCCAATAGTAAAACCAATAATGCCACACTATCAAAACAGTTCCAAAGTCCAATATAAAAATGAAAAACCAATAATGCCAAACTCTCGGAAAAGTTCCAAATACCATAGAAAGACAGAAAATGCTATATTATCGGAATAGTTCCAAAGTCAAATAGAAAAAAAAAGCAGCACTGTCGGAACACTTCCAAAGGCCAATAGAAAAATGAAAAATCAATAATGCCACACTCTCGGAACAGTTCCAAAGTTCAATAGTAAAACAAATAATGGCACACTGTCAGAACAGTTCCAAATTCCCATAGAAAAACCAATAATGCCACACTGTCTGATCAGTTCCAAAGTCCCATATCAAAACAAATAATACCACACTGTCGGAACAGTTCCAAAGTCCCATATAAAAATAAATAATGCCACACTATCAGAACAGTTCCAAAGTCCCATATCAAAACAAATAATACCACGCTGTCAGAACAGCTCCAAAGTCCCATATAAAAACAAATAATGCCACACTGTCGGAACATTTCCAAAGTCTTATATCAAAACAAATAATGCCACACTGTCGGAACAGTTCCAAAGTCCCATATAAAAATAAATAATGCCACACTGTCAGAACAGTTCCAAATCCCAAATCAAAACAAATAATACCACACTCTCAGAACAGTTCCAAAGTCCCATATCAAAACAAATAATGCCACACTGTCAGAACAATTCCGAAGTCCCTTATCGAACAAATAATGCCACACTGTCGGAACAGTTCCAAAGTCGCATATACAAATAAATAATGCCACACTGTCAGAAAAGTTCCAATGTCTCATATGCAAATAAATAATGCCATACTGTCAGAACAGTGTCAAAATCTCATATCAAAACAAATAATGCCACACTGTGGGAACTGTTCCAAGTCACAATTAAAAATAAATAATGCCACACTCTCAGAACAGTTCCAAAGTCCAATAGAAAAATGAAAAACCAATAATGCCACAATGTCGGAACAGTTCCAAAGTCCCATATAAAAACAAATAATGCCACACTGTCGGAACAGTTCCAAAGTTCAATAGATAAACATATGATACCACACTATCGAAAGAGCAACAAAGTCCAATAGAAAACCTAATAATGCCATATTGTCGGAACAGCTCAAAGGTCCCCTATAAAAACAAATAATACCACACTGTCGGAACAGTTCCAAAGTCCCATATAAAAACAAATAATGCCACACTGTCAGAACAGTTCTAAAGTCCCATATAAAAACAAATAATGCCACACTGTCGGAACAGTTCCAAAGTCCATTAGAAAAATGAAAAAACAATAATGCCACACTCTCGGAACAGTTCCAAAGTCCAATATTAAAAAAATAATGGCACAATCTCAGAGCAGTTCCAAAGTCCCATAGAAAAACCAATAATGCCACACTGTCGGAACAGTTTCAAATTCCAATAGAAAAACCAATAATGCCACACTGTGGGAACAGTTCCAAAGTCCAATAGAAAAACAAATAATACCGCACTGTCGGAACAGTTCCAAAGTCCAATAGAAAAATGAAAAACCAATAATGCCACACTCTCGGAACAGTTCCAAAGTCCAATAGTAAAACAAACAATGCCACACTGTCAGAACAATTCCAAAGTCCAATAGAAAAACCAATAATGCCACACTCTCGGAAAAGTTCCAAAGTCCCATATGAAGACCAATAATGCCACACTGTCGGAAAAGTTCCAAAGCACCATAGAAAAACTAATAATGCCACACAGTGGGAACAGTTCCAAAGTCCAATAGAAAAATGAAAAACCAATAATGCCACACTCCCGGAACAGTTCCAAAGTCCAATAGTAAAACAAACAATGGCACACTGTCAGAACAGCTCCAACGTCCCATATAAAAACAAATAATGCCACACTGTCCGAACAGTTCCAAAGTCCAATAGAAAAATGAAAAACCAATAATGCCACACTCTCGGAACAGTTCCAAGGCCAATAGAAAAACCAATATTGCCACACTGTGGGAATAGTTCCAAAGTCCAATAGAAAAACAAATAATACCACACTCTCGGAACAGTTCCAAAGTCCAATAGAAAAACCAATAATGCCACACTGTCGGAACAGTTCCAAGGCCAATAGAAAAACCAATATTGCCACATTGTGGGAATAGTTCCAAAGTCCAATAGAAAAACAAATAACACCACACTGTCGAAACAGTTCCAAAGTCCAATAGAAAAATGAAAAACCAATAATGCCAAACTCTCGAAAAAGTTCCAACGTCCAGTTAAAAAGCAAATGATGTCAAACTGTCGGAACAGTTCCAAAGACCAATAGAAAAACCTATAATGCCAAACTGTGGGAACAGTTCCAAAGTCCCATATAAAAACCAATAATGCCACACTGTCGGAACAGTTCCAAAGCACCATAGAAAAACAAATAATGCCACGCTGTCGGAACAGTTCCAAAGTCCAATAGAAAAATGAAAAACCAATAATGCCACACTCTCGGAACAGTTCCAAAGCCCAATAGTAAAACAAATAATGGCACACTGTCAGAACGGTTGCAAAGTCCCATAGAAAAACCAATAATGCCACACTGTGGGAACTGTTCCAAGTCACAATTAAAAATAAATAATGCCACACTCTCAGAACAGTTCCAAAGTCCAATAGGAAAATGAAAAACCAATAATGCCACACTCTCGGAACAGTTCCAAAGTTCAATAGTAAAACAAACAATGCCACACTGTCAGAACAGTTCCAAAGTCCAATAGAAAAACCAATAATGCCACACTGTCGGAACAGTTCCAAAGTCCCATAGAAAAACCAATAATGGCACACTGTGGGAATAGTTCCAAAGTCCAATAGAAAAACAAATAATATCACACTGTCGGAACAGTTCCAAAGTCCAATAGAAAAATGAAAAACCAATAATGCCACACTCTCGGAAAAGTTCCAAGGTCCAGTTGAAAAGCAAATGATGTCAAACTGTCGGAACAGTTCCAAAATCCAATAGAAAAACCAATAATGCCACACTGTCGAAAAAGTTCCAAAGTCGCATATACATACCAATAATGCCACACTGTCAGAACAGTTCCAAAGTCCCATATAAAAACCAATCATGCCACACTGTCGGAAAAGTTCCAAAGTCCCATATAAAAACCAATAATGCCACACTGTCGGAACAGTTCCAAAGCACCATAGAAAAACAAATAATGCCACACTGTCGGAACAGTTCCAAAGTCCAATAAAAAAATGAAAAACCAATAATGCCACACTCTCGGTACAGTTCCAAAGTCCAATAGTAAAACAAACAATGCCACACTGTCAGAACAGTCCCACAGTCCCGTAGAAAAACCAATAATGCCACACTGTAGGAACAGTTCCAAAATCCAATAGAAAAATCAATATTCCCACACTGTAGGAATAGTTCCAAAGTCCAATAGAAAAACAAATAATACCACACTCTCGGAACAGTTCCAAAGTCCAATAGAAAAACCAATAAAGCCACACTGTCGGAACAGTTCCAAGGCCAATAGAAAAACCAATAATGCCACACGGTGGGAATAGTTCCAAAGTCCAATGGAAAAACCAATAATGCCACACTGTGGGAACAGTTCAAAAGTCCAACAGAAAAACCAATAATGCCACACTGTGGGAACAGTTCAAAAGTCCAACAGAAAAACCAATAATGCCACACTGTCGGAAAAGTTCCAAAGTCCCATATACATACCAATAATGCCACACTGTCAGAACAGTTCCAAAGTCCCATATAAAAACCAATCATGCCACACTGTCGGAAAAGTTCCAAAGTCCCATATAAAAACCAATAATGCCACACTGTCGGAACAGTTCCAAAGCATCATAGAAAAACACATAATGCCACACTGTCGGAACAGTTCCAAAGTCCAATAGAATTATGAAAAACCAATAATGCCACACTGTCGGAACAGTTCCAAAGTCCAATAGTAAAACAAACAATGCCACACTGTCAGAACAGTCCCACAGTCCCGTAGAAAAACCAATAATGCCACACTGTAGGAACAGTTCCAAAATCCAATAGAAAAACCAATATTCCCACACTGTAGGAATAGTTCCAAAGTCCAATAGAAAAACAAATAATACTACACTCTCGGAACAGTTCCAAAGTCCAATAGAAAAACCAATAATGCCACACTGTCGGAACAGTTCCAAGGCCAATAGAAAAACCAATAATGCCACACGGTGGGAATAGTTCCAAAGTCCAATAGAAAAACCAATAATGCCACACTGTGGGAACAGTTCAAAAGTCCAACAGAAAAACCAATAATGCCACACTGTGGGAACAGTTCAAAAGTCCAACAGAAAAACCAATAATGCCACACTGTCGGAACAGTTCCAAAGTCCCATATAAAAACAAATAATGCCACACTGTCGGAACAGTTCGAAAGTCCCATATAAAAACCAATAATGCCTCACTGTCGGAACAGTTCCAAAGCACCACAGAAAAACAAATAACGCCACACTGTCGCAACAGTTCCCAAACCCAATAGAAAAACAAATAATGCCATATTGTCGGAACAGTTCCAAAGTCACATATAAATACAAAAAAGCTACACTGTCGGAACAGTTCCAAAGTTCAATAGATAAACATATGATACTACACTATCGAAAGAGTATCAAAGTCCAATAGAAAACCTAATAATGCCATATTGTCGGAACAGTTCCAAAGTCCAATAGAAAAATGAAAAAAAAATAATGGCACACTGTCAGAACAGTTCCAAAGTCCCATAGAAAAACCAATAATGCCACACTGTCGGAACAGTTCCAAAGTCCACTAGAAAAACCAATAATGCCACACTGTTGCAACAGGTCCAAGGTCCAGTTGAAAAGCATATGATGTCAAACTGTCGGAACAGTTCCAAAATCCCATATACAAACCAATAATGCCACACTGTCAAAACAGTTCCAAAGTCCCATATAAAAACCAATCATGCCACACTGTCGGAACAGTTCCAATGTCCCATATAAAAATAAATAATGCCACACTGTCGAACATTTCCAAAGCACCATGCAAAAACCAATAATGCCACACTGTCGGAACAGTTCCAAAGTCCAATAGAAAAATAAAAAAACCAATAATGCCACACTCTCGGAAAAGTTGCAAGGTCCAGTTGAAAAGCAAATGATGTCAAACTGTCGGAACAGTTCCAAAGTCCAATAGAAAAACCAATAATGCCACACTGTGGGAACAGTTCCAAAGTCCAATAGAAAAACCAATAATGCCACACTGTCGGAACAGTTCCAAAGTCCAATAGAAAAATGAAAAACCAATAATGCCACACTCTCGGAACCGATCCGAAATCCAATAGTAAAACAAATAATGGCACACTGTCAGAACAGTTCCAAAGTCCAATAGAAAAACCAATAATGCCACACTATCTGATCAGTTCCAAAGTCCAATAGAAAAACAAATAATGCCACACTGAGGGAATAGTTCCAAAGTCCAATAGAAAAACAAATAATACCACACTGTCGGAACAGTTCCAAAGTTCAATAGAAAAATGAAAAACCAATAATGCCACACTCTCGGAAAAGTTCCAAGGTCCATTTGAAAAGCAAATGATGTCAAACTGTCAGAACAGTTCCAAAGTCCAATAGAAAAACCAATAATGCCACATTGTGGGAACAGTTCAAAAGTCCAACAGAAAAACCAATAATGCCACACTGTCGGAACAGTTCCAAAGTCCCATATAAAAACAAATAATGCCACACTGTCGGAACAGTTCCAAAGTCCCATATAAAAACCAATAATGCCTCACTGTCGGAACAGTTCCAAAGCACCATGGAAAAACAAATAACGCCACACTGTCGCAACAGTTCCCAAGCCCAATAGAAAAACAAATAATGCCATATTGTCGGAATAGTTCCAAAGTCACATAGAAATACAAAAAAGCTACACTGTCGGAACAGTTCCAAAGTTCAATAGATAAACATATGATACTACACTATCGAAAGAGTATCAAAGTCCAATAGAAAACCTAATAATGCCATATTGTCGGAACAGTTCCAAAGTCCAATAGAAAAATGAAAAACAAATAATGGCACACTGTCAGAACAGTTCCAAAGTCCCATAGAAAAACCAATAATGCCACACTGTCGGAACAGTTCCAAAGTCCACTAGAAAAACCAATAATGCCACACTGTTGGAACAGTTCCAAGGTCCAGTTGAAAAGCATATGATGTCAAACTGTCGGAACAGTTCCAAAGTCCAATATACAAACCAATAATGCCACACTGTCAAAACAGTTCCAAAGTCCCATATAAAAACCAATCATGCCACACTGTCGGAACAGTTCCAATGTCCCATATAAAAATAAATAATGCCACACTGTCGAACAGTTCCAAAGCACCATACAAAAACCAATAATGCCACACTGTCGAAACAGTTTCAAAGTCCAATAAAAAAATGAAAAACCAATAATGCCACACTCTCGGAAAAGTTGCAAGGTCCAGTTGAAATGCAAATGATGTCAAACTGTCGGAACAGTTCCAAAGTCCAATAGAAAAACCAATAATGCCACACTGTGGGAACAGTTCCAAAGTCCAATAGAAAAACCAATCATGCCACACTGTCGAACAGTTCCAAAGTCCAATAGAAAAATGAAAAACCAATAATGCCACACTCTCGGAACAGATCC
This sequence comes from Bathymodiolus septemdierum, assembly GCA_963383655.1. NCBI lineage: Eukaryota > Metazoa > Mollusca > Bivalvia > Mytilida > Modiolidae > Bathymodiolus > Bathymodiolus septemdierum. Next base: position 3,168,225 of record OY726528.1, read on the forward strand.
GAAATCCAATAGTAAAACAAATAATGGCACACTGTCAGAACAGTTCCAAAGTCCAATAGAAAAACCAATAATGCCACACTATCTGATCAGTTCCAAAGTCCAATAGAAAAACAAATAATGCCACACCGAGGGAATAGTTCCAAAGTCCAATAGAAAAACAAATAATACCACACTGTCGGAACAGTTCCAAAGTTCAATAGAAAAATGAAAAACCAATAATGCCACACTCTCGGAAAAGTTCCAAGGTCCATTTGAAAAGCAAATGATGTCAAACTGTCAGAACAGTTCCAAAGTCCAATAGAAAAACCAATAATGCCACACTGTGGGAACAGTTCAAAAGTCCAACAGAAAAACCAATAATGCCACACTGTCGGAACAGTTCCAAAGTCCCATATAAAAACAAATAATGCCACACTCTCGGAATAGTTCCAAAGTCCCATATAAAAACCAATAATGCCTCACTGTCGGAACAGTTCCAAAGCACCATGGAAAAACAAATAACGCTACACTGTCGCAACAGTTCCCAAGCCCAATAGAAAAACAAATAATGCCATATTGTCGGAATAGTTCCAAAGTCACATAGAAATACAAAAAAGCTACACTGTCGGAACAGTTCCAAAGTTCAATAGATAAACATATGATACTACACTATCGAAAGAGTATCAAAGTCCAATAGAAAACCTAATAATGCCATATTGTCGGAACAGTTCCAAAGTCCAATAGAAAAATGAAAAACAAATAATGGCACATTGTGGGAACAGTTCAAAAGTCCAACAGAAAAACCAATAATGCCACACTGTCGGAACAGTTCCAAAGTCCCATATAAAAACAAATAATGCCACACTGTCGGAACAGTTCCAAAGTCCCATATAAAAACCAATAATGCCTCACTGTCGGAACAGTTCCAAAGCACCATGGAAAAACAAATAACGCCACACTGTCGCAACAGTTCCCAAGCCCAATAGAAAAACAAATAATGCCATATTGTCGGAATAGTTCCAAAGTCACATAGAAATACAAAAAAGCTACACTGTCGGAACAGTTCCAAAGTTCAATAGATAAACATATGATACTACACTATCGAAAGAGTATCAAAGTCCAATAGAAAACCTAATAATGCCATATTGTCGGAACAGTTCCAAAGTCCAATAGAAAAATGAAAAACAAATAATGGCACACTGTCAGAACAGTTCCAAAGTCCCATAGAAAAACCAATAATGCCACACTGTCGGAACAGTTCCAAAGTCCACTAGAAAAACCAATAATGCCACACTGTTGGAACAGTTCCAAGGTCCAGTTGAAAAGCATATGATGTCAAACTGTCGGAACAGTTCCAAAATCCAATAGAAAAACCAATAATGCCACACTGTCGAAAAAGTTCCAAAGTCGCATATACATACCAATAATGCCACACTGTCAGAACAGTTCCAAAGTCCCATATAAAAACCAATCATGCCACACTGTCGGAAAAGTTCCAAAGTCCCATATAAAAACCAATAATGCCACACTGTCGGAACAGTTCCAAAGCACCATAGAAAAACAAATAATGCCACACTGTCGGAACAGTTCCAAAGTCCAATAAAAAAATGAAAAACCAATAATGCCACACTCTCGGAACAGTTCCAAAGTCCAATAGTAAAACAAACAATGCCACACTGTCAGAACAGTCCCACAGTCCCGTAGAAAAACCAATAATGCCACACTGTAGGAACAGTTCCAAAATCCAATAGAAAAATCAATATTCCCACACTGTAGGAATAGTTCCAAAGTCCAATAGAAAAACAAATAATACCACACTCTCGGAACAGTTCCAAAGTCCAATAGAAAAACCTATAATGCCACACTGTAGGAACAGTTCCAAAATCCAATAGAAAAACCAATATTCCCACACTGTAGGAATAGTTCCAAAGTCCAATAGAAAAACAAATAATACCACACTCTCGGAACAGTTCCAAAGTCCAATAGAAAAACCAATAATGCCACACTGTCGGAACAGTTCCAAGGCCAATAGAAAAACCAATAATGCCACACGGTGGGAATAGTTCCAAAGTCCAATGGAAAAACCAATAATGCCACACTGTGGGAACAGTTCAAAAGTCCAACAGAAAAACCAATAATGCCACACTGTGGGAACAGTTCAAAAGTCCAACAGAAAAACCAATAATGCCACACTGTCGGAAAAGTTCCAAAGTCCCATATACATACCAATAATGCCACACTGTCAGAACAGTTCCAAAGTCCCATATAAAAACCAATCATGCCACACTGTCGGAAAAGTTCCAAAGTCCCATATAAAAACCAATAATGCCACACTGTCGGAACAGTTCCAAAGCATCATAGAAAAACACATAATGCCACACTGTCGGAACAGTTCCAAAGTCCAATAGAATTATGAAAAACCAATAATGCCACACTGTCGGAACAGTTCCAAAGTCCAATAGTAAAACAAACAATGCCACACTGTCAGAACAGTCCCACAGTCCCGTAGAAAAACCAATAATGCCACACTGTAGGAACAGTTCCAAAATCCAATAGAAAAACCAATATTCCCACACTGTAGGAATAGTTCCAAAGTCCAATAGAAAAACAAATAATACTACACTCTCGGAACAGTTCCAAAGTCCAATAGAAAAACCAATAATGCCACACTGTCGGAACAGTTCCAAAGCCAATAGAAAAACCAATAATGCCACACGGTGGGAATAGTTCCAAAGTCCAATAGAAAAACCAATAATGCCACACTGTGGGAACAGTTCAAAAGTCCAACAGAAAAACCAATAATGCCACACTGTGGGAACAGTTCAAAAGTCCAACAGGAAAACCAATAATGCCACACTGTCGGAACAGTTCCAAAGTCCCATATAAAAACAAATAATGCCACACTGTCGGAACAGTTCCAAAGTCCCATATAAAAACCAATAATGCCTCACTGTCGGAACAGTTCCAAAGCACCACAGAAAAACAAATAACGCCACACTGTCGCAACAGTTCCCAAACCCAATAGAAAAACAAATAATGCCATATTGTCGGAACAGTTCCAAAGTCACATATAAATACAAAAAAGCTACACTGTCGGAACAGTTCCAAAGTTCAATAGATAAACATATGATACTACACTATCGAAAGAGTATCAAAGTCCAATAGAAAACCTAATAATGCCATATTGTCGGAACAGTTCCAAAGTCCAATAGAAAAACCAATAATGCCACACTGTGGGAACAGTTCCAAAGTCCAATAGAAAAACCAATAATGCCACACTGTCGGAACAGTTCCAAAGTCCAATAGAAAAATGAAAAACCAATAATGCCACACTCTCGGAACAGATCCGAAATCCAATAGTAAAACAAATAATGGCACACTGTCAGAACAGTTCCAAAGTCCAATAGAAAAACCAATAATGCCACACTATCTGATCAGTTCCAAAGTCCAATAGAAAAACAAATAATGCCACACCGAGGGAATAGTTCCAAAGTCCAATAGAAAAACAAATAATACCACACTGTCGGAACAGTTCCAAAGTTCAATAGAAAAATGAAAAACCAATAATGCCACACTCTCGGAAAAGTTCCAAGGTCCATTTGAAAAGCAAATGATGTCAAACTGTCAGAACAGTTCCAAAGTCCAATAGAAAAACCAATAATGCCACACTGTGGGAACAGTTCAAAAGTCCAACAGAAAAACCAATAATGCCACACTGTCGGAACAGTTCCAAAGTCCCATATAAAAACAAATAATGCCACACTGTCGGAATAGTTCCAAAGTCCCATATAAAAACCAATAATGCCTCACTGTCGGAACAGTTCCAAAGCACCATGGAAAAACAAATAACGCTACACTGTCGCAACAGTTCCCAAGCCCAATAGAAAAACAAATAATGCCATATTGTCGGAATAGTTCCAAAGTCACATAGAAATACAAAAAAGCTACACTGTCGGAACAGTTCCAAAGTTCAATAGATAAACATATGATACTACACTATCGAAAGAGTATCAAAGTCCAATAGAAAACCTAATAATGCCATATTGTCGGAACAGTTCCAAAGTCCAATAGAAAAATGAAAAACAAATAATGGCACATTGTGGGAACAGTTCAAAAGTCCAACAGAAAAACCAATAATGCCACACTGTCGGAACAGTTCCAAAGTCCCATATAAAAACAAATAATGCCACACTGTCGGAACAGTTCCAAAGTCCCATATAAAAACCAATAATGCCTCACTGTCGGAACAGTTCCAAAGCACCATGGAAAAACAAATAACGCCACACTGTCGCAACAGTTCCCAAGCCCAATAGAAAAACAAATAATGCCATATTGTCGGAATAGTTCCAAAGTCACATAGAAATACAAAAAAGCTACACTGTCGGAACAGTTCCAAAGTTCAATAGATAAACATATGATACTACACTATCGAAAGAGTATCAAAGTCCAATAGAAAACCTAATAATGCCATATTGTCGGAACAGTTCCAAAGTCCAATAGAAAAATGAAAAACAAATAATGGCACACTGTCAGAACAGTTCCAAAGTCCCATAGAAAAACCAATAATGCCACACTGTCGGAACAGTTCCAAAGTCCACTAGAAAAACCAATAATGCCACACTGTTGGAACAGTTCCAAGGTCCAGTTGAAAAGCATATGATGTCAAACTGTCGGAACAGTTCCAAAGTCCCATATACAAACCAATAATGCCACACTGTCAAAACAGTTCCAAAGTCCCATATAAAAACCAATCATGCCACACTGTCGGAACAGTTCCAATGTCCCATATAAAAATAAATAATGCCACACTGTCGAACAGTTCCAAAGCACCATACAAAAACCAATAATGCCACACTGTCGAAACAGTTCCAAAGTCCAATAGAAAAATGAAAAACCAATAATGCCACACTCTCGGAAAAGTTGCAAGGTCCAGTTGAAAAGCAAATGATGTCAAACTGTCGGAACAGTTCCAAAGTCCAATAGAAAAACCAATAATGCCACACTGTGGGAACAGTTCCAAAGTCCAATAGAAAAACCAATAATGCCACACTGTCGGAACAGTTCCAAAGTCCAATAGAAAAATGAAAAACCAATAATGCCACACTCTCGGAACAGATCCGAAATCCAATAGTAAAACAAATAATGGCACACTGTCAGAACAGTTCCAAAGTCCAATAGAAAAACCAATAATGCCACACTATCTGATCAGTTCCAAAGTCCAATAGAAAAACAAATAATGCCACACCGAGGGAATAGTTCCAAAGTCCAATAGAAAAACCAATAATGCCACACTGTCGGAAAAGTTCCAAAGTCCAATAGAAAAATGAAAAACCAATAATGCCACACTCTCGGAACAGTTCCGAAATCCAATAGAAAAACAAATAATGGCACACTGTCAGAACAGTTCCAAAGTCCAATAGAAAAACCAATAATGCCACACTATCTGATCAGTTCCAAAGTCCAATAGAAAAACAAATAATGCCACACTGAGGGAATAGTTCCAAAGTCCAATAGAAAAACAAATAATACCACACTGTCGGAACAGTTCCAAAGTTCAATAGAAAAATGAAAAACCAATAATGCCACACTCTCGGAAAAGTTCCAAGGTCCATTTGAAAAGCAAATGATGTCAAACTGTCAGAACAGTTCCAAAGTCCAATAGAAAAACCAATAATGCCACACTGTGGGAACAGTTCAAAAGTCCAACAGAAAAACCAATAATGCCACACTGTCGGAACAGTTCCAAAGTCCCATATAAAAACAAATAATGCCACACTGTCGGAACAGTTCCAAAGTCCCATATAAAAACCAATAATGCCTCACTGTCGGAACAGTTCCAAAGCACCATGGAAAAACAAATAACGCCACACTGTCGCAACAGTTCCCAAGCCCAATAGAAAAACAAATAATGCCATATTGTCGGAATAGTTCCAAAGTCACATAGAAATACAAAAAAGCTACACTGTCGGAACAGTTCCAAAGTTCAATAGATAAACATATGATACTACACTATCGAAAGAGTATCAAAGTCCAATAGAAAACCTAATAATGCCATATTGTCGGAACAGTTCCAAAGTCCAATAGAAAAATGAAAAACAAATAATGGCACACTGTCAGAACAGTTCCAAAGTCCCATAGAAAAACCAATAATGCCACACTGTGGGAACAGTTCAAAAGTCCAACAGAAAAACCAATAATGCCACACTGTCGGAAAAGTTCCAAAGTCCCATATACATACCAATAATGCCACACTGTCAGAACAGTTCCAAAGTCCCATATAAAAACCAATCATGCCACACTGTCGGAAAAGTTCCAAAGTCCCATATAAAAACCAATAATGCCACACTGTCGGAACAGTTCCAAAGCATCATAGAAAAACACATAATGCCACACTGTCGGAACAGTTCCAAAGTCCAATAGAATTATGAAAAACCAATAATGCCACACTGTCGGAACAGTTCCAAAGTCCAATAGTAAAACAAACAATGCCACACTGTCAGAACAGTCCCACAGTCCCGTAGAAAAACCAATAATGCCACACTGTAGGAACAGTTCCAAAATCCAATAGAAAAACCAATATTCCCACACTGTAGGAATAGTTCCAAAGTCCAATAGAAAAACAAATAATACTACACTCTCGGAACAGTTCCAAAGTCCAATAGAAAAACCAATAATGCCACACTGTCGGAACAGTTCCAAAGCCAATAGAAAAACCAATAATGCCACACGGTGGGAATAGTTCCAAAGTCCAATAGAAAAACCAATAATGCCACACTGTGGGAACAGTTCAAAAGTCCAACAGAAAAACCAATAATGCCACACTGTGGGAACAGTTCAAAAGTCCAACAGAAAAACCAATAATGCCACACTGTCGGAACAGTTCCAAAGTCCCATATAAAAACAAATAATGCCACACTGTCGGAACAGTTCCAAAGTCCCATATAAAAACCAATAATGCCTCACTGTCGGAACAGTTCCAAAGCACCACAGAAAAACAAATAACGCCACACTGTCGCAACAGTTCCCAAACCCAATAGAAAAACAAATAATGCCATATTGTCGGAACAGTTCCAAAGTCACATATAAATACAAAAAAGCTACACTGTCGGAACAGTTCCAAAGTTCAATAGATAAACATATGATACTACACTATCGAAAGAGTATCAAAGTCCAATAGAAAACCTAATAATGCCATATTGTCGGAACAGTTCCAAAGTCCAATAGAAAAACCAATAATGCCACACTGTGGGAACAGTTCCAAAGTCCAATAGAAAAACCAATAATGCCACACTGTCGGAACAGTTCCAAAGTCCAATAGAAAAATGAAAAACCAATAATGCCACACTCTCGGAACAGATCCGAAATCCAATAGTAAAACAAATAATGGCACACTGTCAGAACAGTTCCAAAGTCCAATAGAAAAACCAATAATGCCACACTATCTGATCAGTTCCAAAGTCCAATAGAAAAACAAATAATGCCACACCGAGGGAATAGTTCCAAAGTCCAATAGAAAAACAAATAATACCACACTGTCGGAACAGTTCCAAAGTTCAATAGAAAAATGAAAAACCAATAATGCCACACTCTCGGAAAAGTTCCAAGGTCCATTTGAAAAGCAAATGATGTCAAACTGTCAGAACAGTTCCAAAGTCCAATAGAAAAACCAATAATGCCACACTGTGGGAACAGTTCAAAAGTCCAACAGAAAAACCAATAATGCCACACTGTCGGAACAGTTCCAAAGTCCCATATAAAAACAAATAATGCCACACTGTCGGAATAGTTCCAAAGTCCCATATAAAAACCAATAATGCCTCACTGTCGGAACAGTTCCAAAGCACCATGGAAAAACAAATAACGCTACACTGTCGCAACAGTTCCCAAGCCCAATAGAAAAACAAATAATGCCATATTGTCGGAATAGTTCCAAAGTCACATAGAAATACAAAAAAGCTACACTGTCGGAACAGTTCCAAAGTTCAATAGATAAACATATGATACTACACTATCGAAAGAGTATCAAAGTCCAATAGAAAACCTAATAATGCCATATTGTCGGAACAGTTCCAAAGTCCAATAGAAAAATGAAAAACAAATAATGGCACATTGTGGGAACAGTTCAAAAGTCCAACAGAAAAACCAATAATGCCACACTGTCGGAACAGTTCCAAAGTCCCATATAAAAACAAATAATGCCACACTGTCGGAACAGTTCCAAAGTCCCATATAAAAACCAATAATGCCTCACTGTCGGAACAGTTCCAAAGCACCATGGAAAAACAAATAACGCCACACTGTCGCAACAGTTCCCAAGCCCAATAGAAAAACAAATAATGCCATATTGTCGGAATAGTTCCAAAGTCACATAGAAATACAAAAAAGCTACACTGTCGGAACAGTTCCAAAGTTCAATAGATAAACATATGATACTACACTATCGAAAGAGTATCAAAGTCCAATAGAAAACCTAATAATGCCATATTGTCGGAACAGTTCCAAAGTCCAATAGAAAAATGAAAAACAAATAATGGCACACTGTCAGAACAGTTCCAAAGTCCCATAGAAAAACCAATAATGCCACACTGTCGGAACAGTTCCAAAGTCCACTAGAAAAACCAATAATGCCACACTGTTGGAACAGTTCCAAGGTCCAGTTGAAAAGCATATGATGTCAAACTGTCGGAACAGTTCCAAAGTCCCATATACAAACCAATAATGCCACACTGTCAAAACAGTTCCAAAGTCCCATATAAAAACCAATCATGCCACACTGTCGGAACAGTTCCAATGTCCCATATAAAAATAAATAATGCCACACTGTCGAACAGTTCCAAAGCACCATACAAAAACCAATAATGCCACACTGTCGAAACAGTTCCAAAGTCCAATAGAAAAATGAAAAACCAATAATGCCACACTCTCGGAAAAGTTGCAAGGTCCAGTTGAAAAGCAAATGATGTCAAACTGTCGGAACAGTTCCAAAGTCCAATAGAAAAACCAATAATGCCACACTGTGGGAACAGTTCCAAAGTCCAATAGAAAAACCAATAATGCCACACTGTCGGAACAGTTCCAAAGTCCAATAGAAAAATGAAAAACCAATAATGCCACACTCTCGGAACAGATCCGAAATCCAATAGTAAAACAAATAATGGCACACTGTCAGAACAGTTCCAAAGTCCAATAGAAAAACCAATAATGCCACACTATCTGATCAGTTCCAAAGTCCAATAGAAAAACAAATAATGCCACACCGAGGGAATAGTTCCAAAGTCCAATAGAAAAACCAATAATGCCACACTGTCGGAAAAGTTCCAAAGTCCAATAGAAAAATGAAAAACCAATAATGCCACACTCTCGGAACAGTTCCGAAATCCAATAGAAAAACAAATAATGGCACACTGTCAGAACAGTTCCAAAGTCCAATAGAAAAACCAATAATGCCACACTATCTGATCAGTTCCAAAGTCCAATAGAAAAACAAATAATGCCACACTGAGGGAATAGTTCCAAAGTCCAATAGAAAAACAAATAATACCACACTGTCGGAACAGTTCCAAAGTTCAATAGAAAAATGAAAAACCAATAATGCCACACTCTCGGAAAAGTTCCAAGGTCCATTTGAAAAGCAAATGATGTCAAACTGTCAGAACAGTTCCAAAGTCCAATAGAAAAACCAATAATGCCACACTGTGGGAACAGTTCAAAAGTCCAACAGAAAAACCAATAATGCCACACTGTCGGAACAGTTCCAAAGTCCCATATAAAAACAAATAATGCCACACTGTCGGAACAGTTCCAAAGTCCCATATAAAAACCAATAATGCCTCACTGTCGGAACAGTTCCAAAGCACCATGGAAAAACAAATAACGCCACACTGTCGCAACAGTTCCCAAGCCCAATAGAAAAACAAATAATGCCATATTGTCGGAATAGTTCCAAAGTCACATAGAAATACAAAAAAGCTACACTGTCGGAACAGTTCCAAAGTTCAATAGATAAACATATGATACTACACTATCGAAAGAGTATCAAAGTCCAATAGAAAACCTAATAATGCCATATTGTCGGAACAGTTCCAAAGTCCAATAGAAAAATGAAAAACAAATAATGGCACACTGTCAGAACAGTTCCAAAGTCCCATAGAAAAACCAATAATGCCACACTGTGGGAACAGTTCAAAAGTCCAACAGAAAAACCAATAATGCCACACTGTCGGAAAAGTTCCAAAGTCCCATATACATACCAATAATGCCACACTGTCAGAACAGTTCCAAAGTCCCATATAAAAACCAATCATGCCACACTGTCGGAAAAGTTCCAAAGTCCCATATAAAAACCAATAATGCCACACTGTCGGAACAGTTCCAAAGCATCATAGAAAAACACATAATGCCACACTGTCGGAACAGTTCCAAAGTCCAATAGAATTATGAAAAACCAATAATGCCACACTGTCGGAACAGTTCCAAAGTCCAATAGTAAAACAAACAATGCCACACTGTCAGAACAGTCCCACAGTCCCGTAGAAAAACCAATAATGCCACACTGTAGGAACAGTTCCAAAATCCAATAGAAAAACCAATATTCCCACACTGTAGGAATAGTTCCAAAGTCCAATAGAAAAACAAATAATACTACACTCTCGGAACAGTTCCAAAGTCCAATAGAAAAACCAATAATGCCACACTGTCGGAACAGTTCCAAAGCCAATAGAAAAACCAATAATGCCACACGGTGGGAATAGTTCCAAAGTCCAATAGAAAAACCAATAATGCCACACTGTGGGAACAGTTCAAAAGTCCAACAGAAAAACCAATAATGCCACACTGTGGGAACAGTTCAAAAGTCCAACAGAAAAACCAATAATGCCACACTGTCGGAACAGTTCCAAAGTCCCATATAAAAACAAATAATGCCACACTGTCGGAACAGTTCCAAAGTCCCATATAAAAACCAATAATGCCTCACTGTCGGAACAGTTCCAAAGCACCACAGAAAAACAAATAACGCCACACTGTCGCAACAGTTCCCAAACCCAATAGAAAAACAAATAATGCCATATTGTCGGAACAGTTCCAAAGTCACATATAAATACAAAAAAGCTACACTGTCGGAACAGTTCCAAAGTTCAATAGATAAACATATGATACTACACTATCGAAAGAGTATCAAAGTCCAATAGAAAACCTAATAATGCCATATTGTCGGAACAGTTCCAAAGTCCAATAGAAAAATGAAAAACAAATAATGGCACACTGTCAGAACAGTTCCAAAGTCCCATAGAAAAACCAATAATGCCACACTGTCGGAACAGTTCCAAAGTCCACTAGAAAAACCAATAATACCACACTGTTGCAACAGGTCCAAGGTCCAGTTGAAAAGCATATGCTGTCAAACTGTCGGAACAGTTCCAAAATCCCATATACAAACCAATAATGCCACACTGTCAAAACAGTTCCAAAGTCCCATATAAAAACCAATCATGCCACACTGTCGGAACAGTTCCAATGTCCCATATAAAAATAAATAATGCCACACTGTCGAACATTTCCAAAGCACCATACAAAAACCAATAATGCCACACTGTCGGAACAGTTCCAAAGTCCAATAGAAAAATAAAAAAACCAATAATGCCACACTCTCGGAAAAGTTGCAAGGTCCAGTTGAAAAGCAAATGATGTCAAACTGTCGGAACAGTTCCAAAGTCCAATAGAAAAACCAATAATGCCACACTGTGGGAACAGTTCCAAAGTCCAATAGAAAAACCAATAATGCCACACTGTCGGAACAGTTCCAAAGTCCAATAGAAAAATGAAAAACCAATAATGCCACACTCTCGGAACAGATCCGAAATCCAATAGTAAAACAAATAATGGCACACTGTCAGAACAGTTCCAAAGTCCAATAGAAAAACCAATAATGCCACACTATCTGATCAGTTCCAAAGTCCAATAGAAAAACAAATAATGCCACACCGAGGGAATAGTTCCAAAGTCCAATAGAAAAACAAATAATACCACACTGTCGGAACAGTTCCAAAGTTCAATAGAAAAATGAAAAACCAATAATGCCACACTCTCGGAAAAGTTCCAAGGTCCATTTGAAAAGCAAATGATGTCAAACTGTCAGAACAGTTCCAAAGTCCAATAGAAAAACCAATAATGCCACACTGTGGGAACAGTTCAAAAGTCCAACAGAAAAACCAATAATGCCACACTGTCGGAACAGTTCCAAAGTCCCATATAAAAACAAATAATGCCACACTGTCGGAATAGTTCCAAAGTCCCATATAAAAACCAATAATGCCTCACTGTCGGAACAGTTCCAAAGCACCATGGAAAAACAAATAACGCTACACTGTCGCAACAGTTCCCAAGCCCAATAGAAAAACAAATAATGCCATATTGTCGGAATAGTTCCAAAGTCACATAGAAATACAAAAAAGCTACACTGTCGGAACAGTTCCAAAGTTCAATAGATAAACATATGATACTACACTATCGAAAGAGTATCAAAGTCCAATAGAAAACCTAATAATGCCATATTGTCGGAACAGTTCCAAAGTCCAATAGAAAAATGAAAAACAAATAATGGCACATTGTGGGAACAGTTCAAAAGTCCAACAGAAAAACCAATAATGCCACACTGTCGGAACAGTTCCAAAGTCCCATATAAAAACAAATAATGCCACACTGTCGGAACAGTTCCAAAGTCCCATATAAAAACCAATAATGCCTCACTGTCGGAACAGTTCCAAAGCACCATGGAAAAACAAATAACGCCACACTGTCGCAACAGTTCCCAAGCCCAATAGAAAAACAAATAATGCCATATTGTCGGAATAGTTCCAAAGTCACATAGAAATACAAAAAAGCTACACTGTCGGAACAGTTCCAAAGTTCAATAGATAAACATATGATACTACACTATCGAAAGAGTATCAAAGTCCAATAGAAAACCTAATAATGCCATATTGTCGGAACAGTTCCAAAGTCCAATAGAAAAATGAAAAACAAATAATGGCACACTGTCAGAACAGTTCCAAAGTCCCATAGAAAAACCAATAATGCCACACTGTCGGAACAGTTCCAAAGTCCACTAGAAAAACCAATAATGCCACACTGTTGGAACAGTTCCAAGGTCCAGTTGAAAAGCATATGATGTCAAACTGTCGGAACAGTTCCAAAGTCCCATATACAAACCAATAATGCCACACTGTCAAAACAGTTCCAAAGTCCCATATAAAAACCAATCATGCCACACTGTCGGAACAGTTCCAATGTCCCATATAAAAATAAATAATGCCACACTGTCGAACAGTTCCAAAGCACCATACAAAAACCAATAATGCCACACTGTCGAAACAGTTCCAAAGTCCAATAGAAAAATGAAAAACCAATAATGCCACACTCTCGGAAAAGTTGCAAGGTCCAGTTGAAAAGCAAATGATGTCAAACTGTCGGAACAGTTCCAAAGTCCAATAGAAAAACCAATAATGCCACACTGTGGGAACAGTTCCAAAGTCCAATAGAAAAACCAATAATGCCACACTGTCGGAACAGTTCCAAAGTCCAATAGAAAAATGAAAAACCAATAATGCCACACTCTCGGAACAGATCCGAAATCCAATAGTAAAACAAATAATGGCACACTGTCAGAACAGTTCCAAAGTCCAATAGAAAAACCAATAATGCCACACTATCTGATCAGTTCCAAAGTCCAATAGAAAAACAAATAATGCCACACCGAGGGAATAGTTCCAAAGTCCAATAGAAAAACCAATAATGCCACACTGTCGGAAAAGTTCCAAAGTCCAATAGAAAAATGAAAAACCAATAATGCCACACTCTCGGAACAGTTCCGAAATCCAATAGAAAAACAAATAATGGCACACTGTCAGAACAGTTCCAAAGTCCAATAGAAAAACCAATAATGCCACACTATCTGATCAGTTCCAAAGTCCAATAGAAAAACAAATAATGCCACACTGAGGGAATAGTTCCAAAGTCCAATAGAAAAACAAATAATACCACACTGTCGGAACAGTTCCAAAGTTCAATAGAAAAATGAAAAACCAATAATGCCACACTCTCGGAAAAGTTCCAAGGTCCATTTGAAAAGCAAATGATGTCAAACTGTCAGAACAGTTCCAAAGTCCAATAGAAAAACCAATAATGCCACATTGTGGGAACAGTTCAAAAGTCCAACAGAAAAACCAATAATGCCACACTGTCGGAACAGTTCCAAAGTCCCATATAAACACAAATAATGCCACACTGTCGGAACAGTTCCAAAGTCCCATATAAAAACCAATAATGCCTCACTGTCGGAACAGTTCCAAAGCACCATGGAAAAACAAATAACGCCACACTGTCGCAACAGTTCCCAAGCCCAATAGAAAAACAAATAATGCCATATTGTCGGAATAGTTCCAAAGTCACATAGAAATACAAAAAAGCTACACTGTCGGAACAGTTCCAAAGTTCAATAGATAAACATATGATACTACACTATCGAAAGAGTATCAAAGTCCAATAGAAAACCTAATAATGCCATATTGTCGGAACAGTTCCAAAGTCCAATAGAAAAATGAAAAACAAATAATGGCACACTGTCAGAACAGTTCCAAATTCCCATAGAAAAACCAATAATGCCACACTGTCGGAACAGTTCCAAAGTCCACTAGAAAAACCAATAATGCCACACTGTTGGAACATTTCCAAGGTCCAGTTGAAAAGCATATGATGTCAAACTGTCGGAACAGTTCCAAAGTCCGATATACAAACCAATAATGCCACACTGTCAAAACAGTTCCAAAGTCCCATATAAAAACCAATCATGCCACACTGTCGGAACAGTTCCAATGTCCCATATAAAAATAAATAATGCCACACTGTCGAACAGTTCCAAAGCACCATACAAAAACCAATAATGCCACACTGTCGAAACAGTTCCAAAGTCCAATAAAAAAATGAAAAACCAATAATGCCACACTCTCGGAAAAGTTGCAAGGTCCAGTTGAAAAGCAAATGATGTCAAACTGTCGGAACAGTTCCAAAGTCCAATAGAAAAACCAATAATGCCACACTGTGGGAACAGTTCCAAAGTCCAATAGAAAAACCAATCATGCCACACTGTCGAACAGTTCCAAAGTCCAATAGAAAAATGAAAAACCAATAATGCCACACTCTCGGAACAGATCCGAAATCCAATAGTAAAACAAATAATGGCACACTGTCAGAACAGTTCCAAAGTCCAATAGAAAAACCAATAATGCCACACTATCTGATCAGTTCCAAAGTCCAATAGAAAAACAAATAATGCCACACCGAGGGAATAGTTCCAAAGTCCAATAGAAAAACAAATAATACCACACTGTCGGAACAGTTCCAAAGTTCAATAGAAAAATGAAAAACCAATAATGCCACACTCTCGGAAAAGTTCCAAGGTCCATTTGAAAAGCAAATGATGTCAAACTGTCAGAACAGTTCCAAAGTCCAATAGAAAAACCAATAATGCCACACTGTGGGAACAGTTCAAAAGTCCAACAGAAAAACCAATAATGCCACACTGTCGGAACAGTTCCAAAGTCCCATATAAAAACAAATAATGCCACACTGTCGGAATAGTTCCAAAGTCCCATATAAAAACCAATAATGCCTCACTGTCGGAACAGTTCCAAAGCACCATGGAAAAACAAATAACGCTACACTGTCGCAACAGTTCCCAAGCCCAATAGAAAAACAAATAATGCCATATTGTCGGAATAGTTCCAAAGTCACATAGAAATACAAAAAAGCTACACTGTCGGAACAGTTCCAAAGTTCAATAGATAAACATATGATACTACACTATCGAAAGAGTATCAAAGTCCAATAGAAAACCTAATAATGCCATATTGTCGGAACAGTTCCAAAGTCCAATAGAAAAATGAAAAACAAATAATGGCACATTGTGGGAACAGTTCAAAAGTCCAACAGAAAAACCAATAACGCCACACTGTCGGAACAGTTCCAAAGTCCCATATAAACACAAATAATGCCACACTGTCGGAACAGTTCCAAAGTCCCATATAAAAACCAATAATGCCTCACTGTCGGAACAGTTCCAAAGCACCATGGAAAAACAAATAACGCCACACTGTCGCAACAGTTCCCAAGCCCAATAGAAAAACAAATAATGCCATATTGTCGGAATAGTTCCAAAGTCACATAGAAATACAAAAAAGCTACACTGTCGGAACAGTTCCAAAGTTCAATAGATAAACATATGATACTACACTATCGAAAGAGTATCAAAGTCCAATAGAAAACCTAATAATGCCATATTGTCGGAACAGTTCCAAAGTCCAATAGAAAAATGAAAAACAAATAATGGCACACTGTCAGAACAGTTCCAAAGTCCCATAGAAAAACCAATAATGCCACACTGTCGGAACAGTTCCAAAGTCCACTAGAAAAACCAATAATGCCACACTGTTGGAACAGTTCCAAGGTCCAGTTGAAAAGCATATGATGTCAAACTGTCGGAACAGTTCCAAAATCCAATAGAAAAACCAATAATGCCACACTGTCGAAAAAGTTCCAAAGTCGCATATACATACCAATAATGCCACACTGTCAGAACAGTTCCAAAGTCCCATATAAAAACCAATCATGCCACACTGTCGGAAAAGTTCCAAAGTCCCATATAAAAACCAATAATGCCACACTGTCGGAACAGTTCCAAAGCACCATAGAAAAACAAATAATGCCACACTGTCGGAACAGTTCCAAAGTCCAATAAAAAAATGAAAAACCAATAATGCCACACTCTCGGAACAGTTCCAAAGTCCAATAGTAAAACAAACAATGCCACACTGTCAGAACAGTCCCACAGTCCCGTAGAAAAACCAATAATGCCACACTGTAGGAACAGTTCCAAAATCCAATAGAAAAATCAATATTCCCACACTGTAGGAATAGTTCCAAAGTCCAATAGAAAAACAAATAATACCACACTCTCGGAACAGTTCCAAAGTCCAATAGAAAAACCTATAATGCCACACTGTAGGAACAGTTCCAAAATCCAATAGAAAAACCAATATTCCCACACTGTAGGAATAGTTCCAAAGTCCAATAGAAAAACAAATAATACCACACTCTCGGAACAGTTCCAAAGTCCAATAGAAAAACCAATAATGCCACACTGTCGGAACAGTTCCAAGGCCAATAGAAAAACCAATAATGCCACACGGTGGGAATAGTTCCAAAGTCCAATGGAAAAACCAATAATGCCACACTGTGGGAACAGTTCAAAAGTCCAACAGAAAAACCAATAATGCCACACTGTGGGAACAGTTCAAAAGTCCAACAGAAAAACCAATAATGCCACACTGTCGGAAAAGTTCCAAAGTCCCATATACATACCAATAATGCCACACTGTCAGAACAGTTCCAAAGTCCCATATAAAAACCAATCATGCCACACTGTCGGAAAAGTTCCAAAGTCCCATATAAAAACCAATAATGCCACACTGTCGGAACAGTTCCAAAGCATCATAGAAAAACACATAATGCCACACTGTCGGAACAGTTCCAAAGTCCAATAGAATTATGAAAAACCAATAATGCCACACTGTCGGAACAGTTCCAAAGTCCAATAGTAAAACAAACAATGCCACACTGTCAGAACAGTCCCACAGTCCCGTAGAAAAACCAATAATGCCACACTGTAGGAACAGTTCCAAAATCCAATAGAAAAACCAATATTCCCACACTGTAGGAATAGTTCCAAAGTCCAATAGAAAAACAAATAATACTACACTCTCGGAACAGTTCCAAAGTCC
Source organism: Bathymodiolus septemdierum (assembly GCA_963383655.1). Classification (NCBI taxonomy): domain Eukaryota; kingdom Metazoa; phylum Mollusca; class Bivalvia; order Mytilida; family Modiolidae; genus Bathymodiolus; species Bathymodiolus septemdierum. Next base: position 3,186,038 of record OY726528.1, read on the forward strand.
AATAGAAAAACCAATAATGCCACACTGTCGGAACAGTTCCAAAGCCAATAGAAAAACCAATAATGCCACACGGTGGGAATAGTTCCAAAGTCCAATAGAAAAACCAATAATGCCACACTGTGGGAACAGTTCAAAAGTCCAACAGAAAAACCAATAATGCCACACTGTGGGAACAGTTCAAAAGTCCAACAGAAAAACAAATAATGCCACACTGTCGGAACAGTTCCAAAGTCCCATATAAAAACAAATAATGCCACACTGTCGGAACAGTTCCAAAGCACCACAGAAAAACAAATAACGCCACACTGTCGCAACAGTTCCCAAACCCAATAGAAAAACAAATAATGCCATATTGTCGGAACAGTTCCAAAGTCACATATAAATACAAAAAAGCTACACTGTCGGAACAGTTCCAAAGTTCAATAGATAAACATATGATACTACACTATCGAAAGAGTATCAAAGTCCAATAGAAAACCTAATAATGCTATATTGTCGGAACAGTTCCAAAGTCCAATAGAAAAATGAAAAACAAATAATGGCACACTGTCAGAACAGTTCCAAAGTCCCATAGAAAAACCAATAATGCCACACTGTCGGAACAGTTCCAAAGTCCACTAGAAAAACCAATAATGCCACACTGTTGGAACAGTTCCAAGGTCCCATATAAAAACAAATAATGCCACACTGTCGGAACAGTTCCAAAGTCCCATATAAAAACCAATAATGCCTCACTGTCGGAACAGTTCCAAAGCACCATGGAAAAACAAATAACGCCACACTGTCGCAACAGTTCCCAAGCCCAATAGAAAAACAAATAATGCCATATTGTCGGAATAGTTCCAAAGTCACATAGAAATACAAAAAAGCTACACTGTCGGAACAGTTCCAAAGTTCAATAGATAAACATATGATACTACACTATCGAAAGAGTATCAAAGTCCAATAGAAAACCTAATAATGCCATATTGTCGGAACAGTTCCAAAGTCCAATAGAAAAATGAAAAACAAATAATGGCACACTGTCAGAACAGTTCCAAAGTCCCATAGAAAAACCAATAATGCCACACTGTCGGAACAGTTCCAAAGTCCACTAGAAAAACCAATAATGCCACACTGTTGGAACAGTTCCAAGGTCCAGTTGAAAAGCATATGATGTCAAACTGTCGGAACAGTTCCAAAATCCAATAGAAAAACCAATAATGCCACACTGTCGAAAAAGTTCCAAAGTTGCATATACATACCAATAATGCCACACTGTCAGAACAGTTCCAAAGTCCCATATAAAAACCAATCATGCCACACTGTCGGAAAAGTTCCAAAGTCCCATATAAAAACCAATAATGCCACACTGTCGGAACAGTTCCAAAGCACCATAGAAAAACAAATAATGCCACACTGTCGGAACAGTTCCAAAGTCCAATAAAAAAATGAAAAACCAATAATGCCACACTCTCGGAACAGTTCCAAAGTCCAATAGTAAAACAAACAATGCCACACTGTCAGAACAGTCCCACAGTCCCGTAGAAAAACCAATAATGCCACACTGTAGGAACAGTTCCAAAATCCAATAGAAAAATCAATATTCCCACACTGTAGGAATAGTTCCAAAGTCCAATAGAAAAACAAATAATACCACACTCTCGGAACAGTTCCAAAGTCCAATAGAAAAACCTATAATGCCACACTGTAGGAACAGTTCCAAAATCCAATAGAAAAACCAATATTCCCACACTGTAGGAATAGTTCCAAAGTCCAATAGAAAAACAAATAATACCACACTCTCGGAACAGTTCCAAAGTCCAATAGAAAAACCAATAATGCCACACTGTCGGAACAGTTCCAAGGCCAATAGAAAAACCAATAATGCCACACGGTGGGAATAGTTCCAAAGTCCAATGGAAAAACCAATAATGCCACACTGTGGGAACAGTTCAAAAGTCCAACAGAAAAACCAATAATGCCACACTGTGGGAACAGTTCAAAAGTCCAACAGAAAAACCAATAATGCCACACTGTCGGAAAAGTTCCAAAGTCCCATATACATACCAATAATGCCACACTGTCAGAACAGTTCCAAAGTCCCATATAAAAACCAATCATGCCACACTGTCGGAAAAGTTCCAAAGTCCCATATAAAAACCAATAATGCCACACTGTCGGAACAGTTCCAAAGCATCATAGAAAAACACATAATGCCACACTGTCGGAACAGTTCCAAAGTCCAATAGAATTATGAAAAACCAATAATGCCACACTGTCGGAACAGTTCCAAAGTCCAATAGTAAAACAAACAATGCCACACTGTCAGAACAGTCCCACAGTCCCGTAGAAAAACCAATAATGCCACACTGTAGGAACAGTTCCAAAATCCAATAGAAAAACCAATATTCCCACACTGTAGGAATAGTTCCAAAGTCCAATAGAAAAACAAATAATACTACACTCTCGGAACAGTTCCAAAGTCCAATAGAAAAACCAATAATGCCACACTGTCGGAACAGTTCCAAAGCCAATAGAAAAACCAATAATGCCACACGGTGGGAATAGTTCCAAAGTCCAATAGAAAAACCAATAATGCCACACTGTGGGAACAGTTCAAAAGTCCAACAGAAAAACCAATAATGCCACACTGTGGGAACAGTTCAAAAGTCCAACAGAAAAACCAATAATGCCACACTGTCGGAACAGTTCCAAAGTCCCATATAAAAACAAATAATGCCACACTGTCGGAACAGTTCCAAAGTCCCATATAAAAACCAATAATGCCTCACTGTCGGAACAGTTCCAAAGCACCACAGAAAAACAAATAACGCCACACTGTCGCAACAGTTCCCAAACCCAATAGAAAAACAAATAATGCCATATTGTCGGAACAGTTCCAAAGTCACATATAAATACAAAAAAGCTACACTGTCGGAACAGTTCCAAAGTTCAATAGATAAACATATGATACTACACTATCGAAAGAGTATCAAAGTCCAATAGAAAACCTAATAATGCCATATTGTCGGAACAGTTCCAAAGTCGAATAGAAAAATGAAAAACAAATAATGGCACACTGTCAGAACAGTTCCAAAGTCCCATAGAAAAACCAATAATGCCACACTGTCGGAACAGTTCCAAAGTCCACTAGAAAAACCAATAATGCCACACTGTTGCAACAGGTCCAAGGTCCAGTTGAAAAGCATATGATGTCAAACTGTCGGAACAGTTCCAAAATCCCATATACAAACCAATAATGCCACACTCTCAAAACAGTTCCAAAGTCCCATATAAAAACCAATCATGCCACACTGTCGGAACAGTTCCAATGTCCCATATAAAAATAAATAATGCCACACTGTCGAACATTTCCAAAGCACCATACAAAAACCAATAATGCCACACTGTCGGAACAGTTCCAAAGTCCAATAGAAAAATAAAAAAACCAATAATGCCACACTCTCGGAAAAGTTGCAAGGTCCAGTTGAAAAGCAAATGATGTCAAACTGTCGGAACAGTTCCAAAGTCCAATAGAAAAACCAATAATGCCACACTGTGGGAACAGTTCCAAAGTCCAATAGAAAAACCAATAATGCCACACTGTCGGAACAGTTCCAAAGTCCAATAGAAAAATGAAAAACCAATAATGCCACACTCTCAGAACAGATCCGAAATCCAATAGTAAAACAAATAATGGCACACTGTCAGAACAGTTCCAAAGTCCAATAGAAAAACCAATAATGCCACACTATCTGATCAGTTCCAAAGTCCAATAGAAAAACAAATAATGCCACACCGAGGGAATAGTTCCAAAGTCCAATAGAAAAACAAATAATACCACACTGTCGGAACAGTTCCAAAGTTCAATAGAAAAATGAAAAACCAATAATGCCACACTCTCGGAAAAGTTCCAAGGTCCATTTGAAAAGCAAATGATGTCAAACTGTCAGAACAGTTCCAAAGTCCAATAGAAAAACCAATAATGCCACACTGTGGGAACAGTTCAAAAGTCCAACAGAAAAACCAATAATGCCACACTGTCGGAACAGTTCCAAAGTCCCATATAAAAACAAATAATGCCACACTGTCGGAACAGTTCCAAAGTCCCATATAAAAACCAATAATGCCTCACTGTCGGAACAGTTCCAAAGCACCATGGAAAAACAAATAACGCCACACTGTCGCAACAGTTCCCAAGCCCAATAGAAAAACAAATAATGCCATATTGTCGGAATAGTTCCAAAGTCACATAGAAATACAAAAAAGCTACACTGTCGGAACAGTTCCAAAGTTCAATAGATAAACATATGATACTACACTATCGAAAGAGTATCAAAGTCCAATAGAAAACCTAATAATGCCATATTGTCGGAACAGTTCCAAAGTCCAATAGAAAAATGAAAAACAAATAATGGCACATTGTGGGAACAGTTCAAAAGTCCAACAGAAAAACCAATAATGCCACACTGTCGGAACAGTTCCAAAGTCCCATATAAAAACAAATAATGCCACACTGTCGGAACAGTTCCAAAGTCCCATATAAAAACCAATAATGCCTCACTGTCGGAACAGTTCCAAAGCACCATGGAAAAACAAATAACGCCACACTGTCGCAACAGTTCCCAAGCCCAATAGAAAAACAAATAATGCCATATTGTCGGAATAGTTCCAAAGTCACATAGAAATACAAAAAAGCTACACTGTCGGAACAGTTCCAAAGTTCAATAGATAAACATATGATACTACACTATCGAAAGAGTATCAAAGTCCAATAGAAAACCTAATAATGCCATATTGTCGGAACAGTTCCAAAGTCCAATAGAAAAATGAAAAACAAATAATGGCACACTGTCAGAACAGTTCCAAAGTCCCATAGAAAAACCAATAATGCCACACTGTGGGAACAGTTCAAAAGTCCAACAGAAAAACCAATAATGCCACACTGTCGGAAAAGTTCCAAAGTCCCATATACATACCAATAATGCCACACTGTCAGAACAGTTCCAAAGTCCCATATAAAAACCAATCATGCCACACTGTCGGAAAAGTTCCAAAGTCCCATATAAAAACCAATAATGCCACACTGTCGGAACAGTTCCAAAGCATCATAGAAAAACACATAATGCCACACTGTCGGAACAGTTCCAAAGTCCAATAGAATTATGAAAAACCAATAATGCCACACTGTCGGAACAGTTCCAAAGTCCAATAGTAAAACAAACAATGCCACACTGTCAGAACAGTCCCACAGTCCCGTAGAAAAACCAATAATGCCACACTGTAGGAACAGTTCCAAAATCCAATAGAAAAACCAATATTCCCACACTGTAGGAATAGTTCCAAAGTCCAATAGAAAAACAAATAATACTACACTCTCGGAACAGTTCCAAAGTCCAATAGAAAAACCAATAATGCCACACTGTCGGAACAGTTCCAAAGCCAATAGAAAAACCAATAATGCCACACGGTGGGAATAGTTCCAAAGTCCAATAGAAAAACCAATAATGCCACACTGTGGGAACAGTTCAAAAGTCCAACAGAAAAACCAATAATGCCACACTGTGGGAACAGTTCAAAAGTCCAACAGAAAAACCAATAATGCCACACTGTCGGAACAGTTCCAAAGTCCCATATAAAAACAAATAATGCCACACTGTCGGAACAGTTCCAAAGTCCCATATAAAAACCAATAATGCCTCACTGTCGGAACAGTTCCAAAGCACCACAGAAAAACAAATAACGCCACACTGTCGCAACAGTTCCCAAACCCAATAGAAAAACAAATAATGCCATATTGTCGGAATAGTTCCAAAGTCACATAGAAATACAAAAAAGCTACACTGTCGGAACAGTTCCAAAGTTCAATAGATAAACATATGATACTACACTATCGAAAGAGTATCAAAGTCCAATAGAAAACCTAATAATGCCATATTGTCGGAACAGTTCCAAAGTCCAATAGAAAAATGAAAAACAAATAATGGCACACTGTCAGAACAGTTCCAAAGTCCCATAGAAAAACCAATAATGCCACACTGTCGGAACAGTTCCAAAGTCCACTAGAAAAACCAATAATGCCACACTGTTGGAACAGTTCCAAGGTCCAGTTGAAAAGCATATGATGTCAAACTGTCGGAACAGTTCCAAAGTCCCATATACAAACCAATAATGCCACACTGTCAAAACAGTTCCAAAGTCCCATATAAAAACCAATCATGCCACACTGTCGGAACAGTTCCAATGTCCCATATAAAAATAAATAATGCCACACTGTCGAACAGTTCCAAAGCACCATACAAAAACCAATAATGCCACACTGTCGAAACAGTTCCAAAGTCCAATAGAAAAATGAAAAACCAATAATGCCACACTCTCGGAAAAGTTGCAAGGTCCAGTTGAAAAGCAAATGATGTCAAACTGTCGGAACAGTTCCAAAGTCCAATAGAAAAACCAATAATGCCACACTGTGGGAACAGTTCCAAAGTCCAATAGAAAAACCAATAATGCCACACTGTCGGAACAGTTCCAAAGTCCAATAGAAAAATGAAAAACCAATAATGCCACACTCTCGGAACAGATCCGAAATCCAATAGTAAAACAAATAATGGCACACTGTCAGAACAGTTCCAAAGTCCAATAGAAAAACCAATAATGCCACACTATCTGATCAGTTCCAAAGTCCAATAGAAAAACAAATAATGCCACACCGAGGGAATAGTTCCAAAGTCCAATAGAAAAACCAATAATGCCACACTGTCGGAAAAGTTCCAAAGTCCAATAGAAAAATGAAAAACCAATAATGCCACACTCTCGGAACAGTTCCGAAATCCAATAGAAAAACAAATAATGGCACACTGTCAGAACAGTTCCAAAGTCCAATAGAAAAACCAATAATGCCACACTATCTGATCAGTTCCAAAGTCCAATAGAAAAACAAATAATGCCACACTGAGGGAATAATTCCAAAGTCCAATAGAAAAACAAATAATACCACACTGTCGGAACAGTTCCAAAGTTCAATAGAAAAATGAAAAACCAATAATGCCACACTCTCGGCAAAGTTCCAAGGTCCATTTGAAAAGCAAATGATGTCAAACTGTCAGAACAGTTCCAAATTCCAATAGAAAAACCAATAATGCCACACTGTGGGAACAGTTCAAAAGTCCAACAGAAAAACCAATAATGCCACACTGTCGGAACAGTTCCAAAGTCCCATATAAAAACAAATAATGCCACACTGTCGGAACAGTTCCAAAGTCCCATATAAAAACCAATAATGCCTCACTGTCGGAACAGTTCCAAAGCACCATGGAAAAACAAATAACGCTACACTGTCGCAACAGTTCCCAAGCCCAATAGAAAAACAAATAATGCCATATTGTCGGAATAGTTCCAAAGTCACATAGAAATACAAAAAAGCTACACTGTCGGAACAGTTCCAAAGTTCAATAGATAAACATATGATACTACACTATCGAAAGAGTATCAAAGTCCAATAGAAAACCTAATAATGCCATATTGTCGGAACAGTTCCAAAGTCCAATAGAAAAATGAAAAACAAATAATGACACACTGTCAGAACAGTTCCAAAGTCCCATAGAAAAACCAATAATGCCACACTGTCGAACAGTTCCAAAGTCCATTAGAAAAACCAATAATGCCACACTATTGGAACAGTTCCAAAGTCCAATAGAAAAACAAATAATATCACACTGTCGGAACAGTTCCAAAGTCCAATAGAAAAATGAAAAACCAATAATGCCACACTCTCGGAAAAGTTCCAAGGTCCAGTTGAAAAGCATATGATGTCAAAATGTCGGAACAGTTCAAAGTCCAATAGAAAAGCCAATAATGCCACACTGTGGGAACAGTTCCAAAGTCCAATAGAAAAACCAATAATGCCACACTGTCGGAAAAGTTCCAAAGTCAAATATACAAACCAATAATGCCACACTGTCAGAACAGTTCCAAAGTCCCATATAAAAACCAATCATGCCACACTGTCGAACAGTTCCAAAGCACCATAGAAAAACCAATAATGCCACACTGTCGGAACAGTTCCAAAGTCCAATAGAAAAATGAAAAACCAATAATGCCACACTCTCGGAAAAGTTGCAAGGTCCAGATGAAAAGCAAATGATGTCAAACTGTCGGAACAGTTCCAAAGTCCAATAGAAAAACCAATAATGCCACACTGTGGGAACAGTTCCAAAGTCCAATAGAAAAACCAATAATACCACACTGTCGGAAAAGTTCCAAAGTCCCATATGAAAACCTATTATGCCACACTGTCGGAACAGTTCCAAAGTCCAATAGAAAAATGAAAAACCAATAATGCCACACTCTCGGAACAGTTCCGAAATCCAATAGAAAAACAAATAATGGCACACTGTCAGAACAGTTCCAAAGTCCAATAGAAAAACCAATAATGCCACACTATCTGATCAGTTCCAAAGTCCAATAGAAAAACAAATAATGCCACACTGAGGGAATAATTCCAAAGTCCAATAGAAAAACAAATAATACCACACTGTCGGAACAGTTCCAAAGTTCAATAGAAAAATGAAACACCAATAATGCCACACTCTCGGAAAGGTTCCAAGGTCCATTTGAAAAGCAAATGATGTCAAACTGTCAGAACAGTTCCAAAGTCCAATAGAAAAACCAATAATGCCACACTGTGGGAACAGTTCCAAAGTCCAATAGAAAAACCAATAATGCCACACTGTCGAAACAGTTCCAAACTCCAATAGAAAAAACAAATAATGCCACACTGTCGGAACAGTTCCAAAGTCCCATATGCTAACAAATAATGCCATACTGTCAGAACAGGTTCAAAGTCCCATTTGAAAACTAATAATGCAACACTGTCGGAACAGTACCAAAGTCCAATAGAAAAACTATTAATGCCACACTGTGGGAACAGTTCCAAAGGCCAATAGAAAAACCAATAATGCCACACTGTCGGAACAGTTCCAAAATCCCATATACAAACAAATAATGCCACACTGTCAGAACAGTTTCAAACTCCCATATGAAAATAATAATGCCACACTGTCGGAACAGCTCCAAAGTCCAATAGAAAAATGAAAAACCAATAATGCCACACTGTCGGAACAGTTCCAAAGTCCAATAGAAAACCAAATAATGCCACATTCTCTGATCAGTTCCAAAGTCACATAGAAATAAAAATTCTACACTGTCGGAACAGTTCCAAAGCGCAATAGAAAAATGAAAAATCAGTAATGTCACACTCTCGGAAAAGTTCCAAAGTCCAGTTGAATAGCAAATGATGCCACACGGTCGGAACATTTCCAATGTCCAATAGAAAAACAAATAATTCCACACTGTCGGAACAGTTCCAAAGTCCTATCGAAAAACAAATAATGCCACACTGTCGGAACAGTTCCAAAGTCTAATAGAGAAACAAATAATGCCATATTGTTGGAACAGTTCCAAAGTCCCATATAAAAACCAATAATGCCTCACTGTCGGAACAGTTCCAAAGCACCACAGAAAAACAAATAACGCCACACTGTCGCAACAGTTCCCAAACCCAATAGAAAAACAAATAATGCCATATTGTCGGAATAGTTCCAAAGTCACATAGAAATACAAAAAAGCTACACTGTCGGAACAGTTCCAAAGTTCAATAGATAAACATATGATACTACACTATCGAAAGAGTATCAAAGTCCAATAGAAAACCTAATAATGCCATATTGTCGGAACAGTTCCAAAGTCCAATAGAAAAATGAAAAACAAATAATGGCACACTGTCAGAACAGTTCCAAAGTCCCATAGAAAAACCAATAATGCCACACTGTCGGAACAGTTCCAAAGTCCACTAGAAAAACCAATAATGCCACACTGTTGGAACAGTTCCAAGGTCCAGTTGAAAAGCATATGATGTCAAACTGTCGGAACAGTTCCAAAGTCCCATATACAAACCAATAATGCCACACTGTCAAAACAGTTCCAAAGTCCCATATAAAAACCAATCATGCCACACTGTCGGAACAGTTCCAATGTCCCATATAAAAATAAATAATGCCACACTGTCGAACAGTTCCAAAGCACCATACAAAAACCAATAATGCCACACTGTCGAAACAGTTCCAAAGTCCAATAGAAAAATGAAAAACCAATAATGCCACACTCTCGGAAAAGTTGCAAGGTCCAGTTGAAAAGCAAATGATGTCAAACTGTCGGAACAGTTCCAAAGTCCAATAGAAAAACCAATAATGCCACACTGTGGGAACAGTTCCAAAGTCCAATAGAAAAACCAATAATGCCACACTGTCGGAACAGTTCCAAAGTCCAATAGAAAAATGAAAAACCAATAATGCCACACTCTCGGAACAGATCCGAAATCCAATAGTAAAACAAATAATGGCACACTGTCAGAACAGTTCCAAAGTCCAATAGAAAAACCAATAATGCCACACTATCTGATCAGTTCCAAAGTCCAATAGAAAAACAAATAATGCCACACCGAGGGAATAGTTCCAAAGTCCAATAGAAAAACCAATAATGCCACACTGTCGGAAAAGTTCCAAAGTCCAATAGAAAAATGAAAAACCAATAATGCCACACTCTCGGAACAGTTCCGAAATCCAATAGAAAAACAAATAATGGCACACTGTCAGAACAGTTCCAAAGTCCAATAGAAAAACCAATAATGCCACACTATCTGATCAGTTCCAAAGTCCAATAGAAAAACAAATAATGCCACACTGAGGGAATAATTCCAAAGTCCAATAGAAAAACAAATAATACCACACTGTCGGAACAGTTCCAAAGTTCAATAGAAAAATGAAAAACCAATAATGCCACACTCTCGGCAAAGTTCCAAGGTCCATTTGAAAAGCAAATGATGTCAAACTGTCAGAACAGTTCCAAATTCCAATAGAAAAACCAATAATGCCACACTGTGGGAACAGTTCAAAAGTCCAACAGAAAAACCAATAATGCCACACTGTCGGAACAGTTCCAAAGTCCCATATAAAAACAAATAATGCCACACTGTCGGAACAGTTCCAAAGTCCCATATAAAAACCAATAATGCCTCACTGTCGGAACAGTTCCAAAGCACCATGGAAAAACAAATAACGCTACACTGTCGCAACAGTTCCCAAGCCCAATAGAAAAACAAATAATGCCATATTGTCGGAATAGTTCCAAAGTCACATAGAAATACAAAAAAGCTACACTGTCGGAACAGTTCCAAAGTTCAATAGATAAACATATGATACTACACTATCGAAAGAGTATCAAAGTCCAATAGAAAACCTAATAATGCCATATTGTCGGAACAGTTCCAAAGTCCAATAGAAAAATGAAAAACAAATAATGACACACTGTCAGAACAGTTCCAAAGTCCCATAGAAAAACCAATAATGCCACACTGTCGAACAGTTCCAAAGTCCATTAGAAAAACCAATAATGCCACACTATTGGAACAGTTCCAAAGTCCAATAGAAAAACAAATAATATCACACTGTCGGAACAGTTCCAAAGTCCAATAGAAAAATGAAAAACCAATAATGCCACACTCTCGGAAAAGTTCCAAGGTCCAGTTGAAAAGCATATGATGTCAAAATGTCGGAACAGTTCAAAGTCCAATAGAAAAGCCAATAATGCCACACTGTGGGAACAGTTCCAAAGTCCAATAGAAAAACCAATAATGCCACACTGTCGGAAAAGTTCCAAAGTCAAATATACAAACCAATAATGCCACACTGTCAGAACAGTTCCAAAGTCCCATATAAAAACCAATCATGCCACACTGTCGAACAGTTCCAAAGCACCATAGAAAAACCAATAATGCCACACTGTCGGAACAGTTCCAAAGTCCAATAGAAAAATGAAAAACCAATAATGCCACACTCTCGGAAAAGTTGCAAGGTCCAGATGAAAAGCAAATGATGTCAAACTGTCGGAACAGTTCCAAAGTCCAATAGAAAAACCAATAATGCCACACTGTGGGAACAGTTCCAAAGTCCAATAGAAAAACCAATAATACCACACTGTCGGAAAAGTTCCAAAGTCCCATATGAAAACCTATTATGCCACACTGTCGGAACAGTTCCAAAGTCCAATAGAAAAATGAAAAACCAATAATGCCACACTCTCGGAACAGTTCCGAAATCCAATAGAAAAACAAATAATGGCACACTGTCAGAACAGTTCCAAAGTCCAATAGAAAAACCAATAATGCCACACTATCTGATCAGTTCCAAAGTCCAATAGAAAAACAAATAATGCCACACTGAGGGAATAATTCCAAAGTCCAATAGAAAAACAAATAATACCACACTGTCGGAACAGTTCCAAAGTTCAATAGAAAAATGAAACACCAATAATGCCACACTCTCGGAAAGGTTCCAAGGTCCATTTGAAAAGCAAATGATGTCAAACTGTCAGAACAGTTCCAAAGTCCAATAGAAAAACCAATAATGCCACACTGTGGGAACAGTTCCAAAGTCCAATAGAAAAACCAATAATGCCACACTGTCGAAACAGTTCCAAACTCCAATAGAAAAAACAAATAATGCCACACTGTCGGAACAGTTCCAAAGTCCCATATACTAACAAATAATGCCATACTGTCAGAACAGGTTCAAAGTCCCATTTGAAAACTAATAATGCAACACTGTCGGAACAGTACCAAAGTCCAATAGAAAAACTATTAATGCCACACTGTGGGAACAGTTCCAAAGGCCAATAGAAAAACCAATAATGCCACACTGTCGGAACAGTTCCAAAATCCCATATACAAACAAATAATGCCACACTGTCAGAACAGTTTCAAACTCCCATATGAAAATAATAATGCCACACTGTCGGAACAGCTCCAAAGTCCAATAGAAAAATGAAAAACCAATAATGCCACACTGTCGGAACAGTTCCAAAGTCCAATAGAAAACCAAATAATGCCACATTCTCTGATCAGTTCCAAAGTCACATAGAAATAAAAATTCTACACTGTCGGAACAGTTCCAAAGCGCAATAGAAAAATGAAAAATCAGTAATGTCACACTCTCGGAAAAGTTCCAAAGTCCAGTTGAATAGCAAATGATGCCACACGGTCGGAACATTTCCAATGTCCAATAGAAAAACAAATAATTCCACACTGTCGGAACAGTTCCAAAGTCCTATCGAAAAACAAATAATGCCACACTGTCGGAACAGTTCCAAAGTCTAATAGAGAAACAAATAATGCCATATTGTTGGAACAGTTCCAAAGTCACATAGAAAAACAAATAATGCCATATTGTCGGAACAGTTCCAAAATCATATAGATAAACAAAGGATACCACACTGACGAACACTTCCAAAGCCCAATAGTAAAACCAATAATGCCACACTATCAGAACAGTTCCAAAGTCCAATCGAGAAACAAATAATACCACACTGTCAGAACAGTTCCAAATCCCATATAAAACCAAATAATGCAACACTGTCAGAACAGTTCTAAAGTCCCATATAAAAACAAATAATGCCACACTGTCGGAACAGTTCCAAAGTCTAATAGAAACATGAAAAACCAATAATGCCACACTCTCCGAACAGTTACAAAGTCCAATAGTAAAACAAATAATGGCACACTGTCAGAACAGTTCCAAAGTCCAATAGAAAAACCAATAATGCCACACTGTCTGATCAGTTCCAAAGTCCAATAGAAAAACAAATAATGCCACACTGAGGGAATAATTCCAAAGTCCAATAGAAAAACCAATAATACCACACTGTCGGAACAGTTCCAAAGTTCAATAGAAAAATGAAAAACCAATAATGCCACACTCTCGGAAAGGTTCCAAGGTCCATTTGAAAAGCAAATGATGTCAAACTGTCAGAACAGTTCCAAAGTCCAATAGAAAAACCAATAATGCCACACTGTGGGAAGAGTTCCAAAGTCCAATAGAAAAACCAATAATGCCACACTGTCGAAACAGTTCCAAACTCCAATAGAAAAAACAAATAATGCCACACTGTCGGAACAGTTCCAAAGTCCCATATACTAACAAATAATGCCACACTGTCAGAACAGGTTCAAAGTCCCATTTGAAAACTAATAATGCCACACTGTCGGAACAGTACCAAAGTCCAATAGAAAAACTATTAATGGCACACTGTGGGAACAGTTCCAAAGGCCAATAGAAAAACCAATAATGCCACACTGTCTGATCAGTTCCAAAGTCCAATAGAAAAACAAATAATACCACACTGTCGGAACAGTTCCAAAGTCCAATAGAAAAATGAAAAACCAATAATGCCACACTCTCGGAACAGTTCCAAAGTTCAATAGTAAAACAAACAATGCCACACTGTCAGAACAGTTCCAAAGTCCCATAGAAAAACCAATAATGCCACACTGTGGGAACTGTTCCAAGTCACAATTAAAAATAAATAATGCCACACTCTCAGAACAGTTCCACAGTCCAATAGGAAAATGAAAAACCAATAATGCCACACTCTCGGAACAGTTCCAAAGTTCAATAGTAAAACAAACAATGCCACACTGTCAGAACAGTTCCAAAGTCCAATAGAAAAACCAATAATGCCACACTGTCGGAACAGTTCCAAAGTCCCAAAGAAAAACCAATAATGGCACACTGTGGGAACTGTTCCAAGTCACAATTAAAAATAAATAATGCCACACTCTCAGAACAGTTCCACAGTCCAATAGGAAAATGAAAAACCAATAATGCCACACTCTCGGAACAGTTCCAAAGTTCAATAGTAAAACCAATAATGCCACACTGTCGGAACAGTTCCAAAGTCCCAAAGAAAAACCAATAATGGCACACTGTGGGAATAGTTCCAAAGTCCAATAGAAAAACAAATAATATCACACTGTCGGAACAGTTCCAAAGTCCAATAGAAAAATGAAAAACCAATAATGCCACACTCTCGGAAAAGTTCCAAGTTCCAGTTGAAAAGCAAATGATGTCAAACTGTCGGAACAGTTCCAAAGTCCCATAGAAAAACCAATAATGCCACACTGTCGGAACAGTTCCAAAGTCCACTAGAAAAACCAATAATGCCACACTGTTGGAACAGTTCCAAGGTCCAGTTGAAAAGCATATGATGTCAAACTGTCGGAACAGTTCCAAAGTCCCATATACAAACCAATAATGCCACACTGTCAAAACAGTTCCAAAGTCCCATATAAAAACCAATCATGCCACACTGTCGGAACAGTTCCAATGTCCCATATAAAAATAAATAATGCCACACTGTCGAACAGTTCCAAAGCACCATACAAAAACCAATAATGCCACACTGTCGAAACAGTTCCAAAGTCCAATAGAAAAATGAAAAACCAATAATGCCACACTCTCGGAAAAGTTGCAAGGTCCAGTTGAAAAGCAAATGATGTCAAACTGTCGGAACAGTTCCAAAGTCCAATAGAAAAACCAATAATGCCACACTGTGGGAACAGTTCCAAAGTCCAATAGAAAAACCAATAATGCCACACTGTCGGAACAGTTCCAAAGTCCAATAGAAAAATGAAAAACCAATAATGCCACACTCTCGGAACAGATCCGAAATCCAATAGTAAAACAAATAATGGCACACTGTCAGAACAGTTCCAAAGTCCAATAGAAAAACCAATAATGCCACACTATCTGATCAGTTCCAAAGTCCAATAGAAAAACAAATAATGCCACACCGAGGGAATAGTTCCAAAGTCCAATAGAAAAACCAATAATGCCACACTGTCGGAAAAGTTCCAAAGTCCAATAGAAAAATGAAAAACCAATAATGCCACACTCTCGGAACAGTTCCGAAATCCAATAGAAAAACAAATAATGGCACACTGTCAGAACAGTTCCAAAGTCCAATAGAAAAACCAATAATGCCACACTATCTGATCAGTTCCAAAGTCCAATAGAAAAACAAATAATGCCACACTGAGGGAATAATTCCAAAGTCCAATAGAAAAACAAATAATACCACACTGTCGGAACAGTTCCAAAGTTCAATAGAAAAATGAAAAACCAATAATGCCACACTCTCGGCAAAGTTCCAAGGTCCATTTGAAAAGCAAATGATGTCAAACTGTCAGAACAGTTCCAAATTCCAATAGAAAAACCAATAATGCCACACTGTGGGAACAGTTCAAAAGTCCAACAGAAAAACCAATAATGCCACACTGTCGGAACAGTTCCAAAGTCCCATATAAAAACAAATAATGCCACACTGTCGGAACAGTTCCAAAGTCCCATATAAAAACCAATAATGCCTCACTGTCGGAACAGTTCCAAAGCACCATGGAAAAACAAATAACGCTACACTGTCGCAACAGTTCCCAAGCCCAATAGAAAAACAAATAATGCCATATTGTCGGAATAGTTCCAAAGTCACATAGAAATACAAAAAAGCTACACTGTCGGAACAGTTCCAAAGTTCAATAGATAAACATATGATACTACACTATCGAAAGAGTATCAAAGTCCAATAGAAAACCTAATAATGCCATATTGTCGGAACAGTTCCAAAGTCCAATAGAAAAATGAAAAACAAATAATGACACACTGTCAGAACAGTTCCAAAGTCCCATAGAAAAACCAATAATGCCACACTGTCGAACAGTTCCAAAGTCCATTAGAAAAACCAATAATGCCACACTATTGGAACAGTTCCAAAGTCCAATAGAAAAACAAATAATATCACACTGTCGGAACAGTTCCAAAGTCCAATAGAAAAATGAAAAACCAATAATGCCACACTCTCGGAAAAGTTCCAAGGTCCAGTTGAAAAGCATATGATGTCAAAATGTCGGAACAGTTCAAAGTCCAATAGAAAAGCCAATAATGCCACACTGTGGGAACAGTTCCAAAGTCCAATAGAAAAACCAATAATGCCACACTGTCGGAAAAGTTCCAAAGTCAAATATACAAACCAATAATGCCACACTGTCAGAACAGTTCCAAAGTCCCATATAAAAACCAATCATGCCACACTGTCGAACAGTTCCAAAGCACCATAGAAAAACCAATAATGCCACACTGTCGGAACAGTTCCAAAGTCCAATAGAAAAATGAAAAACCAATAATGCCACACTCTCGGAAAAGTTGCAAGGTCCAGATGAAAAGCAAATGATGTCAAACTGTCGGAACAGTTCCAAAGTCCAATAGAAAAACCAATAATGCCACACTGTGGGAACAGTTCCAAAGTCCAATAGAAAAACCAATAATACCACACTGTCGGAAAAGTTCCAAAGTCCCATATGAAAACCTATTATGCCACACTGTCGGAACAGTTCCAAAGTCCAATAGAAAAATGAAAAACCAATAATGCCACACTCTCGGAACAGTTCCGAAATCCAATAGAAAAACAAATAATGGCACACTGTCAGAACAGTTCCAAAGTCCAATAGAAAAACCAATAATGCCACACTATCTGATCAGTTCCAAAGTCCAATAGAAAAACAAATAATGCCACACTGAGGGAATAATTCCAAAGTCCAATAGAAAAACAAATAATACCACACTGTCGGAACAGTTCCAAAGTTCAATAGAAAAATGAAACACCAATAATGCCACACTCTCGGAAAGGTTCCAAGGTCCATTTGAAAAGCAAATGATGTCAAACTGTCAGAACAGTTCCAAAGTCCAATAGAAAAACCAATAATGCCACACTGTGGGAACAGTTCCAAAGTCCAATAGAAAAACCAATAATGCCACACTGTCGAAACAGTTCCAAACTCCAATAGAAAAAACAAATAATGCCACACTGTCGGAACAGTTCCAAAGTCCCATATACTAACAAATAATGCCATACTGTCAGAACAGGTTCAAAGTCCCATTTGAAAACTAATAATGCAACACTGTCGGAACAGTACCAAAGTCCAATAGAAAAACTATTAATGCCACACTGTGGGAACAGTTCCAAAGGCCAATAGAAAAACCAATAATGCCACACTGTCGGAACAGTTCCAAAATCCCATATACAAACAAATAATGCCACACTGTCAGAACAGTTTCAAACTCCCATATGAAAATAATAATGCCACACTGTCGGAACAGCTCCAAAGTCCAATAGAAAAATGAAAAACCAATAATGCCACACTGTCGGAACAGTTCCAAAGTCCAATAGAAAACCAAATAATGCCACATTCTCTGATCAGTTCCAAAGTCACATAGAAATAAAAATTCTACACTGTCGGAACAGTTCCAAAGCGCAATAGAAAAATGAAAAATCAGTAATGTCACACTCTCGGAAAAGTTCCAAAGTCCAGTTGAATAGCAAATGATGCCACACGGTCGGAACATTTCCAATGTCCAATAGAAAAACAAATAATTCCACACTGTCGGAACAGTTCCAAAGTCCTATCGAAAAACAAATAATGCCACACTGTCGGAACAGTTCCAAAGTCTAATAGAGAAACAAATAATGCCATATTGTTGGAACAGTTCCAAAGTCACATAGAAAAACAAATAATGCCATATTGTCGGAACAGTTCCAAAATCATATAGATAAACAAAGGATACCACACTGACGAACACTTCCAAAGCCCAATAGTAAAACCAATAATGCCACACTATCAGAACAGTTCCAAAGTCCAATCGAGAAACAAATAATACCACACTGTCAGAACAGTTCCAAATCCCATATAAAACCAAATAATGCAACACTGTCAGAACAGTTCTAAAGTCCCATATAAAAACAAATAATGCCACACTGTCGGAACAGTTCCAAAGTCTAATAGAAACATGAAAAACCAATAATGCCACACTCTCCGAACAGTTACAAAGTCCAATAGTAAAACAAATAATGGCACACTGTCAGAACAGTTCCAAAGTCCAATAGAAAAACCAATAATGCCACACTGTCTGATCAGTTCCAAAGTCCAATAGAAAAACAAATAATGCCACACTGAGGGAATAATTCCAAAGTCCAATAGAAAAACCAATAATACCACACTGTCGGAACAGTTCCAAAGTTCAATAGAAAAATGAAAAACCAATAATGCCACACTCTCGGAAAGGTTCCAAGGTCCATTTGAAAAGCAAATGATGTCAAACTGTCAGAACAGTTCCAAAGTCCAATAGAAAAACCAATAATGCCACACTGTGGGAAGAGTTCCAAAGTCCAATAGAAAAACCAATAATGCCACACTGTCGAAACAGTTCCAAACTCCAATAGAAAAAACAAATAATGCCACACTGTCGGAACAGTTCCAAAGTCCCATATACTAACAAATAATGCCACACTGTCAGAACAGGTTCAAAGTCCCATTTGAAAACTAATAATGCCACACTGTCGGAACAGTACCAAAGTCCAATAGAAAAACTATTAATGGCACACTGTGGGAACAGTTCCAAAGGCCAATAGAAAAACCAATAATGCCACACTGTCTGATCAGTTCCAAAGTCCAATAGAAAAACAAATAATACCACACTGTCGGAACAGTTCCAAAGTCCAATAGAAAAATGAAAAACCAATAATGCCACACTCTCGGAACAGTTCCAAAGTTCAATAGTAAAACAAACAATGCCACACTGTCAGAACAGTTCCAAAGTCCCATAGAAAAACCAATAATGCCACACTGTGGGAACTGTTCCAAGTCACAATTAAAAATAAATAATGCCACACTCTCAGAACAGTTCCACAGTCCAATAGGAAAATGAAAAACCAATAATGCCACACTCTCGGAACAGTTCCAAAGTTCAATAGTAAAACAAACAATGCCACACTGTCAGAACAGTTCCAAAGTCCAATAGAAAAACCAATAATGCCACACTGTCGGAACAGTTCCAAAGTCCCAAAGAAAAACCAATAATGGCACACTGTGGGAACTGTTCCAAGTCACAATTAAAAATAAATAATGCCACACTCTCAGAACAGTTCCACAGTCCAATAGGAAAATGAAAAACCAATAATGCCACACTCTCGGAACAGTTCCAAAGTTCAATAGTAAAACCAATAATGCCACACTGTCGGAACAGTTCCAAAGTCCCAAAGAAAAACCAATAATGGCACACTGTGGGAATAGTTCCAAAGTCCAATAGAAAAACAAATAATATCACACTGTCGGAACAGTTCCAAAGTCCAATAGAAAAATGAAAAACCAATAAAGCCACACTCTCGGAAAAGTTCCAAGTTCCAGTTGAAAAGCAAATGATGTCAAACTGTCGGAACAGTTCCAAAGTCGCATATACATACCAATAATGCCACACTGTCAGAACATTTCCAAAGTCCCATATAAAAACCAATCATGCCACACTGTCGGAAAAGTTCCAAAGTCCCATATAAAAACCAATAATGCCACACTGTCGGAACAGTTCCAAAGCACCATAGAAAAACAAATAATGCCACACTGTCGGAACAGTTCCAAAGTCCAATAGAAAAATGAAAAACCAATAATGCCACACTCTCGGAACAGTTCCAAAGTCCAATAGTAAAACAAACAATGCCACACTGTCAGAACAGTCCCACAGTCCCGTAGAAAAACCAATAATGCCACACTGTAGGAACAGTTCCAAAATCCCATATACAAACAAATAATGCCACACTGTCAGAACAGTTTCAAACTCCTATATGAAAACTAATAATGCCACACTCTCGGAACAGTTCCAAAGTCCAATAGAAAAATGAAAAACCAATAATGCCACACTGTCGGAACAGTTCCAAAGTCCAATAGAAAACCAAATAATGCCACATTCTCTGATCAGTTCCAAAGTCACATAGAAATAAAAATTATACACTGTCGGAACAGTTCCAAAGCGCAATAGAAAAATGAAAAATCAGTAATGCCACACTCTCGGAAAAGTTCCAAAGTCCAGTTGAATAGCAAATGATGCCACACGGTCGGAACATTTCCAATGTCCAATAGAAAAACAAATAATTCCACACTGTCGGAACAGTTCCAAAGTCCTATCGAAAAACAAATAATACCACACTGTCGGAACAGTTCCAAAGTCTAATAGAGAAACAAATAATGCCATATTGTTGGAACAGTTCCAAAGTCACATAGAAAAACAAATAATGCCATATTGTCGGAGCAGTTCCAAAGTCACATAGATAAACAAAGGATACCACACTGACGAACACTTCCAAAGCCCAATAGTAAAACCAATAATGCCACACTATCGGAACAGTTCCAAAGTCCAATAGAGAAACAAATAATACCACACTGTCGGAACAGTTCCAAATCCCATATAAAAACAAATAATGCCACACTGTCGGAACAGTTCCAAAGTCTAATAGAAACATGAAAAACCAATAATGCCACACTCTCCGAACAGTTACAAAGTCCAATAGTAAAACAAATAATGGCACACTGTCAGAACAGTTCCAAAGACCCAAAGAAAAACCAATAATGGCACACTGTGGGAACTGTTCCAAGTCACAATTAAAAATAAATAATGCCACACTCTCAGAACAGTTCCACAGTCCAATAGGAAAATGAAAAACCAATAATGCCACACTCTCGGAACAGTTCCAAAGTTCAATAGTAAAACCAATAATGCCACACTGTCGGAACAGTTCCAAAGTCCCAAAGAAAAACCAATAATGGCACACTGTGGGAATAGTTCCAAAGTCCAATAGAAAAACAAATAATATCACACTGTCGGAACAGTTCCAAAGTCCAATAGAAAAATGAAAAACCAATAATGCCACACTCTCGGAAAAGTTCCAAGTTCCAGTTGAAAAGCAAATGATGTCAAACTGTCGGAAAAGTTCCAAAGTCGCATATACATACCAATAATGCCACACTGTCAGAACATTTCCAAAGTCCCATATAAAAACCAATCATGCCACACTGTCGGAAAAGTTCCAAAGTCCCATATAAAAACCAATAATGCCACACTGTCGGAACAGTTCCAAAGCACCATAGAAAAACAAATAATGCCACACTGTCGGAACAGTTCCAAAGTCCAATAGAAAAATGAAAAACCAATAATGCCACACTCTCGGAACAGTTCCAAAGTCCAATAGTAAAACAAACAATGCCACACTGTCAGAACAGTCCCACAGTCCCGTAGAAAAACCAATAATGCCACACTGTAGGAACAGTTCCAAAATCCCATATACAAACAAATAATGCCACACTGTCAGAACAGTTTCAAACTCCTATATGAAGACTAATAATGCCACACTCTCGGAACAGTTCCAAAGTCCAATAGAAAAATGAAAAACCAATAATGCCACACTGTCGGAACAGTTCCAAAGTCCAATAGAAAACCAAATAATGCCACATTCTCTGATCAGTTCCAAAGTCACATAGAAATAAAAATTATACACTGTCGGAACAGTTCCAAAGCGCAATAGAAAAATGAAAAATCAGTAATGCCACACTCTCGGAAAAGTTCCAAAGTCCAGTTGAATAGCAAATGATGCCACACGGTCGGAACATTTCCAATGTCCAATAGAAAAACAAATAATTCCACACTGTCGGAACAGTTCCAAAGTCCTATCGAAAAACAAATAATACCACACTGTCGGAACAGTTCCAAAGTCTAATAGAGAAACAAATAATGCCATATTGTTGGAACAGTTCCAAAGTCACATAGAAAAACAAATAATGCCATATTGTCGGAGCAGTTCCAAAGTCACATAGATAAACAAAGGATACCACACTGACGAACACTTCCAAAGCCCAATAGTAAAACCAATAATGCCACACTATCGGAACAGTTCCAAAGTCCAATAGAGAAACAAATAATACCACACTGTCGGAACAGTTCCAAATCCCATATAAAAACAAATAATGCCACACTGTCGGAACAGTTCCAAAGTCTAATAGAAACATGAAAAACCAATAATGCCACACTCTCCGAACAGTTACAAAGTCCAATAGTAAAACAAATAATGGCACACTGTCAGAACAGTTCCAAAGACCCTTAAAAAAACCAATAATACCATACTGTCGGAACAGTTTCAAAGTCCAATAGAAAAACAAATAATACCACACTGTCGGAACAGTTCCAAAGTCCAATAGAAAAATGAAAAACCAATAATGCCACACTTTAGGAAAAGTTCCAAGGTCCAGTTGAAAAGCAAATGATGTCAAGCTGTCGGAACAATTCCAAAGTCCAATAGAAAAACCAACAATGCCACACTGTGGGAACAGTTCCAAAGTCCAATAGAAAAACCAATAATTCCACACTGTCGAAACAGTTCCAAAGTCCAATACAAAAATGAAAAACCAATAATGCCACACTCTCGGAACAGTTCCAAAGTCCAATAGTAAAACCAATAAAGGCACAATGTCAGAACAGTTCCAAAGTCCCATAGAAAAACCAATAATTCCACACTGTCGGAACAGTTCCAAAGTCCAATAGAAAACCAATAATGCCACACTGTCGAAACAGTTCCAAAGCCCAATAGAAAAAACAAATAATGCCACTCTGTCGGAACAGTTCCAAAGTCCCATTTACAAACAAATAATGCCACACTGTCAGAACAGGTTCAAAGTCCCATGTACAAACTAATAATGCCACACTGTCGGAACAGTTCCAAAATCCAATAGAAAAACTAATAATGCCACACTGTGGGAATAGTTCCAAAGCCCAATAGAAAAACCAATAATGCCACACTGTCGGAACATTTCCAAAGTCCCATATACAAACAAATAATGCCACAATGTCAGAACAGTTTCAAAGTCCCATATAAAAACTAATAATGCCACACTTTCGGAACAGTTCCAAAGTCCAATAGAAAACTAAATAATGCCACACTCTCTGATCAGTTCCAAAGTCACATACAAAAAAAAATGCTACACTGTCAGAACAGTTCCAAAGCCCAATAGAAAAATGAAAAATCAATAATGCCACACTCTCGGAAAATTTCCAAAGTCCAGTTGAATAGCAAATGATGCCACACTGTCGGAACAGTTCCAATGTCCAATAGAAAAACAAATAATTCCACACTGTCGGAACAGTTCCAAAGTCCTATCGAAAAACAAATAATGCCACACTGTCGGAACAGTTCCAAAGTCCAATAGAGAAACAAATAATGCCATATTGTCGGAACAGTTCCAAGGTCACATAGATAAACAAATGATACCACACCGACGGAACGCTTCCAAAGCCCAATAGTAAAACCAATAATGCCACACTATCAAAACTGTTCCAAAGTCCAATATAAAAATGAAAAACCAATTATGCCAAACTCTCGGAAAAGTTCCAAATACCATAGAAAAACAAATAATGCTATATTATCGGAATAGTTCCAAAGTCACATAGAAAAAAAAAGCAACACTGTCGGAACAGTTCCAAAGTCCCATATCAAAATAAATAATGCCACACTATCAGAACAGTTCCAAAGTCCCATATCAAAACAAATAATACCACACTGTCAGAACAGTTCCAAAGTCCCATATAAAAACAAATAATGCCACACTGTCGGAACATTTCCAAAGTCTTATATCAAAACAAATAATGCCACACTGTCGGAACAGTTCCAAAGTCCCATATAAAAATAAATAATGCCACACTGTCAGAACAGTTCCAAAGTCCCAAATCAAAACAAATAATACCACACTGTCAGAACAGTTCCAAAGTCCAATAGAAAAATGAAAAACCAATAATGCCACACTCTCGGAACAGTTCCAAAGTCCAATAGTAAAACCAATAAAGGCACAATGTCAGAACAGTTCCAAAGTCCCATAGAAAAACCAATAATTCCACACTGTCGGAACAGTTCCAAAGTCCAATAGAAAACCAATAATGCCACACTGTCGAAACAGTTCCAAAGCCCAATAGAAAAAACAAATAATGCCACACTGTCGGAACAGGTTCAAAGTCCCATGTATAAACTAATATTGCCACACTGTCGGAACAGTTCCAAAGTCCAATAGAAAAACTAATAATGCCACACTGTGGGAATAATTCCAAAGCCCAATAGAAAAACCAATAATGCCACACTGTCGGAACATTTCCAAAGTCCCATATACAAACAAATAATGCCACAATGTCAGAACAGTTTCAAAGTCCCATATAAAAACTAATAATGCCACACTGTCGAAATATTTCCAAAGTCCAATAGAAAAATGAAAAAATAATAATGCCACACTGTCGGAACAGTTCCAAAGTCCAATAGAAAACTAAATAATGCCACACTCTCTGATCAGTTCCAAAGTCACATAGAAAAACAAATAATGCCACAGTCCAGTTGAATAGCAAATGATGCCACACTGTCGGAACAGTTCCAATGTCCAATAGAAAAACAAATAATTCCACACTGTCGGAACAGTTCCAAAGTCCTATCGAAAAACAAATAATGCCACACTGTCGGAACAGTTCCAAAGTCCAATAGAGAAACAAATAATGCCATATTGTCGGAACAGGTCCAAGGTCACATAAATAAACAAATGATACCACACCGACGGAACGCTTCCAAAGCCCAATAGTAAAACAAATAATGCCACACTATCAAAACAGTTCCAAAGTCCAATATAAAAATGAAAAACCAATAATGCCAAACTCTCGGAAAAGTTCCAAATACCATAGAAAGACAGATAATGCTATATTATCGGAATAGTTCCAAAGTCACATAGAAAAAAAAAGCAGCACTGTCGGAACACTTCCAAAGGCCAATAGAAAAATGAAAAATCAATAATGCCACACTCTCGGAACAGTTCCAAAGTTCAATAGTAAAACAAATAATGGCACACTGTCAGAACAGTTCCAAATTCCCATAGAAAAACCAATAATGCCACACTGTCTGATCAGTTCCAAAGTCCCATATCAAAACAAATAATGCCACACTGTCGGAACAGTTCCAAAGTCCCATATAAAAATAAATAATGCCACACTATCAGAACAGTTCCAAAGTCCCATATCAAAACAAATAATACCACGCTGTCAGAACAGCCCCAAAGTCCCATATAAAAACATATAATGCCACACTGTCGGAACATTTCCAAAGTCTTATATCAAAACAAATAATGCCACACTGTCGGAACAGTTCCAAAGTCCCATATAAAAATAAATAATGCCACACTGTGGGAATAATTCCAAAGCCCAATAGAAAAACCAATAATGCCACACTGTCGGAACATTTCCAAAGTCCCATATACAAACAAATAATGCCACAATGTCAGAACAGTTTCAAAGTCCCATATAAAAACTAATAATGCCACACTGTCGAAATATTTCCAAAGTCCAATAGAAAAATGAAAAAATAATAATGCCACACTGTCGGAACAGTTCCAAAGTCCAATAGAAAACTAAATAATGCCACACTCTCTGATCAGTTCCAAAGTCACATAGAAAAACAAATAATGCCACAGTCCAGTTGAATAGCAAATGATGCCACACTGTCGGAACAGTTCCAATGTCCAATAGAAAAACAAATAATTCCACACTGTCGGAACAGTTCCAAAGTCTAATAGAAACATGAAAAACCAATAATGCCACACTCTCCGAACAGTTACAAAGTCCAATAGTAAAACAAATAATGGCACACTGTCAGAACAGTTCCAAAGTCCAATAGAAAAACCAATATTGCCACACTGTCTGATCAGTTCCAAAGTCCAATAGAAAAACAAATAATGCCACACTGAGGGAATAATTCCAAAGTCCAATAGAAAAACCAATAATACCACACTGTCGGAACAGTTCCAAAGTTCAATAGAAAAATGAAAAACCAATAATGCCACACTCTCGGAAAGGTTCCAAGGTCCATTTGAAAAGCAAATGATGTCAAACTGTCAGAACAGTTCCAAAGTCCAATAGAAAAACCAATAATGCCACACTGTGGGAACAGTTCCAAAGTCCAATAGAAAAACCAATAATGCCACACTGTCGAAACAGTTCCAAACTCCAATAGAAAAAACAAATAATGCCACACTGTCGGAACAGTTCCAAAGTCCCATATACTAACAAATAATGCCACACTGTCAGAACAGGTTCAAAGTCCCATTTGAAAACTAATAATGCCACACTGTCGGAACAGTACCAAAGTCCAATAGAAAAACTATTAATGGCACACTGTGGGAACAGTTCCAAAGGCCAATAGAAAAACCAATAATGCCACACTGTCTGATCAGTTCCAAAGTCCAATAGAAAAACAAATAATACCACACTGTCGGAACAGTTCCAAAGTCCAATAGAAAAATGAAAAACCAATAATGCCACACTCTCGGAACAGTTCCAAAGTTCAATAGTAAAACAAACAATGCCACACTGTCAGAACAGTTCCAAAGTCCCATAGAAAAAGCAATAATGCCACACTGTGGGAACTGTTCCAAGTCACAATTAAAAATAAATAATGCCACACTCTCAGAACAGTTCCACAGTCCAATAGGAAAATGAAAAACCAATAATGCCACACTCTCGGAACAGTTCCAAAGTTCAATAGTAAAACAAACAATGCCACACTGTCAGAACAGTTCCAAAGTCCCATATAAAAATAAATAATGCCACACTGTGGGAATAATTCCAAAGCCCAATAGAAAAACCAATAATGCCACACTGTCGGAACATTTCCAAAGTCCCATATACAAACAAATAATGCCACAATGTCAGAACAGTTTCAAAGTCCCATATAAAAACTAATAATGCCACACTGTCGAAATATTTCCAAAGTCCAATAGAAAAATGAAAAAATAATAATGCCACACTGTCGGAACAGTTCCAAAGTCCAATAGAAAACTAAATAATGCCACACTCTCTGATCAGTTCCAAAGTCACATAGAAAAACAAATAATGCCACAGTCCAGTTGAATAGCAAATGATGCCACACTGTCGGAACAGTTCCAATGTCCAATAGAAAAACAAATAATTCCACACTGTCGGAACAGTTCCAAAGTCTAATAGAAACATGAAAAACCAATAATGCCACACTCTCCGAACAGTTACAAAGTCCAATAGTAAAACAAATAATGGCACACTGTCAGAACAGTTCCAAAGTCCAATAGAAAAACCAATATTGCCACACTGTCTGATCAGTTCCAAAGTCCAATAGAAAAACAAATAATGCCACACTGAGGGAATAATTCCAAAGTCCAATAGAAAAACCAATAATACCACACTGTCGGAACAGTTCCAAAGTTCAATAGAAAAATGAAAAACCAATAATGCCACACTCTCGGAAAGGTTCCAAGGTCCATTTGAAAAGCAAATGATGTCAAACTGTCAGAACAGTTCCAAAGTCCAATAGAAAAACCAATAATGCCACACTGTGGGAACAGTTCCAAAGTCCAATAGAAAAACCAATAATGCCACACTGTCGAAACAGTTCCAAACTCCA
Source organism: Bathymodiolus septemdierum (assembly GCA_963383655.1). NCBI lineage: Eukaryota > Metazoa > Mollusca > Bivalvia > Mytilida > Modiolidae > Bathymodiolus > Bathymodiolus septemdierum. The sequence continues at coordinate 3,214,235 of OY726528.1, forward strand.
ATAGAAAAAACAAATAATGCCACACTGTCGGAACAGTTCCAAAGTCCCATATACTAACAAATAATGCCACACTGTCAGAACAGGTTCAAAGTCCCATTTGAAAACTAATAATGCCACACTGTCGGAACAGTACCAAAGTCCAATAGAAAAACTATTAATGGCACACTGTGGGAACAGTTCCAAAGGCCAATAGAAAAACCAATAATGCCACACTGTCTGATCAGTTCCAAAGTCCAATAGAAAAACAAATAATACCACACTGTCGGAACAGTTCCAAAGTCCAATAGAAAAATGAAAAACCAATAATGCCACACTCTCGGAACAGTTCCAAAGTTCAATAGTAAAACAAACAATGCCACACTGTCAGAACAGTTCCAAAGTCCCATAGAAAAACCAATAATGCCACACTGTGGGAACTGTTCCAAGTCACAATTAAAAATAAATAATGCCACACTCTCAGAACAGTTCCACAGTCCAATAGGAAAATGAAAAACCAATAATGCCACACTCTCGGAACAGTTCCAAAGTTCAATAGTAAAACAAACAATGCCACACTGTCAGAACAGTTCCAAAGTCCAATAGAAAAACCAATAATGCCACACTGTCGGAACAGTTCCAAAGTCCCAAAGAAAAACCAATAATGGCACACTGTGGGAACTGTTCCAAGTCACAATTAAAAATAAATAATGCCACACTCTCAGAACAGTTCCACAGTCCAATAGGAAAATGAAAAACCAATAATGCCACACTCTCGGAACAGTTCCAAAGTTCAATAGTAAAACCAATAATGCCACACTGTCGGAACAGTTCCAAAGTCCCAAAGAAAAACCAATAATGGCACACTGTGGGAATAGTTCCAAAGTCCAATAGAAAAACAAATAATATCACACTGTCGGAACAGTTCCAAAGTCCAATAGAAAAATGAAAAACCAATAATGCCACACTCTCGGAAAAGTTCCAAGTTCCAGTTGAAAAGCAAATGATGTCAAACTGTCGGAACAGTTCCAAAGTCCAATAGAAAAAGCAATAATGCCACACTGTCGGAAAAGTTCCAAAGTCGCATATACATACCAATAATGCCACACTGTCAGAACATTTCCAAAGTCCCATATAAAAACCAATCATGCCACACTGTCGGAAAAGTTCCAAAGTCCCATATAAATACCAATAATGCCACACTGTCGGAACAGTTCCAAAGCACCATAGAAAAACAAATAATGCCACACTGTCGGAACAGTTCCAAAGTCCAATAGAAAAATGAAAAACCAATAATGCCACACTCTCGGAACAGTTCCAAAGTCCAATAGTAAAACAAACAATGCCACACTGTCAGAACAGTCCCACAGTCCCGTAGAAAAACCAATAATGCCACACTGTAGGAACAGTTCCAAAATCCCATATACAAACAAATAATGCCACACTGTCAGAACAGTTTCAAACTCCTATATGAAAACTAATAATGCCACACTCTCGGAACAGTTCCAAAGTCCAATAGAAAAATGAAAAACCAATAATGCCACACTGTCGGAACAGTTCCAAAGTCCAATAGAAAACCAAATAATGCCACATTCTCTGATCAGTTCCAAAGTCACATAGAAATAAAAATTATACACTGTCGGAACAGTTCCAAAGCGCAATAGAAAAATGAAAAATCAGTAATGCCACACTCTCGGAAAAGTTCCAAAGTCCAGTTGAATAGCAAATGATGCCACACGGTCGGAACATTTCCAATGTCCAATAGAAAAACAAATAATTCCACACTGTCGGAACAGTTCCAAAGTCCTATCGAAAAACAAATAATACCACACTGTCGGAACAGTTCCAAAGTCTAATAGAGAAACAAATAATGCCATATTGTTGGAACAGTTCCAAAGTCACATAGAAAAACAAATAATGCCATATTGTCGGAGCAGTTCCAAAGTCACATAGATAAACAAAGGATACCACACTGACGAACACTTCCAAAGCCCAATAGTAAAACCAATAATGCCACACTATCGGAACAGTTCCAAAGTCCAATAGAGAAACAAATAATACCACACTGTCGGAACAGTTCCAAATCCCATATAAAAACAAATAATGCCACACTGTCGGAACAGTTCCAAAGTCTAATAGAAACATGAAAAACCAATAATGCCACACTCTCCGAACAGTTACAAAGTCCAATAGTAAAACAAATAATGGCACACTGTCAGAACAGTTCCAAAGACCCTTAAAAAAACCAATAATACCATACTGTCGGAACAGTTTCAAAGTCCAATAGAAAAACAAATAATACCACACTGTCGGAACAGTTCCAAAGTCCAATAGAAAAATGAAAAACCAATAATGCCACACTTTAGGAAAAGTTCCAAGGTCCAGTTGAAAAGCAAATGATGTCAAGCTGTCGGAACAATTCCAAAGTCCAATAGAAAAACCAACAATGCCACACTGTGGGAACAGTTCCAAAGTCCAATAGAAAAACCAATAATTCCACACTGTCGAAACAGTTCCAAAGTCCAATACAAAAATGAAAAACCAATAATGCCACACTCTCGGAACAGTTCCAAAGTCCAATAGTAAAACCAATAAAGGCACAATGTCAGAACAGTTCCAAAGTCCCATAGAAAAACCAATAATTCCACACTGTCGGAACAGTTCCAAAGTCCAATAGAAAACCAATAATGCCACACTGTCGAAACAGTTCCAAAGCCCAATAGAAAAAACAAATAATGCCACACTGTCGGAACAGTTCCAAAGTCCCATTTACAAACAAATAATGCCACACTGTCAGAACAGGTTCAAAGTCCCATGTACAAACTAATAATGCCACACTGTCGGAACAGTTCCAAAGTCCAATAGAAAAACTAATAATGCCACACTGTGGGAATAGTTCCAAAGCCCAATAGAAAAACCAATAATGCCACACTGTCGGAACATTTCCAAAGTCCCATATACAAACAAATAATGCCACAATGTCAGAACAGTTTCAAAGTCCCATATAAAAACTAATAATGCCACACTTTCGGAACAGTTCCAAAGTCCAATAGAAAACTAAATAATGCCACACTCTCTGATCAGTTCCAAAGTCACATACAAAAAAAAATGCTACACTGTCAGAACAGTTCCAAAGCCCAATAGAAAAATGAAAAATCAATATGCCACACTCTCGGAAAATTTCCAAAGTCCAGTTGAATAGCAAATGATGCCACACTGTCGGAACAGTTCCAATGTCCAATAGAAAAACAAATAATTCCACACTGTCGGAACAGTTCCAAAGTCCTATCGAAAAACAAATAATGCCACACTGTCGGAACAGTTCCAAAGTCCAATAGAGAAACAAATAATGCCATATTGTCGGAACAGTTCCAAGGTCACATAGATAAACAAATGATACCACACCGACGGAACGCTTCCAAAGCCCAATAGTAAAACCAATAATGCCACACTATCAAAACAGTTCCAAAGTCCAATATAAAAATGAAAAACCAATAATGCCAAACTCTCGGAAAAGTTCCAAATACCATAGAAAAACAAATAATGCTATATTATCGGAATAGTTCCAAAGTCACATAGAAAAAAAAAGCAACACTGTCGGAACAGTTCCAAAGTCCCATATCAAAATAAATAATGCCACACTATCAGAACAGTTCCAAAGTCCCATATCAAAACAAATAATACCACACTGTCAGAACAGTTCCAAAGTCCCATATAAAAACAAATAATGCCACACTGTCGGAACATTTCCAAAGTCTTATATCAAAACAAATAATGCCACACTGTCGGAACAGTTCCAAAGTCCCATATAAAAATAAATAATGCCACACTGTCAGAACAGTTCCAAAGTCCCAAATCAAAACAAATAATACCACACTGTCAGAACAGTTCCAAAGTCCAATAGAAAAATGAAAAACCAATAATGCCACACTCTCGGAACAGTTCCAAAGTCCAATAGTAAAACCAATAAAGGCACAATGTCAGAACAGTTCCAAAGTCCCATAGAAAAACCAATAATTCCACACTGTCGGAACAGTTCCAAAGTCCAATAGAAAACCAATAATGCCACACTGTCGAAACAGTTCCAAAGCCCAATAGAAAAAACAAATAATGCCACACTGTCGGAACAGGTTCAAAGTCCCATGTATAAACTAATATTGCCACACTGTCGGAACAGTTCCAAAGTCCAATAGAAAAACTAATAATGCCACACTGTGGGAATAATTCCAAAGCCCAATAGAAAAACCAATAATGCCACACTGTCGGAACATTTCCAAAGTCCCATATACAAACAAATAATGCCACAATGTCAGAACAGTTTCAAAGTCCCATATAAAAACTAATAATGCCACACTGTCGAAATATTTCCAAAGTCCAATAGAAAAATGAAAAAATAATAATGCCACACTGTCGGAACAGTTCCAAAGTCCAATAGAAAACTAAATAATGCCACACTCTCTGATCAGTTCCAAAGTCACATAGAAAAACAAATAATGCCACAGTCCAGTTGAATAGCAAATGATGCCACACTGTCGGAACAGTTCCAATGTCCAATAGAAAAACAAATAATTCCACACTGTCGGAACAGTTCCAAAGTCCTATCGAAAAACAAATAATGCCACACTGTCGGAACAGTTCCAAAGTCCAATAGAGAAACAAATAATGCCATATTGTCGGAACAGGTCCAAGGTCACATAAATAAACAAATGATACCACACCGACGGAACGCTTCCAAAGCCCAATAGTAAAACCAATAATGCCACACTATCAAAACAGTTCCAAAGTCCAATATAAAAATGAAAAACCAATAATGCCAAACTCTCGGAAAAGTTCCAAATACCATAGAAAGACAGATAATGCTATATTATCGGAATAGTTCCAAAGTCACATAGAAAAAAAAAGCAGCACTGTCGGAACACTTCCAAAGGCCAATAGAAAAATGAAAAATCAATAATGCCACACTCTCGGAACAGTTCCAAAGTTCAATAGTAAAACAAATAATGGCACACTGTCAGAACAGTTCCAAATTCCCATAGAAAAACCAATAATGCCACACTGTCTGATCAGTTCCAAAGTCCCATATCAAAACAAATAATGCCACACTGTCGGAACAGTTCCAAAGTCCCATATAAAAATAAATAATGCCACACTATCAGAACAGTTCCAAAGTCCCATATCAAAACAAATAATACCACGCTGTCAGAACAGCCCCAAAGTCCCATATAAAAACATATAATGCCACACTGTCGGAACATTTCCAAAGTCTTATATCAAAACAAATAATGCCACACTGTCGGAACAGTTCCAAAGTCCCATATAAAAATAAATAATGCCACACTGTCAGAACAGTTCCAAATCCCAAATCAAAACAAATAATACCACACTCTCAGAACAGTTCCAAAGTCCCATATCAAAACAAATAATGCCACACTGTCAGAACAATTCCGACGTCCCTTATCGAACAAATAATGCCACACTGTCGGAACAGTTCCAAAGTCGCATATACAAATAAATAATGCCACACTGTCAGAAAAGTTCCAAAGTCTCATATGCAAATAAATAATGCCATACTGTCAGAACAGTTTCAAAATCTCATATCAAAACAAATAATGCCACACTGTGGGAACTGTTCCAAGTCACAATTAAAAATAAATAATGCCACACTCTCAGAACAGTTCCAAAGTCCAATAGAAAAATTAAAAACCAATAATGCCACACTGTCGGAACAGTTCCAAAGTTCAATAGATAAACATATGATACCACACTATCGAAAGAGCAACAAAGTCCAATAGAAAACCTAATAATGCCATATTGTCGGAACAGCTCAAAGGTCCCATATAAAAACAAATAATACCACACTGTAGGAATAGTTCCAAAGTCCAATAGAAAAACAAATAATACCACACTCTCGGAACAGTTCCAAAGTCCAATAGAAAAACCAATAATGCCACACTGTACGAACAGTTCCAAAATCCAATAGAAAAACCAATATTCCCACACTGTAGGAATAGTTCCAAAGTCCAATAGAAAAACAAATAATACCACACTCTCGGAACAGTTCCAAAGTCCAATAGAAAAACCAATAATGCAACACTGTCGGAACAGTTCCAAGGCCAATAAAAAAACCAATAATGCCACACGGTGGGAATAGTTCCAAAGTCCAATAGAAAAACCAATAATGCCACACTGTGGGAACAGTTCAAAAGTCCAACAGAAAAACCAATAATGCCACACTGTGGGAACAGTTCAAAAGTCCAACAGAAAAACCAATAATGCCACACTGTCGGAAAAGTTCCAAAGTCCCATATACATACCAATAATGCCACACTGTCAGAACAGTTCCAAAGACCCATATAAAAACCAATCATGCCACACTGTCGGAAAAGTTCCAAAGTCCCATATAAAAACCAATAATGCCACACTGTCGGAACAGTTCCAAAGCACCATAGAAAAACAAATAATGCCACACTGTAGGAACAGTTCCAAAATCCAATAGAAAAACCAATATTCCCACACTGTAGGAATAGTTCCAAAGTCCAATAGAAAAACAAATAATACCACACTCTCGGAACAGTTCCAAAGTCCAATAGAAAAACCAATAATGCCACACTGTCGGAACAGTTCCAAGGCCAATAGAAAAACCAATAATGCCACACGGTGGGAATAGTTCCAAAGTCCAATAGAAAAACCAATAATGCCACACTGTGGGAACAGTTCAAAAGTCCAACAGAAAAACCAATAATGCCACACTGTGGGAACAGTTCAAAAGTCCAACAGAAAAACCAATAATGCCACACTGTCGGAAAAGTTCCAAAGTCCCATATACATACCAATAATGCCACACTGTCAGAACAGTTCCAAAGTCCCATATAAAAACCAATCATGCCACACTGTCGGAAAAGTTCCAAAGTCCCATATAAAAACCAATAATGCCACACTGTCGGAACAGTTCCAAAGCACCATAGAAAAACAAATAATGCCACACTGTCGGAACAGTTCCAAAGTCCAATAGAAATATGAAAAACCAATAATGCCACACTCTCGGAACAGTTCCAAAGTCCAATAGTAAAACAAACAATGCCACACTGTCAGAACAGTCCCACAGTCCCGTAGAAAAACCAATAATGCCACACTGTAGGAACAGTTCCAAAATCCAATAGAAAAACCAATATTCCCACACTGTAGGAATAGTTCCAAAGTCCAATAGAAAAACAAATAATACTACACTCTCGGAACAGTTCCAAAGTCCAATAGAAAAACCAATAATGCCACACTGTCGGAACAGTTCCAAGGCCAATAGAAAAACCAATAATGCCACACAGTGGGAATAGTTCCAAAGTCCAATAGAAAAACCAATAATGCCACACTGTGGGAACAGTTCAAAAGTCCAACAGAAAAACCAATAATGCCACACTGTCGGAACAGTTCCAAAGTCCCATATAAAAACAAATAATGCCACACTGTCGGAACAGTTCCAAAGTCCCATATAAAAACCAATAATGCCTCACTGTCGGAACAGTTCCAAAGCACCACAGAAAAACAAATAACGCCACACTGTCGCAACAGTCCCCAAACCCAACAGAAAAACAAATAATGCCATATTGTCGGAATAGTTCCAAAGTCACATATAAATACAAAAAAGCTACACTGTCGGAACAGTTCCAAAGTTCAATAGATAAACATATGATACTACACTATCGAAAGAGTATCAAAGTCCAATAGAAAACCTAATAATGCCATATTGTCGGAACAGTTCCAAAGTCCAATAGAAAAATGAAAAACAAATAATGGCACACTGTCAGAACAGTTCCAAAGTCCCATAGAAAAACCAATAATGCCACACTGTCGGAACAGTTCCAAAGTCCACTAGAAAAACCAATAATGCCACACTGTTGGAACAGTTCCAAGGTCCAGTTGAAAAGCATATGATGTCAAACTGTCGGAACAGTTCCAAAATCCCATATACAAACCAATAATGCCACACTGTCAAAACAGTTCCAAAGTCCCATATAAAAACCAATCATGCCACACTGTCGGAACAGTTCCAATGTCCCATATAAAAATAAATAATGCCACACTGTCGAACAGTTCCAAAGCACCATACAAAAACCAATAATGCCACACTGTCGGAACAGTTCCAAAGTCCAATAGAAAAATAAAAGACCAATAATGCCACACTCTCGGAAAACTTGCAAGGTCCAGTTGAAAAGCAAATGATGTCCAACTGTCGGAACAGTTCCAAAGTCCAATAGAAAAACCAATAATGCCACACTGTGGGAACAGTTCCAAAGTCCAATAGAAAAACCAATAATGCCACACGGTGGGAACAGTTCCAAAGTCCAATAGAAAAACCAATAATGCCACACGGTGGGAACAGTTCCAAAGTCCAATAGAAAAATGAAAAACCAATAATGCCACACTCTCGGAACAGATCCGAAATCCAATAGTAAAACAAATAATGGCACACTGTCAGAACAGTTCCAAAGTCCAATAGAAAAACCAATAATGCCACACTAGCTGATCAGTTCCAAAGTCCAATAGAAAAACAAATAATGCCACACTGAGGGAATAGTTCCAAAGTCCAATAGAAAAACAAATAATACCACACTGTCGGAACAGTTCCAAAGTTCAATAGAAAAATGAAAAACCAATAATGCCACACTCTCGGAAAAGTTCCAAGGTCCATTTGAAAAGCAAATGATGTCAAACTGTCAGAACAGTTCCAAAGTCCCATATAAAAACCAATAATGCCTCACTGTCGGAACAGTTCCAAAGCACACTGTCGCAACAGTTCCCAAGCCCAATAGAAAAACAAATAATGCCATATTGTCGGAATAGTTCCAAAGTCACATAGAAATACAAAAAAGCTACACTGTCGGAACAGTTCCAAATTTCAATAGATAAACATATGATACTACACTATCGAAAGAGTATCAAAGTCCAATAGAAAACCTAATAATGCCATATTGTCGGAACAGTTCCAAAGTCCAATAGAAAAATGAAAAACAAATAATGGCACACTGTCAGAACAGTTCCAAAGTCCCATAGAAAAACCAATAATGCCACACTGTCGGAACAGTTCCAAAGTCCACTAGAAAAACCAATAATGCCACACTGTTGGAACAGTTCCAAGGTCCAGTTGAAAAGCATATGATGTCAAACTGTCGGAACAGTTCCAAAGTCCCATATACAAACCAATAATGCCACACTGTCAAAACAGTTCCAAAGTCCCATATAAAAACCAATCGTGCCACACTGTCGGAACAGTTCCAATATCCCATATAAAAATAAATAATGCCACACTGTCGAACAGTTCCAAAGCACCATACAAAAACCAATAATGCCACACTGTCGAAACAGTTCCAAAGTCCAATAGAAAAATGAAAAACCAATAATGCCACACTCTCGGAAAAGTTGCAAGGTCGAGTTGAAAAGCAAATGATGTCAAACTGTCGGAACAGTTCCAAAGTCCAATAGAAAAACCAATAATGCCACACTGTGGGAACAGTTCCAAAGTCCAATAGAAAAACCAATAATGCCACACTGTCGGAACAGTTCCAAAGTCCAATAGAAAAATGAAAAACCAATAATGCCACACTCTCGGAACAGATCCGAAATCCAATAGTAAAACAAATAATGGCACACTGTCAGAACAGTTCCAAAGTCCAATAGAAAAAACAATAATGCCACACTATCTGATCAGTTCCAAAGTCCAATAGAAAAACAAATAATGCCACACCGAGGGAATAGTTCCAAAGTCCAATAGAAAAACAAATAATACCACACTGTCGAAACAGTTCCAAAATTCAATAGAAAAATGAAAAACCAATAATGCCACACTCTCGGCAAAGTTCCAAGGTCCATTTGAAAAGCAAATGATGTCAAACTGTCAGAACAGTTCCAAAGTCCAATAGAAAAACCAATAATGCCACACTGTGGGAACAGTTCCAAAGTCCCATATAAAAACCAATAATGCCTCACTGTCGGAACAGTTCCAAAGCACCATGGAAAAACAAATAACGCTACACTGTCGCAACAGTTCCCAAGCCCAATAGAAAAACAAATAATGCCATATTGTCGGAATAGTTCCAAAGTCACATAGAAATACAAAAAAGCTACACTGTCGGAACAGTTCCAAAGTTCAATAGATAAACATATGATACTACACTATCGAAAGAGTTTCAAAGTCCAATAGAAAACCTAATAATGCCATATTGTCGGAACAGTTCCAAAGTCCAATAGAAAAATGAAAAACAAATAATGGCACACTGTCAGAACAGTTCCAAAGTCCCATAGAAAAACCAATAATGCCACACTGTCGAACAGTTCCAAAGTCCATTAGAAAAACCAATAATGCCACACTGTTGGAACAGTTCCAAAGTCCAATAGAAAAACAAATAATATCACACTGTCGGAACAGTTCCAAAGTCCAATAGAAAAATGAAAAACCAATAATGCCACACTCTCGGAAAAGTTCCAAGGTCCAGTTGAAAAGCATATGATGTCAAACTGTCGGAACAGTTCCAAAGTCAAATATACAAACCAATAATGCCACACTGTCAGAACAGTTCCAAAGTCCCATATAAAAACCAATCATGCCACACTGTCGAACAGTTCCAAAGCACCATAGAAAAACCAATAATGCCACACTGTCGGAACAGTTCCAAAGTCCAATAGAAAAATGAAAAACCAATAATGCCACACTCTCGGAAAAGTTGCAAGGTCCAGATGAAAAGCAAATGATGTCAAACTGTCGGAACAGTTCCAAAGTCCAATAGAAAAACCAATAATGCCACACTGTGGGAACAGTTCCAAAGTCCAATAGAAAAACCAATAATGCCACACTGTCGGAAAAGTTCCAAAGTCCCATATGAAAACCAATAATGTCACACTGTCAGAACAGTTCCAAAGTCCAATAGAAAAACCAATAATGCCACACTGTCGGAACAGTTCCAAAGTCCCATATGAAAACCAATTATGCCACACTGTCGGAACAGTTCCAAAGTCCAATAGAAAAATGAAAAACCAATAATGCCACACTCTCGGAACAGTTCCGAAATCCAATAGTAAAACAAATAATGGCACACTGTCAGAACAGTTCCAAAGTCCAATAGAAAAACCAATAATGCCACACTATCTGATCAGTTCCAAAGTCCAATAGAAAAACAAATAATGCCACACTGAGGGAATAATTCCAAAGTCCAATAGAAAAACAAATAATACCACACTGTCGGAACAGTTCCAAAGTTCAATAGAAAAATGAAAAACCAATAATGCCACACTCTCGGAAAGGTTCCAAGGTCCATTTGAAAAGCAAATGATGTCAAACTGTCAGAACAGTTCCAAAGTCCAATAGAAAAACCAATAATGCCACACTGTGGGAACAGTTCCAAAGTCCAATAGAAAAACCAATAATGCCACACTGTCGAAACAGTTCCAAACTCCAATAGAAAAAACAAATAATGCCACACTGTCGGAACAGTTCCAAAGTCCCATATACTAACAAATAATGCCATACTGTCAGAACAGTTTCAAAGTCCCATTTGAAAACTAATAATGCCACACTGTCGGAACAGTACCAAAGTCCAATAGAAAAACTATTAATGCCACACTGTGGGAACAGTTCCAAAGGCCAATAGAAAAACCAATTATGCCACACTGTCGGAACAGTTCCAAAATCCCATATACAAACAAATAATGCCACACTGTCAGAACAGTTTCAAACTCCCATATGAAAACTAATAATGCCACACTGTCGGAACAGTTCCAAAGTCCAATAGAAAACCAAATAATGCCACATTCTCTGATCAGTTCCAAAGTCACATAGAAATAAAAATTCTACACTGTCGGAACAGTTCCAAAGCGCAATAGAAAAATGAAAAATCAGTAATGCCACACTCTCGGAAAAGTTCCAAAGTCCAGTTGAATAGCAAATGATGCCACACGGTCGGAACATTTCCAATGTCCAATAGAAAAACAAATAATTCCACACTGTCGGAACAGTTCCAAAGTCCTATCGAAAAACAAATAATGCCACACTGTCGGAACAGTTCCAAAGTCTAATAGAGAAACAAATAATGCCATATTGTCGGAACAGTTCCAAAGTCACATAGAAAAACAAATAATGCCATATTGTCGGAACAGTTCCAAAATCACATAGATAAACAAAGGATACCACACTGACGAACACTTCCAAAGCCCAATAGTAAAACCAATAATGCCACACTATCGGAACAGTTCCAAAGTCCAATCGAGAAACAAATAATACCACACTGTCAGAACAGTTCCAAATCCCATATAAAACCAAATAATGCAACACTGTCAGAACAGTTCTAAAGTCCCATATAAAAACAAATAATGCCACACTGTCGGAACAGTTCCAAAGTCTAATAGAAACATGAAAAACCAATAATGCCACACTCTCCGAACAGTTACAAAGTCCAATAGTAAAACAAATAATGGCACACTGTCAGAACAGTTCCAAAGTCCAATAGAAAAACCAATAATGCCACACTGTCTGATCAGTTCCAAAGTCCAATAGAAAAACAAATAATGCCACACTGAGGGAATAATTCCAAAGTCCAATAGAAAAAACAATAATACCACACTGTCGGAACAGTTCCAAAGTTCAATAGAAAAATGAAAAACCAATAATGCCACACTTTCGGAAAGGTTCCAAGGTCCATTTGAAAAGCAAATGATGTCAAACTGTCAGAACAGTTCCAAAGTCCAATAGAAAAACCAATAATGCCACACTGTGGGAACAGTTCCAAAGTCCAATAGAAAAACCAATAATGCCACACTGTCGAAACAGTTCCAAACTCCAATAGAAAAAACAAATAATGCCACACTGTCGGAACAGTTCCAAAGTCCCATATACTAACAAATAATGCCACACTGTCAGAACAGGTTCAAAGTCCCATTTGAAAACTAATAATGCCACACTGTCGGAACAGTACCAAAGTCCAATAGAAAAGCTATTAATGGCACACTGTGGGAACAGTTCCAAAGGCCAATAGAAAAACCAATAATGCCACACTGTCGGAACAGTTCCAAAATCCCATATACAAACAAATAATGCCACACTGTCAGAACAGTTTCAAACTCCCATATGAAAACTAATAATGCCACACTGTCGGAACAGTTCCAAAGTCCAATAGAAAAATGAAAAACCAATAATGCCACACTGTCGGAACAGTTCCAAAGTCCAATAGAAAACCAAATAATGCCACATTCTCTGATCAGTTCCAAAGTCACATAGAAATAAAAATTCTACACTGTCGGAACAGTTCCAAAGCGCAATAGAAAAATGAAAAATCAGTAATGCCACACTCTCGGAAAAGTTCCAAAGTCCAGTTGAATAGCAAATGATGCCACACGGTCGGAACATTTCCAATGTCCAATAGAAAAACAAATAATTCCACACTGTCGGAACAGTTCCAAAGTCCTATCGAAAAACAAATAATGCCACACTGTCGGAACAGTTCCAAAGTCTAATAGAGAAACAAATAATGCCATATTGTTGGAACAGTTCCAAAGTCACATAGAAAAACAAATAATGCCATATTGTCGGAGCAGTTCCAAAGTCACATAGATAAACAAAGGATACCACACTAACGAACACTTCCAAAGCCCAATAGTAAAACCAATAATGCCACACTATCGGAACAGTTCCAAAGTCCAATAGAGAAACAAATAATACCACACTGTCGGAACAGTTCCAAATCCCATATAAAACCAAATAATGCAACACTGTCAGAACAGTTCTAAAGTCCCATATAAAAACAAATAATGCCACACTGTCGGAACAGTTCCAAAGTCTAATAGAAACATGAAAAACCAATAATGCCACACTCTCCGAACAGTTACAAAGTCCAATAGTAAAACAAATAATGGCACACTGTCAGAACAGTTCCAAAGACCCTTAAAAAAACCAATAATACCATACTGTCGGAACAGTTTCAAAGTCCAATAGAAAAATAAATAATACCACACTGTCGGAACAGTTCCAAAGTCCAATAGAAAAATGAAAAACCAATAATGCCACACTCTAGGAAAAGTTCCAAGGTCCAGTTGAAAAGCAAATGATGTCAAGCTGTCGGAACAATTCCAAAGTCCAATAGAAAAACCAACAATGCCACACTGTGGGAACAGTTCCAAAGTCCAATAGAAAAACCAATAATTCCACACTGTCGAAACAGTTCCAAAGTCCAATACAAAAATGAAAAACCAATAATGCCACACTCTCGGAACAGTTCCAAAGTCCAATAGTAAAACCAATAAAGGCACAATGTCAGAACAGTTCCAAAGTCCCATAGAAAAACCAATAATTCCACACTGTCGGAACAGTTCCAAAGTCCAATAGAAAACCAATAATGCCACACTGTCGAAACAGTTCCAAAGCCCAATAGAAAAAACAAATAATGCCACACTGTCGGAACAGTTCCAAAGTCCCATTTACAAACAAATAATGCCACACTGTCAGAACAGGTTCAAAGTCCCATGTACAAACTAATAATGCCACACTGTCGGAACAGTTCCAAAGTCCAATAGAAAAACTAATAATGCCACACTGTTGGAATAGTTCCAAAGCCCAATAGAAAAACCAATAATGCCACACTGTCGGAACATTTCCAAAGACCCATATACAAACAAATAATGCCACAATGTCAGAACAGTTTCAAAGTCCCATATAAAAACTAATAATGCCACACTTTCGGAACAGTTCCAAAGTCCAATAGAAAACTAAAGAATGCCACACTCTCTGATCAGTTCCAAAGTCACATAGAAAAAAAAAATGCTACACTGTCAGAACAGTTCCAAAGCCCAATAGAAAAATGAAAAATCAATAATGCCACACTCTCGGAAAAGTTCCAAAGTCCAGTTGAATAGCAAATGATGCCACACTGTCGGAACAGTTCCAATGTCCAATAGAAAAACAAATAATTCCACACTGTCGGAACAGTTCCAAAGTCCTATCGAAAAACAAATAATGCCACACTGTCGGAACAGTTCCAAAGTCCAATAGAGAAACAAATAATGCCATATTGTCGGAACAGTTCCAAGGTCACATAGATAAACAAATGATACCACACCGACGGAACGCTTCCAAAGCCCAATAGTAAAACCAATAATGCCACACTATCAAAACAGTTCCAAAGTCCAATATAAACATGAAAAACCAATAATGCCAAACTCTCGGAAAAGTTCCATATACCATAGAAAGACAAATAATGCTATATTATCGGAATAGTTCCAAAGTCACATAGAAAAAAAAAGCAACACTGTCGGAACACTTCCAAAGGCCAATAGAAAAATGAAAAATCAATAATGCCACACTCTCGGAACAGTTCCAAAGTTCAATAGTAAAACAAATAATGGCACACTGTCAGAACAGTTCCAAATTCCCATAGAAAAACCAATAATGCCACACTCTCTGATCAGTTCCAAAGTCCCATATCAAAACAAATAATGCCACACTGTCGGAACAGTTCCAAAGTCCCATATCAAAATAAATAATGCCACACTATCAGAACAGTTCCAAAGTCCCAAATCAAAACAAATAATACCACACTGTCAGAACAGTTCCAAAGTCCCATATCAAAACAAATTATGCCACACTGTCAGAACAATTCCGAAGTCCCTTATCGAACAAATAATGCCACACTGTCGGAACAGTTCCAAAGTCGCATATAAAAATAAATAATGCCACACTGTCAGAAAAGTTCCAATGTCTCATATGCAAATAAATAATGAAATACTGTAAGAACAGTTTCAAAATCAAAACAAATAATGCCATACTGTGGGAACTATTCCAAGTCACAATTAAAAATAAATAATGCCACACTCTCAGAACAGTTCCAAAGTCCAATAGAAAAACAAATAATACAACCATATCCGAACAGTTCCAAAGTCCAATAGAAAAATGAAAAACCAATAATGCCACAATGTCGGAACAGTTCCAAAGTCCCATATAAAAATAAATAATGCCACACTGTCGGAACAGTTCCAAAGTCCAATAGAAAAATGAAAAAACAATAATGTCAAACTGTCGGAACAGTTCCAAAGGCACATAGAAAAACAAAAAAAGCTACACTGTCGGAACAGTTCCAAAGTTCAATAGATAAACATATGATACCACACTATCGAAAGAGCAACAAAGTCCAATAGAAAACCTAATAATGCCATATTCTCGGAACAGCTCAAAGGTCCCATATAAAAACAAATAATACCACACTGTCGGAACAGTTCCAAAGTCCATTAGAAAAATGAAAAAACAATAATGCCACACTCTCGGAACAGTTCCAAAGTCCAATAGTAAAACAAACAATGCCACACTGTCAGAACAGTTCCAAAGTCCCATAGAAAAACCAATAATGCCACACTGTCGGAACAGTTCCAAAGTCCAATAGAAAAATGAAAAACCAATAATGCCACACTCTCGGAAAAGTTCCAAGGTCCAGTTGAAAAGCAAATGATGTCAAACTGTCGGAACAGTTCCAAAGTCCAATAGAAAAACCAATAATGCCACACTGTCGGAAAAGTTCCAAAGTCCCATATGAAAACCAATAATGTCACACTGTCAGAACAGTTCCAAAGTCCCATATAAAAACCAATCGTGCCACACTGTCGGAACATTTCCAAAGTCCCATATAGAGACCAATAATGCCACACTGTCGGAAAAGTTCCAAAGCACCATAGAAAAACAAATAATGCCACACAGTCGGAACAGTTCCAAAGTCAAATAGAAAAATGAAAAACCAATAATGCCACACTCTCGGAACAGTTCCAAAGTCCAATAGTAAAACAAACAATGGCACACTGTCAGAACAGCTCCAAAGTCCCATATAAAAACAAATAATGCCACACTGTCGGAACAGTTCCAAAGTCCAATAGAAAAATGAAAAACCATTAATGCCACACTCTCGGAACAGTTCCAAGGCCAATAGAAAAACCAATATTGCCACACTGTCGGAACATTTCCAAAGACCCATATACAAACAAATAATGCCACAATTTCAGAACAGTTTCAAAGTCCCATATAAAAACTAATAATGCCACACTTTCGGAACAGTTCCAAAGTCCAATAGAAAACTAAAGAATGCCACACTCTCTGATCAGTTCCAAAGTCACATAGAAAAAAAAAATGCTACACTGTCAGAACAGTTCCAAAGCCCAATAGAAAAATGAAAAATCAATAATGCCACACTCTCGGAAAAGTTCCAAAGTCCAGTTGAATAGCAAATGATGCCACACTGTCGGAACAGTTCCAATGTCCAATAGAAAAACAAATAATTCCACACTGTCGGAACAGTTCCAAAGTCCTATCGAAAAACAAATAATGCCACACTGTCGGAACAGTTCCAAAGTCCAATAGAGAAACAAATAATGCCATATTGTCGGAACAGTTCCAAGGTCACATAGATAAACAAATGATACCACACCGACGGAACGCTTCCAAAGCCCAATAGTAAAACCAATAATGCCACACTATCAAAACAGTTCCAAAGTCCAATATAAACATGAAAAACCAATAATGCCAAACTCTCGGAAAAGTTCCATATACCATAGAAAGACAAATAATGCTATATTATCGGAATAGTTCCAAAGTCACATAGAAAAAAAAAGCAACACTGTCGGAACACTTCCAAAGGCCAATAGAAAAATGAAAAATCAATAATGCCACACTCTCGGAACAGTTCCAAAGTTCAATAGTAAAACAAATAATGGCACACTGTCAGAACAGTTCCAAATTCCCATAGAAAAACCAATAATGCCACACTCTCTGATCAGTTCCAAAGTCCCATATCAAAACAAATAATGCCACACTGTCGGAACAGTTCCAAAGTCCCATATCAAAATAAATAATGCCACACTATCAGAACAGTTCCAAAGTCCCAAATCAAAACAAATAATACCACACTGTCAGAACAGTTCCAAAGTCCCATATCAAAACAAATTATGCCACACTGTCAGAACAATTCCGAAGTCCCTTATCGAACAAATAATGCCACACTGTCGGAACAGTTCCAAAGTCGCATATAAAAATAAATAATGCCACACTGTCAGAAAATTTCCAATGTCTCATATGCAAATAAATAATGAAATACTGTAAGAACAGTTTCAAAATCAAAACAAATAATGCCATACTGTGGGAACTATTCCAAGTCACAATTAAAAATAAATAATGCCACACTCTCAGAACAGTTCCAAAGTCCAATAGAAAAACAAATAATACAACCATATCCGAACAGTTCCAAAGTCCAATAGAAAAATGAAAAACCAATAATGCCACAATGTCGGAACAGTTCCAAAGTCCCATATAAAAATAAATAATGCCACACTGTCGGAACAGTTCCAAAGTCCAATAGAAAAATGAAAAAACAATAATGTCAAACTGTCGGAACAGTTCCAAAGGCACATAGAAAAACAAAAAAAGCTACACTGTCGGAACAGTTCCAAAGTTCAATAGATAAACATATGATACCACACTATCGAAAGAGCAACAAAGTCCAATAGAAAACCTAATAATGCCATATTCTCGGAACAGCTCAAAGGTCCCATATAAAAACAAATAATACCACACTGTCGGAACAGTTCCAAAGTCCATTAGAAAAATGAAAAAACAATAATGCCACACTCTCGGAACAGTTCCAAAGTCCAATAGTAAAACAAACAATGCCACACTGTCAGAACAGTTCCAAAGTCCCATAGAAAAACCAATAATGCCACACTGTCGGAACAGTTCCAAAGTCCAATAGAAAAATGAAAAACCAATAATGCCACACTCTCGGAAAAGTTCCAAGGTCCAGTTGAAAAGCAAATGATGTCAAACTGTCGGAACAGTTCCAAAGTCCAATAGAAAAACCAATAATGCCACACTGTCGGAAAAGTTCCAAAGTCCCATATGAAAACCAATAATGTCACACTGTCAGAACAGTTCCAAAGTCCCATATAAAAACCAATCGTGCCACACTGTCGGAACATTTCCAAAGTCCCATATAGAGACCAATAATGCCACACTGTCGGAAAAGTTCCAAAGCACCATAGAAAAACAAATAATGCCACACAGTCGGAACAGTTCCAAAGTCAAATAGAAAAATGAAAAACCAATAATGCCACACTCTCGGAACAGTTCCAAAGTCCAATAGTAAAACAAACAATGGCACACTGTCAGAACAGCTCCAAAGTCCCATATAAAAACAAATAATGCCACACTGTCGGAACAGTTCCAAAGTCCAATAGAAAAATGAAAAACCATTAATGCCACACTCTCGGAACAGTTCCAAGGCCAATAGAAAAACCAATATTGCCACACTGTGGGAATAGTTCCAAAGTTCAATAGAAAAACAAATAATACCACACTCTCGGAACAGTTCCAAAGTCCAATAGAAAAACCAATAATGCCACACTGTCGGAACAGTTCCAAGGCCAATAGAAAAACCAATATTGCCACACTGTGGGAATAGTTCCAAAGTCCAATAGAAAAACAAATAACACCACACTGTCGAAACAGTTCCAAAGTCCAATAGAAAAATGAAAAACCAATAATGCCAAACTCTCGAAAAAGTTCCAAGGTCTAGTTGAAAAGCAAATGATGTCAAACTGTCGGAACAGTTCCAAAGTCCCTTATAAAAACCAATAATGCCACACTGTCGGAACAGTTCCAAAGCACCATAGAAAAACAAATAATGACACGCTGTCGGAACAGTTCCAAAGTCCAATAGAAAAATGAAAAACCAATCATGCCACACTGTCGGAAAAGTTCCAAAGTCCCATATAAAAACCAATAATGCCACACTGTCGGAACAGTTCCAAAGCACCATAGAAAAACAAATAATGCCACACTGTCGGAACAGTTCCAAAGTCCAATAGAAAAATGAAAATCCAATAAGGCCACACTATCGGAACAGTTCCAAAGTCCAATAGTAAAACAAACAATGCCACACTGTCAGAACAGTTCCAAAGTCCCATAGAAAAACCAATGATGCCACACTGTAGGAACAGTTCCAAAATCCAATAGAAAAACCAATATTCCCACACTGTAGGAATAGTTCCAAAGTCCAATAGAAAAACATATAATACCACACTCTCGGAACAGTTCCAAAGTCCAATAGAAAAACCAATAATGCCACACTGTCGGAACAGTTCCAAGGCCAATAGAAAAACCAATAATGCCACACGGTGGGAATAGTTCCAAAGTCCAATAGAAAAACCAATAATGCCACACTGTGGGAACAGTTCAAAAGTCCAACAGAAAAACCAATAATGCCACACTGTCGGAACAGTTCCAAAGTCCCATATAAAAACAAATAATGCCACACTGTCGGAACAGTTCCAAAGTCCCATATAAAAACCAATAATGCCTCACTGTCGGAACAGTTCCAAAGCACCATAGAAAAACAAATAACGCCACACTGTCGCAACAGTTCCCAAGCCCAATAGAAAAACAAATAATGCCATATTGTCGGAATAGTTCCAAAGTCCCATAGAAATACAAAAAAGCTACACTGTCGGAACAGTTCCAAAGTTCAATAGATAAACATATGATACTACACTATCGAAAGAGTATCAAAGTCCAATAGAAAACCTAATAATGTCATATTGTCGGAACAGTTCCAAAGTCCAATAGAAAAATGAAAAACAAATAATGGCACACTGTCAGAACAGTTCCAAAGTCCCATAGAAAAACCAATAATGCCACACTGTCGGAACAGTTCCAAAGTTCACTAGAAAAACCAATAATATCACACTGTCGGAACAGTTCCAAAGTCCAATAGAAAAATGATAAACCAATAATGCCACACTCTCGGAAAAGTTCCAAGGTCCAGTTGTAAAGCATATGATGTCAAACTGTCGGAACAGTTCCAAAGTCCAATAGAAAAACCAATAATGCCACACTGTCGGAAAAGTTCCAAAGTCCCATATACAAACCAATAATGCCACACTGTCAGAACAGTTCCAAAGTCCCATATAAAAACCAATCATGCCACACTGTCGGAACAGTTCCAAAGCACCATAGAAAAACCAATAATGCCACACTGTCGGAACAGTTCCAAAGTCCAATAGAAAAATGAAAAACCAATTATGCCACACTCTCGGAAAAGTTCCAAGGTCCAGTTGAAAAGCAAATGATATCAAACTGTCGGAACAGTTCCAAAGTCCAATAGAAAAACCAATAATGCCACACTGTGGGAACAGTTCCAAAGTCCAATAGAAAAACCAATAATGTCACACTGTCAGAACAGTTCCAAAGTCCCATATTAAAACCAATCATGCCACACTGTCGGAACAGCTCCAAAGTCCCATATAAAAACCAATAATGCCACACTGTCGGAACAGTTCCAAAGCACCATTGAAAAACAAATAATGCCACACTGTCGGAACAGTTCCAAAGTCCAATAGAAAAATGAAAAACCAATAATGCCACACTCTCGGAACAGTTCCAAAGTCCCATAGAAAAACCAATAATGCCACAGTCGGAACAGTTCCAAAGTCCAATAGAGAAATGAAAAACCAATAATGCCACACTCCCGGAACAGTTCCAAAATCCAATAGTAAAACAAATAATGGCACACTGTCAGAACAGTTCCAAAGTCCCATAGAAAAACCAATAATGCCACACAGTGGGAACAGTTCCAAAATCCAATAGAAAAAGCAACATTGCCACACTGTGGGAATAGTTCCAAAGTCCAATAGAAAAACAAATAATACCACACTCTCGGAACAGTTGCAAAGTCCAATAGAAAAACCAATAATGCCAAACTATGGGAACAGTTCCAAAGTCCAATAGAAAAACAAATAATACCACACTGTCGGAACAGTTCCAAAGTCCAATAGAAAAATGAAAAACCAATAATGCCACACTCTCGAACAGTTCCAAAGTCCAATAGTGAAACAAACAATGCCACACTGTGGGAACAGTTCCAAAGTCCAATAGAAAAACCAATATTGCCACACTGTGGGAATAGTTCCAAAGTCCAATCGAAAAACAAATAATACCACACTCTCGGAACAGTTCCAAAGTCCAACAGAAAAACCAATAATGCCACACTGTCGGAACAGTTCCAAAGTCCAATAGAAAAATGAAAAACCAATAATGCCAATCTCTCGGAAAAGTTCCAAGGTCCAGTTGAAAAACAAATGATGTCAAACTGTCGGAACAGTTCCAAAGTCCAATAGAAAAACCAATAATGCCACACTGTCGAAAAAGTTCCAAAGTCCCATATAAAAACAAATAATGCCACACTGTCAGAACAGTTCCAAAGTCCCATATGAAAACCAATAATGCCACACTGTCGGAACAGTTCCAAAGCACCATAGAAAAACAAATTATGCCACGCTGTCAGAACAGTTCCAAAGTCCCATATGAAAACCAATAATGCCACACTGTCGGAACAGTTCCAAAGTCCAATAGAAAAATGAAAAACCAATAATGCCACACTCTCGGAACAGTTCCAAAGCCCAATAGTAAAACAAATAATGGCACACTGTCAGAACAGTTGCAAAGTCCCATAGAAAAACCAATAATGCCACACTGTCGGAACAGTTCCAAAGTCCAATAGAAAAACCAATAATACCACACTGTGGGAACAGTTCCAAAGTCCAATAGAAAAACAAATAATATCACACTGTCGGAACAGTTCCAAAGTCCAATAGAAAGATGAAAAACCAATAATGCCACACTCTCATAACAGTTCCAAAGTTCAATAGTAAAACAAACAATGCCACACTGTCAGAACAGTTCCAAAGTCCCATAGAAAAACCAATAATGCCACACTGTGGGAATAGTTCCAAAGTCCAATAGAAAAACAAATAATATCACACTGTCGGAACAGTTCCAAAGTTCAATAGAAAAATGAAAAACCAATAATGCCACACTCTCGGAAAAGTTCCAAGGTCCAGTTGAAAAGCAAATGATGTCAAACTGTCGGAACAGTTCCAAAGTCCAATAGAAAAACCAATAATGCCACACTGTGGGAACAGGTCCAAAGTCCAATAGAAAAACCAATAATGCAACACTGTCGGAAAAGTTCCAAAGTCCCATATACATACCAATAATGCCACACTGTCAGAACAGTTCCAAAGTCCCATATAAAAACCAATCATGCCACACTGTCGGAAAAGTTCCAAAGTCCCATATAAAAACCAATAATGCCACACTGTCGGAACAGTTCCAAAGCACCATAGAAAAACAAATAATGCCACACTGTCGGAACAGTTCCAAAGTCCAATAGAAAAATGAAAATCCAATAAGGCCACACTCTCGGAACAGTTCCAAAGTCCAATAGTAAAACAAACAATGCCACACTGTCAGAACAGTTCCAAAGTCCCATAGAAAAACCAATAATGCCACACTGTCGGAACAGTTCCAAAGTTCAATAGAAAAACAAATAATACCACACTCTCGGAACAGTTCCAAAGTCCAATAGAAAAACCAATAATGCCACACTGTCGGAACAGTTCCAAAGTCCAATAGAAAAATGAAAAACAAATAATGGCACACTGTCAGAACAGTTCCAAAGTCCCATAGAAAAACCAATAATGCCACACTGTCGGAACAGTTCCAAAGTTCACTAGAAAAACCAATAATATCACACTGTCGGAACAGTTCCAAAGTCCAATAGAAAAATGATAAACCAATAATGCCACACTCTCGGAAAAGTTCCAAGGTCCAGTTGTAAAGCATATGATGTCAAACTGTCGGAACAGTTCCAAAGTCCAATAGAAAAACCAATAATGCCACACTGTCGGAAAAGTTCCAAAGTCCCATATACAAACCAATAATGCCTCACTGTCAGAACAGTTCCAAAGTCCCATATAAAAACCAATCATGCCACACTGTCGGAACAGTTCCAAAGTCCCATATAAAAATAAATAATGCCACACTGTCGAACAGTTCCAAAGCACCATAGAAAAACCAATAATGCCACACTGTCGGAACAGTTCCAAAGTCCAATAGAAAAATGAAAAACCAATTATGCCACACTCTCGGAAAAGTTCCAAGGTCCAGTTGAAAAGCAAATGATATCAAACTGTCGGAACAGTTCCAAAGTCCAATAGAAAAACCAATAATGCCACACTGTGGGAACAGTTCCAAAGTCCAATAGAAAAACCAATAATGTCACACTGTCAGAACAGTTCCAAAGTCCCATATTAAAACCAATCATGCCACACTGTCGGAACAGCTCCAAAGTCCCATATAAAAACCAATAATGCCACACTGTCGGAACAGTTCCAAAGCACCATTGAAAAACAAATAATGCCACACTGTCGGAACAGTTCCAAAGTCCAATAGAAAAATGAAAAACCAATAATGCCACACTCTCGGAACAGTTCCAAAGTCCCATAGAAAAACCAATAATGCCACAGTCGGAACAGTTCCAAAGTCCAATAGAGAAATGAAAAACCAATAATGCCACACTCTCGGAACAGTTCCAAAATCCAATAGTAAAACAAATAATGGCACACTGTCAGAACAGTTCCAAAGTCCCATAGAAAAACCAATAATGCCACACAGTGGGAACAGTTCCAAAATCCAATAGAAAAAGCAACATTGCCACACTGTGGGAATAGTTCCAAAGTCCAATAGAAAAACAAATAATACCACACTCTCGGAACAGTTGCAAAGTCCAATAGAAAAACCAATAATGCCAAACTATGGGAACAGTTCCAAAGTCCAATAGAAAAACAAATAATACCACACTGTCGGAACAGTTCCAAAGTCCAATAGAAAAATGAAAAACCAATAATGCCACACTCTCGAACAGTTCCAAAGTCCAATAGTGAAACAAACAATGCCACACTGTGGGAACAGTTCCAAAGTCCAATAGAAAAACCAATATTGCCACACTGTGGGAATAGTTCCAAAGTCCAATAGAAAAACAAATAATACCACACTCTCGGAACAGTTCCAAAGTCCAACAGAAAAACCAATAATGCCACACTGTCGGAACAGTTCCAAAGTCCAATAGAAAAATGAAAAACCAATAATGCCAATCTCTCGGAAAAGTTCCAAGGTCCAGTTGAAAAACAAATGATGTCAAACTGTCGGAACAGTTCCAAAGTCCAATAGAAAAACCAATAATGCCACACTGTCGAAAAAGTTCCAAAGTCCCATATAAAAACAAATAATGCCACACTGTCAGAACAGTTCCAAAGTCCCATATGAAAACCAATAATGCCACACTGTCGGAACAGTTCCAAAGCACCATAGAAAAACAAATTATGCCACGCTGTCAGAACAGTTCCAAAGTCCCATATGAAAACCAATAATGCCACACTGTCGGAACAGTTCCAAAGTCCAATAGAAAAATGAAAAACCAATAATGCCACACTCTCGGAACAGTTCCAAAGCCCAATAGTAAAACAAATAATGGCACACTGTCAGAACAGTTGCAAAGTCCCATAGAAAAACCAATAATGCCACACTGTCGGAACAGTTCCAAAGTCCAATAGAAAAACCAATAATACCACACTGTGGGAACAGTTCCAAAGTCCAATAGAAAAACAAATAATATCACACTGTCGGAACAGTTCCAAAGTCCAATAGAAAGATGAAAAACCAATAATGCCACACTCTCGGAACAGTTCCAAAGTTCAATAGTAAAACAAACAATGCCACACTGTCAGAACAGTTCCAAAGTCCCATAGAAAAACCAATAATGCCACACTGTGGGAATAGTTCCAAAGTCCAATAGAAAAACAAATAATATCACACTGTCGGAACAGTTCCAAAGTTCAATAGAAAAATGAAAAACCAATAATGCCACACTCTCGGAAAAGTTCCAAGGTCCAGTTGAAAAGCAAATGATGTCAAACTGTCGGAACAGTTCCAAAGTCCAATAGAAAAACCAATAATGCCACACTGTGGGAACAGGTCCAAAGTCCAATAGAAAAACCAATAATGCAACACTGTCGGAAAAGTTCCAAAGTCCCATATACATACCAATAATGCCACACTGTCAGAACAGTTCCAAAGTCCCATATAAAAACCAATCATGCCACACTGTCGGAAAAGTTCCAAAGTCCCATATAAAAACCAATAATGCCACACTGTCGGAACAGTTCCAAAGCACCATAGAAAAACAAATAATGCCACACTGTCGGAACAGTTCCAAAGTCCAATAGAAAAATGAAAATCCAATAAGGCCACACTCTCGGAACAGTTCCAAAGTCCAATAGTAAAACAAACAATGCCACACTGTCAGAACAGTTCCAAAGTCCCATAGAAAAACCAATGATGCCACACTGTAGGAACAGTTCCAAAATCCAATAGAAAAACCAATATTCCCACACTGTAGGAATAGTTCCAAAGTCCAATAGAAAAACATATAATACCACACTCTCGGAACAGTTCCAAATTCCAATAGAAAAACCAATAATGCCACACTGTCGGAACAGTTCCAAGGCCAATAGAAAAACCAATAATGCCACACGGTGGGAATAGTTCCAAAGTCCAATAGAAAAACCAATAATGCCACACTGTGGGAACAGTTCAAAAGTCCAACAGAAAAACCAATAATGCCACACTGTCGGAACAGTTCCAAAGTCCCATATAAAAACAAATAATGCCACACTGTCGGAACAGTTCCAAAGTCCCATATAAAAACCAATAATGCCTCACTGTCGGAACAGTTCCAAAGCACCATAGAAAAACAAATAACGCCACACTGTCGCAACAGTTCCCAAGCCCAATAGAAAAACAAATAATGCCATATTGTCCGAATAATTCCAAAGTCCCATAGAAATACAAAAAAGCTACACTGTCGGAACAGTTCCAAAGTTCAATAGATAAACATATGATACTACACTATCGAAAGAGTATCAAAGTCCAATAGAAAACCTAATAATGTCATATTGTCGGAACAGTTCCAAAGTCCAATAGAAAAATGAAAAACAAATAATGGCACACTGTCAGAACAGTTCCAAAGTCCCATAGAAAAACCAATAATGCCACACTGTCGGAACAGTTCCAAAGTTCACTAGAAAAACCAATAATATCACACTGTCGGAACAGTTCCAAAGTCCAATAGAAAAATGATAAACCAATAATGCCACACTCTCGGAAAAGTTCCAAGGTCCAGTTGTAAAGCATATGATGTCAAACTGTCGGAACAGTTCCAAAGTCCAATAGAAAAACCAATAATGCAACACTGTCGGAAAAGTTCCAAAGTCCCATATACAAACCAATAATGCCACACTGTCAGAACAGTTCCAAAGTCCCATATAAAAACCAATCATGCCACACTGTCGGAACAGTTCCAAAGTCCCATATAAAAATAAATAATGCCACACTGTCGAACAGTTCCAAAGCACCATAGAAAAACCAATAATGCCACACTGTCGGAACAGTTCCAAAGTCCAATAGAAAAATGATAAACCAATAATGCCACACTCTCGGAAAAGTTCCAAGGTCCAGTTGTAAAGCATATGATGTCAAACTGTCGGAACAGTTCCAAAGTCAAATAGAAAAACCAATAATGCCACACTGTCGGAAAAGTTCCAAAGTCCCATATACAAACCAATAATGCCACACTGTCAGAACAGTTCCAAAGTCCCATATAAAAACCAATCATGCCACACTGTCGGAACAGTTCCAAAGTCCCATATCAAAATAAATAATGCCACACTGTCGAACAGTTCCAAAGCACCATAGAAAAACCAATAATGCCACACTGTCGGAACAGTTCCAAAGTCCAATAGAAAAATGAAAAACCAATTATGCCACAATCTCGGAAAAGTTCCAAGGTCCAGTTGAAAAGCAAATGATATCAAACTGTCGGAACAGTTCCAAAGTCCAATAGAAAAACCAATAATGCCACACTGTGGGAACAGTTCCAAAGTCCAATAGAAAAACCAATAATGTCACACTGTCAGAACAGTTCCAAAGTCCCATATTAAAACCAATCATGCCACACTGTCGGAACAGCTCCAAAGTCCCATATAAAAACCAATAATGCCACACTGTCGGAACAGTTCCAAAGCACCATTGAAAAACAAATAATGCCACACTGTCGGAACAGTTCCAAAGTCCAATAGAAAAATGAAAAACCAATAATGCCACACTCTCGGAACAGTTCCAAAGTCCCATAGAAAAACCAATAATGCCACAGTCGGAACAGTTCCAAAGTCCAATAGAGAAATGAAAAACCAATAATGCCACACTCTCGGAACAGTTCCAAAATCCAATAGTAAAACAAATAATGGCACACTGTCAGAACAGTTCCAAAGTCCCATAGAAAAACCAATAATGCCACACAGTGGGAACAGTTCCAAAATCCAATAGAAAAAGCAACATTGCCACACTGTGGGAATAGTTCCAAAGTCCAATAGAAAAACAAATAATACCACACTCTCGGAACAGTTGCAAAGTCCAATAGAAAAACCAATAATGCCAAACTATGGGAACAGTTCCAAAGTCCAATAGAAAAACAAATAATACCACACTGTCGGAACAGTTCCAAAGTCCAATAGAAAAATGAAAAACCAATAATGCCACACTCTCGAACAGTTCCAAAGTCCAATAGTGAAACAAACAATGCCACACTGTGGGAACAGTTCCAAAGTCCAATAGAAAAACCAATATTGCCACACTGTGGGAATAGTTCCAAAGTCCAATAGAAAAACAAATAATACCACACTCTCGGAACAGTTCCAAAGTCCAACAGAAAAACCAATAATGCCACACTGTCGGAACAGTTCCAAAGTCCAATAGAAAAATGAAAAACCAATAATGCCAATCTCTCGGAAAAGTTCCAAGGTCCAGTTGAAAAACAAATGATGTCAAACTGTCGGAACAGTTCCAAAGTCCAATAGAAAAACCAATAATGCCACACTGTCGAAAAAGTTCCAAAGTCCCATATAAAAACAAATAATGCCACACTGTCAGAACAGTTCCAAAGTCCCATATGAAAACCAATAATGCCACACTGTCGGAACAGTTCCAAAGCACCATAGAAAAACAAATTATGCCACGCTGTCAGAACAGTTCCAAAGTCCCATATGAAAACCAATAATGCCACACTGTCGGAACAGTTCCAAAGTCCAATAGAAAAATGAAAAACCAATAATGCCACACTCTCGGAACAGTTCCAAAGCCCAATAGTAAAACAAATAATGGCACACTGTCAGAACAGTTGCAAAGTCCCATAGAAAAACCAATAATGCCACACTGTCGGAACAGTTCCAAAGTCCAATAGAAAAACCAATAATACCACACTGTGGGAACAGTTCCAAAGTCCAATAGAAAAACAAATAATATCACACTGTCGGAACAGTTCCAAAGTCCAATAGAAAGATGAAAAACCAATAATGCCACACTCTCGGAACAGTTCCAAAGTTCAATAGTAAAACAAACAATGCCACACTGTCAGAACAGTTCCAAAGTCCCATAGAAAAACCAATAATGCCACACTGTGGGAATAGTTCCAAAGTCCAATAGAAAAACAAATAATATCACACTGTCGGAACAGTTCCAAAGTTCAATAGAAAAATGAAAAACCAATAATGCCACACTCTCGGAAAAGTTCCAAGGTCCAGTTGAAAAGCAAATGATGTCAAACTGTCGGAACAGTTCCAAAGTCCAATAGAAAAACCAATAATGCCACACTGTGGGAACAGGTCCAAAGTCCAATAGAAAAACCAATAATGCAACACTGTCGGAAAAGTTCCAAAGTCCCATATACATACCAATAATGCCACACTGTCAGAACAGTTCCAAAGTCCCATATAAAAACCAATCATGCCACACTGTCGGAAAAGTTCCAAAGTCCCATATAAAAACCAATAATGCCACACTGTCGGAACAGTTCCAAAGCACCATAGAAAAACAAATAATGCCACACTGTCGGAACAGTTCCAAAGTCCAATAGAAAAATGAAAATCCAATAAGGCCACACTCTCGGAACAGTTCCAAAGTTCAATAGTAAAACAAACAATGCCACACTGTCAGAACAGTTCCAAAGTCCCATAGAAAAACCAATGATGCCACACTGTAGGAACAGTTCCAAAATCCAATAGAAAAACCAATATTCCCACACTGTAGGAATAGTTCCAAAGTCCAATAGAAAAACATATAATACCACACTCTCGGAACAGTTCCAAAGTCCAATAGAAAAACCAATAATGCCACACTGTCGGAACAGTTCCAAGGCCAATAGAAAAACCAATAATGCCACACGGTGGGAATAGTTCCAAAGTCCAATAGAAAAACCAATAATGCCACACTGTGGGAACAGTTCAAAAGTCCAACAGAAAAACCAATAATGCCACACTGTCGGAACAGTTCCAAAGTCCCATATAAAAACAAATAATGCCACACTGTCGGAACAGTTCCAAAGTCCCATATAAAAACCAATAATGCCTCACTGTCGGAACAGTTCCAAAGCACCATAGAAAAACAAATAACGCCACACTGTCGCAACAGTTCCCAAGCTCAATAGAAAAACAAATAATGCCATATTGTCGGAATAGTTCCAAAGTCCCATAGAAATACAAAAAAGCTACACTGTCGGAACAGTTCCAAAGTTCAATAGATAAACATATGATACTACACTATCGAAAGAGTATCAAAGTCCAATAGAAAACCTAATAATGTCATATTGTCGGAACAGTTCCAAAGTCCAATAGAAAAATGAAAAACAAATAATGGCACACTGTCAGAACAGTTCCAAAGTCCCATAGAAAAACCAATAATGCCACACTGTCGGAACAGTTCCAAAGTTCACTAGAAAAACCAATAATATCACACTGTCGGAACAGTTCCAAAGTCCAATAGAAAAATGATAAACCAATAATGCCACACTCTCGGAAAAGTTCCAAGGTCCAGTTGTAAAGCATATGATGTCAAACTGTCGGAACAGTTCCAAAGTCCAATAGAAAAACCAATAATGCCACACTGTCGGAAAAGTTCCAAAGTCCCATATACAAACCAATAATGCCACACTGTCAGAACAGTTCCAAAGTCCCATATAAAAACCAATCATGCCACACTGTCGGAACAGTTCCAAAGTCCCATATCA
This sequence comes from Bathymodiolus septemdierum, assembly GCA_963383655.1. Classification (NCBI taxonomy): domain Eukaryota; kingdom Metazoa; phylum Mollusca; class Bivalvia; order Mytilida; family Modiolidae; genus Bathymodiolus; species Bathymodiolus septemdierum. The sequence continues at coordinate 3,245,233 of OY726528.1, forward strand.
AAATAAATAATGCCACACTGTCGAACAGTTCCAAAGCACCATAGAAAAACCAATAATGCCACACTGTCGGAACAGTTCCAAAGTCCAATAGAAAAATGAAAAACCAATTATGCCACACTCTCGGAAAAGTTCCAAGGTCCAGTTGAAAAGCAAATGATATCAAACTGTCGGAACAGTTCCAAAGTCCAATAGAAAAACCAATAATGCCACACTGTGGGAACAGTTCCAAAGTCCAATAGAAAAACCAATAATGTCACACTGTCAGAACAGTTCCAAAGTCCCATATTAAAACCAATCATGCCACACTGTCGGAACAGCTCCAAAGTCCCATATAAAAACCAATAATGCCACACTGTCGGAACAGTTCCAAAGCACCATTGAAAAACAAATAATGCCACACTGTCGGAACAGTTCCAAAGTCCAATAGAAAAATGAAAAACCAATAATGCCACACTCTCGGAACAGTTCCAAAGTCCCATAGAAAAACCAATAATGCCACAGTCGGAACAGTTCCAAAGTCCAATAGAGAAATGAAAAACCAATAATGCCACACTCTCGGAACAGTTCCAAAATCCAATAGTAAAACAAATAATGGCACACTGTCAGAACAGTTCCAAAGTCCCATAGAAAAACCAATAATGCCACACAGTGGGAACAGTTCCAAAATCCAATAGAAAAAGCAACATTGCCACACTGTGGGAATAGTTCCAAAGTCCAATAGAAAAACAAATAATACCACACTCTCGGAACAGTTGCAAAGTCCAATAGAAAAACCAATAATGCCAAACTATGGGAACAGTTCCAAAGTCCAATAGAAAAACAAATAATACCACACTGTCGGAACAGTTCCAAAGTCCAATAGAAAAATGAAAAACCAATAATGCCACACTCTCGAACAGTTCCAAAGTCCAATAGTGAAACAAACAATGCCACACTGTGGGAACAGTTCCAAAGTCCAATAGAAAAACCAATATTGCCACACTGTGGGAATAGTTCCAAAGTCCAATAGAAAAACAAATAATACCACACTCTCGGAACAGTTCCAAAGTCCAACAGAAAAACCAATAATGCCACACTGTCGGAACAGTTCCAAAGTCCAATAGAAAAATGAAAAACCAATAATGCCAATCTCTCGGAAAAGTTCCAAGGTCCAGTTGAAAAACAAATGATGTCAAACTGTCGGAACAGTTCCAAAATCCAATAGAAAAACAAATAATGCCACACTGTCGAAAAAGTTCCAAAGTCTCATATAAAAACAAATAATGCCACACTGTCAGAACAGTTCCAAAGTCCCATATGAAAACCAATAATGCCACACTGTCGGAACAGTTCCAAAGCACCATAGAAAAACAAATTATGCCACGCTGTCAGAACAGTTCCAAAGTCCCATATGAAAACCAATAATGCCACACTGTCGGAACAGTTCCAAAGTCCAATAGAAAAATGAAAAACCAATAATGCCACACTCTCGGAACAGTTCCAAAGCCCAATAGTAAAACAAATAATGGCACACTGTCAGAACAGTTGCAAAGTCCCATAGAAAAACCAATAATGCCACACTGTCGGAACAGTTCCAAAGTCCAATAGAAAAACCAATAATACCACACTGTGGGAACAGTTCCAAAGTCCAATAGAAAAACAAATAATATCACACTGTCGGAACAGTTCCAAAGTCCAATAGAAAGATGAAAAACCAATAATGCCACACTCTCGGAACAGTTCCAAAGTTCAATAGTAAAACAAACAATGCCACACTGTCAGAACAGTTCCAAAGTCCCATAGAAAAACCAATAATGCCACACTGTGGGAATAGTTCCAAAGTCCAATAGAAAAACAAATAATATCACACTGTCGGAACAGTTCCAAAGTTCAATAGAAAAATGAAAAACCAATAATGCCACACTCTCGGAAAAGTTCCAAGGTCCAGTTGAAAAGCAAATGATGTCAAACTGTCGGAACAGTTCCAAAGTCCAATAGAAAAACCAATAATGCCACACTGTGGGAACAGGTCCAAAGTCCAATAGAAAAACCAATAATGCAACACTGTCGGAAAAGTTCCAAAGTCCCATATACATACCAATAATGCCACACTGTCGGAACAATTCCAAAGTCCAATAGAAAAATGAAAAACCAATAATGCCACACTCTCGGAACAGTTCCAAAGTTCAATAGTAAAACAAACAATGCCACACTGTCAAAACAGTTCCAAAGTCCCATAGAAAAACCAATAATGCCACACTGTCGGAACAGTTCCAAAATCCAATAGAAAAGCCAATATTCCCACACTGTGGGAATAGTTCCAAAGTCCAATAGAAAAACAAATAATACCACACTCTCGGAACAGTTCCAAATTCCAATAGAAAAAACCAATAATGCCACACTGTCGAAAAAGTTCCAAAGTCCTATATAAAAACAAATAATGCCACACTGTCAGAACAGTTCCAAAATCCCATATCAAAATCAATAATGCCACACTATCGGAACAGTTCCAAAGCACCATAGAAAAACAAATAATGCCACGCTGTCGGAACAGTTCCAAAGTTCCTTAGAAAAACCAATAATGCCACACTGTAGGAACAGTTCAAAAATCCAATAGAAAAACCAATATTCCCACACTGTGGGAATAGTTCCAAAGTCCAATAGAAAAACAAATAATACCACACTCTCGAAACAGTTCCAAAGTCCAATAGAAAAACCAATAATGCCACACTGTGGCAATAGTTCCAAAGTCCAATAGAAAAACCAATAATGCCACACTGTGGGAACAGTTCAAAAGTCAAACAGAAAAACCAATAATGCCACACTGTCGGAACAGTTCCAAAGTCCCTATAGAAACAAATAATCCCACACTGTCGGAACAGTTCCAAAGTCCCATATAAAAACCAATAATGCCACACTGTCGGAACAGTTCCAAAGCACCATAGAAAAACAAATAACGCCACACTGTCGGAACAGTTCCAAAGTCCAATAGAAAAATGAAAAACCAATAATGCCACACTCTCAGAACAGTTCCAAAGTCCAATAGAAAAACCAATAATGCCACACTGTCGGAACAGTTCCAAAGTCCAATAGAAAAACCAATAATGCCACACTGTGGGAATAGTTCCAAAGTCCAATAGAAAAACAAATAATTCCACACTGTCGGAACAGTTCCAAAGTTCAATAGATAAATGAAAAACCAATAATTCCACACTCTCGGAAAAGTTCCAAGGTCCAGTTGAAAAGCAAATAATGTCAAAATGTGGGAAAAGTTCCAAAGTCCAATAGAAAAATCAATAATGCCACACTGTGGGAACAGTTCCAAAGTCCAATAGAAAAACCAATAATGCCACACTGGCGGAACAGTTCCAAAGTCCAATAGAAAAAAGCAAATAATGCCACACTGTCTGAACAGTTCCAAAGTCCCATAGAAAAACCAATAATGCCACACTGTCGGAACATTTACAAAGTCCAATAGAAAAACCAATAATGCCACACTGTAGGAACAGTTCCAAAGTTCAATAGAAAAAACAAATAATGCCACACTCTCTGATCAGTTCCAAAGTCACATAGAAAAATGAAAAATGAATAATGCCACACTCTGGGAAAAGTTCCAAGGTCCAGTTGAAAAGCAAATGATGTCAAACTGTCGGAACAGTTCCAAAGTCCAATAGAAAAACCAATAATGCCACACTGTAGGAACAGTTCCAAAGTCCAATAGAAAAAAACAAATAATGCCACACTGTCGGAACAGTTCCAAAATCCCATATACAAACAAATAATGCCACACTGTCAGAACAGTTTCAAAGTCCCATATAAAAACTGATAATGCCACACTGTCGGAACAGTTCCAAAGTCCAATATATAAATGAAAAACCAATAATGCCACACTGTCGGAACATTTACAAAGTCCAATAGAAAAACCAATAATGCCACACTGTAGGAACAGTTCCAAAGTCCAATAGAAAACCAAATAATGCCACACTCTCTGATCAGTTCTAAAGTCACATAGAAAAATGAAAAATCAATAATGCCACACTCTGGGAAAAGTTCCAAAGTCCAGTTGAATAGCAAATGCTGCCACACTGTCGGAACAGTTCCAATATCCAATAGAAAAGCAAATGATTCCACACTGTCGGAACAGTTCAAGGTCCAATAGAAAACCAAATAATGCCATATTGTCGGAACAGTTCCAAAGCCACATAGAAAAACAAAAAATGCTATATTATCGGAATAGTTCTAAAGTCACATAGAAAAAAAAAGCAACACTGTTGCAACAGTTCCAAAGTCACATAGAAAAAACAAATAATCCCATATTGTCGGAACAGTTCCAGGGTCACATAGATAAACAAATGATACCGCACTGACGGAACACTTCCAAAGCCCAATAAAAAAAACAATAATGCCACACTATCGGGACAGTTCCAAAGTCCAATATGAAAATGAAAAACCAAAAATGACAAACTCTCGGAAAAGTTCCAAATCCCACAAAAAAACAAATAATGCTACACTGTCGGAACAGCTCCAAAGTCCAATAGATAAACAAATGATACCACACTGTCGAAACAGTATCAAAGTTCCATATAAAAACAAATAATGCTACACTGTTAGAACAGTTCCAAAGTCCAATAGAATACCAAATAATGCCTTATTGTCGGAACAGTTCCAAAGCCATACAGAAAAACAAATAATGCTATATTATCGGAATAGTTCCAAAGTCACATAGAAAAAAAAGCAGCACTGTCGGAACAGTTCCAAAGTCCAATAGATAAACATGTGATACCACACTATCGAAACAGTATCAAAGTCCAATAGCAAACCTAATAATGCCATATTGTCGGAACAGTTCAAAATTCCAATAGAAAAAAAATAATGCCACACTATCAGAACAGTTCAAAAGTCCCATATAAAAACAAATAATGGCACACTGTCGGAACAGTTCCAAAGTCCAATAGAAAAATGAAAAACCAATAATGCCACACTCTCGGAAAAGTTCCAAAGTCCAGTTGAATAGCAAATGATGCCACACTGGCGGAACAGTTCCAAAGTCCAATAGAAAAACCAATAATGCCACACTGTGGGAACAGTTCCAAAGTCCAATAGAAAAACCAATAATGCCACACTGGCGGAACAGTTCCAAAGTCCAATAGAAAAAAGCAAATAATGCCACACTGTCTGAACAGTTCCAAAGTCCCATATAAAAACCAATAATGCCACACTGTCAGAACAGTTCCAAAGTCCAATAGTAAAACAAATAATGGCACACTGTCAGAACAGTTCCAAAGTCCCATAGAAAAACCAATAATGCCACACTGTCGGAACAGTTCCAAAGTCCAATAGAAAAACCAATAATGCCACACTGTAGGAACAGTTCCAAAGTTCTATAGAAAAAACAAATAATGCCACACTCTCTGATCAGTTCCAAAGTCACATAGAAAAATGAAAAATGAATAATGCCACACTCTCGGAAAAGTTCCAAGGTCCAGTTGAAAAGCAAATGATGTCCAACTGTCGGAACAGTTCCAAAGTCCAATAGAAAAACCAATAATGCCACACTGTAGGAACAGTTCCAAAGTCCAATAGAAAAATGAAAAACCAATAATGCCACACTCTCCGAAAAGTTCCAAAGTCCAATAGAAAAATAAATAATGCCACACTGTCGGAACAGTTCCAAGTCCTATCGAAAAACAAATAATGCCATATTGTTGGAACAGTTCCAAAGTCACATAGAAAAACAAATAATGCCATAGTGTCGGAACATTTCCAAATTCACATAGAAAAAAAATGTTACACTGTCGGAACATTTCCAAAGTCCAATAGATAAACAAATGATGCCACACTGTCGGAACAGTTTAAAAGTCCAATAGAAAAACCAATTATGCCACACTGTAGGAACAGTTCCAAAGTCCAATAGAAAAAAACAAATAATGCCACACTGTCGGAACAGTTCCAAAGTCCCATATACAAACAAATAATGCCACACTGTCAGAACAGTTTCAAAGTCCCATATAAAAACTGATAATGCCACACTGTCGGAACAGTTCCAAAGTCCAATATATAAATGAAAAACCAATAATGCCACACTCTTGGAACTGTTCCAAAGTCCAATAGAAAAACAAATAATGCCACACTCTCTGATCAGTTCCAAAGTCACATAGAAAAATGAAAAATCAATAATGCCACACTGTGGGAAAAGTTCCAAGGTCCAGTTGAAAAGCAAATGATGTCAAACTGTCGGTACAGTTCCAAAGTCCAATAGAAAAACCAATAATGCCACACTGTAGGAACAGTTCAAAAGTCCAATAGAAAAAACAAATAATGCCACCATGTCGGAACAGTTCCAAAGTCCCATATACATACAAATAATGCTACACTGTCAGAACAGTTTCAAAGTCCCATATAAAAACTGATAATGCCACACTGTCGGAACAGTTCCAAAGTCCAATATATAAATGAAAAACCAATAATGCCACACTGTCGGAACAGTTCCAAAGTTCAATAGAAAACCAAATAATGCCACACTCTCTGATCAGTTCCAAAGTCACATAGAAAAATGAAAAATCAATAATGCCACACTCTGGGAAAAGTTCCAAAGTCCAGTTGAATAGCAAATGCTGCCACACTGTCGGAACAGTTCCAGTGTCCAATAGAAAAGCAAATGATTCCACACTGTCGGAACAGTTCCAAAGTCCAATAGAAAACCAAATAATGCCATATTGTCGGAACAGTTCCAAAGCCACATAGAAAAACAAAAAAATGCTATATTATCGGAATAGTTCCAAAGTCACATAGAAAAAAAAAGGCAACACTGTTGGAACAGTTCCAAAGTCACATAGAAAAAACAAATAATCCCATATTGTCGGAACAGTTCCAGGGTCACATAGATAAACAAATGATACCGCCACACTATCGGAACAGTTCCAAAGTCCAATATGAAAATGAAAAACCAAAAATGACAAACTCTCAGAAAAGTTCCAAATCCCGCAGAAAAACAGCTCCAAAGTCCGATAGATAAACAAATGATACCACGCTGTCGAAACAGTATCAAAGTTCCATATCAAAACAAATAATGCTACACTGTTAGAACAGTTCCAAAGTCCAATAGAATACCAAATAATGCCATATTGTCGGAACAGTTCCAAAGCCACATAGAAAAACAAATAATGCTATATTATCGGAATAGTTCCAAAGTCACATAGAAAAAAAAGCAGCACTGTCGGAACAGTTCCAAAGTCCAATAGATAAACATATGATACCACACTATCGAAACAGTATCAAAGTCCAATAGCAAACCTAACAATGCCATATTGTCGGAACAATTCAAAATTCCAATAGAAGTAAATAATGTCACACTGTCAGAAGAGTTCAAAATTCCCATTTAAAAACAAATAATGCAACACTGTCGGAACAGTTCCAAAGCCCAATAGAAAAACAAATAATACCACACTATAGGAACAGTTTCAAAGTCCAATAGAAAAAGTAAAAACAAATAATGCCACACTGTCGGAACAGTTCCAAAGCCCAATAGAAAAACAAATAATACCACACTATAGGAACAGTTTCAAAGTCCAATAGAAAAATGAAAAACAAATAATGCCACACTCTCGGAAAAGTTCCAAAGTCCAGTTGAATAGCAAATGATGCCACACTGGCGGAACAGTTCCAAAGTCCAATAGAAAAATAAATAATGCCACACTGTCGGAACAGTTCCAAGTCCTATCGAAAAACAAATAATGCCATATTGTTGGAACAGTTTCAAAGTCACATAGAAAAACAAATAATGCCATAGTGTCGGAACATTTCCAAAGTCACATAAAAAAAAAATGTTACACTGTCGGAACATTTCCAAAGTCCAATAGATAAACAAATGATGGCACACTGTCGGAACAGTTCCAAAGTCCAATAGAAAAATAAATAATGCCTTATTGTTGGAACAGTTCCAAAGTCACATTGAAAAACAAATAATGCCTTATTGTCCGAACAGTTCCAAAGTCACATAGAAAAATCAAAAATTGTTACGCTGTCGGAACATTTCCAAAGTCCAATAGATAAACAAATGATGCCACACTGTCGCAACAGTTCCAAAGTCACATAGAAAAACAAATAATGCCACACTGTCAGAACAGTTCCAAAGTCCTATCGAAAAACAAATAATGCCACACTGTCAGAACAGTTTCAAAGTCCCATAAAAAAACAAATAACGCTACAATGTCCGAACAGTTCCAAAATCTAATAGAAAAATGAAAACAAATAATGCGACTTTGTCGGAACAGTTCCAAATTCTAATAGAAAAAAAAATAATGGCACACTGTCGGAACAGTTCCATAGTCCCATAGAAAAACAAATAATGCCATATTGTCGGAACAGTTCCAAAGTCCAATAGAAAAACAATTAATGGCAAACAGTCAGAACAGTTCCAAAGTCACACAGAAAAACCAATAATGCCACACTTTCCAATAGATAAACAAATAATTCTACACTGTCGTTACATTTCGAAAGCCAAATATAAAAACACATAATGCCACACTATCGGAACAGTTCCAAAGTCCAATAGAAAAATTAAAAACCAATAATGCCACACTCTAGAAAAAGTTCCAAAGTCCAGTTGAAAAGCAAATGATGTCAAACTATCGGAACAGTTCCAACGTCCAATAGAAAAACCAAATAATGCCACACTCTCTGATCAGTTCCAAAGTCCAATATATATATTAATAATGCTACACTTTGGGAATATTTTCAAAGCTCCATAGAAAAACAAATAATGCTCACATTGTCAGAACTGTTCCAAAGCACCATAGAAAAACAATTAATGCTCACACTGTCAGAACAGTTCCAAAGTCCAATAGAAAAATGAAAAAACAATAATGCCACACTGTCGGAACAGTTCCAAAGTCTAATAGAAAACCAAATAATGCCACACTGTCAGAACAGTTCCAAAGTCCCATATAAAAACAAAAAACGCTACAATGTCGGAACAGTTCCAAAATCAAATAGAAAAATAAATAATGGCACACTGTCGGAACAGTTCCATAGTCCCAGAGAAAATCAAATAATGCCATATTGTCGGAACAGTTCCAAAGTCCAATAGAAAAACAAATAATGCCACACTGTCAGAACAGTTACAAAGACCCATAGAAAAACCAATAATGCCACACTTTCTGGCCATTTCCAATGTCCAATAGATAAACCAATAATGCTACACTGTCGGAACAGTTCCAAAGCCCAATAGAAAAACAGATAATGCCACACTGTCAGAACAGTTTCAAAATCATATATAAAAAAAATAATGCCACACTGTCGGAACAGTTCCAAAGTCCCATATAAAAACAAATAATGCCACACTGTCGGATCAGTTCCAAAGTCCAATATATACATTAATAATGCTACACTGTGGGAATATTTCCAAAGCCCCATAGAAAAACAAACAATGCTCACACTGTCAGAACTGTTCGAAAGCCCCATAGAAAAACAAATAATGCTCACACTGTCAGAACTGTTCGAAAGCCCCATAGAAAAACAAATAATGCTCACACTGTCAGAACAGTTCCAAAGTCCAATAGAAAAATGAAAAACCAATAATGCCACACTATCGGAACAGTTCCAAAATCCAATAGAAAACCAAATAATGCCACACTCTCTGATCAGTTAAAAAGCAGCATAGAAAGACAAATAATGCTCCCACTGTCAGAACAGTTCCAAAGCACCATAGAAAAACAAATTATGCTCACACTGTCACAACTGTTCCAAAGCACCATAGAAAAACAAATAATGCGCACACTGTCAGAACAGTTCCAAAGTTCAATAGAAAAACAAATAATACCACACTGTCGCAACAGTTCCAAAACCCAATAGAAAAACAAATAATGCCATACTATCGGAACAGTTCCACAGTCCAATAGAAAAATGAAAAACCAATAATGCCACACTCTCGGAAAAGTTCCAAAGTCCAGTGTAATAGCAAATGATGCTCCTAGCGGAACAGTTCCAAAGTCCAATAGAAAAATAAATAATGCCACACTGTCGGAACAGTTTCAAAGTCCAATCGAAAAACAAGTAATGCCATATTGTTCGAACAGTTCCAAAGTCACATAGAAAAACAAATAATGCCATATTGTCGGAACATTTCCAAAGTCCAATTGATAAACAAATAATGCCACACTGTCGGCAGAGTTCCAAATTCTCATATAAAAACAAATAATGCCACACTGTCAGAACAGTTCCAAAGTCCCATATAAAAACAAATAACGCTACAATGTCGGAACAGTTCCAAAATCCAATAGAAAAATGAAAAACCAATAATGCCACACTGTCGGAACAGTTCCAAAGTCCCATAGAAAAACAAATAATGTCACACTATCTGATCAGTTCCAAAGTCCAATAGATAAACCGATAATGCCACACTGTGGGAATAGTTCCAAAGCCCCATAGAAAAACAAATAATACTCACACTGTCAGACCTTTTCCAAAGTACAATAGAAAAGCAAATAATGACACACTGTCAGTAGAGTTCCAAAGTCCCATAGAACAACCAATCATGCCAGACTGTCTGATCAGTTCCAAAGTCCAATAGATACATTAATAATGCTATACTGTGGGTATATTTCCAACGCTCCATAGAAAAACAAATAATGCTCACATTGTCAGAACTGTTCCAAAGTCCCATAGAAAAACCAATAATGCTCACACTGTCAGAACAGTTCCAAAGTCCAATAGAAAAACAAATAATACCACACTGTCGCAACCGTTCCAAAGCCCAATAGAAAAACAAATAATACCACACTATCGGAACAGTTTCAAAGTCCAATAGAAAAATGAAAAACAAATAATGCCACACTCCCCGAAAAGTTCCAAAGTGCAGTTGAATAGCAAATGATGCCACACTGTCGGAACAGTTCCAAAGTCCAATAGAAATATACATAATGCCACACTTTCGGAACAGTTCCAATGTCCAATAGAAAAACATTTCACACTGTCGGGAGTGTCGGAACAGTTCCAATGTCCAATAGAAAAACATTTCACACTGTCGGAACAGTTCCAATGTCCAATAGAAAAACATTTCACACTGTCGGAACAGTTCCAAAGTCCTATCGAAAAACAAATAATGCCACACTCTCGGAACAGTTCCAAATTTTAATAGAAAAACAAGTAATGGCACAATGTCAGAATAGTTCCAATGTCCCATAGAAAAACAAATAATTTCACACTCTCTGATCAGTTTCAAAGTCCAATAGATAAACCAATAATGCCACACTGTGGGAATAGTTTCAAAGCCCCATAGAAAAACAAATAATACTCACACTGTCAGAACTTTTCCAAAGTACAATAGAAAAGCAAATAATGACACACTGTCAGTAGAGTTCCAAAGTCCCATAGAAAAACCAATCATGCCAGACTGTCTGATCAGTTCCAAAGTCCAATAGATACATTAATAATGCTATACTGTGGGTATATTTCCAACGCCCCTTAGAAAAACAAATAATGCTCACACTGTCATAACTGTTCCAAAGTCCCATAGAAAAACCAATAATGCTCACATTGTCAGAACAGTTCCAAAGTCCAATAGAAAAACAAATAATACCACACTGTCGCAACAGTTCCAAAGCCCAATAGAAAAACAAATAATACCACACTATCGGAACAGTTTCAAAGTCCAATAGAAAAATGAAAAACAAATAATGCCACACTCTCCGAAAAGTTCCAAAGTCCAGTTGAATAGCAAATGATGCCACACTGTCGGAACAGTTCCAAAATCCAATATAAAAATACATAATGCCACACTTTCGGAACAGTTCCAATGTCCAATAGAAAAACATTTCACACTGTCGGAACAGTTCCAAAGTCCTATCGAAAAACAAATGATGCCACACTGTCGGAACAGTCCAATAGAGAAACAAATAATCCCTTATTGTTGGAACAGTTCCAAAGTCACATAGAAAAACAAAAAAAATTGTTACACTCTCTGAACATTTCCAAAGTCCAATAGATAAACAAATGATGTCACACTGTCGTAACAGTTCCAAAGTCACATAGAAAAACAAATAATGCCACACTGTCAGAACAGTTCCAAAGTCCTATCGAAAAACAAAATAATGCCACACTGTCAGAACAGTTTCAAAGTCCCATATAAAAACAAATAACGCTACAATGTCGGAACAGTTCCAAATTCTAATAGAAAAACAAATAATGGCACACTGTCGGAACAGTTCCATAGTCCCATAGAAAAACAAATATTGCCATATTGTCGGAACAGTTCCAAAGTCGAATAGAAAAACAAATAATGGCAAACTGTCAGAACAGTTCCAAAGTCCCATAGAAAAAACAATAATGCCACACTGTCTTACCAGTTCCAATGTCCAATAGATAAACCAATAATGCTACACTGTCGGAACATTTCCAAAGCGCAATAGGAAAACAGATAATGCCACACTATCGGAACAGTTCCAAAGTCCAGTTGAAAAGCAAATGATGTCAAACTGTCGGAACAGTTCCAAAGTCCAATAGAAAACCAAATAATGCCACACTCTCTGATCAGTTCCAAAGTCCAATATATACATTAATAATGCTACACTGTGGGAATATTTCCAAATCCCCATAGAAAAACAAATAATGCTCACACTCTCAGAACTGTTCCAAAGCACCATAGAAAAATGAAAAACCAATAATGCCACACTGTCGGAACAGTTCCAAAGTCCAATAGAAAACCAAATAATGCCACACTGTCAGAACTGTTCCAAAGCACCATAGAAAAACAAATAATGCTCACACTGTCACAACTGTTCCAAAGCACCATAGAAAAACAAATAATGCTCACACTGTCAGAACAGTTCCAAAGTCCAATAGGAAAACAAATAATAACACAATGTCGCAACAGTTCCAAAGCCCAATAGAAAAACAAATAATGCCACACTATCGGAACAGTTCCAAAGTCCAATAGAAAAATGAAAAACCAATAATGCCACACTCTCGAAAAGTTCCAAAGTCCAGTTGAATAGCAAATGATGCCACACTGGCGGAACAGTTCCAAAGTCCATTGGAAAAATAAATAATGCCACACTGTCGGAAGAGTTCCAAAGTCCTATCGAAAAACAAATAATGCCATATTGTTCGAACAGTTCCAAAGTCCCATTTAAAAACAAATAACGTTACAATGTCGGAACAGGTCCAATGTCCAATAGAAAAAACATTTCTCACTGTCGTAACAGTTCCAAAGTCACATAGAAAAACAAATAATGCCACACTGTCAGAACAGTTCCAAAGTCCTATCGAAAAACAAAATAATGCCACATTGTCGGAACAGTTCCAAAATCAAATAGAAAAATGAAAACAAATAATGCGACACTGTCGGAACAGTTCCAAATTCTAATAGAAAAACAAATAATGGCACACTGTCGGAACAGTTCCAAAGTCCCATAGAAAAACCAATAATGCCACACTGTCTGACCAGTTCCAATGTCCAATAGATAAACCAATAATGCTACACTGTCGAACATTTCCAAAGCCCAATAGAAAAACAGATAATGCCACACTATCGGAACAGTTCCAAAGTCCAGTTGAAAAACAAATGATGTCAAACTGTCGGAACAGTTCCAACGTCCAATAGAAAAAACAAATAATGCCACACTGTCGGAACAGTCCCAAAGTCCAATAGAAAACCAAATAATGCCACACTCTCTGATCAGTTCCAAAGTCCAATATATACATCAATAATGCTACACTGTGGGAATATTTCCAAAGCCCTATAGCAAAACAAATAATGCTCACACTGTCAGAACTGTTCCAAAGTCCAATAGAAAACCAAATAATGCCACACTGTCAGAACTGTTCCAACGCACCATAGAAAAACAAATAATGCTCACACTGTCAGAACAGTTCCAAAGTCCAATAGAATAACAAATAATACCACACTGTAGCAACAGTTCCAAAGCCCAATAGAAAAACAAATAATGCCACACTATCGGAACAGTTCCAAAGTCCAATAGAAAAATGAGAAACCAATAATACCACACTCTCGAAAAAGTTCCAAAGTCCAGTTGAAAAGTAAATGATGTCAAACTGTCGGAACAGTTCCAAAGTCCAACAGAAAAAAAAACAAGAATGCCACACTGTCGGAACAGTTCCAAAGTCCAATAGAAAAATGAAAAACCAATAATGCCACACTGTCGGAACAGTTCCAAAGTCCAATAGAAAACCAAATAATGGCACACTGTCAGTAGAGTTCCAAAGTCCCATAGAAAAACCAATCATGCCACACTGTCGGAACAGTTCCAAAGTCCCATATAAAAACAAATAATGCCACACTGTCGGAACAGTTCCAAAGTGCAATAGAAAACCAAATAATGGCACACTGTCAGAACAGTTCCATAGACCCATAGACGAACCAATAATGCCACACAGCACCAAAGCTCAATAGAAAAATGAAAAACAATAATGCCACACTGTCGGAACAATTCCAAAATCCAATAGAAGAACAAATAATGCCATATTGTTGGAACAGTTCCAAAATCACATAGAAACACTAAAAAGCTACACTGTCGGAACAGCTCCAAATTCCAATAGATAAACAAATAATACCACACTGTCGGATCAGTATCAAAGTCCAATAGAAAAACAAATAATGCCATATGCTTGGAACAGTTCCAAAGTCACATAGAAAAACAACTAATGCCACATTGTCGGAACAGTTCCAAAGCCCAATAGAAAAATGAAAAATCAATAATGCCACACTGTCGGAACAGTTCCAAAGTTCAATAGAAAACCAAATAATGGCACACTGTCAGAACAGTTCCAAAGTCTCATAGAAAAACAAGAAAAGCTACACTGTCGGAACAGTTCCAAAGTCCAATAGAAAAATGAAAAACCAATAATGGCACACTCTCGGAAAAGTTCCAAAGTCCAGTTGAATAACAAATGATGCCTCACTGTCGGAACAGTCCCAAAGCCTAATAGAAAAATAAATAATGTCACACTGTCAGTAGAGTTCCACAGTCCCATAGAAAAACCAATAATGTCACACTCTCTGATCAGTTCCAAAGTCCAATAGATAAACCGATAATGCCACACTGTGGGAATAGTTCCAAAACCCCATAGAAAAACAAATAATACTCACTCTGTCAGAACTGTTCAAAAGTACAATAGAAAAACAAAAAATGGCACACTGTCAGTAGAGTTCCAAAGTCCCATAGAAAAACCAATCATGCCAGACTGTCTGATCAGTTCCAAAGTCCAATAGATAAACCGATAATGCCACACCATCGAAATAGCTCCAAAGCCCCATAGGAAAGCAAATAATACTTACACTGTCAGTTCCAAAGCCCAATATAAAAATGAAAAACCAATAATGCCAAACTCTCGGAAAAGTTTCAAGTCCCATAGAAAAACAAATAATGTCACACTGTCGTAACAGTTCCAAAATCCAATAGATAAACAAATGATGCCACACTGTCAGAAGAGTTCCAAAATCTCATATAAAAACAAGAAAAGCTACACTGTCGGAACAGTTCCAAATTTACATAGAAAAGCAAATAATGCCATATTGTCGGAACAGTTCCAAAGTCACATAGAAAAAAATAATGTTACACTGTAGGAACATTTCCAAAGTCCAATAGATAAACGAATGATGCCATACTGTCGGAACTTTTCCATAGTCACATAGAAAAACAAGAAAAGCTACAGTGTCGGAACAGTTGCAAAGTCCAATAGATAAACAAATAATACCACACTGTCGAAGCAGTATCAAAGTCCCATATAAAAACAAATAATGGCACACTGTCAGAACAGTTCTATAGTCCCATATACAAAACAATAATGCCACACTATCGGAACAGTTTCAAAGTCCAATGCAAAAATGAAAAACCAATAATGCCACATTGTCGGAACCTTTTTAAAGTCCAATAGAAAACCAAATAATGGCACACTGTCAGAACAGTTCAAAGTCCCATAGAAAAAAAAATAATGCCACACTGTCGCAACAGTTCCAAAGCCCAATGGAAAAATGAAAAATCAATAATGCCACACTCTCCGAAAAGTTTCAGTTGAATAGCAAATGATGCCACACTGTCGGAACAGTTCCAAAGTCCAATAGATAAACAAATAATACCACACTGTCGAAACAGTATCAAAGTCCCATACAAAAACAAATAATGGCACACTGTCAGAACAGTTCCAGTGTCCAATAGAAACACAAATAATTCCACACTGTCGGAACAGTTCCAAAGTCTCATAGAAAACAAATAATGCCACACTGTCAGAACAGTTCCTAAGTCCCATAGAAAAACAAGAAAAGCTACACTGTCGGAACAGTTCCAAAGTCCAATAGATAAACAAATGATACCACACTGTCGAAACAGTATCAAAGTCCAATAGAAAAACTAATAAAGCCATATTGTCTGAACAGTTCCAAAGTCCTATAGAAAAACAAATAATTCCACACTGTCGGAACAGTTCCAAAATCCAATAGAAGAACAAACAATGCCATATTGTCGGAACAGTTCCAAAATCTCATAGAAACACACAAAAAGCTACACTGTCGGAACAGTTCCAAAGTCCAATAGATAAACAAATAATACCACACTGTCGGATCAGTATCAAAGTCCAATAGAAAAACAAATAATGCGATATGCTTGGAACAGTTCCAATGTCACATAGAGAAACTACTAATGCCACACTGTCGGAACAGTTCCAAAGCCCAATAGAAAAATGAAAAACCAAATAATGGCACACTATCAGAACTGTTCCAAAGTCTCATAGAAAAACAAGAAAAACTACACTGTCGGAACAGTTCCAAAGTCCAATAGACAGATGAAAAACCAATAATGCCACACTCTCCGAAAAGTTCCAAAGTCCAGTTGAATAGCAAATGATGCCACACTGTCGGAACTGTCCCAAAGTCTAATAGAAAAATAAATAATGGCACACTGTCAGTAGAGTTCCAAAGTCCCATAGAAAAACCAATAATGTCACACTCTCGGATCAGTTACAAAGACCAATAGATAAACCGATAATGCCACACTGTGGGAATAGTTCCAAAACCCCATAGAAAAACAAATAATACTCACACTGTCAGAACTGTTGAAAAGTACAATAGAAAAACAAAAAAATGGCACACTGTCAGTAGAGTTCCAAAGTCCCATAGAAAATCCAATCATGCCAGACTGTCTGATCAGTTCCAAAGTCCAATAGATAAACCGATAATGCCACACTGTCGGAATAGTTCCAAAGCCCCATAGAAAACCAAATAATACTTACACTGTCAGTTGCAAAGTCCAATATAAAAATGAAAAACCAATAATGCCAAACTCTCGGAAAAGCTCCAAATACCATAGAAAAACAAATAATGCCATATTGTCGGAAGAGATCCAACGTCACATGGAAAAACAAAAAAAATTTCCACTGTCGGAACATTCCAAAGTCCAATAGATAAACAAATAATGCCACACTGTCAGAACAGTTCCAATGTCTCATATAAAAACAAGAAAAGCTGCACTGTCGGAACAGTTCCAAAGTCACATAGAAAAATAAATAATGCCTTATTGTCGAACAGTTCCAAAGTCACAAAAAAAAAATTACACTGTAGGATCATTTCCAAAGTCCAATAAATAAACAAATGATGTCACACTGTCGGAACAGTTCGAAAAATCACATAGAAAAACAAGAAAAGCTACACTGTTGGAACAGTTCCAAAGTCCAATAAATAAACAAATAATACCACTGTGGGAATAGTTCCAAAACCCCATAGAAAAACAAATAATACTCACACTGTCAGAACTGTTCAAAAGTACAATAGGAAAAAAAATGGCACACTGTCAGTAGAGTTCCAAAGTCCCATAGAAAAACCAATCATGCCAGACTGTCGGAATAGTTTCAAAGCCCCATAGAAAACCAAATAATATTTACACTGTCAGTCCCAAAGTCCAATATACAAATGAAAAACCAATAATGCCAAACTCTCGGAAAAGTTCCAAATCCCATAGAAAAACAAATAATGCCGTAATGTCGGAACAGATCCAACGTCACATGGAAAAACAAAAAATATGTTACACTGTCGGAACATTCCAAAGTCCAATAGATAAACAAATAATGCTACACTGTCAGAACAGTTCCAAAGTCTCATATAAAAACAAGAAAAGCTACACTGTCGGAACAGTTCCAAAGTCACATAGAAAAATAAAAAATGCCATATGGTCGAACAGTTCCAAAGTCACATAGAAAAAAAAAATTACACTGTAGGAACATTTCCAAAGTCCAATAGAAAAACAAATGATGTCAAACTGTCGGAACAGTTCCAAAGTCACATAGAAAAACAAGAAAAGCTACAATGTCGGAACAGTTCCAAAGTCCAATAAATAAACAAATAATACCACACTGTATCAAAGTTCCATATAAAAACAAATAATGGCACACTGTCGAACAGTTCAAAGTCCCACAGAAAAACCAATAATGTCACACTGTCGCAACAGTTCCAAAGCCCAATAGAAAAATGAAAAACCAATAATGCCACACTGTCAGAACAGTTCCAAAGTCCCATAAAAAAACAAGTAATGCCACACTCTCGGAACAGTTCCAAAGTCCAATAGAAAAATGAAAAACCAATAATGCCACACTGTCGGAGCAGTTCCAAAGTCCAATAGAAAACCAAATAATGGCACACTGTCAGAACAGTTCCATAGACCCATAGACAAACCAATAATGCCACAATGTCGCAACAGCTCCAAAGCTCAATAGAAAAATGAAAAATACAATAATGCCACACTGTCGGAACAGTTCCAAAGTCCAATAGTAAAACAAATAATGCCACACTCTCTGATCAGTTCCAAAGTCCAATAGATAAACCAATAATGCTACACTGTCGAAACAGTGGGAATATTTCCAAAGCCCGATAGAAAAAGAAATAATACTCACACTGTCAGAACTGTTTCAAAGTACAATAGAACAACACATATTGGCACACTGTCAATAGAGTTCCAAAGTCCCATAGAAAAACCAATCATGCCACACTGTCGAAACAGTTCCAAAGTTCCATATCAAAAAAAAATAATGCCACACTGTCAGAACAGTTCCAAAGTCCCATATAAAAACAAATAATGCCACTCTGTCGGAACAGTTCCAGAGTCCAATAGACAAATGAAAAACCAATAATGCCACACTGTCGGAACAGTTCCAAAGTCCAATAGAAAACCAAATAATGGCACACTGTCAGAACAGTTCCATAGACCCATAGACAAACCAATAATGCCACACTGTCGCAACAGCTCCAAAGCTCAATAGAAAAATGAAAAATCAATAATGCGACACTGTCGGAACAGTTCCAAAGTCCAATAGTAAAACAAATAATGCCACACTCACTGATCAGTTCCAAAGTCCAATATATAAACCGATAATGCCACACTATGGGAATAGTTCCAAAGCCCCAGAGAAAAACAAATAATACTTACACTGTCAGAACTGTTCCAAAATGCCACAATGACGGAACACTTCCAAAGCCCAATAGAAAAACAATAATGCCAAAGTCCAATATGGAGAAACAAATAATGTCACACTGTCGCAACAGTTCCAAAGTACAATAAAAAACAAATAATGTCACAATGTCAGACTATTTCCAAAGCCCAATTGAAAAATGAAAAACAAATAATGCCACACTGTCAGAACAGTTCTAAAGTCCAATAGAAAAACCAATAATGCCACATTGTCAGAATAGTTCCAAAATCCAATAGAAAAACAAATAATGCCATATTGTCGGAACAGTTCCAAAGTCACATAGAAAAACAGAAAAAAATACACTGTCGGAACAGTTCGAAAGTTCAATAGAGAAACAAATAATGCCACACTGTCGGAACAGATCCAAAGTCCTATAGAAAAACAAATAATGCCATATTGTCGGAATAGTTCCAGAGTCACATATGAAAACACAAAAAATGTTACACTGTTGGAACATTTACAAAGTCCAATAGATAAACAAATGATGCTACACTGTCAAAACAGTTCCAAAGCCTCATATAAAAACAAATAATGCCACAGTGTCAGAACAGTTCCAAAGTCCCATATAAAAACAAATAACGCTGCAATGTCGCAACAGTTCCAAATTCTAATAGAAAAACAAATAATGTCACACTGTTTGATCAGTTCCAAAGTCCAATAGATACACCGGTAATGGCACAATGTGGAAATAGTTCCAAAGCCTCATAGAAAAACAAATAATACTCACACTGTCAGAACTGTTCCAAAGTACAATAGAAAAACAAATAATTACACACTGTCAGTAGAGTTCCAAAGTCCCATAGAAAAAACAATCATGCCAGACTGTCTGATCAGATCCAAAGTACATTAGATAAACCGATAATGCCACACTGTGGGAATAGTTCCAAAGCCCAATAGAAAAACAAATAATGCCACGCTGTCAGAACAGTTCCAAAATTCAATGCAAAAACAAATAATGCCACAATATCGGAACAGTTCCAAAGTCCAATAGAAAAACAACATTGCCACACTGTCGGAACATCTCCAAAATCCAATACAAAAACAAATAATGCCACAATGTCGGAACAGATAAAGCCACACTGTTGAAGCACCTCCAAAATACAATAGAAAAACAAAAAATGCCACACAGCGGGAACAGTTCCAAAATCCAATAGAAGAACAAATAATGCCATATTATCGGAACAGTTTCAAAGTCACATAGAAACACAAGAAAAGCCACACTGTCGGAACAGTTCTAAAGTCCAATAGATAAACAAATAATACCATACTGTCGGAACAGTATCAAATTCCAATAGGAAAACAAATAATGTCATATGTTTGGAACAGTTCCAAAGTCCAATAGAGAAAAAAATAATGTCACACTGTCGGAACAGTTACAAAGTACAATAAAAAAAAATAATATCACAATGTCAGACTGGTTCCAAAGCCCAATTGAAAAATGAAAAACAAATAATGCCACACTGTCAGAACAGTTCTAAAGTCCTATAGAAAAACCAATAATGCCACATTGTCGGAATAGTTCCAAAATCCAATAGAAAAACAAATAATCCCATATTGTCGGAACAGTTCCAAAGTCACATAGGAAAACAGAAAAAAACTACACTGTCGGAACAGTTCCAAAGTTCAATAGGGAAACACATAATGCCACACTGTCGGAACAGATCCAAAGTCCTATAGAAAAACAAATAATGCCATATTGTCGGAACAGTTCCAAAGTCACATATAAAAACACAAAAAATGTAACACTGTCGGAACATTTCCAAAATCCAATATATAAACAAATGATGTCACACTGTCGGAACAGTTCCAAAGTCTCATATAAAAATAAATAATGCCACAGTGTCAGAACAGTTCCAAAGTCCCATATCAAAACAAAAAACGCTACAATGTCGCAACTGTTCCAAATTCTAATAGAAAAACAAATAATGGCACACCGTCAGAATAGCTCCAAAGTCCCATTGAAAAACAAATAATCTCACACTGTCTGATCAGTTCCAAAGTTCAATAGATAAATCGGTAATGCCACAATGTGGAAATAGTTCCAAAGCCCCATAGAAAAACAAATAATACTTACACTGTCAGAACTGTTCCAAAGTACAATAGAAAAACAAACAATGACACACTGTCAGTAGAGTTCCAAAGTCCCATAGAAAAAACAATCATGCCAGACTCTCTGATCAGTTCCAAAGTACAATAGATAAATCGATAATGCCACACTGTGGGAATAGTTCCAAAGCCACATAGAAAAACAAATAATGCCACACTGTTGGAACAGTTTCAAAGTCCAATAGAGAAACAAATAATATCACGCTGTCAGAACAGTTCCAAAATTCAATACAAAAACAAATAATGCCACAATGTCGGAACAGTTCCAAAGTCCAATAGAAAAACAACATTGCCACACTGTCGGAACAGTTCCAAAATCCAATACAAAAACAAATAATGCCACAATGTAGGAACATCTCCAAAGTCCAATAGAAAAAAACAAATAATGCCACACTGTTGGAACAGTTCCAAAGTCCCATAGAAAAACCAATAATGCCACACTCTCGGAACAGTTCCAAAGTCCAATAGAAAAACAAATAATGCTACACTGTCGGAACAGTTCCTAAGTCCCATAGAAAAATCGTAGGAAGAAGCAAATTCGGTACCCTTAACACACAAATACATGACCGCTCACTTTTCTGGCTTGACACTTGTATTTTAATTTCTAAAAAGTGACGGTGTTAACCTTCATTGTTAGTAAATTGATGCAGTCATGCATGGGTTTTCCACATGTGATACGAATACAAATAAAATAACTTGTATGTTGAAGTTCCTTATCTATGATATAGCTGTCAGGTTTTATGGTATTTTTCATCGAATCATCTCCATGGGAACAATAAAAACGTATAAATAAAGAATACCACCCTCCACTCTAGACGTTAAATAGTTGTTCCGTTATTCCATTAAAGGTCAAAGTTGAAATACAATGACGTATTATAAGTCTGTGCACCTAAAGATTCCGATGGCGACTACGTTGTGAAAAATATTGTTTCTTTATGTTAATTTGGTATCCAACAATATATAAATCATTCTTCTTTTCAACGATGTAAAACAAAATTAAAATAACAAGAACAATAACTAATAAACTGAATGGAAACAAAAGTACATATCGGCAGTTTTTGTTGAAGTTGACATGTTTTATAAATCTGTACACCACTTCTTGTTCCAGGTGTGGAGGGATTGTAATGCAAACATTGGAGCAAAATGTCAGTGATGTATACAATATTGGAGTAAAATGTCAGTGACGTATACGATATTGGAGCAAAATGTCAGTGACGTATACAATATTGGAGCAAAATGTCAGTGACGTATACGATATTGGAGTAAAATATCAGTGACGTATACGATATTGGAGCAAAATGTCAGTGACGCATGCAATATGTGGTAGGTGTGAGATAGTTGTAACAGACGATGTTTACATTAGAAACAGAAGCAGTAACAACATTGCTGCACAGACTTACATAACTTATTAGTTTTCTCGTGAATGTTGTAGATGACAATTAGATCGTGTATATATTTTAATATTGTATTATTTAATAGATGCACGGTTAGCTTTAAAATGAATTCGAGACTCAGATATAAAAAAAAAATTTGGAATTAGAGAAAAATAGTCTAAACAGTAATGGTAAACAATTCCACTATTATCATCAAAACGACCAATCATGTCTCATCTCAAATTATTGAACATAAAAGAGACCGCGACACATAAACAGGTCTTGTGGCGGGGTTAAACTGGAAGATGGGATTCTCCTGATAAGACACACGAGTCTCCAAATTATTAATATCTATTATATTAGAGGTCAGACCGGGTTCATTGTTACTGTGACAGTATTTAAGAGGTGGTGTGAACCAGATGTTGATTCTGAAGAACTCTAAGCATCTCTAAAGAGTACATACAATCATGTGTTTTGAATATTATTGCTTGCCCTTTTGTCCTTTATGCTTTGGCCATTGTTTCGTCTTTCCTTTATATCTTGGCCATTGTGTTGTCTGTCCTTTATGTTTTGCCATTGTGTTGTCTGTCCCTTATATTTTGGCCATTGTGTTGTCTGTCCTTTATGCTTTGGCCATTGTGTTGTCTGTCCCTTATATTTTGGCCATTGTGTTGTCTGTCCTTTATGCTTTGGCCATTGTGTCGTCTGTCCTTTACGTTTTGGCCATTGTGTTGTCTGTCCCTTATATTTTGGCCATTGTGTTGTCTGTCCTTTATCCTTTGGCCATTGTGTCGTCTGTCCTTTATGTTTTGGCCATTGTGCTGTCTGTCCTTTTTGTTTTGGCCATTGTGTTGTCTGTCCCTTATATTTTGGCCATTGTGTTGTCTGTCCTTTATGCTTTGACCATTGTGTCGTCTGTCCTTAATTTTTTGGCCATTGTGTTGTCTGTCTTTTATGTGTTGACCATTGTGTTGTCTGTCCCTTATATTTTGGCCATTGTGTTGTATGTCCTTTATGATTTGGCCATTGTGTCGTCTGTCCTTTATGTTTTGGCCATTGTGTGGTCTGTCCTTTATGTTTTGGCCATTGTGTTGTCTGTCCCTTATATTTTGGCCATTGTGTCGTCTGTTCTTTATGTTTTGGCCATCGTGTTGTCTCTTCTTTATGGATTATGATTATCTCCCCTGTTGGAATCTTCAAACTCTTCTTTGCTACAAAGGACCCGGTTGGCTCAGTGAGTTAGGTAGTTGTAGGGTCCAGGTGCCTCAGGGAGTTAGTTAATTGTAGGGCCCGGGTGGCTCAATGAGTTAAGTAGTTCGATTGCATAACAACTCACACAAGCTTATCACCAATACGGCGTGGGTTCGCGTCTGGTTGTGTAAATTTCAAAAAGGGTGCAATCGACTCGCAGCCGCAAGTGATACAGTTTACCAGTTGCTTTCCCATGGTTGATGGTTTTCTCCGGGTACCTCGACTTTTTCCACCACTAATACTGGTTGCCATGATATAGCTGAAATATTGCTCAAAGTGACGTTAAAACACCAAAAATCAAATAATTTTTTTTTAGCCACGTTTTTTATTGGTATCTTACCGACAATACTTGCATCATAAGCAACACCAACTGTACATATGTTGTTCCCCTTTAATCCTGCAATTATGCCCGATACAGCTGTTCCGTGACTACAAAGTATAGCAAAACTATTAGTCAAGCAGCATTACCTTTACGAGTTGTAAGTAACAAGTATCTTATATCACAAAAAACCATCCTACGTTTCTTTGGTTAACAAAAACATCTTAATGATCGATTTATAGTGAGTAAGTGCACAATTTCATCACTCAGACTGAGGACTTGTGAGCACGTTTCCGTAAGTATACGATTTAATCACCCCGACTGATGACAGGTGAGCACCTTCTTGGGTAAGTACACGGTGAGCACGTTTTCGTAAGTATACGATTTTATTACTCAGACTGATGACTTGAGAGCACGTTCGCGTGGGTGAGTACACGATGTTATCACTCTGACTGATGATTGGTGAGGACGTTCTCGTGAGGAAGTACACAATTTATTCACTCAGATGGTGACCGATGAGCACGTTCTGGTAATTACGTGCACGATTGTATTACTCAGACTGATGTATGGTGAGCACGTTTTCATGAGTAAGTACACGATTTAATCACTCAGATGGTGACCGATCAGCACGATCTGGTGAGTACGTGCACGATTGTATTACTCAGATTGATGTCCGGTGAGCACGTTCTCATGAGAAAGTCCACGTTTTAATCACTCAGATGGTGACTGATGAACACGTTCTGGTGAGTACGTGGACGATGGTATCACTCAGAATGATGTCCGGTGAATACGTGTACGATTATATCACTCAATAACTATCACTCGCTCAATTACTCATAATATATGCTCACTTGCCGCTAAAAAGCTAGCACTCACTCAATCGTTCATTATATATGCTCACGTGTCCTTAAATAACTTTCACTCACTCAATCGTTCATAATATATGCTCACTTGGCCCTAAATAACCATCACTCACTCAATCGTTCATTATATATGCTCACTTGGCCCTAAGTAATTATCCCTCACTCAATCGTGCATTATACATGCTCACTTGGCCCTAGATAACTATCACTCACTCAATCGTTCATTATATATGCTCACTTGGCCCTAACAAGCTATCACTCACTCAATCGTCCATTATATATACTCACTTGGCTCTATATAACTATCACTCGCTCAATCACTCATAAGATATGCTCACTTGGCCCTAAATAACTATCACTCACTCAATCACTCATAAGATATGATCACTTGACACTAAATAACTATCACTCACTCAATCGTTCATTATATATGCTCACTTGGCCCTAAATAACTATCATTAACTCAATTGTTCATTTATATGCTGACTTGGCTCTAAATAACTATCACTCACTCAATTGTTCATTAAATATGCTGACTTGGCCCTAAGTAACTATCACTCACTCACTTGTTCATTATATATGCCAATGTTACCCTAAATAACTATCACTCACTCAATCACTCATAAGATATGCTCACTTGGCGCTTAATAGCTATCACTCACTCAATTGTTCATTATATATGCTAATTATTCCCTAAATAACTATCACTCACTCAATAACTTATAAGATATGCTCACTTAGCGCTTAATAACTATCACTCACTCTATCGTTCATTGTATCTGCTCACTTGGTCCTAAATAACTACCACTCACTCAATCACTCATAATAGATGCTCACCTGGAACTAACAAGCTATCCCTCACTCAATCGTGCATTATATATGCATACTTTGCCCTAATATAACTATCGCTCACTGAATCACTCGTGATGACATTAATTATCTTACAACATAACAGATGGTGGATTGTGCTGAGGAACATCATAATAGTAGTCATATGAGTTGGCGATGTCCTGTAAAAATAATATAGCAATTACCTATAAATATGCAAGTCCTTGCAATTCTGAGGGGGTGGAGTGAGAGGGAGAGGGTCGACGCAACTAAAAGTTGTGAGCTATATTCACCACAGTGGTGAAAAATGTTTTATACAATGTTATGAATATTATATGATAACGTTGGTAAGTGGTATGTTTGTGTAATGTCCGTAGCAGTTCCGACGCATGCCCGTGGTATGTCCGTGGCATGTCCTTGACGTGTCAGTCGCATGTCCATCGCACGTCCGTGGCATGTCAAATAGAAATGGATTTTTGTATATTCTTTTACTTCCAAAATAACTAGCAGGTAATTAAACTTAGCTTTGGTAAGTTTTGAGTCCGTAAGTTAGACATCAAGTTAAATGGAAAAATAGTCTGTATGTAAGTGCTTTAATGTATAAACTCTACATGTAAATATATTATAAATTTTTTACAAAATATGTATCCAATCATGGTCAAAATTACAGGAACTTATTCAATTGTGTAATAATGACATTGATTCCGTTCTAAAAGCCAGAATATTTTGTAACTCTTCAATAACTTCTAAAAACGAACCATTAGTGTTTATCTCGTTTCTGCAAAGTACCTTATGAACTATAAACGATATTTGGGATTCAAATAATACAAATTTTAAAAGGTGTCATGATATATACAATTTATTAATAGATAGAAGGAACTGTATTTCAGAGTTTTCTAAGATAAAAAAAGCAATACCCGAAAAGTTCATAAAAGTCTTAAAAGGTGAAACTACAATAGTACCAGAAAGTAGAGTTACCTTAAATATCATAGATAAGCTATAATTTTTAAAGACAGTGAGCGGTCATGTATAATAGTATGTGGTTGAGGGGTACCAAGACAGTGAGCGGTCATGTATAATAGTATGTGGTTTAGGGGTACAAAGACAGAGTGGTCATGTATAATAGTATGTGTTTTAGGGTTACAAAGACAGTGAGCGGTCATGTATAATAGTATGTGTTTTAGGGGTACAAAGAGAGTGAGCGGTCATTTATAATAGTATGTTTTTAGGGGTACAAACACAATGAGCGGTCATGTATAACAGTATGCGTTTTAGGGGTAAAAAACACAGTGAACGGTCATGTATAATGGTATGTGTTTTACGGGTACAAAGAGAGTGAGTGGTCATGTATAAAATGTTGTGTTTTAGCGGTAAAAAGAAAGTGAGCGGTCATGTATACTAGTATGTGTCTTAGGGTTACTAAGACCCTGAGCGGTCATGCA
Source organism: Bathymodiolus septemdierum (assembly GCA_963383655.1). NCBI lineage: Eukaryota > Metazoa > Mollusca > Bivalvia > Mytilida > Modiolidae > Bathymodiolus > Bathymodiolus septemdierum. The sequence goes on from OY726528.1 coordinate 3,272,867, forward strand.
TAATAGTATGTGTTGTAGGGGTACACAGAAAGTGAGCGGTCATGTAGTATAATAGTATGTGTTTTAGGGGTACAAAGACAGTGAAAAGTTCATGTAGTATAGTATTTGTTTTAGGGGAACAAAAACAGTGAGCGGTCATGTATAATAGTATGTGTTTTAGGGGTAAAAAGACAGTGAGTGGTCATGTATAATAGTATGTATTTTAGGTGTACAAAGACAGTGAGCATTCATGTATAATATAATGGGTCTTAGGGGTATAAAGACAGTGAGCGATCATGTATAATAGTATGTGTTTTAGGGGTACAAAGACAGTGTGCGGTCTTGTATAATAGTATATGTTTTCGGGGTACAAAGAGATTGAGCGGTCATGTATAATAGTATGTGTTTTAGGGGTACAAAGACAGTGAGTGGACATGTATAATAGTATGTGGTTTAGGGGTACAAAGACAGTGAGCGGTCATGAATAACAAGTATGTGTTTTAGGGGAAGAAAGACAGTGAGTGGTCATGTATAATAGTATGTGTTTTAGGGGTACAAAGACAGTGAGCAGTCATGAATAATAGTATGTGTTTTAGGGGTACAAAACCAGTGAGCAGTCATGTATAATGATATGTTTTTAGGGGTACAAAGACAGTGAGCGATCATGTATATTAGTATATGTTTTAGGGGTACAAAGAAAGTGACCGGTCATGTATAATAGCATGTGTTTTAGGGGTACAAAGACAGTGAGCAGTCATGAATAATAATATGTGTTTTAGGGGTACAAAGCCAGTGAGCAGTCATGTATAATGATATGTTTTTTAGGGGTACAAAGACAGTGAGCGATCATGTATAATAGTATATGTGTTAGGGGTACAAAGACAGTGACCGGTCATGTATAATAGTATGTGGTTTAGGGATACAAAGACAGGGAGCGGTCATGTATCATAGTATGTGTATTAGGGGTACAAAGAGAGTGAGCAGTCAAGTATAATAGTATGTGTTTTAGGGGTACATAGACAGTGGGCGGTCATGTATAATAGTATATGTTTAGGGGTACAAAGACAGTGAGCGGTCATGTATAACAAATATGTGTTTTAGGAGTACAAAGACAGTGAGTAATCATGGATAATAGTATATGTTTTAGGGGTACAAAGACAGTGAGCAGTCATGTATAATAGTATGTGGTTTAGGGGTACACACACAGTGAGCGGTCATGTATAATAATATGTGTTTTAGGGGTACAGAGACAGTGGGCGGTCATGTATAATAGTATATGTTTAGGGGTACAAAGACAGTGAGCGGTCATGTATACTAGTATGTGTTTTAGGGGTACAAAGAGAGTGGGCGGTCATGTATAATAGTAGTGTTTTAGGGGTACAAAGAGAGTGATCAATCATGAATAATAGTATGTGTTTTAGGGGTACAAAGCCAGTGAGCAGGCATGTATAATGGTATGTGTTTTAGGGGTAAAAAGACAGTGAGTGATCATGTATAATAGTATGTGTTTTAGTGGTAAAAAGAGAGTGAGCGATCATATATAATAGTATGTGCTTTAAGGGAACAAAATCATTGAGCAGTCATATATAATGGTATGTGCTTTAAGGGTACAATGCCAGTGAGCAATCATGTATAATGGTATGTGTTGTATGGGTACAAAGACAGTGAGCGGTCAGTTATAATAGTATTTGTTTTAGGGGTACAAAGACAGTGAACGGTCATGTATAATAGTATGTGTTTTAGGGGTACAAACACAGAGATCGGTCATGTATAATGGTATGTGTTTTAGGGGTACAAAGAGAGTGAGTGATCATTTATAATAGTATGTGTTTTAGGGGTACAAACACAGAGATCGGTCATGTATAATGGTATGTGTTTTAGGGGTACAAAGAGAGTGAGTGATCATTTATAATAGTATGTGTTTTAGGGGTACAAAGACAGTGAGCAATCATGAATAATAGTATGTTTTTAGGGGTGCAGAGACAGTATGTGTCTTAGGGTTACTAAGACCCTGAGTGGTCATGTATAATAGTATGTGTTGTAGGGGTACACAGAAAGTGAGCGGTCATGTAGTATAATAGTATGTGTTTTAGGGGTACAAAGACAGTGAAAAGTTCATGTAGTATAGTATTTGTTTTAGGGGAACAAAAACAGTGAGCGGTCATGTATAATAGTATGTATTTTACGTGTACAATGACAGTGAGCATTCATGTATAATATAATGGGTCTTAGGGGTATAAAGACAGTGAGCGATCATGTATAATAGTATGTGTTTTAGGGGTACAAACACAGAGATCGGTCATGTATAATGGTATGTGTTTTAGGGGTACAAAGAGAGTGAGTGATCATTTATAATAGTATGTGTTTTAGGGGTACAAAGACAGTGAGCAATCATGAATAATAGTATGTTTTTAGGGGTGCAGAGACAGTATGTGTCTTAGGGTTACTAAGACCCTGAGTGGTCATGTATAATAGTATGTGTTGTAGGGGTACACAGAAAGTGAGCGGTCATGTAGTATAATAGTATGTGTTTTAGGGGTACAAAGACAGTGAAAAGTTCATGTAGTATAGTATTTGTTTTAGGGGAACAAAAACAGTGAGCGGTCATGTATAATAGTATGTATTTTACGTGTACAAAGACAGTGAGCATTCATGTATAATATAATGGGTCTTAGGGGTATAAAGACAGTGAGCGATCATGTATAATAGTATGTGGTTTAGGGGTAGAAAGCCAGTGAGCAGTCATGCATAATGATATGTTTTTTAGGGGTACAAAGACAGTGAGCGATCATGTATATTAGTATATGTTTTAAGGGTACAAAGACAGTGACCGGTCATGTATAATAGCATGTGTTTTAGGGGTACAAAGACAGTGAGCAGTCATGAATAATAATATGTGTTTTAGGGGTACAAAGCCAGTGAGCAGTCATGTATAATGATATGTTTTTTAGAGGTACAAAGACAGTGAGCGATCATGTAAAATAGTATATGTGTTAGGGGTACAAAGACAGTTACCGGTCATGTATAATAATATGTGGTTTAGGGATACAAAGACAGTGAGCGGTCATGTATAATAGTATGTGTATTAGGGGTACAAAGACAGTGAACAGTAAAGTATAATAGTATGTGTTTTAGGGGTACATAGACAGTGGGCGGTCATGTATGATAGTATATGTTTAGGGGTACTAAGACAGTGAGCGGTCATGTATAACAAATATGTGTTTTAAGAGTACAAAGACAGTGAGTAATCATGGATACTAGTATATGTTTTAGGGGTACAAAGACAGTGAGCAGTCATGTATAATAGTATGTGGTTTAGGGGTACACACACAGTGAGCGGTCATGTATAATAATATGTGTTTTAGGGGTACAGAGACAGTGGGCGGTCATGTATAATAGTATGTGCTTTAGGGGTACAAAGACAGTGAGCGGTCATGTATACTAGTATGTGGTTTAGGGGTACAAAGAGAGTGGGCGGTCATGTATAATAGTAGTGTTTTAGGGGTACAAAGAGAGTGATCAATCATGAATAATGGTATGTGTTTTAGGGGTACAAAGACAGTGAGTGATCATGTATAATAGTATGTGTTTTAGTGGTAAAAAGAGAGTGAGCGATCATATATAATGGTATGTGCTTTAAGGGTACAATGCCAGTGGGCAATCATGTATAATGGTATGTGTTGTATGGGTAAAAAGACAGTGAGCGGTCATTTATAATAGTATTTGTTTTAGGGGTACAAACACAGAGATCGGTCATGTATAATGATATGTGTTTTAGGGGTGCAAAGAGAGTGAGTGATCATTTATAATAGTATGTGTTTTAGGGTACAAACACAGAGATCGGTCATGTATAATGGAATGTGTTTTAGGGGTACAAAGAGAGTGAGTGATCATTTATAATAGTATGTGTTTTAGGGGTACAAAGACAGTGAGCGGTCATGTACAACAGTATGTGTTTTAGGGATACGCAAAGAGAGAACGGTTATGTATAATATGTTGTATTAAAGGGGTACAAATACAGTGAGCAGTCATGTATAATAGTATATGTTTTAGGAGTACAAAGACAGAGAGCGGTCATGTATTATAGTATGTGTTTTAGGGTTACAAAGACAGTGAGCTGTCATGTATTATAATATGTGTTTTAGTGGTACAAAGAGAGTGAGCGGTCATTTATAATAGTATGTTTTTTAGGGGTACAAACACAATGAGCGGTCATGTATAACAGTATGTGTTTTAGGGGTAAAAAACACAGTGAGCGGTCATGTATAATGGTATGTGTTTTACGGGTACAAAGAGAGTGAGTGGTCATGTATAAAAGTATGTGTTTTAGGGGTAAAAAGACCCGGAGCGGTCATGTATAATAGTATGTGTTGTAGGGGTATAAAGAAAGTGAGCGGTCATGTAGTATAATAGTATGTGTTTTAGGGGTACAAAGACAGTGAGAGTTCATGTATAATACTATGTGTTTTAGGGGAACAAAAACAATGAGCGGTCATGTATATTAGTATGTGTTTTAGGGGTACAAAGACAGTGAATGGTCATTTATAAAAGTATGTGTGTTAGTGGTAAAAAGAGAGTGAGCGGTCATGTATAATGGTAGGGTACTAAGACCCTGAGCGGTCATGTATAATAGTATGTGTTTTAAGGGTACTAAGACAGTGAGCGGTCATGTAGTATAATAGTATATGCTTTAGGCATACAAAGACAGTGAGCGGTCATGTATAATACTATGTGTCTTAGGGGTACAAACACAGAGAGTGGTCATGTATACTAGTATGTGTTTAGAGGTACAAAGAGAGTGAGCGGTCATGTATAATAGTATGCTTTTAGGGGTACAAAGAGAGTGAGCGGTCATGTATAATAGTATGTGTTTTCGGAGTACAAAGACAGTGAGCGGTCATGTACAACAGTATTTGTTTTAGGGGTACACAAAAAGTGAACAATTATGTATAATAGTTTGTATTTAAGGGGTACAAATACAGTGAGCAGTCATGTATAATAGTATCTGTCGTAGGGGTACAAAGACAGTGAGCGGTCATGTATAATAGTATGTGTTTTAGGAGTACAAAGACAGTGACCCGTCAAATATAATAGTATGTGTTTTAATGGGTACAAAGACAGTGAACGGTCATGTATAATAGTATGCGGTTTAGGGGTACAAATACAGTGAGCAGTCATGCATAATAGTATCTGTCGTAGGGGTACAAAGACAGTGAGCGGTCATGTATAATAGTATGTGTTTTAGGAGTACAAAGACAGTGAGCGGTCAAGTATAATAGTATGTGTTTTAAGGATTCAAAGACAGCGAACGGTCATTTATAATAGTATATACTTTAGGGGTGCAAAGACAGTGAGCAATCATATATAATAGAATGGGTCTTAGGGGTACAAAGACAGTGAGCGATCATGTATAATAGTATGTGTTTTAGGGGTACAAAGACAGTGTGCGTTCATGTATACTAGTTTGTGTTTTAGGGGTACAAAGAGATTAACCGGTCATGTATAATAGTATGTGTTTTAGGGGTACAAAGACAGTGAGTGGTAATGTATGATAGTGTGTATCTTAGGGGTACAAAGAGAGTGAGCGGTCATTTATAATAGTATGTGCTTAGGTGTACAATGACAGTGAGCGGTCATGTATACTAGTATGTGGTTTAAGGGTACAAAGACAGTGAGCGGTCATGTATAATATTATGTGTTTAGGGGTACAAAGACAGTGAGCGGTCATGTATACTAGTATGTGGTTTAGGGGTACAAAGAGAGTGAGCGGTCATGTATAATGGTATGTGTGTTAGGGGTACAAAGACAGTGAGTGATCATGCATAATAGTATGTGTTTTAGTGGTAAAAAGAGAGTGAGCGGTCATGCATAATAGTATGTGGTTTAGGGGTACAACGAGAGTGAACGATCATATATAATAGTATGTGCTTTAGGGGAACAAAGTCAGTGAGCAGTCATATATAATGGTATGTGTTTTAGGGGTACGGTCATGTATAATAGTATGTGTTTTAGGAGTACAAAGACAGTGAGCGGTGAAGTATAATAGTATATGTTTTAGGGGTACAAAGACAGTGAGTTGTCATGTATAATAGTATGTGTTTTAGGGGTACAGAGAGTGAGCGGTCATGTATAACAAGTATGTGTTTTAGGGGAAGAAAGACAGTGAGTGGTCATGTATAATAGTATGTGTTTTAGGGATACAAAGACAGTGAGCAGTCATGAATAATAGTATGTGTTTTAGGGGTACAAAGCCAGTGAGCAGTCATGTATAATGATATGTGTTTTAGGGGTACAAAGACAGTGGTAAAAAGAGAGTGAGCGGTCATGTATAATAGTATGTGTTTTAGGGGTACAAAGACAGTGAGCGGTCATGTATAACAAGTATGTGTTTTAGGGGAAGAAAGACAGTGAGTGGTCATGTATTCTAGTATGTGGTTTAGGGGTACAAAGAGAGTGAGCGGTCATGTATAATAGTAGTGTTTTAGGGGTACAACGAGAGTGATCAATCATGAATAACAGTATGTGTTTTAGGGGTACAAAGCCAGTGAGCAGTCATGTATAATGGTATGTGTGCTAGGGGTACAAAGACAGTGAGTGATCATGTATAATAGTATGTGTTTTAGTGGTAACAAGAGAGTGAGCGGTCATGCATAATAGTATGTGGTTTAGGGGTACAAATATAGTGAGCGATCATATATAATAGTATGTGCTTTAGGGGAACAAAGTGAGTGAACAGTCATATATAATGGTATGTGTTTTAGGGGTACGGTCATGTATAAGAGCATGTGTTTTAGGAGTACAAAGACAGTGAGCGGTCAAGTATAATATTATGTGTTTTAAGGGTACAAAGTCAACGAACGGTCATTTATAATAGTATATGTTTTAGGGGTACAAAGACAGTGAGTGGTCATGTATAATAGTATGTATTTTAGGTGTACAAAGACAGTGAGCAATCATGCATAATAAAATGGATGTTAGGGGTACAAAGACAGTGAGCGATCATATATAATAGTATGTGTTTTAGGGGTACAAAGACAGTGTGCAGTCATGTATAATAGTATGTGTTTTAGGGGTGCAAAGAGATTGACCGGTCATGTATAATAGTATGTGTTTTAGGGGTACAAAGACAGTGAGCGGTCATGTATGACAAGTATGTGTTTTAGGGGAAGAAAGACAGTGAGTGTTCATGTATAATAGTATGTGTTTTAGGGGTACAAAGACAGTGAGCATTCATGAATAATAGTATGTGTTTTAGGGGTACAAAGCCAGAGAGCAGTCATGTATAATGATATGTGTTTTAGGGGTACAAAGAGAGTGGTAAAGAGAGAGTGAGCGGTCATGCATAATAGTATGTGGATTAGGGGTACAAAGAGAGTGAGCGATCATATAAAATAGTATGTGCTTTAGGTGAATAGTCAGTGAGCAATCATATATAATGGTATGTGTTTTAGGGGTACAAAGACAGTGAGCGATCATGTATAACAAGTATGTGCTTTAGGGGTACAACGAAAGTGAGTGGTCATGTATAATAGTATGTGTTTTAGGGGTACAAAGCCAGTGAGCAATCATGTATAATGGTACGTGTTGTATTGCTACAAAGACAGTGAGAGTTCATGTATAATACTATGTGTTTTAGGGGAACAAAAACAGTGAGCGGTCATGTATAATAGTATGTGTTTTAGGGGTACAAAGACAGTGAGCAGTCATGTATAATAGTATGTGTTTTAGGGGTACAAAGAAAGTGAATGGTCATGTATAAAAGTATGTGTTTTAGTGGTAAAAAGACAGTGAGCGGTCATGTATAATGGAAGGATACTAAGACCCTGAGCGGTCCTGTATAATAGTATGTGGTTTAAGGGTACAAAAACAGTGAGTGGTCATGTAGTATAATAGTATATGTTTGAGGCATACAAAGACAGTGAGCGGTCATGAATAATACTATGTGTTTTAGGGGTACAAACAGAGTTAGTGGTCATGTATACTAGTATATGTTTAGAGGCACAAAGAGAGTGTGCGGTCATGTATAATAGTATGCTTTTAGGGGTACAGAGACAGTGAGCGGTCATGTATAATAGTATGTTTTTTCGGGGTACAAAGACAGTGAGCGGTCATGTGCAACAGTATGTGTTTTAGGGGTACACAAAAAGTGAACGGTTATGTATAATAGTTTGTATTTAAGGGGTTTAAAGACAGTGAGCGGTCAAGTATAATGGTATGTGTTTTAATGGGTACAAAGACAGTGAACGGTCATGTATAATAGTATGTGTTTTAGGAGTACAAAAACAGTGAGCAGTCATGAATAATAGTATGTGTTTTAGGGGTACAAAGCCAGTGAGTAGTCATGTATAATGAGATGTGTTTTAGGGATACAAAGAGAGTTGTAAAAAGAGAGTGAGCGGTCATGTATAATAATATGGGTTTTAGGGGTACAAAGACAGTGAGCGGTCATGTATAACAAGTATGTGTTTTAGGGGAAGAAAGACAGTGAGTGGTCATGTATTCTAGTATGTGGTTTAGCGGTACAAAGAGAGTGAGCGGTCATGTATAATAGTAGTGTTTTAGGGGTACAAAGACAGTGAGCGGTCATGTATTCTAGTATGTGGTTTAGCGGTACAAAGAGAGTGAGCGGTCATGTATAATAGTAGTGTTTTAGGGGTACAAAGAGAGTGATCAATAATGAATAACAGTATGTATTTTAGGGGTAGAAAGCCAGTGATCAGTCATGTATAATGGTATGTGTGTTAGGGGTACAAAGACAGTGAGTGATCATGTATATTGGTATAGTCATCATGTATATTAGTATGTGTTTTAGTGGAAACAAGAGAGTGAGCGGTCATGCATAATAGTATGTGGTTTAGGGGTACATATATAGTGAGCGATCATATATAATAGTATGTGCTTTAGGGGAACAAAGACAGTGAGCAGTCATGAATAATAGTATGTGTTTTAGGGGTACAAAGCCAGTGAGCAGTCATGTATAATGATATGTGTTTTAGTGGTACAAAGAGAGTGGTAAAAAGAGAGTGACCTGTCATGCATAATAGTATGTGGATTAGGGGTACAAAGAGAGTGAGCGATCATGTATAATAGTATGTGCTTTAGGGGAACAAAGTCAGTGAGCAGTCATATATAATGGTATGTGTTTTAGGGGTACAAAGACAATGAGCGATCATGTATAACAAGTATGCGTTTTAGGGGTACAAAGACAGTGAACGGTCATGTATAATAGTATGTGTTTTAGGGGTACAAAGACAGTGTGCGGTCATTTATAATAGTATGTGTTTAGGTGTACAAAGACAATGAGCGGTTATGTATACTAGTATGTGGTTTAGGGGTACAAAGACAGTGAGCGGTCATGTATAACAAGTATGTGTTTAAAGTAAGAAAGACAGTTAGTGGTCATGTATAATAGTATGTGTTTTAGGGGTACAAAGACAGTGAGCAGTCATGAATAATAGTATGTGTTTTAGGGGTACAAAGCCAGTGAGCAGTCATATATAATGATATGTGTTTTAGAGGTACAAAGACAGTGAGCGATCATGTATATTAGTATATGTTTTAGGGGTACAAAGACAGTGACCGGTCGTGTATAATAGTATGTGTTTTAGGGATACAAAGACAGTGAGTGGTCATGTATAACAAATATGTGTTTTTGCGGTCATGTAGTATAATAGTATCTGTCGTAGGGGTACAAAGACAGTGAGTGGTCATGGATAATAGTATATGTTTTAAGGGTACAAAGACAGTGAACAGTCATGTATAATAGTATGTGTTTTAGGGGTACAAAGACAGTGAATGCTCCTGTATAAAAGTATGTGTTTTAGTGGTAAAAAGACAGTGAGCAATCTTGTATAATAGAATGGGTCTTAGGGGTACAAAGACAGTGAGCGATCATGTATAATAGTATGTGTTTTAGGGGTAAAAAGACAGTGTGCGGTCATGTATAATAGCATGTGTTTTAGGGGTACAAAGACAGTGAGTGGTCATGTATAATAGTATGTGCCTGAGGGGTAAAAAGACAATGAGCGGTCATTTCTAATAGTATGTGTTTAGGTGTACAAAGATAGTGAGCGTCAAATATACTAGTATGTGGTTTAGGGGAAGAAAGAGAGTGAGTGGTCATGTATAATAGTAAGTGTTTTAGGGGTACAAATACAGTGAGTGATCATTTATAATAGTATGTGTTTTAGGGGTACAAAGCAAGTGAGCAGTCATGTATAATTATATGTGTTTTAGGGGTACAAAGACAGTGAGCGATCATGTATATTAGTATATGTTTTAGGGGTACAAAGACAGTGACCGGTTATGTATAATAGTATGTGGTTTAGTGATGCAAAGACAGTGAGTGGTCATGTATAACAAATATGTGTTTTAGGGGTAAAAAGACAGTGAGTGGTCATGGATAATAGTATATGTTTTAGGGATACAAAGACAGTGAACGGTCATGTATAATAGTATGTGTTTTAGAGGTACAAAGACAGTAAGCGGTCATGTATAACAGTAAGTGTTTAAGGGTACAAAGAGATTGAACGGTCATGTATAATAGTATGTGTTTATGGGTACATAGACAGTGAGTGGTCATGTAAAATAATATGTGGTTTAGGGGTACACACACAGTGAGCGGTCATGTATAATAATATGTGCTTTAGGGGTGCAAAGACAGTGAGTGGTCATGTATAATTGTATGTGTTTAGGGGTACAAAGAGAGTGAGCGGTCATGTATAATAGTAGTGTTTTAGGGGTACAAAGAGAGTGATCAATCATGAATAATAGTATGTGTTTTAGGGGTACAAAGCCAGTGAGCAGTCATGTATAATGGTATGTGTTTTAGGGGTACAAAGACAGTGAGTGATCATGTATCATAGTATGTGTGTTAGTGGTAAAAAGAGAGTGAGCGGTCATGCATAATAGTATGTGGTTTATGGGTACAAAGATAGTGAGCTACCATATATAATAGTATGTGCTTTAGGGGAACAAAGTGAGTGAGCAGTCATATATAATGGTATGTGTTTTAGGGGTACAAAGACAGTGAGCGATCATCTATAACAAGTATGTGTTTTAGGAGTACAACGAAACTAAGTGGTCATATATAATAGTATGTGTTTTAGGGGTACAAAGTCAGTGAGCAATCATGTATAATAGTATGTGTTGTATGGGTACAAAGACAGTGAGCGATCATTTATAATAGTATTTGTTTTAGGGGTACAAAGACAGTGAACGGTCATGTATAATAGTATGTGTTTTAGGGGTACAAACACAGTGAACGGTCATGTATAATGGTATGTGTTTTAGGGGTACAAATACAGTGAGTGATCATTTATAATAGTATGTGTTTTAGGGGTACAAAGACAGTGAGCAATCATGAATAATAGTATGCGTTTAGGGGTACAGAGACAGTGAGCAGTCATGTATAATAGTATGTGTTTTCGGGGTACAAAGACAGTGAGCGGTCATGTACAACAGTATGTGTTTTAGGGGTACACAAAGAGTGAACGGTTATGTATAATAGTTTGTATTGAAGGGGTTCAAAGAGAGTGAGCTGTCAAGTATAATAGTATGTGCTTTATGAGTAGAAAGAGAGTGAACGGTCATGTATAATAGTATATGGTTTAGGGGTACAAATACAGTGAACAGTCATGTATAGTAGTATCTGTCGTAGGGGTACAAAGACAGTGAGCGGTCATGTATAATAGTATGTGTTTTAGGAGTACCAAGACAGTGAGCGGTCAAGTATAATAAAATATTTTTTAAGGGTACAAAGACAGCGAACTGTCATTTATAATAGTATATGTTTTAGGGATACAAAGACAGTCAGTGGTCATGTATAATAGTATGTATTTTAGGTATACAAAGACAGCGAGCAATCATGTATAATAGTATGTGTTTTAGGGGTACAAAGACAGTGTGTGGTCATGTATAATAGTTTGTGGTTTAGGGGTTCAAAGAGATTGACCGGTCATGTATAATAGTATGTGTTTTAGGGGTACAAAGACAGTGTGTGGTCATGTATAATAGTATGCGTCTTAGGGGTACAAAGCCAGTGAGTGATCATGTATATTAGTATATGTTTTACGAGTACAAAGAGAGTGACCGGTCATGTATAATAGTATGTGGCTTAGGGATACAAAGAGAGTGAGCGGTCATGTATAACAAATATGTGTTTTAGGGGTACAAAGACAGTGAACGGTCATTTATAATAGTATGTGTTGTAGGGGTACAAAGACAGTGAACGGTCATGTATAATAGTATGTGTATTAGGGGTACAAAGGGGGTGAGCGGTCATGTATAATAGTATGTGTTTTAGGGGTACACAGACAGTAAGCGGTCATGTAAATTGTAAGTGTTTAAGGGTACATAGCCAGTGAACGGTCATGTATAATAGTATCTGTTTAGGGGTACAAAGACAGTGAGCGGTCATGTAAATTAGTATGTCGTTTAGGGGTACACCCAGAGTGAGCGGTCATGTATAATAGTATGTTGTTTAGGGATACAAAGACAGTGAGCGGTCATGTATACTAGTATGTGATTTAGGGGTACAAAGAGAGTGAGCGTTCATGTATAATAGTAGTGTTTTATGGGTACAAAGAGAGTGTTCAACCATGAATAATAGTATGTGTTTTAGTGGTACAAAGCCAGTGAGCAGTCATGTATAATGATATGTGTTTTAGGGATACAAAGACAGTGAGTGATCATGTATAATAGTGTGTGTTTTAGTGGTAATAAGAGAGTGAGCGGTCATGCACAATAGTATGTGGTTTAGGGGTACAAAGACAGTGAGCGATCATGTATATTAGTATATGTTTTAGGGGTACAAAGACAGTGACCGGTTATGTATAATAGTATGTGGTTTAGTGATGCAAAGACAGTGAGCGGTCATGTATAACAAATATGTGTTTTAGGGGTAAAAAGGCAGCGAGTGGTCATGGATAATAGTATATGTTTTATGGATACAAAGACAGTGAACGGTCATGTATAATAGTATGTGTATTAGGGGTACAAAGACAGTGAGCAGTCATGTATAACAGTATGTGTTTTAGAGGTACAAAGACAGTAAGCGGTCATGTATAATAGTAAGTGTTTAAGGGTACAAAGAGATTGAACGGTCATGTATAATAGTATGTGTTTAGGGGTACATAGACAGTGAGTGGTCATGTAAAATAATATGTGGTTTAGGGGTACACACACAGTGAGCGGTCATGTATAATAGTATGTGCTTTAGGGGTGCAGAGACAGTGAGTGGTCATGTATAATAGTATGTGTTTAGGGGTACAAAGAGAGTGAGCGGTCATGTATAATAGTAGTGTTTTAGGGGTACAAAGAGAGTGATCAATCATGAATAATAGTATGTGTTTAGGGGTACAAAGCCAGTGAGCAGTCATGTATAATGGTATGTGTTTTAGGGGTACAAAGACAATGAGTGATCATGTATCATAGTATGTGTGTTAGTGGTAAAAAGAGAGTGAGCGGTCATGCATAATAGTATGTGGTTTATGGGTACAAAGATAGTGAGCGACCATATATAATAGTATGTGCTTTAGGGGAACAAAGTGAGTGAGCAGTCATATATAATGGTATGTGTTTTAGGGGTACAAAGACAGTGAGCGATCATCTATAACAAGTATGTGTTTTAGGGGTACAACGAAACTAAGTGGTCATATATAATAGTATGTGTTTTAGGGGTACAAAGTCAGTGAGCAATCATGTATAATAGTATGTGTTGTATGGGTACAAAGACAGTGAGCGGTCATTTATAATAGTATTTGTTTTAGGGGTACAAAGACAGTGAACGGTCATGTATAATAGTATGTGTTTTAGGGGTACAAACACAGTGAACGGTCATGTATAATGGTATGTGTTTTAGGGGTACAAATACAGTGAGTGATCATTTATAATAGTATGTGTTTTAGGGGTACAAAGACAGTGAGCAATCATGAATAATAGTATGCGTTTAGGGGTACAGAGACAGTGAGCGGTCATGTATAATAGTATGTGTTTTCGGGGTACAAAGACAGTGAGCGGTCATGTACAACACTATGTGTTTTAGGGGTACACAAAGAGTGAACGGTTATGTATAATAGTTTGTATTGAAGGGGTTCAAAGAGAGTGAGCTGTCAAGTATAATAGTATGTGCTTTATGGGTAGAAAGAGAGTGAACGGTCATGTATAATAGTATATGGTTTAGGGGTACAAATACAGTGAACAGTCATGTATAGTAGTATCTGTCGTAGGGGTACAAAGACAGTGAGCGGTCATGTATAATAGTATGTGTTTTAGGAGTACAAAGACAGTGAGCGGTAAAGTATAATAATATATATTTTAAGGGTACAAAGACAGCGAACTGTCATTTATAATAGTATATGTTTTAGGGATACAAAGACAGTCAGTGGTCATGTATAATAGTATGTATTTTAGGTATACAAAGACAGCGAGCAATCATGTATAATAGTATGTGTTTTAGGGGTACAAAGACAGTGTGTGGTCATGTATAATAGTTTGTGGTTTAGGGGTTCAAAGAGATTGACCGGTCATGTATAATAGTATGTGTTTTAGGGGTACAAAGACAGTGTGTGGTCATGTATAATAGTATGCGTCTTAGGGGTACAAAGCCAGTGAGCGATCATGTATATTAGTATATGTTTTACGAGTACAAAGAGAGTGACCGGTCATGTATAATAGTATGTGGCTTAGGGATACAAAGAGAGTGAGCGGTCATGTATAACAAATATGTGTTTTAGGGGTACAAAGACAGTGAACGGTCATTTATAATAGTATGTGTTGTAGGGGTACAAAGACAGTGAACGGTCATGTATAATAGTATGTGCATTAGAGGTACAAAGGGAGTGAGCGGTCATGTATAATAGTATGTGTTTTAGGGGTACACAGACAGTAAGCGGTCATGTAAATTGTAAGTGTTTAAGGGTACATAGCCAGTGAACGGTCATGTATAATAGTATCTGTTTAGGGGTACAAAGACAGTGAGCGGTCATGTAAATTAGTATGTCGTTTAGGGGTACACCCAGAGTGAGCGGTCATGTATAATAGTATGTTGTTTAGGGATACAAAGACAGTGAGCGGTCATGTATACTAGTATGTGATTTGGGGGTACAAAGAGAGTGAGCGTTCATGTATAATAGTAGTGTTTTATGGGTACAAAGAGAGTGTTCAACCATGAATAATAGTATGTGTTTTAGTGGTACAAAGCCAGTGAGCAGTCATGTATAATGATATGTGTTTTAGGGATACAAAGACAGTGAGTGATCATGTATAATAGTGTGTGTTTTAGTGGTAAAAAGAGAGTGAGCGGTCATGCACAATAGTATGTGGTTTAGGGGTACAAAGACAGTGAGCGATCATGTATATTAGTATATGTTTTAGGGGTACAAAGACAGTGACCGGTTATGTATAATAGTATGTGGTTTAGTGATGCAAAGACAGTGAGCGGTCATGTATAACAAATATGTGTTTTAGGGATAAAAAGGCAGTGAGTGGTCATGGATAATAGTATATGTTTTAGGGATACAAAGACAGTGAACGGTCATGTATAATAGTATGTGTATTAGGGGTACAAAGACAGTGAGCAGTCATGTATAACAGTATGTGTTTTAGAGGTACAAAGACAGTAAGCGGTCATGTATAATAGTAAGTGTTTAAGGGTACAAAGAGATTGAACGGTCATGTATAATAGTATGTGTTTAGGGGTACATAGACAGTGAGTGGTCATGTAAAATAATATGTGGTTTAGGGGTACACACACAGTGAGCGGTCATGTATAATAGTATGTGCTTTAGGGGTGCAGAGACAGTGAGTGGTCATGTATAATAGTATGTGTTTAGGGGTACAAAGAGAGTGAGCGGTCATGTATAATAGTAGTGTTTTAGGGGTACAAAGAGAGTGATCAATCATGAATAATAGTATGTGTTTTAGGGGTACAAAGCCAGTGAGCAGTCATGTATAATGGTATGTGTTTTAGGGGTACAAAGACAGTGAGTGATCATGTATCATAGTATGTGTGTTAGTGGTAAAAAGAGAGTGAGCGGTCATGCATAATAGTATGTGGTTTATGGGTACAAAGATAGTGAGCGACCATATATAATATTATGTGCTTTAGAGGAACAAAGTGAGTGAGCAGTCATATATAATGGTATGTGTTTTAGGGGTACAAAGACAGTGAGCGATCATCTATAACAAGTATGTGTTTTAGGGGTACAACGAAACTAAGTGGTCATATATAATAGTATGTGTTTTAGGGGTACAAAGTCAGTGAGCAATCATGTATAATGGTATGTGTTGTATGGGTACAAAGACAGTGAGCGGTCATTTATAGTAGTATTTGTTTTAGGGGTACAAAGACAGTGAGCGGTCATGTACAACAGTATGTGTTTTAGGGGTACACAAAGAGTGAACGGTTATGTATAATAGTTTGTATTGAAGGGGTTCAAAGAGAGTGAGCTGTCAAGTATAATAGTATGTGCTTTATGAGTAGAAAGAGAGTGAACGGTCATGTATAATAGTATATGGTTTAGGGGTACAAATACAGTGAACAGTCATGTATAGTAGTATCTTTCGTAGGGGTACAAAGACAGTGAGCGGTCATGTATAATAGTATGTGTTTTAGGAGTACCAAGACAGTGAGCGGTCAAGTATAATAATATATTTTTTAAGGGTACAAAGACAGTGAACTGTCATTTATAATAGTATATGTTTTAGGGATACAAAGACAGTCAGTGGTCATGTATAATAGTATGTATTTTAGGTATACAAAGACAGCGAGCAATCATGTATAATAGTATGTGTTTTAGGGGTACAAAGACAGTGTGTGGTCATGTATAATAGTTTGTGGTTTAGGGGTTCAAAGAGATTGACCGGTCATGTATAATAGTATGTGTTTTAGGGGTACAAAGACAGTGTGTGGTCATGTATAATAGTATGCGTCTTAGGGGTACAAAGCCAGTGAGCGATCATGTATATTAGTATATGTTTTACGAGTACAAAGAGAGTGACCGGTCATGTATAATAGTATGTGGCTTAGGGATACAAAGAGAGTGAGCGGTCATGTATAACAAATATGTGTTTTAGGGGTACAAAGACAGTGAACGGTCATTTATAATAGTATGTGTTGTAGGGGTACAAAGACAGTGAACGGTCATGTATAATAGTATGTGTATTAGGGGTACAAAGGGAGTGAGCGGTCATGTATAATAGTATGTGTTTCAGGGGTACACAGACAGTAAGCGGTCATGTAAATTGTAAGTGTTTAAGGATACAAAGCCAGTGAACGGTCATGTATAATAGTATCTGTTTATGGGTACAAAGACAGTGAGCGGTCATGTAAATTAGTATGTCGTTTAGGGGTACACCCAGAGTGAGCGGTCATGTATAATAGTATGTTGTTTAGGGATACAAAGACAGTGAGCGGTCATGTATACTAGTATGTGATTTAGGGGTACAAAGAGAGTGAGCGTTCATGTATAATAGTAGTGTTTTATGGGTACAAAGAGAGTGTTCAACCATGAATAATAGTATGTGTTTTAGTGGTACAAAGCCAGTGAGCAGTCATGTATAATGATATGTGTTTTAGGGATACAAAGACAGTGAGTGATCATGTATAATAGTGTGTGTTTTAGTGGTAAAAAGAGAGTGAGCGGTCATGCACAATAGTATGTGGTTTAGGGGTACAAAGACAGTGAGCGATCATGTATATTAGTATATGTTTTAGGGGTACAAAGACAGTGACCGGTTATGTATAATAGTATGTGGTTTAGTGATGCAAAGACAGTGAGCGGTCATGTATAACAAATATGTGTTTTAGGGGTAAAAAGGCAGTGAGTGTTCATGGATAATAGTATATGTTTTAGGGGTACAAAGAGAGTGAGCGATCATGTATAATAGTATGTGCTTTAGGGGAACAAAGTCAGTGAGCAGTCATGTATAATGGTATGTGTTTATTGGTACAAAGACAGTGAGCGATCATGTATTACAAGTATGTGTTTTAGGGGTACCACGAAAGTGAGTGGTCATGCATAATGGTATGTGTCTTAGGGGACCAAATTCAGTGAGTAGTCATGTATAATGGTATGTGTTTTAGGGGAACAAAGACATTCAGCGGTCATGTATAACAAGTATGTGTTTAAGAGGTGCGAAGACAGTGAGTGGTCATGTATCATAGTATGTGTTTTAGGGGTACAAAGACAGTGATAGGTCATTGATAATAGTATGTATTTTAGGGGTACTAAGACAGTGAACGGTCATTTATAATGGTAGGTGTTTTAGGAGTACAAAGACAGTGAGCAATCATGTATAATAGTATGTGTTTTAGGGGTACAAAGACAGTGAGCGGTCATGTATAATAGTATGTGGCTTAGGGGTACAAAGACAGTGAACTGTAATGTATAATGGTAGGTGTTTTAGGAGTACAAAGACAGTGAGCAATCATGTATAATAGTATATGTTTTAGGGGTAAAAGACAGTGAGCAATCATGTATAATAGTATGTGTTTTAGGGGTACAAAGACAGTGAGCAGTCATGAATAATAGTATGTGCTTAGGGGTACAAAGCCAGTGAGCAGTCATGTATAATGGTATATGTTTTAGGGGTACACACACAGTGATCGGTCATTTATAATAGTAAGTGTTCTATGGGAACAAAGACAGTGAACGGTCATTTATAATGGTATGTGTTTTAGGGGTACAAAGACAGTGGACGGTCATGTATGATAGTATGTGTTTTAGGGGTACACAGACAGTGAACGATCATGTATAATAGTGTGTGTTTTAGGGTTACAAAGAGAATGAGCGGTAATTTATAATGGTATGTTTTTTAGGGGTACAAACACAACGAACGGTCATGTATAACAATATGTGTTTTAGGGGTAAAAAACACAGTGAGCGGTAATGTATAATGGTATGTGTTTTACGGGTACAAAGAGAGTGAGTGGTCATGTATAAAAGTATGTGTTTTAGTCGTAAAAAGACAGTGAGCGGTCATGTAAACTAGTATGTGTCTTAGGGGTACTAAGACCCTGAGCGGTCATGTATAATAGTATGTGTTGTTGGGGTACAAAGAAAGTGAGCGGTCATGCAGTATAATAGTATGTGTTTTAGGGGTACAAAGACAGTGAGAGTTCATGTATAATACTATGTGTTTTAGGGGTATATAAACAGTGACTGGTCATATATAATAGTATGTGTTTTAGGGGAACAAAAACAATGAATGGTCATGTATAATGGTAGGGTATTAAGATCCTGAGCGGTCATGTATAATAGTATGTGGTTTAAGGATACAAAGACAGTGAGCGGTCATGTAGTATAATAGTATATGTTTTAGGGATACAAAGACAGTGAGCGGTCATGTATAATACTATGTGTTTTAGGGGTACAAACACATTGAGTGGTCATGTATACTAGTATGTGTTTAGAGGTACAAAGACAGTGAGCGGTCATGTATAATAGTATGTTTTTAGTGGTACAGAGACAGTGAGCGGTCATGTATAATAGTATGTGTTTTCGGGGTAAAAAGACAGTGAGCGGTCATGTATAAGAGTATGTGTTTTAGAGGTACACAAAAAGTGAACGGTTATGTATAATAGTTTGTATTTAAGGGGTTCAAAGACAGTGAACGGTCAAGTATAATAGTATGTGTTTTAATGGGTACAAAGACAATGAACGGTCATGTATACTAGTATGTGGTTTAGGGGTACAAATACAGTGAGCAGTCATGTATAATAGTATCTGTCGTTGGGGTACAAAGACAGTGAGCGGTCATGTATAATAGTATATGTTTTAGGAGTACAAAGATTGTGAGCGGTCAAGTATAACAGTATGTGGTTTAGGGATATAAAGACTGTGAGCGGTCCTGTATAACAAATATGTGTTTTAGGGGTACAAAGACAGTGAGTGGTCATGGATAATAGTATATGTTTTAGGGGTACAAAGACAGTGAGCAGTCATGTATAATAGTATGTGTTTTAGAGGTACAAAGACAGTGAATGGCCATGTATAAAAGTATGTCTTTTAGTGGTAAAAAGACAGTGAGCGGTCATGTATAATATTAGGGTACTAAGATCCGTAGCGGTTATGTATAATAGTATGTGGTTTAAGGGTACAAAGAGAGTGAGCGGTCATGTAGTATAATAGTATATGTCTTAGGGATACAAAGACAGTGAGCGGTCATGTATACTACTATGTGTTTTAGTGGTACAAACACAGTGAGTGGTCATGTATACTAGTATGTGTTTAGGGGTACAAAGAGAGTGAGCGGTCATGTATAATAGTAGTGTTTTAGGGGTACAAAGAGAGTGATCAATCATGAATAATAGTATGTGTTTTAGGGGTACAAAGCCAGTGAGCAGTCATGTATAATGGTATGTGTTTTAGGGGTACAAAGACAGTGAGTGATCATGTATCATAGTATGTGTGTTAGTGGTAAAAAGAGAGTGAGCGGTCATGCATAATAGTATGTGGTTTATGGGTACAAAGATAGTGAGCGACCATATATAATATTATGTGCTTTAGAGGAACAAAGTGAGTGAGCAGTCATATATAATGGTATGTGTTTTAGGGGTACAAAGACAGTGAGCGATCATCTATAACAAGTATGTGTTTTAGGGGTACAACGAAACTAAGTGGTCATATATAATAGTATGTGTTTTAGGGGTACAAAGTCAGTGAGCAATCATGTATAATGGTATGTGTTGTATGGGTACAAAGACAGTGAGCGGTCATTTATAATAGTATTTGTTTAGGGGTACAAAGACAGTGAGCGGTCATGTACAACAGTATGTGTTTTAGGGGTACACAAAGAGTGAACGGTTATGTATAATAGTTTGTATTGAAGGGGTTCAAAGAGAGTGAGCTGTCAAGTATAATAGTATGTGCTTTATGAGTAGAAAGAGAGTGAACGGTCATGTATAATAGTATATGGTTTAGGGGTACAAATACAGTGAACAGTCATGTATAGTAGTATCTGTCGTAGGGGTACAAAGACAGTGAGCGGTCATGTATAATAGTATGTGTTTTAGGAGTACCAAGACAGTGAGCGGTCAAGTATAATAATATATTTTTTAAGGGTACAAAGACAGCGAACTGTCATTTATAATAGTATATGTTTTAGGGATACAAAGACAGTCAGTGGTCATGTATAATAGTATGTATTTTAGGTATACAAAGACAGCGAGCAATCATGTATAATAGTATGTGTTTTAGGGGTACAAAGACAGTGTGTGGTCATGTATAATAGTTTGTGGTTTAGGGGTTCAAAGAGATTGACCGGTCATGTATAATAGTATGTGTTTTAGGGGTACAAAGACAGTGTGTGGTCATGTATAATAGTATGCGTCTTAGGGGTACAAAGCCAGTGAGCGATCATGTATATTAGTATATGTTTTACGAGTACAAAGAGAGTGACCGGTCATGTATAATAGTATGTGGCTTAGGGATACAAAGAGAGTGAGCGGTCATGTATAACAAATATGTGTTTTAGGGGTACAAAGACAGTGAACGGTCATTTATAATAGTATGTGTTGTAGGGGTACAAAGACAGTGAACGGTCATGTATAATAGTATGTGTATTAGGGGTACAAAGGGAGTGAGCGGTCATGTATAATAGTATGTGTTTTAGGGGTACACAGACAGTAAGCGGTCATGTAAATTGTAAGTGTTTAAGGATACAAAGCCAGTGAACGGTCATGTATAATAGTATCTGTTTAGGGGTACAAAGACAGTGAGCGGTCATGTAAATTAGTATGTCGTTTAGGGGTACACCCAGAGTGAGCGGTCATGTATAATAGTATGTTGTTTAGGGATACAAAGACAGTGAGCGGTCATGTATACTAGTATGTGATTTAGGGGTACAAAGAGAGTGAGCGTTCATGTATAATAGTAGTGTTTTATGGGTACAAAGAGAGTGTTCAACCATGAATAATAGTATGTGTTTTAGTGGTACAAAGCCAGTGAGCAGTCATGTATAATGATATGTGTTTTAGGGATACAAAGACAGTGAGTGATCATGTATAATAGTGTGTGTTTTAGTGGTAAAAAGAGAGTGAGCGGTCATGCACAATAGTATGTGGTTTAGGGGTACAAAGACAGTGAGCGATCATGTATATTAGTATATGTTTTAGGGGTACAAAGACAGTGACCGGTTATGTATAATAGTATGTGGTTTAGTGATGCAAAGACAGTGAGCGGTCATGTATAACAAATATGTGTTTTAGGGGTAAAAAGGCAGTGAGTGGTCATGGATAATAGTATATGTTTTAGGGGTACAAAGAGAGTGAGCGATCATGTATAATAGTATGTGCTTTAGGGGAACAAAGTCAGTGAGCAGTCATGTATAATGGTATGTGTTTATTGGTACAAAGACAGTGAGCGATCATGTATTACAAGTATGTGTTTTAGGGGTACCACGAAAGTGAGTGGTCATGCATAATGGTATGTGTCTTAGGGGACCAAATTCAGTGAGTAGTCATGTATAATGGTATGTGTTTTAGGGGAACAAAGACATTCAGCGGTCATGTATAACAAGTATGTGTTTAAGAGGTGCGAAGACAGTGAGTGGTCATGTATCATAGTATGTGTTTTAGGGGTACAAAGACAGTGATAGGTCATTGATAATAGTATGTATTTTAGGGGTACTAAGACAGTGAACGGTCATTTATAATGGTAGGTGTTTTAGGAGTACAAAGACAGTGAGCAATCATGTATAATAGTATGTGTTTTAGGGGTACAAAGACAGTGAGCGGTCATGTATAATAGTATGTGGCTTAGGGGTACAAAGACAGTGAACTGTAATGTATAATGGTAGGTGTTTTAGGAGTACAAAGACAGTGAGCAATCATGTATAATAGTATATGTTTTAGGGGTAAAAGACAGTGAGCAATCATGTATAATAGTATGTGTTTTAGGGGTACAAAGACAGTGAGCAGTCATGAATAATAGTATGTGCTTAGGGGTACAAAGCCAGTGAGCAGTCATGTATAATGGTATATGTTTTAGGGGTACACACACAGTGATCGGTCATTTATAATAGTAAGTGTTCTATGGGAACAAAGACAGTGAACGGTCATTTATAATGGTATGTGTTTTAGGGGTACAAAGAGAGTGGACGGTCATGTATGATAGTATGTGTTTTAGGGGTACACAGACAGTGAACGATCATGTATAATAGTGTGTGTTTTAGGGTTACAAAGAGAATGAGCGGTAATTTATAATGGTATGTTTTTTAGGGGTACAAACACAACGAACGGTCATGTATAACAATATGTGTTTTAGGGGTAAAAAACACAGTGAGCGGTAATGTATAATGGTATGTGTTTTACGGGTACAAAGAGAGTGAGTGGTCATGTATAAAAGTATGTGTTTTAGTCGTAAAAAGACAGTGAGCGGTCATGTAAACTAGTATGTGTCTTAGGGGTACTAAGACCCTGAGCGGTCATGTATAATAGTATGTGTTGTTGGGGTACAAAGAAAGTGAGCGGTCATGCAGTATAATAGTATGTGTTTTAGGGGTACAAAGACAGTGAGAGTTCATGTATAATACTATGTGTTTTAGGGGTATATAAACAGTGACTGGTCATATATAATAGTATGTGTTTTAGGGGAACAAAAACAATGAATGGTCATGTATAATGGTAGGGTATTAAGATCCTGAGCGGTCATGTATAATAGTATGTGGTTTAAGGATACAAAGACAGTGAGCGGTCATGTAGTATAATAGTATATGTTTTAGGGATACAAAGACAGTGAGCGGTCATGTATAATACTATGTGTTTTAGGGGTACAAACACATTGAGTGGTCATGTATACTAGTATGTGTTTAGAGGTACAAAGACAGTGAGCGGTCATGTATAATAGTATGTTTTTAGTGGCACAGAGACAGTGAGCGGTCATGTATAATAGTATGTGTTTTCGGGGTAAAAAGACAGTGAGCGGTCATGTATAAGAGTATGTGTTTTAGAGGTACACAAAAAGTGAACGGTTATGTATAATAGTTTGTATTTAAGGGGTTCAAAGACAGTGAACGGTCAAGTATAATAGTATGTGTTTTAATGGGTACAAAGACAATGAACGGTCATGTATACTAGTATGTGGTTTAGGGGTACAAATACAGTGAGCAGTCATGTATAATAGTATCTGTCGTTGGGGTACAAAGACAGTGAGCGGTCATGTATAATAGTATATGTTTTAGGAGTACAAAGATTGTGAGCGGTCAAGTATAACAGTATGTGGTTTAGGGATATAAAGACTGTGAGCGGTCCTGTATAACAAATATGTGTTTTAGGGGTACAAAGACAGTGAGTGGTCATGGATAATAGTATATGTTTTAGGGGTACAAAGACAGTGAGCAGTCATGTATAATAGTATGTGTTTTAGAGGTACAAAGACAGTGAATGGCCATGTATAAAAGTATGTCTTTTAGTGGTAAAAAGACAGTGAGCGGTCATGTATAATATTAGGGTACTAAGATCCGTAGCGGTTATGTATAATAGTATGTGGTTTAAGGGTACAAAGAGAGTGAGCGGTCATGTAGTATAATAGTATATGTCTTAGGGATACAAAGACAGTGAGCGGTCATGTATACTACTATGTGTTTTAGTGGTACAAACACAGTGAGTGGTCATGTATACTAGTATGTGTTTAGAGGTACAAAGACAGTGAGCGGTCATGTATAATAGTATGTGGTTTAGAGGTACAAATACAGTGAGCAGTCATGTATAATAATATCTGGCGTAGGGGTACAAAGACATTGAGCGGTCATGTATAATAGTATGTGTTTTAGGACTACAAAGACAGTGAGCGGTCGGGTATAATAGTATGTGCTTTAAGGGTACAAAGACAGCCAACGGTCATTTATAATAGTATATGTGTTAGGGGTACAAAGACAGTGAGTGGTCATGTATAATAGTATGTGTTTTCGGGGTACATAGACAGTGAGCGGTCATGTACAACAGTATGTGTTTTAGGGGTACACAAACAGTGAACGGTTATTTATAATAGTCTGTATTTAATGGATTCAAAGACAATGAGCGTTCAAGTATAATAGAATGTGTTTTAATGGGTACAAAGACAGTGAACCGTCATGTATAATAGTATGTGGTTTAGAGGTACAAATACAGTGAGCAGTCAGTATACTAGTATCTGGCGTAGGGGTACAAAGACAGTGAGCGGTCATGTATAATAGTATGTGTTTTAGGAGTACAAAGACAGTGAGCGGTCGGGTATAATAGTATGTGTTTTAAGGGTACAAAGACAGCGAACGGTCATTTATAATAGTATATGTGTTAGGGGTACAAAGACAGTGAGTGGTCATGTATAATAGTATGTATTTTAGGTGTACAAAGACAGTGAGCAACCTTGTATAATAGAATGGGTCTTAGGGGTACAAAGACAGTGAGCGATCATGCATAATAGTATGTGTTTTAGGGGTACAAAGACAGTGAGCGGTCATTTATAATAGTATGTGTTTAGGTGTACAAAGATAGTGAGCGGTCAAATATACTAGTATGTGGGTTAGGGGAAGAAAGACAGTGAGTGGTCATGTATAATAGTATGTGTTTTAGGGGTACAAAGACAGTGAGCAGTCATCATGGATAATAGTATGTGTTTTAGGGGTACAAAGACAGTGCTCGATCATGTATATTAGTATATGTTTTAGGGGTACAAAGACAGTGACCGGTCATGTATAATAGTATGTAGTTTAGTGATACAAAGACAGTGAGCGGTCATGTATAACAAATATGTGTTTTAGGGGTACAAAGAGAGTGAGTGGTTATGTAGAATAGCATGTGTTTTAGTGGTACAAAGGCAGTGAGTGGTCATGTATAATAGTATGCGTTTTAAGGGTACAAAGACAGTGAGCAGTCATGTATAATATTATGTGTGTTAGGGGTACAAAGACAGTGAGCAGTCATGTATAATAGTACTTGTTTTAGGGGTACAAAGACAGTGAGCGGTCATGTATAATAGTATGTATTTTAGGGGTACAAAGGGAGTGAGTGGTCATGTATAATAATATGTGTTTTAGGGGTACAAAGACAGTGAGCGATCTTGTATAATAGTATGTGTTTTAGGGGTACAAAGACAGTGAACGGTAATGTATAATAGTATGTGTTTAGAGGTAAAAAGACAGTGAACGGTTATGTATAATAGTATGTGTTTTAGGGGAACACAGACAGTGAACGGTCATGTATAATAGTATGTGGTTTAGAGGTACAAATACAGTGAGCAGTCATGTATACTAGTATCTGGCGTAGGGGTACAAAGACAGTGAGCGGTCATGTATAATAGTATGTGTTTTAGGAGTACAAAGACAGTGAGCGGTCGGGTATAATAGTATGTGTTTTAAGGGTACAAAGACAGCGAACGGTCATTTATAATAGTATATGTGTTAGGGGTACAAAGACAGTGAGTGGTCATGTATAATAGTATGTATTTTAGGTGTACAAAGACAGTGAGCAACCTTGTATAATAGAATGGGTCTTAGGGGTACAAAGACAGTGAGCGATCATGCATAATAGTATGTGTTTTAGGGGTACAAAGACAGTGAGCGGTCATTTATAATAGTATGTGTTTAGGTGTACAAAGATAGTGAGCGGTCAAATATACTAGTATGTGGGTTAGGGGAAGAAAGACAGTGAGTGGTCATGTATAATAGTATGTGTTTTAGGGGTACAAAGACAGTGAGCAGTCATCATGGATAATAGTATGTGTTTTAGGGGTACAAAGACAGTGATCGATCATGTATATTAGTATATGTTTTAGGGGTACAAAGACAGTGACCGGTCATGTATAATAGTATGTGGTTTAGTGATACAAAGACAGTGAGCGGTCATGTATAACAAATATTTGTTTTAGGGGTACAAAGAGAGTGAGTGGTTATGTAGAATAGCATGTGTTTTAGTGGTACAAAGGCAGTGAGTGGTCATGTATAATAGTATGCGTTTTAAGGGTACAAAGACAGTGAGCAGTCATGTATAATATTATGTGTGTTAGGGGTACAAAGACAGTGAGCAGTCATGTATAATAGTACTTGTTTTAGGGGTACAAAGACAGTGAGCGGTCATGTATAATAGTATGTATTTTAGGGGTACAAAGGGAGTGCGTGGTCATGTATAATAATATGTGTTTTAGGGGTACAAAGACAGTGAGCGATCTTGTATAATAGTATGTGTTTTAGGGGTACAAAGACAGTGAACGGTAATGTATAATAGTATGTGTTTAGAGGTAAAAAGACAGTGAACGGTAATGTATAATAGTATGTGTTTTAGGGGAACACAGACAATGAGTGGCTAGGTAGAATAGCATGTGTTTTAGTGGTACAAAGACAGTGATCAGGCATGAATAATAGTATGTGTTTTAGGGGTACAAAGCTAGTGAGCAGCCATGTATAATGGTATGTGTTTTAGGGGTACAACGACAGTGAGCTGTCATTAATAATAGTATGTGTTTTAGGGGCACAAAGACAGTGAGTGGTCATGTATAATAGTATGTTTTTAGGGGTACAAAGACAGTGAGCGGTCATGTATAATAGTATGTGGTTTAGGGGTACAACGACAGTGAGCGGTCATGTATAATAGTATGTGTTTTAGGGGTTCAAAGAGAGAGAACAGTCAAGAATAAAAGTATGTGTTTTAGAGGTACAAAGAGAGTGAGCAGTCATGTATAATTGTATGTGTTTTAGGGTTACAAAAACAGTGAGCGGTGATTTATAACAGTATGTGTTTTGGGGGAACAAAGACAGTGAGCGTTAATATATAATGGTATGTGGTTTAGGGGTACACAGACAGTGAGCAGTCGTGTATAATAGTATGTGTTTTAGGGGTACAGAAACAGTGAGCGGTCATGTATAATAGCTTGTGTTTTAGAGGTACAAAGACAGAGAGTGGTTATGTATAACAGTATGTGTTTTAGGGGTACAAAGACAGTGAGCGGTCATTTATAATAGTATGTGTTTTAGTAGTACAAAGACAGTGATCGGTCATGTATAATAGTATGTGTTTTAGGGGTACAAAGACAGTGAGTGGTCATGTATAATAGTATGTGTTTTAGGGGTACAAAGACAGTGAGTGGTCATGTATAATAGTATGTGTTTTAGGGGTACAAAGACAGTGAGCGGTCATGTTTAACAGTATGTGTTTTAGGGGTACAAAGACAGAGAGCGATCATGTATAACAGTATGTGTTTTAAGGGTACAAAGACAGTGAGCGGTCATCTGTAATAGTATGTGTTTTAGGGGTACAAAGACAGCGAGCGGTCATGTATAAAAGTATGTGATGTAGGGGTACAAAGACAGTGAGCAGTCATGTATAATAGTATGTGTTTTAGGGGTACAAAGACAGTGAGCAGTCATGTATAATAGTATATGTTTTAGGGGTACAAAGACAGTGAGCGGTCATGTATAATTGTATGTGGTTTAAGGATACAAAGACAGTGAGCGGTCATGTAGTATAATAGTATATGTTTTAGGGATACAAAGACAGTGAGCGGTCATGTATAATACTATGTGTTTTAGGGGTACAAACACATTGAGTGGTCATGTATACTAGTATGTGTTTAGAGGTACAAAGACAGTGAGCGGTCATGTATAATAGTATGTTTTTAGTGGTACAGAGACAGTGAGCGGTCATGTATAATAGTATGTGTTTTCGGTGTAAAAAGACAGTGAGCGGTCATGTATAACAGTATGTGTTTTAGAGGTACACAAAAAGTGAACGGTTATGTATAATAGTTTGTATTTAAGGGGTTCAAAGACAGTGAACGGTCAAGTATAATAGTATGTGTTTTAATGGGTACAAAGACAATGAACGGTCATGTATACTAGTATGTGGTTTAGGGGTACAAATACAGTGAGCAGTCATGTCTAATAGTATCTGTCGTTGGGGTACAAAGACAGTGAGCGGTCATGTATAATAGTATATGTTTTAGGAGTACAAAGACTGTGAGCGGTCAAGTATAACAGTATGTGGTTTAGGGATATAAAGACTGAGCGGTCCTGTATAACAAATATGTATTTTAGGGGTACAAAGACAGTGAGTGGTCATGGATAATAGTATATGTTTTAGGGGTACAAAGACAGTGAGCAGTCATGTATAATAGTATGTGTTTTAGAGGTACAAAGACAGTGAATGGCCATGTATAAAAGTATGTCTTTTAGTGGTAAAAAGACAGTGAGCGGTCATGTATAATAGTAGGGTACTAAGATCCGTAGCGGTCATGTATAATAATATGTGGTTTAAGGGTACAAAGAGAGTGAGCGGTCATGTAGTATAATAGTATATGTCTTAGGGATACAAAGACAGTGAGCGGTCATGTATACTACTATGTGTTTAGGGGTACAAACACAGTGAGTGGTCATGTATACTAGCATGTGTTTAGAGGTACAAAGACAGTGAGTGGTCATGTATAATAGTATGTTTTTAGGGGTACAGAGACAGTGAGCGGTCATGTATAATAGTATGTGTTTTCGGGGTACATAGACAGTGAGCGGTCATGTACAACAGTATGTGTTTTAGGGGTACACAAACAGTGAACGGTTATTTATAATAGTCTGTATTTAATGGATTCAAAGACAATGAGCGTTCAAGTATAATAGAATGTGTTTTAATGGGTACAAAGACAGTGAACGTTCATGTATAATAGTATGTGGTTTAGAGGTACAAATACAGTGAGCAGTCATGTATACTAGTATCTGGCGTAGCGGTACAAAGACAGTGAGCGGTCATGTATAATAGTATGTGTTTTAGGAGTACAAAGACAGTGAGCGGTCGGGTATAATAGTATGTGTTTTAAGGGTACAAAGACAGCGAACGGTCATTTATAATAGTATATGTGTTAGGGGTACAAAGACAGTGAGTGGTCATGTATAATAGTATGTATTTTAGGTGTTAATAGACATTGAGCAACCTTGTATAATAGAATGGGTCTTAGGGGTACAAAGACAGTGAGCGATCATGCATAATAGTATGTGTTTTAGGGGTACAAAGACAGTGAGCGGTCATTTATAATAGTATGTGTTTAGGTGTACAAAGATAGTGAGCGGTCAAATATACTAGTATGTGGGTTAGGGGAAGAAAGACAGTGAGTGGTCATGTATAATAGTATGTGTTTTAGGGGTACAAAGACAGTGAGCAGTCATGAATAATAGTATGTGTTTTAGGGGTACAAAGACAGTGATCGATCATGTATATTAGTATATGTTTTAGGGGTACAAAGACAGTGACCGGTCATGTATAATAGTATGTGGTTTAGTGATACAAAGACAGTGAGCGGTCATGTATAACAAATATGTGTTTTAGGGGTACAAAGAGAGTGAGTGGTTATGTAGAATAGCATGTGTTTTAGTGGTACAAAGGCAGTGAGTGGTCATGTATAATAGTATGCGTTTTAAGGGTACAAAGACAGTGAGCAGTCATGTATAATATTATGTGTGTTAGGGGTACAAAGACAGTGAGCATTCATGTATAATAGTACTTGTTTTAGGGGTACAAAGACAGTGAGCGGTCATGTATAATAGTATGTATTTTAGGGGTACAAAGGGAGTGAGTGGTCATGTATAATAATATGTGTTTTAGGGGTACAAAGACAGTGAGCGATCTTGTATAATAGTATGTGTTTTAGGGGTACAAAGACAGTGAACGGTAATGTATAATAGTATGTGTTTAGAGGTAAAAAGACAGTGAACGGTAATGTATAATAGTATGTGTTTTAGGGGAACACAGACAGTGAGTGGCTAGGTAGAATACCATGTGTTTTAGTGGTACAAAGACAGTGATCAGTCATGAATAATAGTATGTGTTTTAGGGGTACAAAGCTAATGAACAGCCATGTATAATGGTATGTGTTTTAGGGGTACAACGACAGTGAGCTGTCATTAATAATAGTATGTGTTTTAGGGGCACAAAGACAGTGAGTGGTCATGTATAATAGTATGTGTTTTAGGGTTACAAAGACAGTGAGCGGTCATGTATAATAGTATGTGGTTTAGGGGTACAAAGACAATGAGCGGTCATGTACAATAGTATGTGGTTTAAGGGTACAAAGACAATGAGCGGTCATGTATAACAAGTGTGTGTTTTAGTGGTAAAACGACAGTGAGCGGTCATGTATAATAGTATGTGTTTTAGGGGTTCAAAGAGAGTGAACAGTCATGAATAAAAGTATGTGTTTTAGAGGTACAAAGAGAGTGAGCAGTCATGTATAATTGTATGTGTTTTAGGGGTGCAAAAACAGTGAGCGGTGATTTATAACAGTATGTGTTTTGGGGGAACAAAGACAGTGAGCGTTAATGTATAATGGTATGTGGTTTAGGGGTACACAGACAGTGAGCAGTCGTGTATAATAGTATGTGTTTTAGGGGTACAGAAACAGTGAGCGGTCATGTATAATAGCTTGTGTTTTAGAGGTACAAAGACAGAGAGTGGTTATGTATAACAGTATGTGTTTTAGGGGTACAAAGACAGTGAGCGGTCATTTATAATAGTATGTGTTTTAGTAGTACAAAGACAGTGATCGGTCATGTATAATAGTATGTGTTTTAGGGGTACAAAGACAGTGAGTGGTCATGTATAATAGTATGTGTTTTAGGGGTACAAAGACAGTGAGTGGTCATGTATAATAGTATGTGTTTTAGGGGTACAAAGACAGTGAGCGGTCATGTATAACAGTATGTGTTTTAGGGGTACAAAGACAGAGAGCGATCATGTATAACAGTATGTGTTTTAAGGGTACAAAGACAGTGAGCGGTCATGTGTAATAGTATGTGTTTTAGGGGTACAAAGACAGCGAGCGGTCATGTATAAAAGTATGTGATGTAGGGGTACAAAGACAGTGAGCAGTCATGTATAATAGTATGTGTTTTAGGGGTACAAAGACAGTGAGCAGTCATGTATAATAGTATATGTTTTAGGGGTACACAGACAGTGAGCGGTCATGTATAATTGTATGTATTTTAGGGGTACAAAGACAGTGAGTGGTCATGTATAATAATATGTGTTTTAGGGGTACAAAGACAGTGAACGATCATGTATAATAGTATGTGCTTTAGGGGTACAAAGACAGTGAACGGTCATGTATAATAATAGTGTTTTGAGGGTACAAAGAAAATGAGCGGTCATGTATAATAGTATGTGTTTTAGGGGAACAAAGACAGTGAGCGGTCATGTATAATAGTATGTGTTTTAGGGGTACAAAGACAGTGAGCGGTCATGTAGAATAGTATGTGTTTTAGGGTCCATATCACCTCTATGTGTACATATGTTTTTTTTTTTTATTTCAGAGAACTGTTCATCCCCGGGTTTTATATTTCAGAGAACCGTTCACCCCCGAGTTTTATATTTCAGAGAATTGTTTACCCCCGGTTTTTATATTTCAGAGAACTGTCTATCCTTGGTTTTTATAGTTCAGAGAACTGTTCACCCCCGGTTTTTATATTTCAGAGAACTGTTCACCCCTGGTTTTAATATTTCAGAGAACTGTTCACCCTTGGTTTTCATAGTTCAGAGAACTGTTCATCCCCGTTTTTTATATTTCAGAGAACTGTTCACCCCTGGTTTTAATAGTTCAGAGAATTGTTCACCCCCGTTTTTATATTTCAGAGAATTGTTCACCTCTGGTTTTTATATTTCAGAGAACTGTTCACCCCTGGTTTTTTTAGTTCAGAGAACTCTTCACCCCCGGCTTTTATTGTTCAGAGAACTGTTCACCCCCGGGTTTTATATTTCAGAGAACTGTTCACTCCCGGTTTTTATATTTAAGAGAACTGTTCACCCACGGTTTTTATATTTCAGAGAACTGTTCAACCCCGGTTTTTATATTTCAGAGAATTGTTCATCCCCGGTTTTTATATTTCAGAGAACTGTTCACCCCTGGTTTTTATATTTCAGAGAACTGTTCACCCCTGGTTTTTATATTTCAGAGAACTGTTCACCCCTGGTTTTTATATTTCAGAGAACTGTTCACCCCAGGGATTTATATTTCAGAGAACTGTTCAGCCCCGGGATTTATATTTCAGAGGACTGTTCACCCCTGAGTTTTAGTGGAATTCGTGATGCTCATTCTTTACTTTTCTGTGTAATGTTTTGTCAACCAACATTTTTCTTAAATTTTGTCATTGTGTTGTCTGACCTTCTTCCAATTACGGTTTTTGACGACCACTTTTGGTATCTTCAAACTTTTCCCAAATATTGTACATAACTACATATATGTAATTTAACCACTTACCATATTACCTTCTAGATCCGTATGATTTGTTTGTATTAGGGTATCTACAACCGCTACCAGAACACCTTTGCCAGAATAACCTTGTGCCCAGGCTTTATCAATGTTATGCGAGTTTGAAAGTTCATTGTTCTAGAAAGCAAAAAAAATCTAATTAGTTTTAACTTTATTAATGAAAAGAAATCTTAAACAGAGATGGTCAACAATTCCACCAATATCAGCAAAATAAACAATAACCTCTGACCTCAAATCAGTAAACATGAAAAAGACGACGACATATAACGTTGGAAATCCGGGCCGCGGCATGGTACGGACACCAACATACAGCTGGGTTAATCCGCGGCATGGTACAGACACCAACATACAGCTGGGTTAATCCGCGGCATGGTTACAGACACAAACATACAGCTGGGTTAATCCGCGGCAGGATACAGACACAAACATACAGCTGGGTTAATCCGTGGCATGATACAGACACAAACATACAGCTGGGTTAATCCGTGGCATGGTACAGACACAAACATACAGCTGGGTTAATCCGCGGCGTGGTACAGACACAAACATACAACTGGGTTAATCCGCTCTATAGTACAGACACAAACATACAGCTGGGTTAATCCGCGGCATGGTACAGACACAAACATACAGCTGGGTTGATCCGCGGCATGGTACAGACACAAACATACAGCTGAGTTAATCCACTCCATGGGATTACAACCCTCGTCTTCAGCATACTACAGCACTTGCTTGAGATAATAAAGTGACTGTTCTTCAAATTTCTTTAGATATAGGTTTACCCTTGCCAGTATTAGGTTTACCGTAGCCAATATTAGGATTATCGTAGCCAGTATTAGGTTTACCGTAGCCAGTATTAGGTTTACCGTAGCCAGTATTAGGTTTACCTTACCTTTGAGCGTACCTGATGAAGGTTATTTCCGAAACGCGTCGATTGTGCACACTAAATTAGAGATCTACGTTTTTAATAGGAAGAATGAATTATCCTCAACACACCAATTGTACTTTCAGCCTCTGTTCATCTGCCGAGTGGCGTCAAATCAGAGGTCTTCATGAATATGACAGTCGTCGTTGTTTTATTATTGTATCCACGGGAGAAATCTGTTTAGCTGAGAATTGCATCAATGGCGTAATGGTTAGCGTGTTCGCCTCGAGTGTGGTAGATCGTTGATTCATCGGTGGCGTAATGATTAGCGTGCTCGCCTCGAGTGTGGTAGACCGTGGGTTCAGCGGTGGGGTAATGATTAGCGTGCTCGCTTCGAGTGTGGTAGATCGTGGGTTCATCGGTGGCGTAATGGTTAGCGTGCTCACCTCAAGTGCGATAGAACGTGGGTTCATTGGTGGCGTAATGGTTAGCATGTTCGCCTCGTGTGTGGTAGATCGTGGGTTCGTCGGTGGCGTAATGGTTAGCGAGCTCGCCTCCACTGTGATAGACTGGGTTCATCGGTGTAGTAATGGTTAGTGTGCTCGTCTCGAGTGTGGTAGATCGTGGGTTCATCGGTGGCGTAATGGTTAGCGTGCTCGCCTAGAGGGCGGTAGATCGTGGGTTCATCGGTGGAGCAATGGTTAGCGTGCTCGCCTCGAGTGTGGTAGATCGTGGGTTCATCGGTGGCGTAATGGTTAGCATGCCCGCCTCGAGTGCAATGTAACGTGGGTTCATTGGTGGCGTAATGGTTAGCATGTTCGCCTCGAGTGCCGTAGATCGTGGGTTCATCGGTGGTGTTATGGTTAGCGTGTTTGCGACATATGCGGTAGATCGTGGGTTCATCGGTGGCTTAATGGTTAGCGTGCTCACTTCGTGTGCGGTAGATCGTGGGTTCATCGGTGGCGTAATGGTTAGCGTGCTCGCCTCGTTTGCCGTAGATCATGGATTCCAGTTCTTGTCTGATCAAGCCAAAACGTATAAACATGACATTTGTTGTTTCTTCCGATAAGCACACAGGATTAAGGAGAAAGAGCAAGGACGTGTTGTCTCGGAATCAGGATAATTTGTCCGAGTGGAGCGACATGTCTACCCGCAGACTGTTGTTTCAGTGATATAGTAACTCAGCGTGTTGATCCATAGCACAAAGCGAACCTCATCATCATCTCATGTAAAATTATCTTGTTCTCGCCATGATATAGCTGTAAAATTGGGAATTGACGTTAATCAACAATCACTCACTCACTCACTCTATATCGTCGATATTTCAATGTTAATATATTATTAGCAAATTATCACAGTCATTTGGTTAACTTTGACATTTCTTTATATTAAGAATTATCACATACCAAGTGCCATACATTGGCTAGTTCAGGGTCAGGATTGGTGGCGAAGAGAACGAAACGCTGCTTTTTCTGTACTTCTAAGAAATCAACCTAAAATAAATATATCTTTACATTTGTAATACTGATGAATATCGAATAGAGATATATGTCATCTCTAGCGAAGCATTGCTTTACTTAAAAGAGGGCCCTGGTGGCTCAATGAGTTAGGTAGTTCGATTACCTAGCAACTCATACAAGCATATCACCAATGTGGTGTGGGTTCGCGCGAGGCTTTGTAAATTACCAGAAATGGTGGATTCGACTCCCAACCGTATGCTATAAAACTTACCAGTTACTTGCCAATGGCCGGTGGTTCTCATCGGATATACCGGTTTCTTCCACCACTAAATTTGGTCGCCATGATATAGCTGAAATATTGCTGAAAGTTGCGTTAAACACCAAACATCAAAAAATCAAATATATGCTTAAAGAAAAGAAATATAAATTATATGGTAGAGATTCTGTCACAAGTATACTTAGGGGACCGACCATTAAACCTATGCTTTGTAGATCGTTGTGTGTAAATTTAACATTTTTTTAACATCAGTGCCAATGTAGTATAAACAAAATTTACGTACATTATCGGAAAATATAAAATGTATTTATTCTCTCATCCAAACAGAAAAGAAAAGCCGACAATGCACGTGCAGTCAATCCTCTCTTAAAAGGTCATCTTTGTGACAACGATAACGTGGCCTTATAGGACAGGTGATCTCTTAAAAGAGGTTCAATTGATATGAAATTTTCTATGAGTAGACAAGAAAAAGGTGACCTTTTAATACAGGTGACATAATAGAGGTGCCTACATGAGCAGGTTTGATTGTATATTGTTTATATATCTATTCGTAACTAAAAAAAAAATACATTGGAAAAAAACAAGGGTACTCACTTGATCTTCCTGTTTCAGACTCTCGATCTCAGGGTCGCCATCCTTCATTCCAGTCATTGCCATTTGTCCAAAGTTATTTATAGATTTATCAAGTTTCAGCAGACAGTAGGTCTGTCCAGCAATTGAACACTACAGAGACAAATTTATCAAACGTTTGTTTACATAATAATAATGATAATGATAAAAATAATAATAATAATAATAATAATAATAATTTTAATAATAATAATAATAATAATAATAATAATAATAATAATAATAATAATAATGATAATGATAAAAATAATAATAATAATAATAATAATAATAATCTTAATAATAATAATAATAATAATAATAATAATAATAATAATAATAATAATAACAACAATAATAATAATAATAATAATAATAATAATAACAATAATAACACATGTGTTAGTAAACGAGCAGAAACTGCTAACCCTTCACGAGTTCATGCCGGTTTTCAGTGGGATTTGGTGTGTTCAATCGCTATTATTCTGTGTTATGCTTTGTCGATCATTGTTTGTCCTTTGTCCGTTTGGTCGTTGTATCGTTTCTGTGCTACTTACGGCTTTCGTTTGGTCATTGTATTGTCTCGGTACTACTTACCGCTTTCGTTTGATCATTGCATTGTCTCTCTACTACTTACGGCTTACATTTGGTCATTGTATTGTCCCTGTACTACTTATGGCTTTTGTTTGGTCATTGTATTGTCTCTGAACTACTTATGGCTTTGGCTTGTTCATTCTATTGTCTCTCTACTACTTCCGACTTTCGTTTGGTCATTGTATTGTTTCTGTACTACTTACGGCCTTTGTTTGGTCATTAAATTTTCTCTGTACTACTTACGACTTTCGTTTGGTCATTGTATTGTTTGTGTACAACTTACGTCTTTCGCTTGGTCATTATATTGTCTCTGTGCTACTTACGGCTTTCGTTTGGTTATTGTATTGTCTCTGTACTACTTATGGCTTTCGTTTGGTCATTGTATTGCCTCTGTGTTACTGACGGCTTTCGTTTGGTCATTGTATTTTCTCTGTACTACTTATGACTTTCGTTTGGGCATTGTATTGCCTCTGTGCTACTGGCAGCTTTCGCTTGGTTATTGTATTGTTTCTGTACTACTTACGGCTTTCGTTTGGTCAATGTATTGTCTCTGTACTACGTACGGCTTTCGTTTGGTCATTGTATTTTTTATGTACTACTTACGGCTTTCGCTTGATCATTGTGTTGTATATCTACTACTTCCGGCTCTCGTTTGGTCATTATAGTGTATATGTACTACTTACGGCTTTCGCTTGGTCATTATATTGTCGCTCTTCTACTTACGGCTTTTGCTTGGTCATTGTATTGTCTCTGTATTTCTTACGGCTTTCGTTTGGTCATTGTATTTTCTCTGGACTACTTACAGGTTTTGTTTGATCATTGTATTGTCTCTGTGCTAATTACGGCTTTTGTTTGGTCATTGTATTTTCTCTGTACGACTTACGGCTTTCGTTTGGTCATTGTATTGTCTCTCTACTACTTACGGCTTTCGTTTGGTCATTGTATTGTCTCTGTTATACTTACGTCTTTCGCTTTGGTCATTGTATTGTCTCTGTACTACTTACGGCTTTTGTTTGGTCATTGTGTTGTCTCTGTACTACTTACGGCTTTTGTTTGCTCATTGTATTGTCTCTGTGCTACTTTCGGCTTTTGTTTGGTCATTGTATTTTCTCTGTACTACTTACGGCTTTAGATTGGTCATTGTATTCTCCCTGTACTACTTACGACTTTCGCTTGGTCATTGTATTGTCTGTGTACTACTTACCGCTTTCGCTTGGTCATAGTATATTCTCTATGCTACTTACGGCTTACATTTGGTCATTGTATTGTCTCTGCACTACTTATGGCTTTTGTGTCGTCATTGTATTGTCTCTTTACTACTTACGACTTTCGTTTGGTCATTGTATTGTTTCTGTACTACTTACGGCTTTTGTTTGGTCATTGTATTGTCTCTGTACTACTTACGGCTTTCCTTTGGTCATTGTATTGTGTCTGGACCACTTACGGCTTTCGCTTGGTCATTGTATTGTCGCTGTACTACTTACGGGTTTTGCCTAGCCATTGTATTGTCTCTGTACTACTGACAGCTTTCGTTTGGTCATTGTATTGTCTCTGTTCTACTTACGGCTTTCGCTTGGTCATTGTATTGTCTCTGTACTACTTACGGGTTTCGTTTGGTCATTGTATTTTCTCTGTGCTACTTACGGCTTTGGCTTGGTCATCATATTGTCTCTCTACTACTTTCGGCTTTAGTTTGTTCATTGTATTGTCTCTGTACTACTTACGGCTTTAGCTTGGTCAATGTGTTGTCTCTGTACTACTTACGGCTTTCGCTTGGTCATTGTATTGTCTCTGTACTATTTACGGCTTTCGTTTGTTCATTGTATTGTCTCTGTGCTTCGTACGGCTTTGACTTGGTCATTGTATTGTTTCTGTACTACTTACGACATTTGCTTGGTCACTGTATTGTCTCTGTACTACATACGGCTTTCGCTTGGTCATTATATTTCAATGTAGTAATTACGGCTTTCGTTTGGTCATTGAGTTGTATATATACTACTTACGGCTTTCGTTGGGTCATTGTATTGTCTCTGTACTACTTGTGTCGTTTGTTCATTGTATTGTCTCTGGTCTACTTACGCTTTCATTTGGTCATTGTATTCTCCCTGTACTACTTACGACTTTCGCTTGGTCATTGTATTCTCTGTGTACTACTTACCGCTTTCGCTTGGTCATAGTATATTATCTATGTTACTTACGGCTTACATTTGGTCATTGTATTGTCTCTGCACTACTTATGGCTTTTTTGTCGTCATTGTATTGTCTCTCTACTACTTACGACTTTCGTTTGGTCATTGTATTGTTTCTGTACTAATTACGGCTTTTGTTTGGTCATTGTATTGTCTCTGTACTACTTACGACTTTCGTTTGGTCATTGTATTGTCTCTGTACTAGTTACGGGTTTTGCCTGGCCATTGTATTTTCTCTGTACTACTGACAGCTTTCGTTTG
Source organism: Bathymodiolus septemdierum (assembly GCA_963383655.1). NCBI lineage: Eukaryota > Metazoa > Mollusca > Bivalvia > Mytilida > Modiolidae > Bathymodiolus > Bathymodiolus septemdierum. Next base: position 3,312,325 of record OY726528.1, read on the forward strand.
GTCATTGTATTGTCTCTGTACTACTTACGGGTTTTGCCTGGTCATTGTATTGTCTCTGTACTACTTACGGCTTTCGTTTGGTCATTGTATTTTCTCTGTGCTACTTACGGCTTTGGCTTGGTCATCATATTGTCTCTCTACTACTTTCGGCTTTAGTTTGTTCATTGTATTGTCTCTGTACTACTTACGGCTTTATCTTGGTCAATGTATTGTCTCTGTACTACTTACGGCTTTCGCTTGGTCATTGTATTGTCTCTGTACTATTTACGGCTTTCGTTTGTTCATTGTATTGTATCTGTGCTTCGTACGGCTTTGGCTTGGTCATTGTATTGTTTCTGTACTACTTACGACATTTGCTTGGTCATTGTATTGTCTCTGTACTACATACGGCTTTCGCTTGGTCATTATATTTCAATGTACTAATTACGGCTTTCGTTTGGTCATTGAGTTGTATATATACTACTTACGGCTTTCGTTGGGTCATTGTATTGTCTCTGTACTACTTGTGTCGTTTGTTCATTGTATTGTCTCTGGTCTACTTACGCTTTCGTTTGGTCATTGTATTCTCCCTGTACTACTTACGACTTTCGCTTGGTCATTGTATTGTCTGTGTACAACTTACCGCTTTCGCTTGGTCATAGTATTGTCTCTGCACTACTTATGGCTTTTGTGTCGTCATTGTATTGTCTCTCTACTACTTACGACTTTCGTTTGGTCATTGTATTGTTTCTGTACTACTTACGGCTTTTGTTTATTCATTGTATTGTCTCTGTACTACTTACGACTTTCGCTTGGTCATTGTATTGTCTCTGTACTACTTACGGGTTTTGCCTGGCCATTGTATTTTCTCTGTACTACTGACAGCTTTCGTTTGGTCATTGTATTTTCTCTGTACTACTTACGGGTTTTGCCTGGTCATTGTATTGTCTCTGTAATACTTACGGCTTTCGTTTGGTCATTGTATTTTCTCTGTGCTACTTACGGCTTTGGCTTGGTCATCATATTGTCTCTCTACTACTTTCGGCTTTAGCTTGTTCATTGTATTGTCTCTGTACTACTTACGGCTTTAGCTTGGTCATTGTATTGTCTCTGTACTACATACGGCTTTCGCTTGGTCATTATATTTCAATGTACTAATTACGGCTTTCGTTTGGTCATTGAGTTGTATATATACTACTTACGGCTTTCGTTGGGTCATTGTATTGTCTCTGTACTACTTGTGTCGTTTGTTCATTGTATTGTCTCTGGTCTACTTACGCTTTCGTTTGGTCATTGTATTCTCCCTGTACTACTTACGACTTTCGCTTGGTCATTGTATTGTCTGTGTACAACTTACCGCTTTCGCTTGGTCATAGTATTGTCTCTGCACTACTTATGACTTTTGTGTCGTCATTGTATTGTCTCTCTACTACTTACGACTGTCGTTTGGTCATTGTATTGTTTCTGTACTACATACAGCTTTTGTTTATTCATTGTATTGTCTCTGTACTACTTACGACTTTCGCTTGGTCATTGTATTGTCTCTGTACTACTTACGGGTTTTGCCTGGCCATTGTATTTTCTCTGTACTACTGACAGCCTTCGTTTGGTCATTGTATTTTCTCTGTACTACTTACGGGTTTTGCCTGGTCATTGTATTGTCCCTGTACTCCGCTAGGCTTTCGCTTGGTCATTGTATTTTCTCTGTGCTACTTACGGCTTTGGCTTGGTCATCATATTGTCTCTCTAGTACTTTCGGCTTTAGTTTGTTCATTGTATTGTCTCTGTACTACTTACGGCTTTAGCTTGGTCAATGTATTGTCTCTGTACTACTTACGGCTTTCGCTTGGTCATTGTATTGTCTCTGTACTATTTATGGCTTTCGTTTGTTCATTGTATTGTCTCTGTGCTTCGTACGGCTTTGGCTTGGTCATTGTATTGTTTCTGTACTACTTACGACATTTGCTTGGTCATTGTATTGTCTCTGTACTACTTACGGCTTTCGCTTGGTCATTATATTTCAATGTACTAATTACGGCTTTCGTTTGGTCATTGAGTTGTATATATACTACTTACGGCTTTGGCTTGGTCATCATATTGTCTCTCTACTACTTTCGGCTTTAGTTTGTTCATTGTATTGTTTCTGTACTACTTACGGCTTTCCTTTGATCATTGTATAGTCTTTGTATTACTTGCGGCTTTTGCCTGGTCATTGTATTGTTTCTGTACTGCATACGGCTTTCCTTTGGTCACTGTATTGTCTCTGTACTACTTACGGCTTTCGCTTGGTCATTCCATTGTCTCTGTATTACTTGCGGCTTTCGTTTGGTCATTGTCATTGTATTGTCCCTGTACTCCGCTACGCTTTCGCTTGGTCATTGTATTGTTTCTGTACTACTAACGGCTTTCGTTTGGTTATTGTATTGTCTCTGTGCTACTTAAAGCTTTCGCTTGGTCATTGTGCTGTCTTTGTACCAATTGCAGCTTTCGCTTGGTCATTGTATTGTCTCTGTACTACTTACGGCTTTCCTTTGGTCATTGTATTGTGTTTGGACCACTTACGGCTTTCGCTTGGTCATTGTATTGTCTCTGTATTACTTGCGGCTTTCGTTTGGTCATTGTATTGTCTCTGTTCTACTTACGGCTTTCGCTTGGCCATTGTATTGTCTCTGTACTACTTACGGGTTTCGTTTGGTCATTGTATTTTCTCTGTGCCACTTACGCTTTGGCTTGGTCATCATATTGTCTCTCTACTACTTTCGGCTTTAGTTTGTTCATTGTATTGTCTCTGTACTACTTACGGCTTTAGCTTGGTCAATGTGTTGTCTCTGTACTACTTACGGCTTTCGCTTGGTCATTGTATTGTCTCTGTACTATTTACGGCTTTCGTTTGTTCATTGTATTGTCTCTGTGCTTCGTACGGCTTTGGCTTGGTCATTGTATTGTTTCTGTACTACTTACGACATTTGCTTGGTCATTGTATTGTCTCTGTACTACATACGGCTTTCGCTTGGTCATTATATTTCAATGTACTAATTACGGCTTTCGTTTGGTCATTGAGTTGTATATATACTACTTACGGCTTTCGTTGGGTCATTGTATTGTCTCTGTACTACTTGTGTCGTTTGTTCATTGTATTGTGTCTGGTCTACTTACGCTTTCGTTTGGCCATTGTATTCTCCCTGTACTACTTACGACTTTCGCTTGGTCATTGTATTCTCTGTGTACAACTTACCGCTTTCGCTTGGTCATAGTATATTATCTATGTTACTTACGGCTTACATTTGGTCATTGTATTGTCTCTGCACTACTTATGGCTTTTGTGTCGTCATTGTATTGTCTCTCTACTACTTACGACTTTCGTTTGGTCATTGTATTGTTTCTGTACTACTTACGACTTTCGCTTGGTCTTTGTATTGTCTCTGTACTACTTACGGGTTTTGCCTGGCCATTGTATTTTCTCTGTACTACTGACAGCTTTCGTTTGGTCATTGTATTGTCTCTGTACTACTTACGGGTTTTGCCTGGTCATTGTATTGTCTCTATACTACTTACGGCTTTCGTTTGGTCATTGTATTTTCTCTGTGCTACTTACGGCTTTGGCTTGGTCATCATATTGTCTCTCTACTACTTTCGGCTTTAGCTTGTTCATTGTATTGTCTCTGTACTACTTACGCTTTAGCTTGGTCAATGTATTGTCTCTGTACTACTTACGGCTTTCGCTTGGTCATTGTATTGTCTCTGTACTATTTACGGCTTTCGTTTGTTCATTGTATTGTCTCTGTGCTTCGTACGGCTTTGGCTTGGTCATTGTATTGTTTCTGTACTACTTACGACATTTGCTTGGTCATTGTATTGTCTCTGTACTACATACGGCTTTCGCTTGGTCATTATATTTCAATGTACTAATTACGGCTTTCGTTTGGTCATTGAGTTGTATATATACTACTTACGCTTTGGCTTGGTCATCATATTGTCTCTCTACTACTTTCGGCTTTAGTTTGTTCATTGTATTGTTTCTGTACTACTTACGGCTTTCCTTTGATCATTGTATAGTCTTTGTATTACTTACGGCTTTTGCCTGGTCATTGCATTGTTTCTGTACTGCATACGGCTTTCCTTTGGTCACTGTATTGTCTCTGTACTACTTACGGCTTTCGCTTGGTCATTCCATTGTCTCTGTATTACTTGCGGCTTTCGTTTGGTCATTGTCATTGTATTGTCCCTGTACTCCGCTACGCTTTCGCTTGGTCATTGTATTGTTTCTGTACTACTAACGGCTTTCGTTTGGTCATTGTATTTTCTCTGTGCCACTTACGCTTTGGCTTGGTCATCATATTGTCTCTCTACTACTTTCGGCTTTAGTTTGTTCATTGTATTGTCTCTGTACTACTTACGGCTTTAGCTTGGTCAATGTGTTGTCTCTGTACTACTTACGGCTTTCGCTTGGTCATTGTATTGTCTCTGTACTATTTACGGCTTTCGTTTGTTCATTGTATTGTCTCTGTGCTTCGTACGGCTTTGGCTTGGTCATTGTATTGTTTCTGTACTACTTACGACATTTGCTTGGTCATTGTATTGTCTCTGTACTACATACGGCTTTCGCTTGGTCATTATATTTCAATGTACTAATTACGGCTTTCGTTTGGTCATTGAGTTGTATATATACTACTTACGGCTTTCGTTGGGTCATTGTATTGTCTCTGTACTACTTGTGTCGTTTGTTCATTGTATTGTGTCTGGTCTACTTACGCTTTCGTTTGGCCATTGTATTCTCCCTGTACTACTTACGACTTTCGCTTGGTCATTGTATTCTCTGTGTACAACTTACCGCTTTCGCTTGGTCATAGTATATTATCTATGTTACTTACGGCTTACATTTGGTCATTGTATTGTCTCTGCACTACTTATGGCTTTTGTGTCGTCATTGTATTGTCTCTCTACTACTTACGACTTTCGTTTGGTCATTGTATTGTTTCTGTACTACTTACGGCTTTTGTTTGGTCATTGTATTGTCTCTGTACTACTTACGACTTTCGCTTGGTCTTTGTATTGTCTCTGTACTACTTACGGGTTTTGCCTGGCCATTGTATTTTCTCTGTACTACTGACAGCTTTCGTTTGGTCATTGTATTGTCTCTGTACTACTTACGGGTTTTGCCTGGTCATTGTATTGTCTCTATACTACTTACGGCTTTCGTTTGGTCATTGTATTTTCTCTGTGCTACTTACGGCTTTGGCTTGGTCATCATATTGTCTCTCTACTACTTTCGGCTTTAGCTTGTTCATTGTATTGTCTCTGTACTACTTACGCTTTAGCTTGGTCAATGTATTGTCTCTGTACTACTTACGGCTTTCGCTTGGTCATTGTATTGTCTCTGTACTATTTACGGCTTTCGTTTGTTCATTGTATTGTCTCTGTGCTTCGTACGGCTTTGGCTTGGTCATTGTATTGTTTCTGTACTACTTACGACATTTGCTTGGTCATTGTATTGTCTCTGTACTACATACGGCTTTCGCTTGGTCATTATATTTCAATGTACTAATTACGGCTTTCGTTTGGTCATTGAGTTGTATATATACTACTTACGCTTTGGCTTGGTCATCATATTGTCTCTCTACTACTTTCGGCTTTAGTTTGTTCATTGTATTGTTTCTGTACTACTTACGGCTTTCCTTTGATCATTGTATAGTCTTTGTATTACTTACGGCTTTTCCCTGGTCATTGCATTGTTTCTGTACTGCATACGGCTTTTCTTTGGTCACTGTATTGTCTCTGTACTACTTACGGCTTTCGCTTGGTCATTCCATTGTCTCTGTATTACTTGCGGTTTTCGTTTGGTCATTGTCATTGTATTGTCCCTGTACTCCGCTACGCTTTCGCTTGGTCATTGTATTGTTTCTGTACTACTAACGGCTTTCGTTTGGTTATTGTATTGTCTCTGTGCTACTTAAAGCTTTCGCTTGGTCATTGTGCTGTCTTTGTACCACTTGCGGCTTTCGCTTGGTCATTGTATAGTCTCTGTACTACTTACGGCTTTCCTTTGGTCATTGTATTGTGTCTGGAAAACTTACGGCTTTCGCTTGGTCATTGTATTGTCTCTGTATTACTTGCGGCTTTCGTTTGGTCATTGTATTATCTCTGTTCTACTTACGGCTTTCGCTTGGCCATTGTATTGTCTCTGTACTACTTACGGGTTTCGTTTGGTCATTGTATTTTCTCTGTGCCACTTACGGCTTTGGCTTGGTCATCATATTGTCTCTCTACTACTTTCGGCTTTAGTTTGTTCATTGTATTGTCTCTGTACTACTTACGGCTTTAGCTTGGTCAATGTGTTGTCTCTGTACTACTTACGGCTTTCGCTTGGTCATTGTATTGTCTCTGTACTATTTACGGCTTTCGTTTGTTCATTGTATTGTCTCTGCACTACTTACGGCTTTAGCTTGGTCAATGTGTTGTCTCTGTACTACTTACGGCTTTCGCTTGGTCATTGTATTGTCTCTGTACTATTTACGGCTTTCGTTTGTTCATTGTATTGTCTCTGTGCTTCGTACGGCTTTGGCTTGGTCATTGTATTGTTTCTGTACTACTTACGACATTTGCTTGGTCATTGTATTGTCTCTGTACTACATAGGGCTTTCGCTTGGTCATTATATTTCAATGTACTAATTACGGCTTTCGTTTGGTCATTGAGTTGTATATATACTACTTACGGCTTTGGCTTGGTCATCATATTGTCTCTCTACTACTTTCGGCTTTAGTTTGTTCATTGTATTGTTTCTGTACTACTTACGGCTTTCCTTTGATCATTGTATAGTCTTTGTATTACTTACGGCTTTTGCCTGGTCATTGTATTGTTTCTGTGCTGCATACGGCTTTCCTTTGGTCACTGTATTGTCTCTGTACTACTTACGGCTTTCGCTTGGTCATTCCATTGTCTCTGTATTACTTGCGGCTTTCGCTTGGTCATTGTCATTGTATTGTCCCTGTACTCCGCTAGGCTTTCGCTTGGTCATTGTATTGTTTCTGTACTACTAACGGCTTTCGTTTGGTTATTGTATTGTCTCTGTGCTACTTAAAGCTTTCGCTTGGTCATTGTGCTGTCGTTGTACCACTTGCGGCTTTCGCTTGGTCATTGCATAGTCTCTGTACTACTTACGGCTTTCCTTTGGTCATTGTATTGTGTCTGGACAACTTACGGCTTTCGCTTGGTCATTGTATTGTCTCTGTATTACATGCGCTTTCGTTTGGTCATTGTATTTTCTCTATGCCACTTACGCCTTTGGCTTGGTCATCATATTGTCTCTCTACTACTTTCGGCTTTAGTTTGTTCATTGTATTGTCTCTGTACTACTTACGGCTTTAGCTTGGTCAATGTGTTGTCTCTGTACTACTTACGGCTTTCGCTTGGTCATTGTATTGTCTCTGTACTATTTACGGCTTTCGTTTGTTCATTGTATTGTCTCTGTGCTTCGTACGGCTTTGGCTTGGTCATTGTATTGTTTCTGTACTACTTACGACATTTGCTTGGTCATTGTATTGTCTCTGTACTACATACGGCTTTCGCTTGGTCATTATATTTCAATGTACTAATTACGGCTTTCGTTTGGTCATTGAGTTGTATATATACTACTTACGGCTTTCGTTGGGTCATTGTATTGTCTCTGTACTACTTGTGTCGTTTGTTCATTGTATTGTCTCTGGTCTACTTACGCTTTCGTTTGGTCATTGTATTCTCCCTGTACTACTTACGACTTTCGCTTGGTCATTGTATTCTCTGTGTACTACTTAACGCTTTCGCTTGGTCATAGTATATTATCTATGTTACTTACGGCTTACATTTGGTCATTGTATTGTCTCTGCACTACTTATGGCTTTTGTGTCGTCATTGTATTGTCTCTCTACTACTTACGACTTTCGTTTGGTCATTGTATTGTTTCTGTACTAATTACGGCTTTTGTTTGGTCATTGTATTGTCTCTGTACTACTTACGACTTTCGTTTGGTCATTGTGCTGTCTCTGTACTAGTTACGGGTTTTGACTGGCCATTGTATTTTCTCTGTACTACTGACAGCTTTCGTTTGGTCATTGTATTGTCTCTGTACTACTTACGGGTTTTGCCTGGTCATTGTATTGTCTCTGTACTACTTACGGCTTTCGTTTGGTCATTGTATTTTCTCTGTGCTACTTACGGCTTTGGCTTGGTCATCATATTGTCTCTCTACTACTTTCGGCTTTAGTTTGTTCATTGTATTGTCTCTGTACTACTTACGGCTTTATCTTGATCAATGTATTGTCTCTGTACTATTTACGGCTTTCGTTTGTTCATTGTATTGTCTCTGTACTACTTACGGCTTTATCTTGATCAATGTATTGTCTCTGTACTACTTACGGCTTTAGCTTGGTCAATGTGTTGTCTCTGTACTACTTACGGCTTTCGCTTGGTCATTGTATTGTCTCTGTACTATTTATGGCTTTCGTTTGTTCATTGTATTGTCTCTGTGCTTCGTACGGCTTTGGCTTGGTCATTGTATTGTTTCTGTACTACTTACGACATTTGCTTGGTCATTGTATTGTCTCTGTACTACATACGGCTTTCGCTTGGTCATTATATTTCAATGTACTAATTACGGCTTTCGTTTGGTCATTGAGTTGTATATATACTACTTACGGCTTTGGCTTGGTCATCATATTGTCTCTCTACTACTTTCGGCTTTAGTTTGTTCATTGTATTGTTTCTGTACTACTTACGGCTTTCCTTTGATCATTGTATAGTCTTTGTATTACTTACGGCTTTTGCCTGGTCATTGTATTGTTTCTGTACTGCATACGGCTTTCCTTTGGTCACTGTATTGTCTCTGTACTACTTACGGCTTTCGCTTGGTCATTCCATTGTCTCTGTATTACTTGCGGCTTTCGTTTGGTCATTGTCATTGTATTGTCCCTGTACTCCGCTAGGCTTTCGCTTGGTCATTGTATTGTTTCTGTACTACTAACGGCTTTCGTTTGGTTATTGTATTGTTTCTGTGCTACTTAAAGCTTTCGCTTGGTCATTGTGCTGTCGTTGTACCACTTGCGACTTTCGCTTGGTCATTGCATAGTCTCTGTACTACTTACGGCTTTCCTTTGGTCATTGTATTGTGTCTGGACAACTTACGGCTTTCGCTTGGTCATTGTATTGTCTCTGTATTACTTGCGGCTTTCGTTTGGTCATTGTATTTTCTCTGTGCCACTTACGCCTTTGGCTTGGTCATCATATTGTCTCTCTACTACTTTCGGCTTTAGTTTGTTCATTGTATTGTCTCTGTACTACTTACGGCTTTAGCTTGGTCAATGTGTTGTCTCTGTACTACTTACGGCTTTCGCTTGGTCATTGTATTGTCTCTGTACTATTTACGGCTTTCGTTTGTTCATTGTATTGTCTCTGTGCTTCGTACGGCTTTGGCTTGGTCATTGTATTGTTTCTGTACTACTTACGACATTTGCTTGGTCATTGTGTTGTCTCTGTACTACATACGGCTTTCGCTTGGTCATTATAGTTCAATGTACTAATTACGGCTTTCGCTTGGTCATTGAGTTGTATATATACTACTTACGGCTTTCGTTGGGTCATTGTATTGCCTCTGTATTACTTGTGTCGTTTGTTCATTGTATTGTCTCTGGTCTACTTACGGCTTTCGTTTGGTCATTGTATTCTCCCTGTACTACTTACGACTTTCGCTTGGTCATTGTATTGTCTGTGTACTACTTACGACTTTCGCTTGGTCATGGTATATTATCTATGTTACTTACGGCTTACATTTGGTCATTGTATTGTCTCTGCACTACTTATGGCTTTTGTGTCGTCATTGTATTGTCTCTCTACTACTTACGACTTTCGTTTGGTCATTGTATTGTTTCTGTACTACTTACGACTTTCGTTTGGTCATTGTATTGTTTCTGTACTACTTACGGCTTTCGCTTGGTCATTGTATTGTCTCTGTACTACTTACGGGTTTCGTTTGTCATTGTATTCTCCCTGTACTACTTACGACTTTCGCTTGGTCATTGTATTCTCTGTGTACTACTTATGGCTTTTGTGTCGTCATTGTATTGTCTCTCTACTACTTACGACTTTCGTTTGGTCATTGTATTGTTTCTGTACTACTTACGGCTTTTGTTTGGTCATTGTATTGTCTCTGTACTACTTACGGGTTTTGCCTGGCCATTGTATTGTCTCTGTACTACTGACAGCTTTCGTTTGGTCATTGTATTGTCTCTGCTCTACTTATCGCTTTTGTGTCGTCATTGTATTGTCTCTCTACTACTTACGACTTTCGTTTGGTCATTGTATTGTTTCTGTACTACTTACGGCTTTTGTTTGGTCATTGTATTGTCTCTGTACTACTTACGACTTTCGTTTAGTCATTGTATTGTCTCTGTACTACTTACGGGTTTTGCCTGGCCATTGTATTGTCTCTGTACTACTGACAGCTTTCGTTTGGTCATTGTATTGTCTCTGTACTACTTACGACTTTCGTCTGGTCATTGTATTGTCTCTGTACTAGTTACGGGTTTTGCCTCGCCATTGTATTTTCTCTGTACTACTGACAGCTTTCGTTTGGTCATTGTATTGTCTCTGTACTACTTACGGGTTTTGCCTGTTCATTGTATTGTCTCTGTACTACTTACGGCTTTCGTTTGGTCATTGTATTTTCTCTGTGCTACTTACGGCTTTGGCTTAGTCATCATATTGTCTCTCTACTACTTTCGGCTTTAGTTTGTTCATTGTATTGTCTCTGTACTACTTACGGCTTTAGCTTGGTCAATGTATTGTCTCTGTACTACTTACGGCTTTCGCTTGGTCATTGTATTGTCTCTGTACTATTTACGGCTTTCGTTTGTTCATTGTATTGTCTCTGTGCTTCGTACGGCTTTGGCTTGGTCATTGTATTGTTTCTGTACTACTTACGACATTTGCTTGGTCATTGTATTGTCTCTGTACTACATACGGCTTTCGCTTGGTCATTATATTTCAATGTACTAATTACGGCTTTCGTTTGGTCATTGAGTTGTATATATACTACTTACTACTTTGGTTTGGTCATCATATTGTCTCTCTACTACTTTCGGCTTTAGTTTGTTCATTGTATTGTTTCTGTACTACTTACGGCTTTCCTTTGATCATTGTATAGTCTTTGTATTACTTACGGCTTTTGTCTGGTCATTGTATTGTTTCTGTACTGCATACGACTTTCCTTTGGTCACTGTATTGTCTCTGTACTACTTACGGCTTTCGTTTGGTCATTGTATTTTCTCTGTGCTACTTACGGCTTTGGCTTGGTCATCATATTGTCTCTCTACTACTTTCGGCTTTAGTTTGTTCATTGTATTGTCTCTGTACTACTTACGGCTTTAGCTTGGTCAATGTATTGTCTCTGTACTACTTACGGTTTTCGCTTGGTCATTGTATTGTCTCTGTGCTTCGTACGGCTTTGGCTTGGTCATTGTATTGTTTCTGTACTACTTACGACATTTGCTTGGTCATTATATTGTCTCTGTACTACATACGGCTTTCGCTTGGTCATTATATTTCAATGTACTAATTACGGCTTTCGCTTGGTCATTGAGTTGTATATATACTACTTACGGCTTTGGCTTGGTCATCATATTGTCTCTCAACTACTTTCGGCTTTAGTTTGTTCATTGTATTGTTTCTGTACTACTTACGGCTTTCCTTTGATCATTGTATAGTCTTTGTATTACTTACGGCTTTTGCCTGGTCATTGTATTGTTTCTGTACTGCATACGGCTTTCCTTTGGTCACTGTATTGTCTCTGTACTACTTACGGCTTTCGCTTGGTCATTCCATTGTCTTTGTATTACTTGCGCTTTCGTTTGGTCATTGTCATTGTATTGTCCCTGTACTCCGCTAGGCTTTCGCTTGGTCATTGCATTGTTTCTGTACTACTAACGGCTTTCGTTTGGTTATTGTATTGTCTCTGTGCTACTTAAAGCTTTCGCTTGGTCATTGTGCTGTCTTTGTACCACTTGCGGCTTTCGCTTGGTCATTGTATAGTCTCTGTACTACTTACGGCTTTCCTTTGGTCATTGTATTGTGTCTGGACAACTTACGGCTTTCGCTTGGTCATTGTATTGTCTCTGTATTACTTGCGGCTTTCGTTTGGTCATTGTATTGTCTCTACTCCGCACGGCTTTGGTTTGGTCATTGTATTGTCTTTCTACTACTTACGGCTTTCGTTTGGTCTTTGTATTGTCTCTGTACTACTTACGCTTTCGCTTGGTCATTGTATTGTCTCTGTACTATTGACGGCTTTCGTTTGTTCATTGTATTGTCTCTGTGCTTCGTACGGCTTTGGCTTGGTCATTGTATTGTTTCTGTACTACTTACGACATTTGCTTGGTCATTGTATTGTATCTGTACTACATACGGCTTTCGCTTGGTCATTATATTTCAATGTACTAATTACGGCTTTCGTTTGGTCATTGACTTGTATATATACTACTTACGGCTTTCGTTGGGTCATTGTATTGTCTCTGTACTACTTGTGTCGTTTGTTCATTGTATTGTCTCTGGTCTACTTACGGCTTTCGTTTGGTCATTGTATTCTCCCTGTACTACTTACGACTTTCGCTTGGTCATTGTATTCTCTGTGTACTACTTACCGCTTTCGCTTGGTCATAGTATATTATCTATGTTACTTTCGGCTTACATTTGGTCATTGTATTGTCTCTGCACTACTTATGGCTTTTGTGTCGTCATTGTATTGTCTCTCTACTACTTACGACTTTCGTTTGGTCATTGTATTGTTTCTGTACTACTTACTGCTTTTGTTTGGTCATTGTATTGTCTCTGTACTACTTACGACTTTCGTTTGGTCATTGTATTGTCTCTGTACTACTTACGGGTTTTGCCTGGCCATTGTATTGTCTATGTACTACTGACAGCTTTCGTTTGGTCATTGTATTGTCTCTGCTCTACTTACGGTTTTCGCTTGGTCATTGTATTGTCTCTGTACTACTTACGGGTTTTGCCTGGTCATTGTATTGTCTCTGTACTACTTACGGCTTTCGTTTGGTCATTGTATTTTCTCTGTGCTACTTACGGCTTTGGCTTAGTCATCATATTGTCTCTCTACTACTTTCGGCTTTAGCTTGTTCATTGTATTGTCTCTGTACTACTTACGGCTTTAGCTTGGTCAATGTATTGTCTATGTACTACTTACGGCTTTCGCTTGGTCATTGTATTGTCTCTGTACTATTTACGGCTTTCATTTGTTCATTGTATTGTCTCTGTGCTTCGTACGGCTTTGGCTTGGTCATTGTATTGTTTCTGTACTACTTACGACATTTGCTTGGTCATTGTATTGTCTCTGTACTACATACCGCTTTCCCTTGGTCATTATATTTCAATGTACTAATTACGTCTTTCGTTTGGTCATTGAGTTGTATATATACTACTTACGGCTTTGGCTTGGTCATCATATTGTCTCTCTACTACTTTCGGCTTTAGTTTGTTCATTGTATTGTTTATGTACTACTTACGGCTTTCCTTTGATCATTGTATAGTCTTTGTATTACTTACGGCTTTTGCCTGGTCATTGTATTGTTTCTGTACTGCATACGGCTTTCCTTTGGTCACTGTATTGTCTCTGTACTACTTACGGCTTTCGTTTGGTCATTGTATTTTCTCTGTGCTACTTACGGCTTTGGCTTGGTCATCATATTGTCTCTCTACTACTTTCGGCTTTAGTTTCTTCATTGTATTGTCTCTGTACTACTTACGGCTTTCGCTTGGTCAATGTATTGTCTCTGTACTACTTACGGCTTTCGCTTGGTCATTGTATTTTCTCTGTGCTACTTACGGCTTTGGCTTAGTCATCATATTGTCTCTCTACTACTTTCGGCTTTAGCTTGTTCATTGTATTGTCTCTGTACTACTTACGGCTTTAGCTTGGTCAATGTATTGTCTCTGTACTACTTACGGCTTTCGCTTGGTCATTGTATTGTCTCTGTACTATTTACGGCTTTCGTTTGTTCATTGTATTTTCTCTGTGCTTCGTACGGCTTTGGCTTGGTCATTGTATTGTTTCTGTACTACTTACGACATTTGCTTGGTCATTATATTGTCTCTGTACTACATACGGCTTTCGCTTGGTCATTATATTTCAATGTACTAATTACGGCTTTCGCTTGGTCATTGAGTTGTATATATACTACTTACGGCTTTGGCTTGGTCATCATATTGTCTCTCTACTACTTTCGGCTTTAGTTTGTTCATTGTATTGTTTCTGTACTACTTACGGCTTTCCTTTGATCATTGTATAGTCTTTGTATTACTTACGGCTTTTGCCTGGTCATTGTATTGTTTCTGTACTGCATACGGCTTTCCTTTGGTCACTGTATTGTCTCTGTACTACTTACGGCTTTCGCTTGGTCATTCCATTGTCTTTGTATTACTTGCGGCTTTCGTTTGGTCATTGTCATTGTATTGTCCCTGTACTCCGCTAGGCTTTCGCTTGGTCATTGTATTGTCTCTGTACTACTTACGGGTTTCGTTTGTCATTGTATTTTCTCTGTGCTACTTACGACTTTGGCTTGGTCATCATATTGTCTCTCTACTACTTTCGGCTTTAGTTTGTTCATTGTATTGTCTCTGTACTACTTACGGCTTTAGCTTGGTCAATGTGTTGTCTCTGTACTACTTACGGCTTTCGCTTGGTCATTGTATTGTCTCTGTACTATTTACGGCTTTCGTTTGTTCATTGTATTGTCTCTGTGCTTCGTACGGCTTTGGCTTGGTCATTGTATTGTTTCTGTACTACTTACGACATTTGCTTGGTCATTGTATTGTATCTGTACTACATACGGCTTTCGCTTGGTCATTATATTTCAATGTACTAATTACGGCTTTCGTTTGGTCATTGAGTTGTATATATACTACTTACGGCTTTCGTTGGGTCATTGTATTGTCTTTGTACTACTTGTGTCGTTTGTTCATTGTATTGTCTCTGGTCTACTTACGCTTTCGTTTGGTCATTGTATTCTCCCTGTACTACTTACGACTTTCGCTTGGTCATTGTATTCTCTGTGCACTACTTATGGCTTTTGTGTCGTCATTGTATTGTCTCTCTACTACTTACGACTTTCGTTTGGTCATTGTATTGTTTCTGTACTACTTACGGCTTTTGTTTGGTCATTGTATTGTCTCTGTACTACTTACGGGTTTTGCCTGGCCATTGTATTGTCTCTGTACTACTGACAGCTTTCGTTTGGTCATTGTATTGTCTCTGCTCTACTTATCGCTTTTGTGTCGTCATTGTATTGTCTCTCTACTACTTACGACTTTCGTTTGGTCATTGTATTGTTTCTGTACTACTTACGGCTTTTGTTTGGTCATTGTATTGTCTCTGTACTACTTACGACTTTCGTTTGGTCATTGTATTGTCTCTGTACTACTTACGGGTTTTGCCTGGCCATTGTATTGTCTCTGTACTACTGACAGCTTTCGTTTGGTCATTGTATTGTCTCTGTACTACTTACGACTTTCGTCTGGTCATTGTATTGTCTCTGTACTAGTTACGGGTTTTGCCTGGCCATTGTATTTTCTCTGTACTACTGACAGCTTTCGTTTGGTCATTGTATTGTCTCTGTACTACTTACGGGTTTTGCCTGGTCATTGTATTGTCTCTGTACTACTTACGGCTTTCGTTTGGTCATTGTATTTTCTCTGTGCTACTTACGGCTTTGGCTTAGTCATCATATTGTCTCTCTACTACTTTCGGCTTTAGCTTGTTCATTGTATTGTCTCTGTACTACTTACGGCTTTAGCTTGGTCAATGTATTGTCTCTGTACTACTTACGGCTTTCGCTTGGTCATTGTATTGTCTCTGTACTATTTACGGCTTTCGTTTGTTCATTGTATTGTCTCTGTGCTTCTTACGGCTTTGGCTTGGTCATTGTATTGTTTCTGTACTACTTACGACATTTGCTTGGTCATTGTATTGTCTCTGTACTACATACGGCTTTCGCTTGGTCATTATATTTCAATGTACTAATTACGGCTTTCGTTTGGTCATTGAGTTGTATATATACTACTTACTACTTTGGTTTGGTCATCATATTGTCTCTCTACTACTTTCGGCTTTAGTTTGTTCATTGTATTGTTTCTGTACTACTTACGGCTTTCCTTTGATCATTGTATAGTCTTTGTATTACTTACGACTTTTGTCTGGTCATTGTATTGTTTCTGTACTGCATACGACTTTCCTTTGGTCACTGTATTGTCTCTGTACTACTTACGGCTTTCGTTTGGTCATTGTATTTTCTCTGTGCTACTTACGGCTTTGGCTTGGTCATCATATTGTCTCTCTACTACTTTCGGCTTTAGTTTGTTCATTGTATTGTCTCTGTACTACTTACGGCTTTAGCTTGGTCAATGTATTGTCTCTGTACTACTTACGGTTTTCGCTTGGTCATTGTATTGTCTCTGTGCTTCGTACGGCTTTGGCTTGGTCATTGTATTGTTTCTGTACTACTTACGACATTTGCTTGGTCATTATATTGTCTCTGTACTACATACGGCTTTCGCTTGGTCATTATATTTCAATGTACTAATTACGGCTTTCGTTTGGTCATTGACTTGTATATATACTACTTACGGCTTTCGTTGGGTCATTGTATTGTCTCTGTACTACTTGTGTCGTTTGTTCATTGTATTGTCTCTGGTCTACTTACGGCTTTCGTTTGGTCATTGTATTCTCCCTGTACTACTTACGACTTTCGCTTGGTCATTGTATTCTCTGTGTACTACTTACCGCTTTCGCTTGGTCATAGTATATTATCTATGTTACTTTCGGCTTACATTTGGTCATTGTATTGTCTCTGCACTACTTATGGCTTTTGTGTCGTCATTGTATTGTCTCTCTACTACTTACGACTTTCGTTTGGTCATTGTATTGTTTCTGTACTACTTACGGCTTTTGTTTGGTCATTGTATTGTCTCTGTACTACTTACGGTTTTCGCTTGGTCATTGTATTGTCTCTGTGCTTCGTACGGCTCTGGCTTGGTCATTGTATTGTTTCTGTACTACTTACGACATTTGCTTGGTCATTATATTGTCTCTGTACTACATACGGCTTTCGCTTGGTCATTATATTTCAATGTACTAATTACGGCTTTCGCTTGGTCATTGAGTTGTATATATACTACTTACGGCTTTGGCTTGGTCATCATATTGTCTCTCAACTACTTTCGGCTTTAGTTTGTTCATTGTATTGTTTCTGTACTACTTACGGCTTTCCTTTGATCATTGTATAGTCTTTGTATTACTTACGGCTTTTGCCTGGTCATTGTATTGTTTCTGTACTGCATACGGCTTTCCTTTGGTCACTGTATTGTCTCTGTACTACTTACGGCTTTCGCTTGGTCATTCCATTGTCTTTGTATTACTTGCGGCTTTCGTTTGGTCATTGTCATTGTATTGTCCCTGTACTCCGCTAGGCTTTCGCTTGGTCATTGCATTGTTTCTGTACTACTAACGGCTTTCGTTTGGTTATTGTATTGTCTCTGTGCTACTTAAAGCTTTCGCTTGGTCATTGTGCTGTCTTTGTACCACTTGCGGCTTTCGCTTGGTCATTGTATAGTCTCTGTACTACTTACGGCTTTCCTTTGGTCATTGTATTGTGTCTGGACAACTTACGGCTTTCGCTTGGTCATTGTATTGTCTCTGTATTACTTGCGGCTTTCGTTTGGTCATTGTATTGTCTCTACTCCGCACGGCTTTGGTTTGGTCATTGTATTGTCTTTCTACTACTTACGGCTTTCGTTTGGTCTTTGTATTGTCTCTGTACTACTTACGCTTTCGCTTGGTCATTGTATTGTCTCTGTACTATTGACGGCTTTCGTTTGTTCATTGTATTGTCTCTGTGCTTCGTACGGCTTTGGCTTGGTCATTGTATTGTTTCTGTACTACTTACGACATTTGCTTGGTCATTGTATTGTATCTGTACTACATACGGCTTTCGCTTGGTCATTATATTTCAATGTACTAATTACGGCTTTCGTTTGGTCATTGACTTGTATATATACTACTTACGGCTTTCGTTGGGTCATTGTATTGTCTCTGTACTACTTGTGTCGTTTGTTCATTGTATTGTCTCTGGTCTACTTACGGCTTTCGTTTGGTCATTGTATTCTCCCTGTACTACTTACGACTTTCGCTTGGTCATTGTATTCTCTGTGTACTACTTACCGCTTTCGCTTGGTCATAGTATATTATCTATGTTACTTTCGGCTTACATTTGGTCATTGTATTGTCTCTGCACTACTTATGGCTTTTGTGTCGTCATTGTATTGTCTCTCTACTACTTACGACTTTCGTTTGGTCATTGTATTGTTTCTGTACTACTTACTGCTTTTGTTTGGTCATTGTATTGTCTCTGTACTACTTACGACTTTCGTTTGGTCATTGCATTGTCTCTGTACTACTTACGGGTTTTGCCTGGCCATTGTATTGTCTATGTACTACTGACAGCTTTCGTTTGGTCATTGTATTGTCTCTGCTCTACTTACGGTTTTCGCTTGGTCATTGTATTGTCTCTGTACTACTTACGGGTTTTGCCTGGTCATTGTATTGTCTCTGTACTACTTACGGCTTTCGTTTGGTCATTGTATTTTCTCTGTGCTACTTACGGCTTTGGCTTAGTCATCATATTGTCTCTCTACTACTTTCGGCTTTAGCTTGTTCATTGTATTGTCTCTGTACTACTTACGGCTTTAGCTTGGTCAATGTATTGTCTATGTACTACTTACGGCTTTCGCTTGGTCATTGTATTGTCTCTGTACTATTTACGGCTTTCATTTGTTCATTGTATTGTCTCTGTGCTTCGTACGGCTTTGGCTTGGTCATTGTATTGTTTCTGTACTACTTACGACATTTGCTTGGTCATTGTATTGTCTCTGTACTACATACCGCTTTCCCTTGGTCATTATATTTCAATGTACTAATTACGGCTTTCGTTTGGTCATTGAGTTGTATATATACTACTTACGGCTTTGGCTTGGTCATCATATTGTCTCTCTACTACTTTCGGCTTTAGTTTGTTCATTGTATTGTTTATGTACTACTTACGGCTTTCCTTTGATCATTGTATAGTCTTTGTATTACTTACGGCTTTTGCCTGGTCATTGTATTGTTTCTGTACTGCATACGGCTTTCCTTTGGTCACTGTATTGTCTCTGTACTACTTACGGCTTTCGTTTGGTCATTGTATTTTCTCTGTGCTACTTACGGCTTTGGCTTGGTCATCATATTGTCTCTCTACTACTTTCGGCTTTAGTTTCTTCATTGTATTGTCTCTGTACTACTTACGGCTTTCGCTTGGTCAATGTATTGTCTCTGTACTACTTACGGCTTTCGCTTGGTCATTGTATTGTCTCTGTGCTTCGTACGGCTTTGGCTTGGTCATTGTATTGTTTCTGTACTACTTACGACATTTGCTTGGTCATTATATTGTCTCTGTACTACATACGGCTTTCGCTTGGTCATTATATTTCAATGTACTAATTACGGCTTTCGCTTGGTCATTGAGTTGTATATATACTACTTACGGCTTTGGCTTGGTCATCATATTGTCTCTCTACTACTTTCGGCTTTAGTTTGTTCATTGTATTGTTTCTGTACTACTTACGGCTTTCCTTTGATCATTGTATAGTCTTTGTATTACTTACGGCTTTTGCCTGGTCATTGTATTGTTTCTGTAGTGCATACGGCTTTCCTTTGGTCACTGTATTGTCTCTGTACTACTTACGGCTTTCGCTTGGTCATTCCATTGTCTTTGTATTACTTGTGGCTTTCGTTTGGTCATTGTCATTGTATTGTCCCTGTACTCCGCTAGGCTTTCGCTTGGTCATTGTATTGTTTCTGTACTACTAACGGCTTTCGTTTGGTTATTGTATTGTCTCTGTGCTACTTAAAGCTTTCGCTTGGTCATTGTGCTGTCTTTGTACCACTTGCGGCTTTCGCTTGGTCATTGTATAGTCTCTGTCCTACTTACGGCTTTCCTTTGGTCATTGTATTGTGTCTGGACAACTTACGGCTTTCGCTTGGTCATTGTATTGTCTCTGTATTACTTGCGGCTTTCGTTTGGTCATTGTATTGTCTCTACTCCGCACGGCTTTGGTTTGGTCATTGTATTGTCTTTCTACTACTTACGGCTTTCGTTTGGTCTTTGTATTGTCTCTGTACTACTTACGCTTTCGTTTGTTCATTGTATTGTCTCTGTTCTACTTACGGTTTTTGATTGGTCATTGTTTTGTCTCTGTACTACTGACGGCTTCCGTTTGGTCATTGTATAGTCTCTGTACTACTTACGGCTTTCGTTTGGTGATTGTATTGTCTCAGTACTACTTACGGCTTTCGCGTGGTCATTGTATTGTCTATGTATTACTTACGACTTTCGTTTGGTCATTGTATTGTCTCTGTACTATGTACGACCTTCTTTTGGTCATTGTATTGTGTCTGTACTACATACGTGTTTTGCCTGGTCATTGTTTTGTCTCTGTACTACTGACGGCTTTCGTTTGGTCATTGCATTGTCGCTGTACTACTTACGGCTTTCGCTTGGTCATTGTATTGTCTATGTACTACTTACGGCTTTCGTTTGGTCATTGTATTGTCTATGTACTACTTAAGGCTTTTATTTTGTCATTTTATTGTCTCTGTACTACTTACGGCTTTCGTTTGGTCATTGTATTGTCTCTGAACTACTTACGGTTTTAGTTTGCTCATTGTATTGTCTCTGAACTATTTACGACTTTCTTTTGGTCATTGTATTGTTTCTGTACTACTTACGACTTTCGTTTGGTCATTGTATTGTGGCTGTACTACATACGGCTTTCGCTTGGTCATTGCATTGTCTCTGTGCTACTTACGGCTTTCCTGTGGTTATTTTGTTGTGTCTGGACTACTTACGACTTTCGCTTGGTCATTGCATAGTCACTGTACTACTTTCGGCTTTTGTTTCATCATTGTTTTGTCTCTGTGCTACTTAAGGCTTTCGTTTGGTCATTGTGTTGTCTCTGTACTATTTACGGCTTTCGTTTGGTCATTGTATTGTCTCTGTACTACATACGACTTTAAATGGGTCATTGTATTTTCCCTGTACTACTTACGGCTTTCGTTTGGACATTTGATTTTCTCTGTACTACTTACGGCGTTGGCTTGGTCATTTTATTGTCTCTGTAATACTTACGGCTTTCGGTTGGACATTGCATTGTCTCCGTGATACTTACGGCTTTCGTTTGGTCATTGTATTGTCGCTGTACTACTTACGGCTTTCGTTTGGTCATTGCATTATCTGTGTACTACTTACGTCTTTTCTTTGGTCATTTTATTCTCTCTGTACTACTTACAGCTTTCACTTGGTCATTGTATTGTCTCTGTACTACTTACGGCTTTTGATTACACATTTGGTATTATCAATGGGATTGTAACACGAATAACGTGATGGTGCTACTAGTACCACTTCTGGAGTACATGAGTCAACCCATGAGTTTTCACTGAGATTGAAACAAGAGTGACACGATAGTGCCACTAGCACCACTTCTGGAGTACATGAGTTAACCCATCTTTTTTCAATCAGTTTGTAAGAAGAGTAACACGATGGTGCCACTAATACCATTTCTGGAGTACATGAGTTAAACCATGAGTTTTCGCTGAGATTGTAACAAGAGTAATGCGATGGTGTCACTAGTACCATTTCTGGAGTACATGAGTTAACCCATGAGTTTTCACTGAGATTGTAACAGGAGTAACACAACGGTGCCACTAGTACCATTTCTGGAGTACATGAGTTAACCCATGAGTATTCACTGAGATTATAACAAAAGTAACACGATTGTGCCACTAGTTCCTTTTCTGGAGTACATGAGTTAACCCGTGAGTTTTCACTGAGATTGTAACAAGAGTAACACAATGGTGCCACTTGTACCACTTCTGGAGTACATGAGCTAACCCATGAGTTTTCACTGAGATTGTCACAAGAGTAACACGATCGTGCCACTAGTACCACTTCTGGAGTACATGAGTTAACCTATGAGTTTTCACTGAGATTGTAGCAAGTGTAACACGATGGTGCCACCAGTGCCACTTCTGGAGTACATGAGTTAACCCATGAGTTTTCACTGAGTCGTAACAAGAGTAACTCGATAGTGCCACTTGTACCACTTCTGGAGTACATGGGTTAACCCATGAGTTTTCACTGAGATTGTATCAAGAGTAACACGACAGTGCCACTAGTGCCACTTCTGGAGTATATGAGTTATCCCGTGAGTTTTCACTGAGATTGTAACAAGAGTAACACGACTGTTCGACTTGTGCCACTTCTGGAGTACATGAGTTAGCCCGTGAGTTTTCACAGAGATTGTAACAAGAGTGACACGATAGTGCCACTAGTGCCACTTCTGGAGTACATGAGTTAACCCATGAGTTTTCACTGAGTTGCAACAAGAGTAACACGATAGTGCCACTAGTACCACTTCTGGAGTACATGAGTTAACCCATGAGTTTTCACTGAGTTGCAACAAGAGTATCACGATAGTGCCACTTGTACCACTTCTGGAGTACATGGGTTAACCCATTAGTTTTCACTGGGTTTGTATGAAGAGTAACACGACGGTGCCACTAGTGCCACTTCTGGAGTACATGAGTTAACCCATGAGTTTTCACTGAGATTGTAGCAAGTGTAACACGATGGTGCCACCAGTGCCACTTCTGGAGTACATGAGTTAACCCATCAGTTTTAACTGAGTTGTAACAAGAGTAACACGATAGTGCCACTTGTACCACTTCTGGAGTAGATGGGTTAACCCATGAGTTTTCACTGAGATTGTATCAAGAGTAGCACGACAGTGCCACTAGTGCCACTTCTGGAGTATACGAGTTATCCCGTGAGTTTTCACTGAGATTGTAACAAGAGTAACACGACGGTTCGACTTGTGCCACTTCTGGAGTACATGAGTTAACCCATGAGTTTTCACAGAGATTGTAACAAGAGTAACACGATAGTGCCACTAGTGCCACTTCTGGAGTACATGAGTTAACCCATGAGTTTTCACTGAGATTGTAACAAGAGTAACACGATAATGCCACTTGTGCCACTTCTGGAGTACATGGGTTAACCCATGATTTTTCACTGAGATTGCATCAAGAGTAACACGACAGTGCCACTAGTGCCACTTCTGGAGTATATGAGTTATCACATGAGTTTTAACTGAGATTATAACAAGAGTAAAACGATGGTGCCATTAGAACCACTGCTGCAGTACATGAGCTAACCCATGAGTTTTCACTGAGATTATAACAAGAGTAACACGATGGTACCACTAGTACCACTTCTGGAGTACATGAGTTAATCCATGAGTTTTCACTGAGTGTCAACAAGAGTAACACGATAGTGCCACTTGTACTACTTCTGGAGTACATGGGTTAACCCATGAGTTTTCACTGAGTTTGTATCAAGAGTAACACGATGGTGCCACTGTACCACTTCTGGAGTACATGGGTCAACCCATGAGTTTTCACTGAGATTGTATCAAGAGTAACACGACGGTGCCACTAGTACCATTTCTGGAGTACATGGGTCAACCCATGAGTTTTCACTGAGATTGTATCAAGAGTAACACGACGGTGCCACTAGTACCATTTCTGGAGTACATGAGTTATCCCATGAGTTTTCACTGAGATTGTAACAAGAGTAACACAATGGTGCCACTAGTACCACTTCTGGAGTACATGAGTTAACCCATGAGTTTTCACTGTGTTTGTATCAAGAGTAACATGATGGTGCCACTAGTACCACTTCTGGAGTACATGAGTTAATCCATGAGTTTTCACTGAGTGTCAACAAGAGTAACACGATAGTGCCACTTGTACTACTTCTGGAGTACATGGGTTAACCCATGAGTTTTCACTGAGTTTGTATCAAGAGTAACACGATGGTGCCACTGTACCACTTCTGGAGTACATGGGTCAACCCATGAGTTTTCACTGAGATTGTATCAAGAGTAACACGACGGTGCCACTAGTGCCACTTCTGGAGTATATGAGTTAACCCGTGAGTTTTCACTGAGATTGTAACAAGAGTAAAACGACGGTGCCACTAGTACCACTTCTGGACTACATGAGTTAACCTAAGAGTTTTCACTGAGATTGCAACAAGAGCAATACGATGGTGCCACTAGTACCATTTCTGGAGTACATGGGTCAACCCATGAGTTTTCACTGAGATTGTATCAAGAGTAACACGACGGTGCCACTAGTACCATTTCTGGAGTACATGAGTTAACCCATGAGTTTTCACTGAGATTGTAACAAGAGTAACACAATGGTGCCACTAGTACCACTTCTGGAGTACATGAGTTAACCCATGAGTTTTCACTGTGTTTGTATCAAGAGTAACACGATGGTGCTACTAGTACCACTTCTGGAGTACATGAGATAGTCCAAGAGTTTTCACTGATATTGTAACAAGAGTAACGCGATGGTGCCACTAGTGCCACTTCTGCACTACATGAGTTAGCCCATGAGTTTTCTCTTAGATTTTATCAAGAGTAACATGATGGTGCCACTAGTACCACTTCAGGAGTACATGAGTTAGCCCATGAATTTTCACTGAGATTGCAACAAGAGTAACACGATGGTGCTACTAGTGCCACTTCTGGAGTACATGAGTTAAACCATGAGTTTTCACTGAGATTATAACAAGAGTAATACGATGGTGTCACTAGTACCATTTCTGGTGTACATGAGCTAACCCATGAGTTTTCACTGAGATTGTAACTAGAGTAACACGATGGTGCCACTAGTGCCACTTCTGGAGTCCATGAGTTAACCCATGAATTTTCACTGAGTTTGTATCAAGAGTAACACGATGGTGCCACTAGTACCACTTCTGGAGTACATGAGTTAACCCATGAATTTTCACTGAGATTGTAACAAAGGTAGCACGATGGTGCCACTAGTGTCTTTTCTGGAGTACATGAGTTAGCTCATGAGTTTTCACTGCGATTGTAACAAGAGTAACACAATGGAGCCACTAGTACCATTTCTGGATTACATGAGTTAACCCATGAGTATTCACTGAGATTGTAACAAAACTAACACGATTGTGCCACTTGTGCCTTTTCTGGAATACATGAGTTAACATATGAGCTTTCACTGAGATTGTAACAAGAGTAACACGACGGTGCGACTTGTGCCACTTCAGGAGTACATGAGTTAACCCGTGAGTTTTCACAGAGATTGTAACAAGAGTGACACGATAGTGCCACTAGTGCCACTTCTGGAGTACATGAGTTAACCCATGAGTTTTCACTGAGATTGTAACAAGAGTAAGATGATGGTGCCACTAGTACCAATCCTGGAGTACATGAGTTAACCCATGAGTTTTTACTGAGTTGCAACAAGAGTAACACGATAGTGCCACTTGTACCACTTCTGGAGTACATGGGTTAACCCATGAGTTTTCACTGAGTTTGTATGAAGAGTAACACGACGGTGCCACTAGTGCCACTTCTGGATTACATGAGTTAACCCATGAGTTTTCACTGAGATTGTAACAAGTGTAACACGATGGTGCCACCAGTGCCATTTCTAGAGTACATGAGTTAACCCATGAGTTTTCACTGAAATTGTAACAAGAGTAACACGATGGTGCCACTAGTACCACTTCTGGAGTACATGAGTTAACCCATGAGTTTTCACAGAGTAGCAATAAGAGTAACACGATAGTGCCACTTGTACCACTTCTGGAGTACATGGGTTAACCCATGAGTTTTCACTGAGTTTGTATCAAGAGTAACACGATGGTGCCACTAGTACCACTTCTGGAGTACATGGGTTAACCCATGAGTTTTCACTGAGATTGTATCAAGAGTAACACGACGGTGCCACTAGTGCCACTTCTGGAGTACATCAGTTAACCCATAAGTTTTCTCTTAGATTTTAACAAGAGTAACATGATGGTGCCACTAGTGCCACTTCTGGACTACATGAGTTAACCCATAAGTTTTCTCTTAGATTTTAACAAGAGTAACATGATGGTGCCACTAGTGCCACTTCAGGAGTACATGAGTTAACCCATGAGTTTTCGCTGAGATTGTATCAAGAGTAACAAGATGGTGCCACTTGTACCACTTCTGGAGTACATGAGTTAACCCATGAGTTGTCACTGAGATTGTAACAAGAGTAACACGATGGTGCCACTAGTGCCACTTCTGGTGTACATGAGTTAATCTATGAGTTTTCACTGAGATTGTAAAAAGAGTAACACGATGGTGTCACTAGTGCCACTTCTGAGTACATGAGTTAACCCATAAGTTTTCTCTTAGATTTTAACAAGAGTAACATGATGGTGCCACTAGTGCCACTTCAGGAGTACATGAGTTAACCCATGAGTTTTCGCTGAGATTGTATCAAGAGTAACAAGATGGTGCCACTTGTACCACTTCTGGAGTACATGAGTTAACCCATGAGTTGTCACTGAGATTGTAACAAGAGTAACACGATGGTGCCACTAGTGCCACTTCTGGTGTACATGAGTTAATCTATGAGTTTTCACTGAGATTGTAAAAAGAGTAACACGATGGTGTCACTAGTGCCACTTCTGAGTACATGAGGTAACCCATGAGTTTTCACTTAGATTGTAACAAGTATCATCATTTTTTTCTTATTAAAAATATGATATATCAAACAATATTTTTGTTAATATTCCGTTCTCAGAAATTTAAATACCTAAAGGTTGAGTTTGCTATTAGACCAATTCATATAATTCTTATTTTCATATATTGTTTTATTCCTTGGTTCTGTTATTTTTTTTCAATATTAAGTTCTCTATTGCGTATTACATGACTTATTTTTGTTGTATTTTCAATTTTTTATTTAGAAAACTGTTGACGATAACAGTAGGGTAATCAGTAACGTTAATCGAAGTAGAAACTAGATGTGTCGAAACGACAAGAATGTCCCCGTCGTGAATATTAAGGAGGATCGCAAATGTTTCATCTTTTTTTAATTCCCTCAGAAATAGGCTAAGAATAACAAACTATTGCTTAAGATCTGTATCCTCAAGCCTCCTTAAATTCACAAGATTTATTCAAGGAAACAGTATTGCCTCACCAAATCTTGATATGATGAGGAATCTACAACACTTGCATAAGAATAACAAATCTTATACCTATAAAACTTCATCTGTAACTCATCATTGTAATTCCAAATACCAAACATCAAGTTAATATCTCAAAGCATAGTGAAATAAAGTGGTAACAACTATATATTTGGCCAAAGTTAAAAGTCCAAGGTGCATAAATTAGCCCAATCGGAACGAAATTCAAACTTGATCGGTAACTCATCACTATGCACTCACGTACCAAATATCAAGTCAATATCTCAAATCATAGTGAAAAAAAGTGGCGCCAACTAAATATTTGGCCAAATTTCAAGGTGGAGTATCCGGAGAGAACCAAATTGCAAAAACCAATGGCTGCAAGTTGTCCAATGATCATTGGACCGGAACAAAATGTACAGTTGAGCTGTAACTCATCATTATACACTCATATACCATAAATCAAGTCAATATATCCGAGCATAGCGAAAAGAGTTTATATTATACATTGCTGTATTTAACTACCTCTTTTGAGAAGACAAACTGCGGGTGTCGTTTTAAGATTTTGTCCAGGTCTTCAGATGTACCTCCGGGGCTCAGCTTTATAACTATCTCATCAGCAGGCTGCGTTGGTTCTTGTGCTTCTGATGTCATTTCATTTACTGGTAACTCTGAAGTTTGAACACATTTGACGAATGTCATGACACAAAGTAAGCATATTGAATACATAACTAATGGATACCATATCTAAAAGAAATTGAGAGAAAATGAGTTCATTATATGGGTGAAACTAACTCAGTACAATATACAAAATGTATATATTTTGGCTATTTAGCACTTCGTTTTTTTCTGGTTTAGCAGAATGTACTGTAAGCGCAAATAATACCCATTCTGCAAGCTTCACGGAACCAATCAGATTCGAGATGAATTATTCATGAATACGCAGATGTATATTTTTTTCAAATGGCCTACAACCGTATCGTGGTGTATTGGCTAGCATGCTCATCTCAAGTGCGATAGATCGAGGGTTCAAGATCAGGTTGTGTCAAACAAAAGACTATCAAATTAGTATTGTAGAAGTAATCAATTGGTAGTCGCCCGGTCGACAAAGCCTTTAGCTAACATCCGGAGGTGTGTTGAAACTCCGTTTCTTTAGTATTGTATTTTCGGAATTGCCACTTCCCGATATGGATTTCCGCTTCGGACGTTCTAATTCGGAATCCAGGCGTTCTCGAACAGTACGACAGTTTGAATAAAAGTTTTTTTGCGTCATTCTGCTTCGGAACGTCATATTTGGAATCCCGACTTCCTCGTACAGTACGAGATTTCATTCGTGATTAAAACTAATTTTCAAAAATTATTTGACGGAGTGAGTTTATAAAAATAATTTAAAAAACACCCAGATATATTTCTTTCTCGATTAGTTAAAAAAATAATGCTTAAAAAGACAAACAAACAAACAAGTAAACAAACATCAATTTTTTTTTAAATTTCAATCTCATTTGATATAATTGATATATAGCAAATAGTTCATGGCACTGAGGGTCATATGGCAGTATATGGACCGGTCCGTCACCAAAAAGAATATTATTTGGACCGGTCCATATATTGCCATATGACCCGAAGTGACATGAACTATTTGCTATATTATACTTTTTATCTAAGATAATGCAGGTACCTGGCCGGTCCATATTCTACCGGTCCAAATACGAAAATAGTGACCGGCTGCGCTAAAAAAGACAAATAGGAAAAATAAAAACGTAAATTGTAATATATACATATATTATACTTTACGTTTTTATTTTCCCTATTTGTCTTTGTTAGCACAGCCGGTAAATATAACGTTATATGGACCGGGACTGGGCTGCCTCGTTTTCGATTCGGTTCCGAAACGGTACCTGCATTATTATTTTAGATAAAAAGTATAATATAGCAAATAGTTCATGTCACTTCGGGTCATATGGCAGTATATGGACCCGTCCGTCACCCCAAAAAATATTATATGGACCTCAGAAGCTTCGGTCCATATAATATTTTTTTTGTGACGGACCGGTCCATATACTGTCATATGACCCTCAGTGCCATGAACTATTTGCTATATATTTACCATCAATATATTTCAGTCAAAATATTACAATGAGTCCGAATCCGGACGTATTCCGTTTCAGGACATGAGAGCATTTGAAGAAATATTACCAAACCACAATGCAATTTAAATATAGAAATAAATGATGGTTCAATAGAAAACAACAGTGAACAGAACATAATTTTTTAATCAAACATGGGTTGGCAGGATATTAGTAAATTGTATAACTCGCTGCCGCTCGGGATGAAAGACTAATATTCGCCAATCCATGTTAAAACTTACAACACAGAATGGCTTCCATGAATTATTTATTAAATAGACCTTTGCCCATTCCCGATTTCATTCAAATATTATACGGGGCCCGGGTGGCTCAATGAGTTAGGTAGTTTGATTACCTAACAACTCATATAAGCCTACCGCCAATACGGCGTGGATTAGCGCCCGGCTTTGTGAATTATAAAAAGGGTACACTGGACTTGCAGTCGCAAGTGATACAGTTTTCCAGTTAATTGCCCATAGTCGGTGGTTCTCTCCGGATATTCCGGCTTCTTCCACCACTAACACTCGTCGCCATGATATAGCTGAAATATTGCTGAAAGTGGCATTAAGCACTAAAAATCAAATAAATCAAATACTATGCGATTTTATACCTTTTTATATGCGTTATTTTCCGTACGACGGGCAAAATGGTATCCAGGAAAGGACAACGAATCTGAGTATGATTATCTCATCATTTGTAGATATTTGAACCGGCTTAAAAAAAAATCAGAAGATAAGTTTGTAGTCAATAGAAAATTATCCGTGTGGTACATTAAAATGATTATGGGGGATATATTTACTAGTCAAAGAAAGAAACGTTACATCAGTTTTTCATATTTTTTGTTCAGCAGGTGCTCCATACATATGTTTTAATTAATTAATTAAAAAATTAGGTTATTAGCCTATCAGTTCCGGCATTGTTATTCTTTTACAGAATGACGTTACGCCAGTTTCGGGAATTCACGATTTTCATCATTTCGATAATTTAAAATGTATGCAGGTGTGCTCGATTAGAATTAAAGTTCATAAACTGTGTCGTTTGCAATTATAAACAAAAGACCACTTCAACAAACAATTTTTCTACACGTACGTCTATGCCCCGCTTACTCCAACATGAGAGGGAACGTGCTGTAGGAATGTTTCAAGCCGGATTGACACAAACAGAGATAGCAAACCATTTTAATTGCTCAAGAATGACAATTTACAGATTGCTCGTTCGTGTAAGAGCAACCGGTGTAACTGTTCTAGAACCATTTTCCCCTTAGCCATCCCCCCCCCCTCCCCCCCGGAACATTGGCTATATAGCCATCTTTCCCCCTTCCTTATCACTATTATTATTATTATTATT
This sequence comes from Bathymodiolus septemdierum, assembly GCA_963383655.1. Taxonomy (NCBI): domain Eukaryota; kingdom Metazoa; phylum Mollusca; class Bivalvia; order Mytilida; family Modiolidae; genus Bathymodiolus; species Bathymodiolus septemdierum. Next base: position 3,342,942 of record OY726528.1, read on the forward strand.
TATATACTTAGAGTAAAATACATATACATTTGTATTATGCATTATGCATGACTTTGTAAGACATGTATCACCTACCCTATATCGCATTCCTACTCGGGTGCTATTTGAAGAGTTATACATGATCAAACTTATACCACATGCTATGTCAAGCCTAGACCAATATCACCCCTAATATAAGATAATACTAATACTACTAATACTACTACTAATAATAATAATAACTAGATGACATGGAGATGGAAACTATCGCCGTTGCAAAATAAAGTCAATATCTAAAGAATCTGTTGGGGTAACAAAATGATCGTCCCATGAAAAACCCTACGTTTGAGACCTTGACCTTTGAAGGACAAAAATGAATTAAATAAGACCTTCTCACAATGGTTATCAATCACAAAATGTCATCCCTCTACAATAATTAGAGCGGACACGATTTTCTGTAGTTCACAAGAAGAGTTTGAAGATACCAAAGGGGCAATCAGAAACCGTATATCGAAGAACAGACAACATAATGGCCAAAAGAAAAAGCACAAAAGGACAAACAACGATCGGGAAAACATACATATCAAACTAAAGATCGAGTAACACGAACTCCACTAAAAACCGTGGGTGAACTTAGGTGCTCCGGAAGGGTAAGCAGTTCCTGCTCCACTAGTGGCATCCGTCGTGTTAATTTAGCTACATAACCGGTAATAAGTCGTGAATGAGGAAAGGACCGGGAAGTGTTAGCGACAAGTGGAACATATCCGTGGTCATTTGTGACACAGATATTCCAAAACGGTCAACCAAGTCATGGTGGCGGTCGTAAAATTTTCGAAGTGATGACTTCAATTTTTCCAAAAGGAACACTTGGTTCAGTAGCTACCTTGTTAGCAGCAACCCTATATCAAGGATATCCTGATATGAACCACAAGCTCTGGAATATCGTATCATCTGAGAGATGTATACTTCATATAGGTGTCCCATGAGATGAAAGGTTTGAGACCTTGACATTAGGAGTACAAATAAGAATATGATATGCGACACACCTTCTAGTAGTAGTTAACAATCATGCAAAGTTTCATCCATCTACTATGGAATAGAGAAATGACTGGTTATAAAGTTATGAAGCGGACACGAATGTGTTTCTAACAGACGGACAGAGCGATCAGCATAGGGCGTTCGCCACTATGTTGGGGGTCCCTGCTAATCTGTTACATTTTTTTTAACATTAATGCACCCTTTGGAAGTGATTTCTTCGTTTTGATATCCCAACATAATTTGGGGGAAAAAACTGCTATATAACCATTTCTCCCCTATTTGCCAAAGGGGAAAAATCTACTATATAGCCATTTTCCCGCCTATTCAGGTAAGGGGGTAATATGGCTATATAGCCATTTTTCCGGTTGGGAGAATGGCTATGGTGAAAAAATGGCTCTGTAACACCGGCACAACATCTGATCGTTGACGTAGTGGTAGACCACGAGAAACGACGTTACGTCAAGATAGACACATCACACTAATCCACTTACGTAATCGCTTTGTTTCTACTGTGGACACAGCAAGGCGAATCCCTGTTATACGTAACAACAGAATTACTGACCAAACAGTTCATAATCGGTTGCGTCAGTCTGGTCTCTGTTCACGTCGCCCTCTCAAAGGTATGGGGTTAAAAAGTCGACACAGAATTGCTAGGCTTCAATGGGCACGTGTACGTCTTCAATGGAGGCGAAACACTTGGCAGAACATTTTGTTTTCTGATGAATCCAAGTTTAATTTGAAAATTAGCGCCGGAAGAGTGCGTATGTATAGTCGTCGTAGGGAACGTTTCGCTGATGATTGTGTAAAGGAAACCGAACGATTTGGAGGCAGTGGTGTAATGGTATGGGGTGGAATTACTCATGTCGGAAAGACTAACCTTAAAATAGTGGTTGGAACTTAAATGGCATTCGCTACTGTGACGAAATTTTAGCTCCAATTGTACTCCCGTTTATTCGAACACATCACTTCAATCATGTTTTTTCAGCAAGATAACGCTAGATGCCATATTTCACGTGTTGCCATGAACTTCCTTAATGATAATCACATTCGCACCCTACCTTGGTCGGCATTATCACGGACTTAAATTTCATCGAACATTTGTGGGATGAATTTGGAAGACGCGTCCATATACGAGTTAATCCCCCTTGAATCTATTGATCAGCTTCAAAGGGCGCTCACAGATGAGTGGATTAACATTCCACAGACATTTGTCATGCGTATGATAGGATCTATGCGCCGTAGGTGTCTAGTTGTCATCAATGCAAGAGGAAAACACACACGCTATTAAACTGTTATTAACGTATTTAGGGTGTTCCGTTTTTGTTTCGCTCCCTTACAGTTTAACTGAAATGAATTTTGTGCACCTGTCTATGTTCATAACGACATAAAGACTTGAATACAATAATTCATCATAAAATATTGTTTGTATTAAAAATGTTATAAAAATAGAAAGAGGTGTAATGTTTCTTTTTTTGACTAGTATATATAATATGTTATTTTCAGTGAATTTTGCACTAAGAATGAAAGTATCCTTTTTTCCCGCAGTAAATATAAAGATTTCATATAAAATGTATAAACCGCATCGGTGGCGTAATGGTGTTCCGCCTATAATGCGGTAGATCATGGGTTCGAGTTCCGGTCGGGTCAAACTAAATACTATAACATTGTTATTTGTTGCTTCTCCGCTAAGTACGCAGCATTAATGAGAAAGAGAAAAGACTGGTTGGTTCGGAATCAGGATAATGTATCCGAGTGGAGCAATATGTCTACTTGCGGACTGTTGCTTCAATGAGCTAGCACTATGAAAATCCAACTCAATGTGTTGGTCTAGTGCAAAGCGAACCTCATCATCATGTCAACTTGTTCTCGCCATGAGATGGCTGACAAATTGCTGAATTGGCGTTAAGCAAAAATCACTCACAAACTGAAATGTTTAATTTTAGAATCAAAGTTGGAAATGTGCAAAGATCTATCAATTAACTAATGGTTATTCCGCAATGCACTAAAAGAACATTAACACATCAACAAAGTTTTCTTAAAAAAAAAGGTCTACTTACATTAACTGAACTACTTAACATACAATCTTTAAGTAATACATCCCCTATTTCCTTAATAAGATTACAACACGATTTAAAAAAAAAAACGCGTGTCGCCACTTAAATTTATATTTGCTTTGGAAATCAACTTAAGAAATCCAACATCATTAGAGAAATTTCAAACCAGCATTTGAACGTAATGTGATAATTATGTACTTTCATTAAGTAATTCCTATGTTTGGGCCGCATCATAAATAACTGATGGCAATTTATTACATTTCGTCATTCTATCCTAGTAGTAGCGGATTTTGTATAAACGGAAATGATATAATTGCATGATGAGTAAAATCATGGTTTATTACATATAATATGTAATTATAATCAAATTAATTAAGTAATCTTAATAACGGATGAAAATCCTAGCAATAAACAATTCACCTCCGTGAGCTTTTGAACTTGTAAGAAGAGTTTGAAGATATCAAAGGAATAATTAGAAACGGTATATTGAAGAAGAACAGACAACACAATGGTACAAAAGGACAAACAACGATCTACAAAACATACGCATAAAGCTAAAAGATCGAGTACCACGAACGAACCCCACTAAAAACCGAGGAGAATTCGAGTGATCCGAAAGGGTAAGCAGTTCCTGCTCTAATAGTGACACCCGTCGTGTAAATCTAGTAACACACCCGGTGATAAGTCATGAATGAGGAAAGGACCGAGAAATGTTTACGACAAGTGGAACATATACGTGGTCATTTGTGACACAGATATTCCATAATGGTCAACCAAGGAACCAACGTGTCTAAATATTATGTTGATAACAGTGTATTTGACATCTATCGGGGTTTATGTTAGCAAAGTACAAACATAATTGGCGTAAAAGCGAGAAACTGCAACAAATTTAATTACATTGCACAATGTACAGGTGCAAATAAGTTCATTATTTAACCTACGTTCCATAACGTACGTTATAGTTATGACAATAGTTATCTCCCTTATTTTAGAATATGATCATGCGATCACAAATGCATGCTGGTTGGCAGTAAAAGTGAATGCAATTCTGATATCTGTGATTTCATATTAAACATTTATTGCATGCTGGTGAGGGAAATATGAAAATTGATTCACCCAAGAGTATCATATTCCCCGATGGCAATGCTCGAGGTGAATATGATACTCGTGGGTAAATACATTTTCATATTTCCTGTACCCGCATGCTATAACTATTTATTATAGCGAATGAAACTAAGAACACACATATATGTAAAATACTGCTGGCAAGCATATTTTAAGTCCATTGGAACGTTGTTTCGGATATTTAAAAACCACATCCAAATGATGCGTTCCGATTGCCTCTGACGTTTTCCTGTCAAAGAACGATAGCTCTGGCGGGAAAACCCGCGAGGCTTCCGAGGGGGTGGAATACGATTTTTACTTCACGGAATATGATTTTTGTCCTGTGTTCTAATTTTTACCCATTGTCCAATCAAATTAATCTATTTATGGTAATTACTATATGAGGTATAATACAAAGTTATATACTAGGGTACATAATATATTAGTGAAACAGTAATAGTACTTTCTGAATTTATAAAACGCATCGGTGGCGTAATGGCTAGCGTGCTCGCCTCGAGTGCATAGGTTCGAGTCTTGGTCGGGTCAAACCAAAGACTATACAATTGGTATGTGTTGCTTCTCCGCTAAGCACGTATCATTAGTGAGAAAGAGTGACATGTCTACCCGCGGGCTGTGGTTTCAGTGAGCTAGGACTATAAGCATCCATTTTTATTTAGATATCGGATTGCTTATCAATAAAGTTTCCCTGTGAACTTCTTGATGAAATGAAAAGTTCATTTAATCAAAGCAATCTCGCTTAAACAAGGAACGATGCGATTTCCTCCAAAAAATAGGAATAAGAAATAATGAAATAAATGCAAGAAACCTTTCTTTGTTCTTATTAATTGTTTTGATATTACTTCTGTTGAATCTATGTTTGGATATAATGGATGGTTTACTCGCGTGTTGGTCAATTCTCACAAATCTATAAAAAAAACACCACTGATGTTGTGAGTTCGAATATCAAGCAGGGCGATGTGTACAACATTATGTAATAAAGTTTGTCAGTGACTTGCCACCAGGTTGGTGGTTTTCTTCGGGTACTCCGATGTCATCCACCACACGACCGCACGATATAACTGAAATATTGTTGAAAGTGGTGTTAGTCATTTATATCAACCCGTGTATAAGAACAAAGGTAATAATTTAGACCTAGATAATTTCAGAGCGATCACACTAATCAGCTGTTTGGGAAAATTATTCACTTCCATTCTTCACGAATGATTGACGTTTTTTTACCAAGAAATTTCATTTATATCAGTAGTATATGGGTACGACAAAGTCGTATTTGCGGAGGTGCTGTGAGGTGCTACCGGAAGTGACGTGACCGGAAATGACGTCAGTCACGAGACCGGAAGTGACCATGTCCAGAAGTATGTTCTGCGCATGCGCAACCGGAAGTTGTGCCATATCCGCCCTAATGGGGCCTTTTGATCGGAAGTGACAAAGTCACGTGACCGGAAGTGGCCCTGTCCGAAAGCGGTCCAGACCGGAAGTAGAATCTGCGCATGCCCCTTTTTTAATCCCGGCGCTTTTTTCTTAATAGAAGTAACATGGCTACCGAAAGGCACTTGATCCCTTCGGGGTTTCCTTGAGTGTACGTAACCGGAAGTTGCACAACATCCGTAGCAGGGTTACTGGAACTAAACACCCACGTCCTATATTTAGCATGGTGACTGGAACTAGCCCTGGTTATCTCCCCCCCCCCCCTCCCTTTTATTTTCATATAGTGTCCAGGCTGTGTAGTACTTTTAAGGGAAGATTTGAACATTTCCACCTGCAAAATGTTTTTTTTTTATATTTATACACTTTTAATGTTTAGAAAAACAAATGCTAAGAGTACATTTGAAAATTTCCACTTGTAAAATGTTTTTTTTTTACACTTTTAATGTTTAAAATAAGACAACAATTAACAAAAATAAAATCGATAAATCGATTTGTAATTCCTTGCGGTTAGTTTTTTTTTTGGTTTATGTATTGTGAGGATCTATTAATTATACCAGATTTGAAATATTTGTATTGTGACATGAATTACTTATTTAACCCTTACATGCCAAAGAGCCTATTATTAGGCTTTTCAAACTACACCCCTCGAGTGCCAACGTCCTATTTATAAACTTTGTGTAAAATCCCATTCATCGATGACGTCACAATAAACATGCCGTTCTTCGTCCAACTACTTAGTCGTGACGTCATATCATTGGAATAAGGGTAATAACAAAATTACCGAACTCCGAACAATCTTACAAAGGGAAAGTTAAAACTCATAATTATATAAACAGACAAAATCAGTCAACAACCGGAAAACTGTGAAAACATAATGATCCTGACTTGGTACAGGCATTTCTAAAGAAATGGTGGGTTGAATCAGATTTTAAGGCGCCAAACCTTGAGCAACGTTGAATGGTAAAATAACGTGACATAATGCACGAATTGTTCCTACCTTATTTCTACCTTTATTCCATTGGATGTCGATAATGTTGGGGACAGTTTTTATTTATTTATCTTATTTCTACCTTTATTCCAGTGGATGTCGATAAGCTTGGGGACAGCTTTCAGTGGCGTAGCTAGCCTTCTTTGCAATGCAAGCAACCAAACCTGGAATTTTATTTTTTGACTAGATGCAAAATGGTGCGTTCTGATGTGTTTTCATGGGTACATTGAATACATAAGCAACACATTGATTTCATGATTTTGTTAGACAGAATTTACTTAGAATTGCCCAAAATATGTTCTTCTTGTCTTAGCAGACACGAACTTCTCCATAACTTTATTGAATTTTCACAAAAAGCCACAACGAGACTTTGTTTTCCACTTTTTTTTTAATTTTTATTATTGCTTATTTATTTTATTTGTTTTGCTCTTTATTTTTTTTTCAGCACGCCGATTAGTCCGAGATTCCTCTGCCGTCTAACGGCTTTTATGGATTTTCTGTAGCCGTTGGACGTCAGAGCGCAATGCATACGAAAACAGCGGATTTGCTTCTCCAACTCTGGGTCAGCACATTTCCACGTTTCGTGGCAATCGGATTTTATTTTCTATCAGAAACCCTTATATAAATCGCTTCACCAATGATTTTTCTATTCGTCCATAACCATCTTACCCTCAGCACGATTTTGCCTTAGATCCTATGATTCCGCCATTTGTCTTCCATTTTTCAAACATTTGTCACGTGACTACGAGAAAACCACGATTACGCAATGTATCATGGGAGATGATTTGCATATAAACAAACAAACAAATATTTGCATTGCCAATCATACACGCCTGCTAAGGCAGAACAATTAACATAACATTTAATAACATAACATTTAATACAGTTGATTATATTGATTGGTAATGATTTTAACAGCAATAGTGAATTACAGATAACCATAAGAAAAACAAAATGATGTAGTACCTTGTCCAAAAAGGGGGGACGTGACACATGCTCTTTCCGAAGCCCGTTGAAAACACTCTGCCATTGAATCTTTTCTTTCCAACACATTCTGTATTATTTCCTTCTGCTCTGCTTTGATCTATCGATGGACTGTTTGTCCTGCAGAATACGCTTAAATGTATGGTCTTCCATGTGATTTGAATGTTGTTTACGTATGCAAATAATGCTCAAATAATTTGGTGCGCTGAATTAAGAAGCTTCCATCATGCAATGCGTTACGGTTATCATTCAGTTAGTATCGCGAGATCACGTTTGTAGATTCGAAAATGGAAGTCAAATGGCAGAATAATAGGATCTAAGGCAAACTCGTGCTGTAATGGAGTGTAACACCACTTTCTGAGGGTAAGATGGTTATGAATGAATAGAAAAATGATTGGTGAAGCGATTTATATTAGGATTTCTGATAGAAAATAAAATCCGATAGCCACGAAACGTGGATATGTGCCGACCCAGAGCTGGAGAGGCAAATCCGCTGTTTTTCGTATATATAGCGCTCTGACGTCCCACGGCTACCGCAAATCCATATAAGCCGTTAGACGACAGAGGAATCTCGGACTACACGCCGATGTGCACGCAACTGCGTGTTGGCGTATAGGGAGCTTTTATTTATTTTTATTTGTCACTGGGAAAAAAAACCAAAACTATTTTTAAGTGTGAAGAGGATTAAAACGTCACACAAGAAACAAAGCAGAAACTGATAAATCGGACACATGTACATATGAAATATAATATAAGACACGATGTATGTAATGTTTCAAAGATACACAGAAACAAAATCAAGTATAAATGCATAAGTTGTGTTCCTTTGTTATAAGTCGTCGTGGTCGAGTGGTTAAAGCGTTAGACTAGAAATATATTCGTGTTTCCTCGCTCAGGTTCCAATCATGTCAAAGATTCTAAGTTTTGTTTTGGTACCGGTGATTTATTTTTGATACTGACTTTATTTTACTATCTGCAATAGTGTGTAATTGTTAAAAAGAGGTGTACTTGTAGAATGTTATAATCTTAAAAATCTATTCTGACCATAATGAAGGCTATCATTTTCCCCCATAAAATCGTTTAGCGTAAATTCACTGACGGGAAACCCAAAACTACTTGGACTTTTGCTACACAAATGGATTGATATCCTATCAAATTGTCATTCCACATTGAAACGAGAAAAAAAAATTAGCCGCCCTCATAGCGAGTCGAACCGTTGACCCTGAGATTAAAAGTAAGATGCTCTACCTACGGAGCTACTCGGTGTACTTACTATGTTATGTAAATTTACTCTTTTTATATCTCATAAGACATACACCTGCGTTTTATATTTTGTCGCAAGGTTTCATAAAGTGATTGATTGTTGCTTAACGCCAAGTGAACAATTTCAGTTATGATAACATGTTTTTTTTTAATGAAATGATGTCTGTTTTATGGAAGAACTATAGATAGTGCTAGTGAACTGAAACGACAGTCTGCGAGTAGACATATCGCCGCACTTGGTTCCTAACCAACCAGTCTTTCTCCTCAGTGTGTGTAGTGAAGGCTTAGCAAATACAAATTTTTATTTTGACCCCATCGGAGATCAAACCCACTACAGCAATGCGAACCAATTACACCACCGATGTGGTTAAATAAATGTATATAAAATTATAAAAAAAATCCAACCATCGTATTTTAACGGGGCTACCCCCGCCTTTCCTAGGGTACCGCGGGGTCATCCCGCGGTATTTATTTTGTCTGTTCCTATGCACTGAAGCGTCACCCCCGCCGGTTTTTCTATTTATATATTCATAAACACAACAATCACATTTATCGGAACGTCTGGTCATTCTGTCCATATGTCTTGAATTTTTGTAAGTACACGTATTTTCCTTAGAAATATCGGACATTTAACCGTCGAATGTCCAATAATTAAAACCATAGTTGTCATAATTCATCTGCTATTTTTTTTAGAAATATCGTCCGTTTGTTTACGTTTCATTTCAACCCGATTTGGGATTTTTGGTGTTATTTTTAGTTACTTTCTAGACCGACAAAGTTGATGGAAAAATTAAGCTATGAAAACATATTAACCAACATAACGTTACATCAAATTGACTCAACTTGTTATTTACTTTATTAAATGTGATCAAGATTTTCTTTATGGTATAAGTTTGCCCGATATTCACCTTTGCAATTACCGCGATGTCATAGGAAACCATTTCTGGGAGGTACATCGGTGTTGTCCTAGGGAAAAGTGGCGACGTATTTTTGAACAAAGTCAAAGAATAAAATGAATTGTGGGGAAAATAGGTTTCTATATCGGGGAATAAAATATAACAATTTTGGATTCATTCCGAAAACTAGTTACGCTACACAGACGTTAAACACTAAGTACCGCGGTACCATAGAACCCCGGGCTATATATTAAAGAAGTTTTAAATCAGATTCTTAAAAAGAAAGCTTAGTTCAGTTTTACAAAACTAAGATTACATGTGCAACATTTCTAAAATAATTATCGAACATTGAAAAAAAACAAAAAAACGTTTGACGTTTAAAATACCAGTTAGTTGTGTGACGTCATAACAACAGTTTCCCGTGCTTTTTTTCAAACGTCGCGACGTTTGACGTTTAAAATATCAGTTGATTTTCTAATACATGTCGTTATAACACAGTTCATGTTCCTTGCGGAATATCAATTCAAACGTCACCCGTAGGGCTTCCCCAGGAAGGGTGGGGTACGCGCATGCGCGATCGTGAGGAACCAAGAATGAATTTATTTTACACAAAAGTGGATTGAAATGTTCTATTGCGCCAACCAATCATATCACTGGATTTTGAACCAATGAGATGACATAATCCAGTGTCCTACAACCAATGAAAATTGGTTGACTTCTTTTACGTCCGCGTCCGAACAATACATACGGTGACAGAATCGTCATTAGTATTTTGGGTTTTTTGATAGACCATGATGATGTTCACCTGCGAGAGATGCAGCAAAGTATTTACAGAGAAGAGAAGCCTAACCAGACATCAAAAGTCCCATGCAGATTCCTCACAGACCTATTCCTGTGGGTATGCAGCAAAGAGTTCAGCCGAGCTGACAACAGAAACAGACATGAAGCGGCCCACAGCTACAGCTTGATCAGCGGAGTATGTGGTCAGTATTTCAACAGACTGGAAATCCTAGCTGGCCATCGTGCCCAGCACGAGAGACCAGAGGCCATGCAGTGACTACCGATGAAGAGACCAGCAGCACCTGAATCAGGACCCACCACGAAGCAGCGACGTACCGTGTCATCACCAACAAATACCCATCAAGAAAAGAGCCGAGTTGCAGCCGACACGGAGGTTCTACCTGAAGACCCCGAGACCCGTGTCATATACTTAAGACACTGGAATACCATTCGGACAGAGGAAGCAACCAGTAACCGTGTCCAAGACCGGTACAACTTTACCCTGCATGAGATGACAGCGTCCACCTTTACATAGATGGTTCATCGGATCTTTAGAGAACAGACCACTGCCTTCAAGATCAACGTGTCGTTTGGTTTTATCCTGCGACATATGGAAACTGGTGAACTACGTTACTACCATTCCAGCCAGAATAATTCCAGGTTTTTTGATGTTCCACACCTCATCAGAACAGAAGAAGACTTGGAGGAATTTTTAGACGAACTACAAGGCCAAGACATATTGGAGTACATCCGACAACAGAGACCGGATACGAAATGGGTTGTTCATCTGCTGACCAATGTGACGTTTTATGTCAACAAGCTGTTTGACCACCCGATTGGTGCCAGAGTCGTCCTTCAAGACTTTTTCCTCGGAAACCAAGGCTTGGTGTGTTTAACTGGTGGATCCAATGGACCTTATACAGACAACCTATGCTTTTTCCGATGTCTGGCCGTACATCGGGGAACTCCAGTGAAGGACGTAGAAGTTCCAGCCAAGACGTATTACCACCAGTATCTACAACAGCAAAACATGACCGCTGCAGATTTCAAGGTCACGTGACGGACGTCACTTCCGATCACGTCACTTCCGGTCACGTGACTTCCGCTAGCATCTCACAGCACCTCCGCAAATACGACTTTGTCCGTACCCATATACTACTGATATCTTTTAATCACAACGCTTTTCGAAAAGGGAATTCTACCACAGATCATTTATTTTTACTTCAGTCTTTTGGAAAAAAACTTGTTTGTGGTTTCATTGACTTCCGCAAGGCGTTTGACACAGTGTGGCGAACAGTCTTGTGGAAGATAATGATAAACAATGGCATAAAAGGGAAGACATTCACTGTTGTATATAACATGTATGATAATATAAAATAATGTGTACAATATAATGGTGAACAATCTGGGGCCGTGTTCTCGAAAGTATCCTAAGATTTGTCCTAATATATATAAGATATGTCTTAGGACGATTTTTAGGATGTTCTTAGGACCATCTTGGGACATGTCCTAGGAGTGATCTCGAAGCTGTCTTAAGAATAGCATAACTTAGGATGTCTTAACTATGTCCTAAGTGTCAACGCAATTATTAGAGAAAAAAAATATTGTGTACAACTATTTCCAATACTAATATATAGCAAATCTTTGATAAAAATACTCAGAATAAAATATAAGATGTAAATAAAGATTTAATTTATTTTTTACGCTGCATAGCATGAGTCTGTTTCTTGTTTTCTTTAATTTGCAGTTATCTATATACGTAGTTCTGCATACGATATATAACTAATGTGTAGCACTTTTTTATAATTACCATTATTGTGTGTGTGGTTACTCTCGAGTGAGCTGATTTCAAATTTTCAATGGATTACTGATTAAGCGATGTATGCAACATTCATTCCGATTTTCGCAGTGGAATCATTTGTTTTATTTTCTTTTACAGGGGATTATCTTAATCTTGAAATGTTCAAGATATTTTATCTACTCGGAGTCTATTAAAAAGATGTCTATTTTTGCATGATATTTAGTTTTGTTTTCATTTTATCAAGAGATCAATGCAGATTCCCATAAAAAATCCCACAGGCTCCATTCAAGAAATTGAATATTTTACCTGTAGTTATATACATGGTTCATGATTATTCATTCTTTGGTTCCACTGCGGATTTTGTAATAAAAAAGGAACATTTAGGGTTTTTAACGGATTTGGCCATCCCCAAACGTCAGAGACGACGGGTAGAAATATGACCGTATAGTTAAACAACCGAAATCCGCTCCTTCCAAAAGCTGGATGTGGAAAATGAAGATTTGACTCTGATCTTAAGGGGAAAAATTGAAACTTTTGCAGATGCAAGTGCTTTCAATGCTGGTGTAAAGGAGAAAAACACGAAAACAAGCAATATTACAATTGTTAAACATCAAAAACTTGCAGCACAAAACTTCCTTTTTAACTTGCATATGCATTTTCCCTTTGGTAACATGCAAAGACTTTTCCTTTTATGTAAAATATGCTTAAACATGATTTTAAGAAATATAGGCTTCGTCTGCTTTATTATAGAGTTGCACCAATTTACATCAGGTGCAACTTATATACCACAACAAAGATCGTATAGTCGCTGTTTCGCGACCCCTACAGAATTACACTGAGGGTGTTCTTCGTTATTAATTTCGGTTAAAGTGTTAAAAATGGAGGCTATATTTATATTAAGATTTTTTTTTACATACATGTATTATAAGAATTGTGAGTGTACAGTACATGCAAGCTGTTAATTTAATATTTTTCCTTGTCAATATTAACTATTCTGTCGTTTCGTTGTGTGTTTTTTTTCGAACATCACGTAAGCTGTCATAATCACTAAAGCATAAAGCAATTTAGCACATGTCGTTTTAATTGGAAGCAAGCCATCAGGGCCTTTTTTATATTTTGCTTTGTGCTTGGTAATTATTTCCTTGAATCTGCAGTTGAGAAATCAAATCGTCTGCTTTGTATACTAATTCGCAATTTACCCCGTCACTACTCTAAGTAATACATTTACTTGACTAAATGCGGGAGCAGAGTAGTCATGATCGTATTGGCGCTTCCTTGTGATGGAATGGATAGTTCTAGAAGCTGGTTCGATTCCCATCAGTCCTTTTGTTTGTTTGTCTACATTGTTAAGCTTTGCTTCAGAACGGCATTTTGGGCTGTAAGATTATCAGACTGTAAATGCATTTATTGTAAAATAACTTATTTGTCGTCAGTACTTAGACGGTATCCGAAATCATGGGTAGCGGTCTAGAAGTGCATATGTCCAAAAAATACATCTTTAATATGACAGATAAGTTTCAATGGACAGAGGTGATATCTCCAAATACACCATTCTTTTTAAACGATAGACCGATTGATTGTTCTTGATATATTAAAAACAGAAAAAAGCCGCGTTCGTGATCGTTTTATTTCCTATTCAAAATATTTCAGACGAGGGACATTATTTATTCAGGAAAATGTGGGATCTGCTCTGACCGAAACCGAAAATTGGGATTTGCTTGTTGACTGTGCAAATCGAGATGGTCGGCACATGTTAGATGCAGGTGTTCACCTATCAGATAAGCGCGCATTGCTAATGAAGACGCACATACCGTTTCAAACACAGTACAACATATTCTACAGAATCCGCTTCTGCTTTTACAAATGGTGAGGAAACAACATATTCTATTATTTCTAAAATGCTTTCAAATTTATCTTGCCTTGTCTTCTACCGCTCGAGTGTAATGAAAAAAATCAAATACGCTTTTTAATGAAAAGAGAGAAAACCTTATTTAAAGAAAATATTCCCGCTTTCAATGTACAAGGAAAATCGCGCAGTATTACCGTTTTGCAGAAAAATCTGGTGACAATCATCCAAAACATTTCAGAAAGTTAATTATGTAACATGTTCATTGGTATTATGAAAATACAGATTTGGAGTTATTTGTACAGAAATGTTACAAATCCAGAGAAAAATGTGTTAAATAAGTAAATAACTATTTTTATAGAAGTTAAAAAAAAGGGAATGTCGTGTATATAATTTTCTTTATAACAGTTAAAGTCTGTCTATAGCAGCTAATTTTTTTCATTGTCATCTGACCGGCTTTTTAAAAGATACGTCTCTACATCTTTGTCGAGGCGCAAGCTCATTCTTGCTACCACTGATTTGTTCATTACATTTCCATAGAAACTGTACAAGTTTATTCTTTTTTTAAAGTTAGCAAGTCTTCAAGTGTTGTCTTGGAATCTACGTCAATTAATTTCATATTTTTTCGCACTTATTATTTATTCAATCAATTTATTAAAAACCGCCAGGAAAACTTTTGCAACCGGAAATGCTATATACCCACTGCCAAGGACGATTATTCAAATTGCAAACGATAACTCAATTTTCCGTAAAGAGGGAATACTAAATATATACTTCTAACAGGTAATACCACCCGCGCTGTACTAGTTAAGCTTCAATGTTTGCACCATCCAAGTTAAATATAATTCAGTGCCATCATTAGGTTAAAGTTAAGATACAAGCGTTTTTGTGATTTAAGCACACAATTAACCACTTATGGAACAGTAGCGTCACCAAACGAGAGAAGCGGTGAATGATTCCTATTGTGGTTGGAGAACCTAGACTCTAACAGTTTTCCTATAATGACGTTTTCTTACATACAGATAAATAATGTGGCGATATCTATATACAACTTCTAATTCTGTTTTGCGAATATATATTATAAAACTCGTTATGCTAAAACACTTGTATTAAATCATGATAACCAATCATTATATTTGTTTCTACTCACATGAAAGACAAATACATTCATCAAGCACAAGACAATTATACTGAACATTGACTTTACATTGTCATATACTTATAGCAAGTTAATGCGTGGCCTCGGTAGCCAATGACATTCCACTAGGCTGTCGACAATTAAAAAAAAAACTGTTGACAGTCAACATTTCATTGGTGGTGATTGTCTTCAGATGATAAGAACAAGTAAAAATGTTTTCTTTATAATACATATTACATAGTAAAATACTAAGGTTAAAGAATGATCTGTATTATATATATGAACCAGGAGATCATCTAGACCAAAAGATTCGCAGGAATTGGTAGAAATACTGGTACTTTATCTTCAGATCAATATGTCTGTCTTGCGCACAATTTTTTCTATTCTTTTTTTGCAACACAAAGCTTCCTTTTTAACATGCATATACATTTTCCTTTTGGTAACATATAGCGACTTTTCCTTTTATGGAAACTATGCTTAAATATGACATTATGAAATATAGGCTTCGTCTGCTTTATTATAGAGTTGCACCAATTTACATCAGGTACACCTTATATACCACAAAAAAGAAAACAAAACTTACAAATTTGATCATTGTACCATAGCCGTGATCGTATAGTCGCTACTTCGCGACCCCTGCGAATCCTATGGGAGCAGTTTTGGCCTGTTTTTTTGTTTGTTTTCTTTGTTGTTTTTTGTTGTTGTTTTTTTTTAAGCAACATAATGTATTTCGCTATTAATTTCGGTTAAGGTGATGAGAACGAAGGGTATATTTATATTAAGTTTCGTTTTTTTTCTACATATTATAAGAATTGTGAGTGTACAGTAGATTTGTATTGATTTTTCGAAAACCGCACAACAAATATTTCCTTACATATGAAATCATAACACGAAGATGCATGCAAGCTGTTAATTTCATATTTTTCTTTATCAATATTAACTATTCTGCCGTTTTTTTGTGCGTGTTTTTTTTCGAACATCACGTAAGCTGTCATAATCACTAAAAATAAAGTACATTGAACTATTAACAATTTCAACGGACAATATTTGGAAACGTTGAGGATTAGAACTAAAGGATATGTAATTAAACAGGAATTAGTTTTCATAAGAAAGGATCGAACTAATATACCAGAAAGGACAAGAACGTTTATTCTAAAAAAAAAAAAAAAAAAATTGATCACTGACAGACAGGCCAATTATAATTTATTAATTTGATATTTGTAATTGCATAATAGTATTAAGTATTTTTTTTTTATCATATTAAAGTATAGAAATTTAATTGATTTTTGGTTCTATCTTTCTGTTACTAGAATATTCTAGAAAAACATTACGTGCCAAAAATGTTTCCCGGTCACTTTCTTATTCATCACTTATCACCGGTTTGCAACTAGATTACCACGACGGGTGCCTCTACTACCTACCCTTCCGGAACACCCGAGTTTACCCACATATTTTTTAGCGGTTCTTGTTATTCGATCTTAGTGTTATGTTTTTATGTTTTATAGATCGTTGTTTGTCCTTTTGTACTTGTTGTTTTGGCCATTTTGTTGTCTGTTCTTCTTTGATATACAGATTCTGATTACTCTTTGGTATCTTCAAACTCTTCTCAAAGTTCAAAAGTCAAAGTTTGATAGAAATGACCTTCGTTACTATGAGACTCTGCCATTGTAGTGTTTGTCATGCTTCAATTTTATTTTCTGTCATCGCTCCACTGTATTGTCTGTCATCCTTCCATATGTGACTTTCGATTACGCTTTTGATATGTTCACGTATTTCTCAGAAATGCGCACAGCTATGACAAAATAATATTAAACAGTGACGCTCATCATCACAACTAATATCAACGACACGTGTCTCACCTTCACTGAACTCACTGAACACAAAAAAGACCACGACATATCACGTTGAAAATCCAGGATCTGGCTTGGAACAGGCATTAAATGTGTGGGGATTCACCAGTTAATGGGAAATATGGGATCCCAACCCTCGCATCTTGAAAAATTTTCACATTATTGTCCAAAAATAATTCAGAACTAGACTCAAAAGTTCTTCAAACGCTGGAATTTGTAGAAGTGATGCTGCCTTTATTTTTCTGGTTTGGCTTATCAACAAGATGAAGTACATTGCATGCACTTGGACCCATCATGACAACAAACTGACAACAATTGGCTCAGCAACCATTTTATTCAAAGATAGGGTATTTCCTAGGAACAATGCCACACCATCAACTTTGAGATTACGGCGAACACCAAGAACAAGTGGTCCAGAAATCAAATCGGAGAAATACGATGGATATCAACACAACCTTACGTCACACCCTATGACAAAACGGAGAAAACAACCGATGTCCCTTAGGGTAAAAACAGTTCACTATCAACTATCACTATCTCAAAACACCGAAAACCTAGCTATCGCTACATTACATCAACAGAGAGAAATCAAAGATTGAAAATTGTTCGGGGAATGGCGATAGATCGTCCATCATTTTTTTTACCGACCAAATTTAATGATTCTACAGGTTTGATCACTCTGAGTGAATTTGTTACCTGTTCTGCTATTTCATATAACAATGATAATCAACACATGTTACCTTGAAAATGGAATCAAGGTCAAAGATCATTCGAGACCTTGACCCTTGACCCATAGACTGCTGTCACATAAACATGGAAACATATTAGGAACTCAAATTTGTTTTCTGTTTACTGAAAAGATACGATGATTCATAAAGCGTCAGTACGCCGATGGTAGGGTTAAATAAAGCGCACTAAGTTAAATATTTAGGTTTTTCTATAAAGAGAAAAAAAACACAAGTATTAGACGCATGGGTTGCTCACTAATCACCACCGTTGACCTATAATGATATAGACATTTGACGAACAACAGTGTTACCATCGAAACTCGGAAACAGTAATAGAATAAAGGCCAAATAAAAATAAACAATGTCTGGGACCAGATGACGTAAATTTGTTCAGAAAGGAAATTATGACCCCTCAAGGGGAATATGCCACATGCCTGTCAATCCAAAAGTGTTTAGTTTTGTTAGAAACAATCAACCATGTTTATTTTTAATTTCAGGAAAAAATAATCTTTTACAGGGTAACATTTTAATTGAAATATGGCACTCTCTGCTTTGCATAGTGACTTGAGGCTGAAAACGTACATGGCAACCGCCATTCTTTTGGATTAATCACAGCATAATAGTGCCTTTATTACTTTCATCTGGCATTCCTAATTGTGGTTGTTTCATGTTTTCTTGATTTTTGTAATTGTTGCTGTTCTCGTTTTGTTTTCATTTAACGTATAATTGTGACTGTTTCGATATAAGAAGAGTTTGAAGATACCAATGGGCAATCATAAAGATGTCTATTTTTGCATGATATTTAATTTTTTTCTTTTTTCAAGAGATCAATGCAGATTCTCATAAAAATTCCAACAGGCTCCATTCAAGAAATTGAATATCTTACCATTAGTTATATACATGGTTCATGACTATTCATTCTTTGGTTCCACTGCGGATTTTGTAATAAAAAAGGAACATTTTGGGTATTTACCGGATTTGGCAATCTCCGAACGTCAGAGACGTCGGGTAGAAATATGACCATATAGTTAGACAGCCAGCATCTGCTCCTTCCAAAAGCTGGATGGGGAAAATGAAGATTTGACTCTAATCTTAAGGGAAACAAATGGAAACTTTTGCAGATACAATTCCTTTCCATGCTGGTGTAAAGGAGAAAAACACGAAAACAAACAAAATTACAATTGTTAAAAATCAAAAACTTCCAACACAAAACTTCCATTTTAACATGCATATGCATGTTCCCTTTGGTAACATATACAGAATTTTCCTTTCATGGAAAATATGCTTAAATATGATTTTATGAACAATAGGCATGGTTTGCTTTATAATAGAGTTGCACCAATTTACATCAGGTACACCTTATATTCCACAAAAAAAGAAAACAAACTTACAAATTTGATCATTGTACCATAGCCGTGATCGCATAGTCGCTTCTTCGCGACCCCTGCAGATTTACACTGAGAGTACCAATCCTATTGGCATATTTTTTGTTGTTGTTTTTTTTTATTTTTTTTAGCAAGAAAATTTGCTTCGTTATTAATTTCGGTTAAAGTGATAAAAATGGAGGCTATATTTATATTAAGTTTTTTTGTGTTTTTTTTTAACATATTATAAGAATTGTGAGTGAACAGTAGACTTGCATTGATTTTTCGAAAGCCGCTCAGCGGATATTTCCTTACATAAGGGTAATAACAAAATTACCGAACTCAGAGCAATCTTACAAAGGTAAAGTCAAACCTCATAAGTATATAAACAAACAAAATCAGTCAACAACCGGAAAACTGTGAAAACCGTAATGACTCTGATTTGGTACAGGCATTTCTAAAGAAATGGTGGGTTGAATCAGATTTTAAAGCGCCAAACCTTCCCCTTTCATTACGGCTAAACGTTACACGAATATACATGCAAGCTGTTAATTTCATATTTTTTTTTTTCATAATTAACTATTCTGTCTTTTTTTTCGTGTGTTTTTTTTCGAACATCACGTAAGAGATCGTTGCAAGATATGACAGTTTTTTATCAAACAAAGTTAGTTTCGTTTGGTAGGTGGGTGGTTTTCAGCTGTCACGTTTGGAAAACAAATTTTGTTTTTGTAAAATTTAGAAACAGTAAAAAAATGTACGTAAAATTTTTTTAATTATTGTAAATATCAATACAGATGAAAAGAAATCACTCATTTCAAATCAATTCTCTCTTAAAAATGATTTGTGATCGCTTTTAATGTTTACCTCCGCAAAATAGCTCTCCAAGAAGTGGGGGGGAAATCACTTTTAAGAGAGAATTGCAAATTAAAAGAAATAATGTTTTCGATTCTTGGAACGTTTCATGGTTCACATGTATAGAAAGGGCTTTAAAAAGATTGCTTGATATACAAGATGCATGCACTGCTCCATAAAAAATAAATAAATTGTCCAGAACTTTGCATTTATTATCAGAATGCACATTTCTGAGATGTCCATATTAATCTATAAATGTCATTTTATTGGTACAATATGTTTGTTGAATTATATGTAAAATTAGATGAAATCAAGTGTCTGTGATTTTGAAAGGATAAAGATTCATAGATAGCCCCTTTATCATGACATGCATATGGAGAATACATGGTTCTAAACCCTATATTGTTAGGTGGAGCTTGGTTTATAATACACCGGTATTCGGTTTTTCACACTTTCATTTGGAGGGGGTGGGTGGGTGGTCTGAGCCAAATGAAACTAACTTCATTTTAAAAAAACTGTCGCATCTTGAGACGATCCCTAAGCTGTCATAATCACTAAGAATAAAGCAATTTAGCACATGTCGTTTTAATCGGAATCAAACCATCAGAGCCTTTTTCTATATTTTGCTTTATGGTTGGTAGTTATTTTCTTAAATCTACAGTTGAGAAATCAAATCGTCTGCTTTGTATGCTAATTCGCATTTTACCCCATCACTACTCTAAGTAATAAATTTACTTGACTAAATGCGGGAACACAGTAGTCATGATCGTATTGGCGCTGCCTTGTGATGGAATGGATAGTTCTAGAAGCTGGGTCGAATCCCATCAGTCCTTTTGTTTGTTTGTCTACATTGTTAAGCTTTGCTTCAGAACGGCATGTTTGGCTGTAATATTATGAGACTATAAATGCATTTGTTGCAAAATAACCTATTTGTCGTCAGTACTTAGATGGTATCCGATATCATGGGTAGCGGTCGAGAAAAGCATATGTCTAAAAATACATCTTTAATATGACAGATAAGTTTCAATGGACAGAGGTGCTATCTCCAAATACACCATTGTTTTTAAACGATAGACCGATTGATTGTTCTTGATATATTAAAAACAGAAAAAAGCCGCGTTCGTGATCGTTTTATGTCCTATTCAAAATATTCCAGACGAGGGACATTATTCATTCAGAAAAAAGTGGGATCTGCTCTGACCGAAACCGACAATTGGGATTTGCTTGTTGACTATACAAGTCAAGATGGTCGGCAAATGTTAGATGCAGGTGTTCACCTATCTGATAAGCGCACATTACTAATGAAAACGCACATACCGTTTCAAACACAGTACAACATATTCTGCAGAATCCGCTTCTGCTTTTACAAAAGGTGAAGAAACAACAGATTCTATTATTTCTAAAATGCTTTCAAATTTATCTTGCCTTGTCTTCGACCGCTCGAGTGTATTGACATAGATCAAATACGCTTTTTAATGAAAGGAGAGAAAACCTTTCTTAAAGAAAATATTCCCGCTTTCAGTGTACAAGGAAAATCGCGCAGTATTTCGTTTGCAGAAAAAATCTGGTGATAATCATCCAAAACATTTCAGAAAGTTAATTATGTAGCATGTTCATTGGTATTATGAAAATACAGATTTGGAGTTATTTGTACAAAAATGTCACAAATCCAGAGAAAAATATGTTAAATAAAGGTAATAACAAAATTACCAAACTCCGAACAATCTTGCAAAGGGAAAGTCAAAACTCATAATTGTATATACAGACAAAATCAGTCAACAACCGGAAAACTGTGAAAACCGTAATGTCCCTGACTTGGTACAGGCATTTCTAAAGAAATGGTGGGTTGAATCAGATTTTAAAGCGCCAAACCTCCCGCTCTCATTACGGTTCAGAGGTTCCGTTATCACTATAACAGTATTTAAATACAGGAACAAAATAGGTAAAATAGTTGTCAAAACAGTACCATATTCGGTGACGTAAATGTCAAAAATATTTTTACGTCACACATTGTTAAAAAAATATCCTTGACATTTTTCTTGACTTCTTTATCTTTATATATTTTCACTATTTGAAAATGCATCGCTTATAATCGTTTCTGCAGAGACGGAATATATTTCGACAAGATCTTGGTATCGAAATATAAACTGTTTAAGAGATCGAATAAGGCGAATCTTTTAAAAGCCCTGGTCCAGTAGCCTGTTTCTCAAATGAAGATGACGTTTCAGGAAATCAGAATAATTGCTACTGGCCCTTGCATAGCGAATCAATTGCGAGATGTAAACACCATATGCAGGAGAAGCTGGTATATTGCTGCACATGTTTGGAAAATTTATGATTTTAAAATTAAAGTCGTCCCGTTTATCATAAATTTTAGTACTGAGTTAACCACTGTCGTCAAATTCGAGGTATAAGTCCAAAAATGATGCGGACGAAGCTGTATCTGTGGTCTCTTTAACTTCCAGCTCTGGATGATATATCAATGGAAGAAATTCTGCAAATCTAGAATTATTGATAGATGAAACGTCATCAATATACCTGTATGTGAAATTAAAGGCTCTAGCCTCATGAATCTTCTTATCTTTTACAAACTTTTGAAGAAACTCCGACTCATATGAGTATACAAATAAATCGGCTAGAAGAGGGGCACAATTCGTACCCATTGGTATGCCGACGACCTGCTGAAACAGTGTCCCTCCAAAGGAGACAAATATGGTATCGATGAGGAACTCCAGCATACTGATCACTTGTTCTTTGGGGGAAGAATGTTTTACCTTTTTGAATTTTATTTGAAAAATATGTGGAATTTTAGCCTAACACAACAAATGTTGAGCCATAGTTTCTATGACTAAAAGCTTTATGAATTGTTTCTTTTAAGCGGGTTTTTAATTTGTCATGCGGTAGGGTGGTATATAGAGTTGAAAAATCTAAAGTTTTGATGGAGGATACCTGAGAGAAAGATCTTGATTTCACGTTATCCAAAAGATCTTTAGAGTTTTTCAAAATCCATATGTGATTTATGCCACTACGCGAGTAAACAGTTTCACAATATTTCTGTTGTCCCTCTTTTACTGCAGACATAATTTTCGTCAGGTGAATAGACAATTCTTTCGTCGAACAAGTTGATGATCCCGCTATGTACCTTTCTTTGCATGGTGTCTTATGGAGTTTAGGCATCCAATATAAATAGGGTAAATCCTCAGACTCTTTACCAGAGGGAATGTTTAAAGAGGTCATGAATGATCTGTGGTTAGCTAGGATTTCATCTTTGTCGAACCAAGTTGGTTTGTATGTGGTATTACTAGAGGTGTTGCTATTTATGCCTAATTCTTTGATTTGGCATTCGAAGTAATATGATTTACATACAAACACGATATTGTTGGAAGCCTTGTCCGCAGGAACGATAACATAT
The DNA here is from genome assembly GCA_963383655.1 of Bathymodiolus septemdierum. Classification (NCBI taxonomy): domain Eukaryota; kingdom Metazoa; phylum Mollusca; class Bivalvia; order Mytilida; family Modiolidae; genus Bathymodiolus; species Bathymodiolus septemdierum. Next base: position 3,366,465 of record OY726528.1, read on the forward strand.
GTGTCATGAAGAGAGGAAAGACACTTAACAGCTTCTTGGTTTTTTAATACAGACTTAGGTCGACTATTTGTGAATCCGACCTTGTACTAGAGAACTAATTGTTCTAACCCAGTCTGACAAGGACTCTAACTCAGGATCTTGGTCTACTTCTCTCTTTATCTACCTTCTGGCATAATCTTCAACAGCATCCATAATTATCTTGAAATTCTGTTTCCAATTGATGTGTTGAGGTTCTCTGAATTTAGGACCATGAGAAATCACCTTTTTTCTATTGAAGTTTAAAAAAAGGGAATGTCGTATATATAATTTTCTTTATTGAAGTTAAAGCCTCTAATGAACTGTTTATAGCAGCTCATGTTTTCATTTTTCATCTGACCGGCTTTTTAAAAGATACGTCTCTACATCTTTGTCGAGGCCCAAGCTCATTCTTGTTACCACTGATTTTTTCATTACATTTCCGTAGAAACTGTACAAGTTCATTTTTTTTTAAAGTTAGAGGGAATACTCGTCAACTAAATCTATACTTCTAACAGGTAATACCACCCGCGCTGCAACAATTAAAAAAACTGTTGACAGTCAACAGTTCATTGGCGGTGATTGTCTTCAGATGATAAGAACAAATGAAAATGTTTTCTTTATAATACATATACATAGTAAAATACTAAGGTTAAAGAATGATCTGAATTATATATAGGAACCAAGAGATCATCTAGATTCGTATCATATTTCGTCACAATGACTTGGTTGACCGTTATGGAATAAGTGTCACAAATGACCACGGATATGTTCCACTTGTCGTAATGTTATGTATGCATAATAAATATGATATTTTATTTTGTTCATAACAATATTTTTTGCTGTTGATAATATTACATCATCAGTGAAATAGGTTATCAAAATAGGTCAAGTTGTTTTCAAGTTTTTAATTTTGACCTTGACTTTTGATATGTTCTAGATATTTCTGCATATTGCTAGCAAAAATGTTTATTTCTGAATATTCTATAATTTACAGAAAATACTATATAAGGAGCAGTAAATTAAAGAAAAGTTTGTCAGGCAGGTAAGCAGTTTTCTGTAAATTGCTAGAAAAACGCTTACCTGCCTGACAAACTTTACAAATAACCAGAATAACTGCAGAAAACCGCTTATTTTCCTGACCAGCTCTACAAATAACCGGAATGATTGCAGAGAACTGTTTACTTGCCTGAGATACTTCACAAATAACCGGAGTAACTGCAGAAGACTGGTTACTTGCCTGACAAACTTTACAAATAACCGGAGTAACTGCAGAAATTCCTCACCTGCCTGACACAGTTTACAAATGACCGGAGTAACTGCAGAACACTGCTTACCTGCCTGACAAACTTTACAAAAGACCGGAGTAACTGCAGAACACTGCTTACCTGCCTGAAACAGTTAACAAAAACTGGAGTAACTGCAGAAAACTGCTTACATTCCTGACAAACTTTACAAATGACCGGAATGATTGCAGAAAACTGCTTACTTGCCTGACAAACAATACAAATGACTGGATTATCTGCAGAAATCTGCCAGCCACCAAAATAAACGCTTAAATGACATATTTTGTTGTTGTAGGGATCGCCATTTTATGCCTGACAAACGGATTAACTGCAGAAAACTGCCTACATGCCTGACAAACTTTACAAATGACCGGAGTAACTGTAGAAAACCGCTTACCTGTCTGACAAACTTTATCCGAAGAGAACCACCGACCATGGGCAAGCAACTGGTAACTTTATCACTTGCGATTGAGAGTGGAGTGCACCCTTTTTGCAATTTACAAAGCCGGGAGCGAACCGACGCCGTATTGGTGATAGGCTTGTATGAGTTGTTATGCAATCCAACTGTCTAACTCATTGAGCCACCCGGGCCCTCCCCGAACAACGAAAAGTCGTATTCACTACTATAAGTGAATTGAGAGTATTGTCGTTTGTTATTACTAGTTTACTGTTAACACGATATGTATCTTATAAGAAGCAGGAACTGCTTAACCTTCGTGTGCACCTGAGTGGGTCCGTCTTACTCATCTATTTAGTTTTTTATATTCTCCTATTATGTGTCTTTTTGTTCGGAGTTCTGTATTGTAATGTCCGTTATTGTTTCGTATACAAACGGTGTTTGGTTCGTCTTTGCCTCCATTTGTTTGTAGGATGATGAGTGTTTGGGTGTGGTGGTGTCCGACACTTACTTATTTGCCTTGCTTGTGTTTGTTTGGGTGTGGTGGTGTCCGACACATGTTGCGTTGTGTTTTTCGTTGTCTTCTGTGCCCTGTGTTGCCGGTTTCTTCTTTTTTGATTGCCCTTCCGGTATTCTCTAACACTTGACAGTAGAAAGTAGTAAAAACAAATACAAAGTGGGCTTTTTTTCCAAAAAGTAACAAATTATACTTTATGGACGGTTAAATACTAATATTCATTAACCATGCTTTTGTACTGTCCATGATTATGTTGTCATTCATTTCTGTGATAGTATGTGGTCTTTATGAGTGGAAGTGAATCGTTATTGGGTTTTTTTACGTTTGTTTATACATTTTATATGTATTGCTGTTGGAGATCCAATTATTTAGAAACAGATGGTGTTTTAGAAAAAGAAATGTATAACAAATAAATAGTATGTAACATTGCTTTGGATTTGTTTATTTTGTTTAAGGCTGTGTATAATCACAATAATTAAGCTATGCAGAAAACCGCTTACGTGCCTGACCTGCAGAAAACGTGATTTTGCTTCACAAACTTTACAAATGACCACGGATATGTTCAGTTTGTCCTAATCACTATCCGGTCCGTTCCTCATTTATGAATTAGCACCGCGGTTGTAAGAAAAGAAATACGTGTGGAGCAGGAACTGCTAACCCTTGTAGAACACGCGAGATCACCGCTGGATTGTAGTTGGGTTCGTTTTCCTCCATCGTCAGATTTCTGTGTAGTGTTTTGTAGATTTTCCTTTTTCCGAAGGCCAATGTGTTGTCTGTCCTAATTCGATTTAAGACTACTGACTATTCCTTTGTTACCTTCAATGTTTTATTACAAGCTACCTCCTCAGTAATATAATAGCTTGCATGTTGAGTGTATATGATCGTGGGGCGATGTCTGGTCTGATTAATACTAAAGACGATAACAGTGATTTCTGGTACTGCTTCCCTCCATGACGCAATAAATCACAAAAGCAAGATGCACTTTTGTACTTTTTCTTTTGGCCATTGTGTTGTATGTTCTTCTTCGATATACGGATGATGATTGCCCTTAAATCTAAATATCATGCAAAAATAGACATCTTTATGATTGCCCCTTTGGCATCTTCAAACTCTTCTTATCTTGAAACAGTCACAATTATAAGTTAAATGGAAACAAAACGAGAACAGTCACAATTACAAAAATCAAGAAAACATGAAACAACCACAATTAGGAATGTCAGATAAAAAAAATAAAGGCACTATTATGCTGTGATTAATCCAAAAGAATGGCGGTTGCCATGTACGTTTTCAACCGCAAGTGCCATATTTCAATTAAAATTTTACCATGTAAAATATTATCTTTTCCTGAAATTAAAAATAAACATGGTTGATTGTTTCTAACAAAACTAAGCACTTCCGGATTGACAGGCATGTGACATATTCCCCTTGAGGAGTCATAATTTCCTTTCAGAACAAATTTACGTCATCTGGTCCCAGACATTGTTTTATTTTTATTTGGCCTTTATTCTATTACTGTTTCCGAGTTTCGATGGTAACAATGTTGTTCGTCAAATGTCTATATCAATCTAGGTCACTGATGGTGATTAGTGAGTATCCCATGCATCTAATATTTGTTTTTTCTGTTTATTAAAAACGTAATTGTTTAACTTAGTGCGGTTTATTTAACCCTACCATTGGTGTACTGACGCTTAATGAATCATCGTATCTTTTCAGTCAACAGAAAACAAATTTGAGTCCCTAATGTGTTTCCATGTTTATGAGACAGCAGTCTATGGGTCAAGGGTCAAGGTCTCGAATGATCTTTGACCTTGATACCATTTTCTAGGTAACATGTGCTGATTATCATTAATATATGAAATAGCAGAACAGGTAGCAAATGCACTCAGAGTGATCAAACCTGTAGAATAATTAAATTTGGTCGCTCAATTCTCAATCATTGATTTCTCTCTGTTGATATAATGGGAGGATGACAGAAAATACAATGGAAGGATGACAGACAATACAATGGCAGAGTCTCATAGTACCGCAAGTCATTTCTATCAAGCATTGACCTTTGAACTTTGATAAGAGTTTGAAGATACCAAAGGGTAATCAGAATTTGTATATCGAAGAAGAACAGACAACAAAATGGCCAAAACAACAAGCACAAAAGGACAAACAACGATCTACAAAACATAAAACATAACACTAAGATCGAATAATATGAACCTCTAAAAAATATATGGGTGAACTCGGGTGTTCTAGAAGGGTAAGCAGTAGTGGCACCCGTCGTGGTAATCTAGTTACAAACCGGTGATAAGTGATTAATGAGGAAGTGACCGGTAAACATTGTTGCTACGTAATGTTTTTTTCTAGAATATTCTAGTAACAGAACCTATGGGAAATATGCTAAAAAATCTTCTCCTCTGAAACCAGTAAACCAATTTAAAGCAAACATGGCATGGATGGTCCTTAAGTGGTCAATTTTCAAAATTGTGTCCGGTTACCCTGACCTCCATCCATGATGGCCATCTAATGTGATAAGTTTTCAAGATGCGAGGCTTGGGATCCCATAATTCCCATTAACTGGTGAATCCCCGCCACATGTAACGCCTGTTCCAAGTCAGATCCTGGACTTTCAACGGCATATGTCGTGGTCTTTTTTGTGTTCAGTGAGTTCAGTGAAGGTGAGACAGATGTCGTTGATATTAGTTGTGCTGATGAGCGTCACTGTTTAATATTATTTTGTCATAGCTGTGTGCTTTTCTGAGAAATGTGTGAACATACCAAAAGCGTAATCGAAAGTCACATATAGAAAAATGACAGAAAATACAATGGAAGGATGACAGACAATACAATGGAAGGTTGGTCATTTGTGATGTTTGTCAGGCAGGTAAGCGGTCTTCTGCAGTTACTCCGGTTATTAGTAGAGTTTTTTCAGGGAAGTAAGCGGCTTTCTACAGTTACTTCTGTCATTTGTAAAGTTTGGTAGGCAGGTAAGCGGTTTTCTACAGTTACTCAGGTCATTTGTAAAGTGTGTCAGGCATGTAGACAGTTTTCTGCAGTTAATTCTGTTATTTGTACAGTTTGTCAGACAGGTAAGTAGTTTTCTGCAGATACTCCGGACATTTATGAAGTTTGTCAGAGAGGTAAGTAGGTTTTCTGCAGGTACTCCATTATTTTTCAGGAAAGTAGGCAATTTTCTTCAGGTACTCCGATCACTTGTAACGTTTGCCATGCAGTTAAGCGGTTTTCTGCAGGTACTTCCGTCATTTGTATTGTTTGTCAGGCAGGTAAGCAGTTTTTTGCAGTTACTCCGGTCACTTGTAAAGTTTGTCAGGCAGGTAAGGGGTTTTGTGCAGTTATTCCGGTAATTTGTAAAGCTTGTCAGGAAAGTAAGTGGTACTCTGCAGTTATTCCGGTAATTTGTAAAGCTTGTCAGGCATGTAGGCAGTTTTCTGCAGTTAATCCGGTCATTTGTAAAGTATGTCAGACAGGTAAGCACTATTCTGCAGTTAATCCGATCATTTGTAAAATTTGTCAGGCAGGTAAGCGGTTTTCTGCAATTACTCCGGTTATTTGTAGAGATTGTCAGACATGTAAGCGGTGGTCTGCAGTTCCTCCGGTCAATTGAAAAGTTTGTCAGGCAGGTAAGCAGTTTTCTGCAGGTACTCTGGTTATTGTAAAGTTTGTCAGGCAGACAAGCGGTTTTCCGCAGCTACTCTGGTAATTGGGAAAGTTTATCAAACATGTAAGCGGTTTTCTGCAATTACTCAAGTTATATGTAAAGTTTTTCACGCAGGCAAGCAGTTTTCTGCAGTTACTCTAATCATTTGCAAAGTTTGCTAGGCAAGTAAGCAGTTGTATGCAATCATTGCGGTCATTTGCAAAGTTTGTCAGGCAAGAAAGGGGTTTTTTGCAGTTACTCCGGTCATTGGTAAAGTTTGTTAGTCAGGTAAGCTGTTTTATGTTGTTAATCCAGTCATTTGTAATGTTTGTCAGGCAAGTAAGCAGTTTTCTACACATATTCCGGTCATTTGTAAAGTTTATCAGAGTTGTTAGCTGTTTTCTGCAGTCAATCCGGTTTTTGTAAATGGTCAGGCAGGTAAGCAGTTTTCTACAGTTTCTCCGGTTATTTCTAGAGTTTGGCAGGCAAATAAGCGGTTTTCTGCAGTTATTCCGGTTATTTGTATAGTTTGTCAGGCATATAAGCGTTTTTTTTTGCAGTTACTCCAGTCATTTGTAAAGTTTCTCAGGCAGGTAAGCTATTTTCTGCAATTACTCCGATGATTTGTAAAGTTTGTCAGACAGGTAAGCAGTTTTCTGCAGTTATTCCGATGATTTGTAAATTTTGTCAGACAGGTAAGCAGTTTTCTGCAGTTACTCAAATCATTTGCAAAGTTTTATCAGGCAGGAAAGCACTTTTCTGCATTTACTCCGGTTATTTGTAAAGTTTGTCATGCAAGTAAGCGGTTTTCCGCAGTTACTCCGGTCATTTGAAAAAAGTTTGTAGAGCAGGTAAGCAGTTTTCTGCAGGTACTCCGGTCATTTGTAGCGTTTGTCAGGCAGGTAAGCGGCTTTCCGCAGCTACTCTGGTCAATTGTAAAGTTGTCAGGCTGGTAAGCGGTTTTCTGCAGTTACTCCGGTCATTTGTAAAGTGTGTCAGGCTGGTAACCGGTTGGTGCAGATACTCCGGTCATTTGTAACGTTTGTCAGGCAGGTACGCGGCTTTCCGCAGCTACTCTGGTCATTTGTAAAGTTGTCAGGCTGGTAAGCGGTTTTCTGCAGTTTCTTCGGTTTTTGTAAAGTTTGGCAGGCAGATAAGCTATTTTCTGCAATTACTCCGATGATTTGTAAAGTTTGTCAGAGAGGTATGCAGTTTTCTGCAGTTACTCCGATCATTTGCAAAGCTTTGTCAGGCAGGTAAGCAGTTTTCTGCATGTACTCCGTCATTTGTAAAGTATGTCAGACAGGTAAGCAGTATTCTGCAGCTAATCCGGTCATTCGTATAGTTTGTCAGACAGGTAAGCAATTTTCTGCAGTTACTCCGGTAATTGCTAAAGTTTTTCAAACAGGTAAACGGTTTTCTGCAGGTACTCTGGTTATTGTAAAGTTTGTCAGGCAGATAAGCGGTTTTCCGCAGCTACTCTGGTCATTTGTAAAGTTGTCAGGCTGGTAAGCGCTTTTCTGCAGTTACTCCGGTCATTTGTAAAGTTTGTCAGCCTTGTAAGCGGTTTTTTGCAAATACTCCGGTTATGTGTAACGTTTGTCAGGCAGGCAAGCAGTTTTTTGCATTCATTCCGATCATTTGTAAAGTTTGTCAGGCAGGTAAGCAGTTTTCTACAGCTATTCCGGTCATTTGTAAAGTTTTTCAAACAGGTAAGCGGTTTTCTGCAGTTACTCCAATCATTTGCAAAGTTTGCTAGGCAAGTAAGCAGTTTTCTGCAATCATTCCGGTTATTTGTAGAGTTTGTCAGGCATGCAAGTGGCTTTCCGCAGCTACTCTGGTCATTTGTAAAGTTGTCAGGCTGGTAAGCAGTTTTCGGCAGTTTCGCCGGTATTTGTAAAGTTTGGCAGGCAGGTAAGCTATTTCTGCAATTACTCCGATGATTTGTAAAGTTTGTCAGACAGGTAAGCAGCTTTCTGCAGTTACTCCGATCATTTGCAAAATTTTGTGAGGCAGGTAAGCAGTTTTGCATTTACTCCGGTTATTTGCAAAGTTTTATCAGACAGGTAAGCAATTTTCTGCAGTTACTCCGGTAATTGCTAAAGTTTTTCAAACAAGTAAACGGTTTTCTGCAGTTACTCCAATCATTTGCAAAGTTTGCTAGGTAAGAAAGAAGTTTTCTCCAATCATTCCGGTCATTTGTAAAGTTTGTCAGGCAGGTAAGCACTTTTCTGCATTTACTCCGGTTATTTGTAAAGTTTGTCAGACAAGTAAGCAGTGTTCTGCAGTTACTCCGGTCATTTGAAAAGTTTGTCAGGCAGGTAAGCAGTTTTCTGCAGTTACTCCGGTCATTTGTAAAGTTTGTCAGGCTGATAAGCGGTTTTTGCAGATACTCCGATCATTTGTAAAGTTTGTCAGGCAAGTAAGCAGTTTTTAGCATTCATTCCGGTCATTTGTAAAGTTTGTCAGGCAGGTAAGCAGTTTTCTACAGCTACTCCGGTCATTTGTAAAGTTTTCAAACAGGTAAGCGGTTTTCTGCTGTTACTCCAATCGTTTGCAAAGTTTACTAGGCAAGTAAGCAGTTTTCTGCAATAATTCCGGTTATTTGTAGAGTTTGTCAGACAAGTAAGCGGTGGTCTGCAGTTACTCCGGTCATTTCAAAAGTGTGTCAGGCAGGTAAGCAGTTTTCTGCAGGTACTCTGGTTATTGGTAAAGTTTGTCAGGCAGACAGGCGGTTTTCCGCAGCTACTCTGGTCATTTGTAAAGTTGTCAGGTTGGTAAGCGGTTTTCTGTAGTTACTGCGGTCATTTGTAAAGTTTGTCAGGTCTGTAAGCGGTTTTTGCAGATACTCCGATCATTTGTAACGTTTGTCAGGCAGGTAAGCGGTTTTCTGCAGTTACTCCGATCATTCGCAAAGTTTGTCAGGGAAGTAAGCAGTTTTTTGCAATCATTCCGGTTATTTGTAGAGTTTGTCAGGCATGTAAGCGGCTTTCCGCAGCTACTCTGGTCATTTGTAAAGTTGTCAGGCTGGTAAGCAGTTTTCGGCAGTTTCGCCGGTTTTTGTAAAGTTTGACAGGCAGGTAAGCTATTTTCTTCAATTACTCCGATGATTTGTAAAGATTGTCAGACAGGTAAGCAGCTTTCTGCAGTTACTCCGATCATTTGCAAAGTTTTGTCAGGCAGGTAAGCAGTTTTGCATTTACTCCGGTTATTTGCAAAGTTTTGTCAGACAGGTAAGCAGTATTCTGCAGTTAATCCGTTCATTTGTATAGTTTATCAGACAGGTAAGCAATTTTCTGCAGTTACTCCGGTAATTGCTAAAGTTTTTCAAACAAGTAAACTGTTTTCTGCAGTTACTCCAATCATTTGCAAAGTTTGCTAGGTAGGAAAGCAGTTTTCTGCAATCATTCTGGTCATTTGTAAAGTTTGTCAGGCAGGTAAGCACTTTTCTGCACATACTCCGGTTATTTGTAAAGTTTGTCAGACAAGTAAGCGGTGTTGTGCAGTTACTGCGGTCATGTGAAAAGTTTGTCAGGCAGGTAAGCAGTTTTCTGCAGTTACTCCGGTCATTTGTAAAGTTTGTCAGGCTGGTAAGCGGTTTTTGCAGATACTCTGGTTATTGGTAAAGTTTGTCAGGCAGACAGGCGGTTTTCCGCAGCTACTCTGGTCATTTGTAAAGTTGTCAGGTTGGTAAGCGGTTTTCTGTAGTTACTGCGGTCATTTGTAAAGTTTGTCAGGCCTGTAAGCGGTTTTTGCAGATACTCCGATCATTTGTAACGTTTGTCAGGCAGGTAAGCGGTTTTCTGCAGTTACTGCGATCATTCGCAAAGTTGTCAGGGAAGTAAGCAGTTTTTTGCATTCATTCCGATCATTTGTAAAGTTTGTCAGGCAGGTAAGCAGTTTTCTACAGCTGTTACGGTCATTTGTAAAGTTTTTTCAAACAGGTAAGCAGTTTTCTGCAGTTACTCCAATCATTTGCAAAGTTTGCTAGGCAAGTAAGCAGTTTTCTGCAATCATTCCGGTTATTTGTAGAGTTTGTCAGGCATGTAAGCGGCTTTCCGCAGCTACTCTGGTCATTTGTAAAGTTGTCAGGCTGGTAAGCAGTTTTCGGCAGTTTCGCCGGTTTTTGTAAAGTTTGGCAGGCAGGTAAGCTATTTTCTGCAATTACTCCGATGATTTGTAAAGATTGTCAGACAGGTAAGCAGCTTTCTGCAGTTACTCCGATCATTTGCAAAGTTTTGTCAGGCAGGTAAGCAGTTTTGCATTTACTCCGGTTATTTGCAAAGTTTTGTCAGACAGGTAAGCAGTATTCTGCAGTTAATCCGGTCATTTGTATAGTTTATCAGACAGGTAAGCAATTTTCTGCAGTTACTCCGGTAATTGCTAAAGTTTTTCAAACAAGTAAACTGTTTTCTGCAGTTACTCCAATCATTTGCAAAGTTTGCTAGGTAGGAAAGCAGTTTTCTGCAATCATTCTGGTCATTTGTAAAGTTTGTCAGGCAGGTAAGCACTTTTCTGCATTTACTCCGGTTATTTGTAAAGTTTGTCAGACAAGTAAGCGGTGTTGTGCAGTTACTGCGGTCATGTGAAAAGTTTGTCAGGCAGGTAAGCCGTTTTCTGCAGTTACTCCGGTCATTTGTAAAGTTTGTCAGGCTGGTAAGCGGTTTTTGCAGATACTTCGGTCATTTGTAACGTTTGTCAGGCAGATAAGCTATTTTCTGCAATTACTCCGATGATTTGTAAAGATTGTCAGACAGGTATGCAGTTTTCTGCAGTTACTCCGATCATTTGCAACGTTTTATCAGGCAGGTAAGCAGTTTTCTGCACGTACTCCGGTCATTTGTAAAGTATTTCAGACAGGTAAGCAATTTTCTGCAGTTACTCCGGTAATTGCTAAAGTTTTTCAAACAGGTAAACGGTTTTCTGCAGTTACTCCAATCATTTGCAAAGTTTGCTAGGTAAGAAAGCAGTTTTCTGCAATCATTCCGGTCATTTGTAAAGTTTGTCAGGCAGGTAAGTACTTTTCTGCATTTACTCCGATTATTTGTAAAGTTTGTCAGACAAGTAAGCAGTGTTCTGCAGTTACTCCGGTAATTTGTAAAGTTTGTCATGCAGGTAAGCACTTTTCTGCATTTACTCCGATTATTTGTAAAGTTTGTCAGACAAGTAAGCGGTGCTCTGCAGTTACTCCGGTAATTTGAAAAGTTTGTCAGGCAGGTAAGCAGTTTTTGTGCAGGTACTCTGGTTATTCTAAAGTTTGTCAGGCAGATAATCCGTTTTCCGCAGCTACTCTGGTCATTTGTAAAGTTGTCAGGCTGGTAAAAGGTTTTCTGCAGTTACTTCGGTCAATTGTAAAGTTTGTCAGGCTTGTTAGCGGTTTTTGCAGATACTCCTGTCATTTGTAACGTTTGTCAGGCAAGTAAGCAGTTTTTTGCATTCATTCCGGTCATTTGTAAAGTTTGTCAGGCAGGTAAGCAGTTTTCTACAGCTACTCCGGTTATTTGCAAAATTTTGTCAGGCAGGTAAGCGGTTTTGCATTTACTCCGGTTATTTGCAAAGTTTTGTCAGGCAGGTAAGCAGTTTTCTGCACGTACTGCGGTCATTTGTAAAGTATGTCAGACAGGTAAGCAGTATTCTGCAGTTAATCCGGTCATTTGTATAGTTTGTCAGACAGGTAAGCAATTTTCTGCACTTACTCCGATGATTTGTAAAGTTTGCCAGACAGGTATGCAGTTTTCTGCAGTTACTCCGGTAATTTGAAAAGTTTGTCAGGCAGGTAAGCAGCTTTCTGAAGGTACTCTGGTTATTGTAAAGTTTTTCAGGCAGAAAAGCCGTTTTCCGCAGCTACTCTGGTCATTTGTAAAGTTGTCAGGCTGGTAAAAGGTTTTCTGCAGTTACTCCGGTCATTTGTAAAGTTTGTCAGGTTTGTTAGCAGATTTTACAGATACTCCGGTCATTTGTAACGTTTGTCAGACAGGTAAGCGGTTTTCGGCAGTTACTCCGATCATTGGTTAAGTTTTTCAAAGAGGTAAACGGTTTTCTGCAGTTACTCCAATCATTTGCAAAGTTTGCTAGGTAAGAAAGCAGTTTTCTGCAATCATTCCGGTCATTTGTAAAGTTTGTCAGGCAAGTAAGCGGTGTTCTGCAGTTACTCCGGTAATTTGTAAAGTTTGTCAGGCAGGTAAGCAGTTTTCTGCAGGTACTCTCGTTATTGAAAAGTTTGTCAGGCAGATAACCAGTTTTCCGCAGCTACTCTGGTCATTTGTAAAGTTTTCAGGCTGGTAAACGGTTTTCTGCAGATACTTCGGTCATTTGTAACGTTTGTCAGGCAGGTAAGCGGTTTTTTGCAGTTACTCCGATCATTGGTAAAGTTTGTCAGGCAAGTAAGCAGTTCTTTGCATTCATTCCGGTCATTTGTAAAGTTTGTCAGGCAGGTAAGCAGTTTTCTACAGCTACTCCGGTCATTTGTAAAGTTTTTCAAACAGGTAAGCGGTTTTCTGCAGTTACTCCAATCATTTGCAAAGTTTGCTAGGCAAGTATGCAGTTTTCTGCAATCATTCCGTTATTTGTAGAGTTTGTCAGGCATGTAAGCGGCTTTCGGCAGCTACTCTGATCACTTGTAAAGTTGTCAGGCTGGTAAGCGGTTTTCGACAGTTTCTCCGGTTTTTGTAAAGTTTGGCAGGCAGGTAAGCTATTTTCTGCAATTACTCCGATTATTTGTAAAGTTTGTCAGACAGGTAAGCAATTTTCTGCAGTTACTCCGATCATTTGCAAAGTTTTGTCAGGCAGGTAAGCAGTTTTGCATTTACTCCGGTTATTTGCAAAATTTGTCAGGCAGGTAAGCAGTTTTCTGCAAGTACTGCGGTCATTTATAGAGTATGTCAGACAGGTAAGCAGTGTTCTGCAGTTACTCCGTAATTTGAAAAGTTTGTCAGACAGGTAAGCAATTTTCTGCAGTTATCCCGGTAATTGCTAAAGTTTTTCAAACAGGTAAACGGTTTTCTGCAGTTACTCCAATCATTTGCAAAGTTTGCTAGGTAAGAAAGCAGTTTTCTGCAATCATTCCGGTCATTTGTAAAGTTTGTCAGGCAGGTAAGCACTTTTCTGCATTTACTCCGATTATTTGTAAAGTTTGTCAGACAAGTAAGCGGTGTTCTGCAGTTACTCCGGTAATTTGAAAAGTTTGTCAGGCAGGTAAGCAGTTTTCTGCAGGTACTCTGGTTATTGTAAAGTTTGCTAAGCAGATAAGCCGCATTCCGCAGCTACTCTGGTCATTTGTAAAGTTGTCAGGCTGGTAAGCGGTTTTCTGCAGTTACTCTGGTCATTTGTAAAGTTGTCAGGTTCGTAAGCGGTTTTTGCAGATACTTCGGTCATTTGTAGCGATTGTCAGGCAGGTAAGCGGTTTTCTGCAGTTACTCCGGTCATTGGTAAAGTTTGTCAGGCAAGTAATCAGTTTTTTGCATTCATTCCGGTCATTTGTAAAGTTTGTCAGGCCGGTAAGCAGTGTTCTACAGCTACTCCGGTCATTTGTAAAGTTTTTCAAACTGGTAAGCGATTTTCTGCAGTTACTCAAATCATTTGCAAAGTTTTATCAGGCAGGAAAGCACTTTTCTGCATTTACTCCGGTTATTTGTAAAGTTTGTCAAGCAAGTATGCTGTTTTCTGCAGTTACTCCGGTCATTTGAAAAAAGTTTGTAGGACAGGTAAGCAGTTCTCTGCAGGTACTCTGGTTATTTGTAAAGTGTGTCAGGCTGGTAAGCGGTTTTTGCAGATACTCCGGTCATTTGTAACGTTTGTCAGGCAGGTAAGCGGCTTTCAGAAGCTACTCTGGTCATTTGTAAAGTTGTCAGGCTGGTAAGCGGTTTTCTGCAGTTTCTCCGGTTTTTGTAAAGTTTGACAGGCAGGTAAGCTATTTTCTGCAATTACTCCGATGATTTGTAAAGTTTGTAAGACAGGTATGCAGTTTTCTGCATTTACGCCGATCATTTGCAAAGTTTGTCAGGAAGGTAAGCAGTTTTCTGCACGTACTCCGGTCATTTGTAAAGTATGTCAGACAGGTAAGCAGTATTCTGCAGTTAATCCGGTCATTCGTATAGTTTGTCAGACAGGTAAGCAATTTTCTGCAGTTACTCCGGTAATTGCTAAAGTTTTTCAAACACGTAAACGATTTTCTGCAGTTACTCCAATCATTTGCAAAGCTTGCTAGGTAAGAAAGCAGTTTTCTGCAATCATTCCGGCCATTTGTAAAGTTTGTCAGGCAGGTAAGCACTTTTCTGCATTTACTCCGATTATTTGTAAAGTTTGTCAGACAAGTAAGCGGTGTTCTCCAGTTACTCCGGTAATTTGAAAAGTGTGTCAGGCAGGTAAGCAGTTTTCTGCAGGTACTCTGGTTATTGTAAAGTTTGTCAGGCAGATAAGCCGTTTTGCGCAGCTACTCTGGTCATTTGTAAAGTTGTCAGGCTGGTAAACGGTTTTCTGCAGTTACTCCGGTGATTTGTAAAGGTTGTCAGGCTTGTTAGCGGTTTTTGCAGATACTCCGGTCATTTGTAACGTTTGTCAGGCAGGTAAGCGGTTTTCTGCAGTTACTCCGATCATTGGTAAAGTTTGTCAGGCAAGTAAGCAGTTTTTTGCATGCATTCCGGTCATTTGTAAAGTTTGTCAGGCAGGTAAGCAGTTTTCTACAGCTACTCCGGTCATTTGTAAAGTTTTTCAAACAGGGAAGCGGTTTTCTGCAGTTACTCCAATCATTTGCAAAGTTTGCTAGGCAAGTAAGCAGTTTTCTGCAATCATTCGGTTATTTGTAGAGTTTGTCAGGCATGTAAGCGGCTTTCAGCAGCTACTCTGATCACTTTTGAAGTTGTCAGGCTGGTAAGCAGTTTTCGACAGTTTCTCCGGTTTTTGTAAAGTTTGGCAGGCAGGTAAGCTATTTTCTGCAATTACTCCGATGATTTGTAAAGTTTGTCAGACAGGTAAGCAATTTTCTGCAGATACTCCGATCATTTGCAAAGTTTTGTCAGGCAGGTAAGCAGTTTTGCATTTACTCCGGTTATTTGCAAAATTTGTCAGGCAGGTAAGCAGTTTTCTGCAAGTACTGCGGTCATTTATAGAGTATGTTAGACAGGTAAGCAGTGTTCTGCAGTTACTCCGGTAATTTGAAAAGATTGTCAGGCAGGTAAGCAGTTTTCTGCAGTTAATCCGGTCATTTGTATAGTTTGTCAGACAGGTAAGCAATTTTCTGCAGTTATCCCGGTAATTGCTAAAGTTTTTCAAACAGGTAAACGGTTTTCTGCAGTTACTCCAATCATTTGCAAAGTTTGCTAGGTAAGAAAGCAGTTTTCTGCAATCATTCCGGTAATTTGAAAAGTTTGTCAGGCTGGTAAGCAGTTTTCTGCAGGTACTTTGGTTATTGTAAAGTTTGCTAAGCAGGTAAGCCGCATTCCGCAGCTACTCTGGTCATTTGTAAAGTTGTCAGGCTGGTAAGCGGTTTTTGCAGATAATTCGGTCATTTGTAACGATTGTCAGGCAGGTAAGCGATTTTCTGCAGTTACTCCGATCATTGGTAAAGTTTGTCAGGCAAGTAAGCAGATTTTTGCATTCATTCCGGTCATTTTTAAAGTTTGTCAGGCAGGTAAGCAGTGTTCTACAGCTACTCCGGTTATTTGTAAAGTTTGTCAAGACAGTAAGCTGTTTTCTGCAGTTACTCCGGTCATTTGAAAAAAGTTTGTAGGGCAGGTAAGCAGTTTTCTGCAGGGACTCTGGTTATTTGTAAAGTGTGTCAGGCTGGTAAGCGGTTTTTGCAGATACTCCGGTGATTTGTAATGTTTGTCAGGCAGGTAAGCGGCTTTCAGAAGCTAATCTGGTCATTTGTAAAGTTGTCAGGCTGGTAAGCGGTTTTCTGCAGTTTCTCCGGTTTTTGTAAAGTTTGACAGGCAGGTAAGCTATTTTCTGCAATTACTCCGGTCATTTGAAAAAAGTTTGTAGGGCAGGTAAGCAGTTTTCTGCAGGGACTCTGGTTATTTGTAAAGTGTGTCAGGCTGGTAAGCGGTTTTTGCAGATACTCCGGTGATTTGTAATGTTTGTCAGGCAGGTAAGCGGCTTTCAGAAGCTACTCTGGTCATTTGTAAAGTTGTCAGGCTGGTAAGCGGTTTTCTGCAGTTTCTCCGGTTTTTGTAAAGTTTGACAGGCAGGTAAGCTATTTTCTGCAATTACTCCGATGATTTGTAAAGTTTGTAAGACAGGTATGCAGTTTTCTGCAGTTACGCCGATCATTTGCAAAGTTTTGTCAGGAAGGTAAGCAGTTTTCTGCACGTACTCCGGTCATTTGTAAAGTATGTCAGACAGGTAAGCAGTTTTCTGCAGTTAATCCGGTCATTCGTATAGTTTGTCAGACAGGTAAGCAATTTTCTGCAGTTACTCCGGTAATTGCTAAAGTTTTTCAAACAGGTAAACGGTTTTCTGCAGTTACTCCAATCATTTGCAAAGTTTGCTAGGTAAGAAAGCAGTTTTCTGCAATCATTCCGGCCATTTGTAAAGTTTGTCAGGCAGGTAAGCAGTTTTCTGCATTTACTCCGATTATTTGTAAAGTTTGTCAGACAAGTAAGCGGTGTTCTGCAGTTACTCCGGTAATTTGAAAAGTGTGTCAGGCAGGTAAGCAGTTTTCTGCAGGTACTCTGGTTAATGTAAAGTTTGTCAGGCAGATAAGCAGTTTTCCGCAGCTACTCTGGTCATTTGTAAAGTTGTCAGTCTGGTAAACGGTTTTCTGCAGTTACTCCGGTGATTTGTAAAGTTTGTCAGGCTTGTTAGCGGTTTTTGCAGATACTCCGGTCATTTGTAACGTTTGTCAGGCAGGTAAGCGGTTTTCTGCCGTTACTCCGATCATTGGTAAAGTTTGTCAGGCAAGTAAGCAGTTTTTTGCATGCATTCCGGTCATTTGTAAAGTTTGTCAGGCAGGTAAGCAGTTTTCTACAACTACTCCGGTCATTTGTAAAGTTTCTCAAACAGGGAAGCGGTTTTCTGCAGTTACTCCAATCATTTGCAAAGTTTGCTAGGCAAGTAATCAATTTTCTGCAATCATTCGGTTATTTGTAGAGTTTGTCAGGCATGTAAGCGGCTTTCCGCAGCTACTCTGATCACTTGTAAAGTTGTCAGACTGGTAAGCGGTGTTCGACAGTTTCTCCGGTTTTTGTAAAGTTTGGCAGGCAGGTAAGCTATTTTCTGCAATTACTCCGATGATTTGTAAAGTTTGTCAGACAGGTAAGCAGTTTTGCATTTACTCAGGTTATTTGCAAAGTTTTGTCAGACAGGTAAGCAGTATTCTGCAGTTAATCCGGTCATTTGTATAGTTTATCAAACAGGTAAGCAATTTTCTGCAGTTACTCCGGTAATTGCTAAAGTTTTTCAAACAAGTAAACTGTTTTCTGCAGTTACTCCAATCATTTGCAAAGTTTGCTAGGTAAGAAAGCAGTTTTCTGCAATCATTCCGGTCATTTGTAAAGTTTGTCAGGCAGGTAAGCACTTTTCTGCATTTACTCCGGTTATTTGTAAAGTTTGTCAGACAAGTAAGCGGTGTTGTACAGTTACTGCGGTCATGTGAAAAGTTTGTCAGGCAGGTAAGCAGTTTTCTGCAGTTACTCCGGTCATTTGTAAAGTTTGTCAGGCTGGTAAGCGGTTTTTGCAGATACTTCGGTCATTTGTAACGTTTGTCAGGCAGGTAAGCTATTTTCTGCAATTACTCCGATGATTTGTAAAGATTGTCAGACAGGTATGCAGTTTTCTGCAGTTACTCCGATCATTTGCAACGTTTTGTCAGGCAGGTAAGCAGTTTTCTGCACGTACTCCGGTCATTTGTAAAGTATTTCAGACAGGTAAGCAATTTTCTGTAGTTACTCCGGTAATTTGTAAAGTTTTTCAAACAGATAAGCGATTATCTGCAGTTACTCAAATCATTTGCAAAGTTTTATCAGGCAGGAAAGCACTTTTCTGCATTTACTCCGGTTATTTGTAAAGTTTGTCAAGCCAGTAAGCTGTTTTCTGCAGTTACTCCGGTCATTTGAAAAAAGTTTGTAGGGCAGGTAAGCAGTTTTCTGCAGGGACTCTGGTTATTTGTAAAGTGTGTCAGGCTGGTAAGCGGTTTTTGCAGATACTCCGGTGATTTGTAATGTTTGTCAGACAGGTAAGCGGCTTTCAGAAGCTACTCTGGTCATTTGTAAAGTTGTCAGGCTGGTAAGCGGTTTTCTGCAGTTTCTCCGGTTTTTGTAAAGTTTGACAGGCAGGTAAGCTATTTTCTGCAATTACTCCGATGAGTTGTAAAGTTTGTAAGACAGGTATGCAGTTTTCTGCAGTTACGCCGATCATTTGCAAAGTTTTGTCAGGAAGGTAAGCAGTTTTCTGCACGTACTCCGGTCATTTGTAAAGTATGTCAGACAGGTAAGCAGTATTCTGCAGTTAATCCGGTCATTCGTATAGTTTGTCAGACAGGTAAGCAATTTTCTACAGTTACTCCGGTAATTGCTAAAGTTTTTCAAACAGGTAAACGATTTTCTGCAGTTACTCCAATCATTTGCAAAGTTTGCTAGGTAAGAAAGCAGTTTTCTGCAATCATTCCGGCCATTTGTAAAGTTTGTCAGGCAGGTAAGCAGTTTTCTGCATTTACTCCGATTATTTGTAAAGTTTGTCAGACAAGTAAGCGGTGTTCTGCAGTTACTCCGGTAATTTGAAAAGTGTGTCAGGCAGGTAAGCAGTTTTCTGCAGGTACTCTGGTTAATGTAAAGTTTGTCAGGCAGATAAGCAGTTTTCCGCAGCTACTCTGGTCATTTGTAAAGTTGTCAGGCTGGTAAACGGTTTTCTGCAGTTACTCCGGTCATTTGTAAAGTTTGTCAGGCTTGTTAGCGGTTTTTGCAGATACTCCGGTCATTTGTAACGTTTGTCAGGCAGGTAAGCGGTTTTCTGCAGTTACTCCGATCATTGGTAAAGTTTGTAAGGCAAGTAAGCAGTTTTTTGCAAGCATTCCGGTCATTTGTAAAGTTTGTCAGGCAGGTAAGCAGTTTTCTACAACTACTCCGGTCATTTGTAAAGTTTTTCAAACAGGGAAGCGGTTTTCTACAGTTACTCCAATCATTTGCAAAGTTTGCTAGGCAAGTAAGCAATTTTCTGCAATCATTCGGTTATTTGTAGAGTTTGTCAGGCATGTAAGCGGCTTTCCGCAGCTACTCTGATCACTTGTAAAGTTGTCAGACTGGTAAGCGGTGTTCGACAGTTTCTCCGGTTTTTGTAAAGTTTGGCAGGCAGGTAAGCTATTTTCTGCAATTACTCCGATGATTTGTAAAGTTTGTCAGACAGGTAAGCAGTTTTGCATTTACTCAGGTTATTTGCAAAGTTTTGTCAGACAGGTAAGCAGTATTCTGCAGTTAATCCGGTCATTTGTATAGTTTATCAAACAGGTAAGCAATTTTCTGCAGTTACTCCGGTAATTCCTAAAGTTTTTCAAACAATTAAACTGTTTTCTGCAGTTACTCCAATCATTTGTAAAGTTTGCTAGGTAAGAAAGCAGTTTTCTGCAATCATTCCGGTCATTTGTAAAGTTTGTCAGGCAGGTAAGCACTTTTCTGCATTTACTCCGGTTATTTGTAAAGTTTGTCAGACAAGTAAGCGGTGTTGTACAGTTACTGCGGTCATGTGAAAAGTTTGTCAGGCAGGTAAGCAGTTTTCTGCAGTTACTCCGGTCATTTGTCAAGTTTGTCAGGCTGGTAAGAGGTTTTTGCAGATACTTCGGTCATTTGTAACGTTTGTCAGGCAGGTAAGCTATTTTCTGCAATTACTCCGATGATTTGTAAAGATTGTCAGACAGGTATGCAGTTTTCTGCAGTTACTCCGATCATTTGCAACGTTTTGTCAGGCAGGTAAGCAGTTTTCTGCACGTACTCCGGTCATTTGTAAAGTATTTCAGACAGGTAAGCAATTTTCTGCAGTTACTCCGGTAATTGCTAAAGTTTTTCAAACAGGTAAACGGTTTTCTGCAGTTACTCCAATCATTTGCAAAGTTTGCTAGGTTAGAAAGCAGTTTTCTGCAATCATTCCGGTCATTTGTAAAGTTTGTCAGGCAGGTAAGTACTTTTCTGCATTTACTCCGATTATTTGTAAAGTTTGTCAGACAAGTAAGCAGTGTTCTGCAGTTACTCCGGTAATTTGTAAAGTTTGTCATGCAGGTAAGCACTTTTCTGCATTTACTCCGATTATTTGTAAAGTTTGTCAGACAAGTAAGCGGTGTTCTGCAGTTACTCCGGTCATTTGAAAAGTTTGTCAGGCAGGTAAGCAGTTTTTGTGCAGGTACTCTGGTTATTGTAAAGTTTGTCAGGCAGATAATCCGTTTTCCGCAGCTACTCTGGTCATTTGTAAAGTTGTCAGGCTGGTAAAAGGTTTTCTGCAGTTACTTCGGTCAATTGTAAAGTTTGTCAGGCTTGTTAGCGGTTTTTGCAGATACTCCGGTCATTTGTAACGTTTGTCAGGCAAGTAAGCAGTTTTTTGCATTCATTCCGGTCATTTGTAAAGTTTGTCAGGCAGGTAAGCAGTTTTCTACAGCTACTCGGTTATTTGCAAAGTTTTGTCAAGGAGGTAAGCGGTTTTGCATTTACTCCGTTATTTGCAAAGTTTTGTCAGGCAGGTAAGCAGTTTTCTGCACGTACTGCGGTCATTTGTAAAGTTTGTCAGACAAGTAAGCGGTGTTCTGCAGTTACTCCGGTAATTTGATAAGTTTGTCAGGCAGGTAAGCAGTTTTCTGCAGGTACTCTGGTCATTGTAAAGTTTGTCAGGCAGATAAGCCGTTTTCCGCAGCTACTCAGGTCAGTTGTAAAGTTGTCAGGCTGGTAAACGGTTTTCTGCAGATACTCCGGTCATTTGTAAAGTTTGTCAGGCAGGTAAGCGGTTTTCTGCAGTTACTCCGATCATTTGCAAAGTTTGCTAGGCAAGTAAGTAGTTTTCTGCAATCATTCCGTTTATTTGTAGAGTTTGTCAGGCATGTAAGCGGCTTTCCGCAGCTACTCTGATCACTTGTAAAGTTGTCAGGCTGGTAAGCGGCTTTCGGCAGTTTCTCCGGTTTTTGTAAAGTTTGGCAGGCAGGTAAGCTATTTTCTGCAATTACTCCGATGATTTGTAAAGTTTGTCAGACAGGTAAGCAGTTTTCTGCAGTTACTCCGATCATTTGCAAAGTTTTGTCAGGCAGGTAAGCAGTTTTGCATTTACTCCGGTTATTTGCAAAGTTTGTCAGGCAGGTAAGCAGTTTTCTGCATTTACTCCGGTCATTTGTAAAGTATTTCAGACAGGTAAGCAATTTTCTGCAGTTACTCCGGTAATTGCTAAAGTTTTTCAAACAGGTAAACGGTTTTCTGCAGTTACTCCAATCATTTGCAAAGTTTGCTAGGTTAGAAAGCAGTTTTCTGCAATCATTCCGGTCATTTGTAAAGTTTGTCAGGCAGGTAAGTACTTTTCTGCATTTACTCCGATTATTTGTAAAGTTTGTCAGACAAGTAAGCAGTGTTCTGCAGTTACTCCGGTAATTTGTAAAGTTTGTCATGCAGGTAAGTACTTTTCTGCATTTACTCCGATTATTTGTAAAGTTTGTCAGACAAGTAAGCGGTGTTCTGCAGTTACTCCGGTCATTTGAAAAGTTTGTCAGGCAGGTAAGCAGTTTTTGTGCAGGTACTCTGGTTATTGTAAAGTTTGTCAGGCAGATAATCCGTTTTCCGCAGCTACTCTGGTCATTTGTAAAGTTGTCAGGCTGGTAAAAGGTTTTCTGCAGTTACTTCGGTCAATTGTAAAGTTTGTCAGGCTTGTTAGCGGTTTTTGCAGATACTCCGGTCATTTGTAACGTTTGTCAGGCAAGTAAGCAGTTTTTTGCATTCATTCCGGTCATTTGTAAAGTTTGTCAGGCAGGTAAGCAGTTTTCTACAGCTACTCGGTTATTTGCAAAGTTTTGTCAAGGAGGTAAGCGGTTTTACATTTACTCCGTTATTTGCAAAGTTTTGTCAGGCAGGTAAGCAGTTTTCTGCACGTACTGCGGTCATTTGTAAAGTTTGTCAGACAAGTAAGCGGTGTTCTGCAGTTACTCCGGTAATTTGATAAGTTTGTCAGGCAGGTAAGCAGTTTTCTGCAGGTACTCTGGTCATTGTAAAGTTTGTCAGGCAGATAAGCCGTTTTCCGCAGCTACTCAGGTCAGTTGTAAAGTTGTCAGGCTGGTAAACGGTTTTCTGCAGATACTCCGGTCATTTGTAAAGTTTGTCAGGCAGGTAAGCGGTTTTCTGCAGTTACTCCGATCATTTGCAAAGTTTGCTAGGCAAGTAAGTAGTTTTCTGCAATCATTCCGTTTATTTGTAGAGTTTGTCAGGCATGTAAGCGGCTTTCCGCAGCTACTCTGATCACTTGTAAAGTTGTCAGGCTGGTAAGCGGCTTTCGGCAGTTTCTCCGGTTTTTGTAAAGTTTGGCAGGCAGGTAAGCTATTTTCTGCAATTACTCCGATGATTTGTAAAGTTTGTCAGACAGGTAAGCAGTTTTCTGCAGTTACTCCGATCATTTGCAAAGTTTTGTCAGGCAGGTAAGCAGTTTTGCATTTACTCCGGTTATTTGCAAAGTTTGTCAGGCAGGTAAGCAGTTTTCTGCATTTACTCCGGTTATTTGCAAAGTTTTGTCAGGCAGGTAAGCAGTTTTCTGCACGTACTGTGGTCATTTAGAAAGTATATCAGACAGGTAAGCAGTATTCTGCAGTTAATCCGGTCATTTGTATAGCTTGTCAGACGGGTAAGCAATTTTCTGCAGTTACCCCGGTAATTGCTAAAGTTTTTCAAACAGGTAAACGGTTTTCTGCAGCTACTCCAATCATTTGCAAACCTTGCTAGGTAAGAAAGCAGTTTTCTGCAATCATTCCGGTCATTTGTAAAGTTTGTCAGGCAGGTAAGCACTTTTCTGCTTTTACTCCGGTTATTTGCAAAGTTTGTCAGACAAGTAAGCGGTGTTCTGCAGTTACTCCGGTCATTTTTAAAGTTTGTCAGGCAGGTAAGCGGTTTTCTGCAGTTACTCCGATCATTGGTAAAGTTTGTCAGGTAAGTAAGCAGTTCTTTGCATTCATTCCGGTCATTTGTAAAGTGTGTCAGGCAGGTAAGCAGTTTTCTACAGCTACTCCGGTCATTTGTAAAGTTTTTCAAACAGGTAAGCGGTTTTCTGCAGTTACTCCAATCATTTGCAAAGTTTGCTAGGCAAGTAAGTAGTTTTCTGCAATCATTCCGGTTATTTGTAGAGTTTGTCAGGCATGTAAGCGGCTTTCCGCAGCTACTCTGATCACTTGTAAAGTTGTCAGGCTGGTAAGCGGCTTTCGGCAGTTTCTCCGGTTTTTGTAAAGTTTGGCAGGCAGGTAAGCTATTTTCTGCAATTACTCCGATGATTTGTAAAGTTTGTCAGACAGGTAAGCAGTTTTCTGCAGTTACTCCGATCATTTGCAAAGTTTTGTCAGGCAGGTAAGCAGTTTTGCATTTACTCCGGTTATTTGCAAAGTTTGTCAGGCAGGTAAGCAGTTTTCTGCATTTACTCCGGTTATTTGCAAAGTTTTGTCAGGCAGGTAAGCAGTTTTCTGCACGTACTGTGGTCATTTATAAAGTATATCAGACAGGTAAGCAGTATTCTGCAGTTAATCCGGTCATTTGTATAGCTTGTCAGACGGGTAAGCAATTTTCTGCAGTTACCCCGGTAATTGCTAAAGTTTTTCAAACAGGTAAGCAGTTTTCTGCAATCATTCCGGTCATTTGTAAAGTTTGTCAGGCAGGTAAGCACTTTTCTGCATTTACTCCGGTTATTTGCAAAGATTGTCAGACAAGTAAGCGGTGTTCTGCAGTTACTCCGGTCATTTGAAAAGTTTGTCAGGCAGGTAAGCAGTTTTCTGCAGGTACTCTGGTTATTGTAAAGTTTGTCAGGCAGATAAGCCGTTTTCCGCAGCTACTCTGGTCATTTGTAAAGTTGTCAGGCTGGTAAACGGTTTTCTGCAGTTACTCCGGTCATGTGTAATGTTTGTCAGGCTTGTTAGCGGTTTTTGCAGATACTCCGGTCATTTGTAACGTTTGTCAGGCAAGTAAGCAGTTTTTTGCATTCATTCCGGTCATTTGTAAAGTTTGTCAGGCAGGTAAGCAGTTTTCTACAGCTACTCGGTTATTTGCAAAGTTTTGTCAAGGAGGTAAGCGGTTTTGCATTTACTCCGTTATTTGCAAAGTTTTGTCAGGCAAGTAAGCAGTTTTCTGCACGTACTGCGGTCATTTGTAAAGTTTGTCAGACAAGTAAGCGGTGTTCTGCCGTTACTCCGGTAATTTGATAAGTTTGTCAGGCAGGTAAGCAGTTTTCTGCAGGTACTCTGGTTATTGTAAAGTTTGTCAGGCAGATAAGCCGTTTTCCGCAGCTACTCAGGTCAGTTGTAAAGTTGTCAGGCAGGTAAGCAGTTTTCTACAGCTACTCCGGTCATTTGTAAAGTTTTTCAAACAGGTAAGCGGTTTTCTGCAGTTACTCCAATCATTTGCAAAGTTTGCTAGGCAAGTAAGTAGTTTTCTGCAATCATTCCGGTTATTTGTAGAGTTTGTCAGGCATGTAAGCGGCTTTCCGCAGCTACTCTGATCACTTGTAAAGTTGTCAGGCTGGTAAGCGGCTTTCGGCAGTTTCTCCGGTTTTTGTAAAGTTTGGCAGGCAGGTAAGCTATTTTCTGCAATTACTCCGATGATTTGTAAAGTTTGTCAGACAGGTAAGCAGTTTTCTGCAGTTACTCCGATCATTTGCAAAGTTTTGTCAGGCAGGTAAGCAGTTTTGCATTTACTCCGGTTATTTGCAAAGTTTGTCAGGCAGGTAAGCAGTTTTCTGCATTTACTCCGGTTATTTGCAAAGTTTTGTCAGGCAGGTAAGCAGTTTTCTGCACGTACTGTGGTCATTTAGAAAGTATATCAGACAGGTAAGCAGTATTCTGCAGTTAATCCGGTCATTTGTATAGCTTGTCAGACGGTTAAGCAATTTTCTGCAGTTACCCCGGTAATTGCTAAAGTTTTTCAAACAGGTAAACGGTTTTCTGCAGCTACTCCAATCATTTGCAAACCTTGCTAGGTAAGAAAGCAGTTTTCTGCAATCATTCCGGTCATTTGTAAAGTTTGTCAGGCAGGTAAGCACTTTTCTGCATTTACTCCGGTTATTTGCAAAGTTTGTCAGACAAGTAAGCGGTGTTCTGCAGTTACTCCGGTCATTTTTAAAGTTTGTCAGGCAGGTAAGCGGTTTTCTGCAGTTACTCCGATCATTGGTAAAGTTTGTCAGGTAAGTAAGCAGTTCTTTGCATTCATTCCGGTCATTTGTAAAGTGTGTCAGGCAGGTAAGCAGTTTTCTACAGCTACTCCGGTCATTTGTAAAGTTTTTCAAACAGGTAAGCGGTTTTCTGCAGTTACTCCAATCATTTGCAAAGTTTGCTAGGCAAGTAAGTAGTTTTCTGCAATCATTCCGGTTATTTGTAGAGTTTGTCAGGCATGTAAGCGGCTTTCCGCAGCTACTCTGATCACTTGTAAAGTTGTCAGGCTGGTAAGCGGCTTTCGGCAGTTTCTCCGGTTTTTGTAAAGTTTGGCAGGCAGGTAAGCTATTTTCTGCAATTACTCCGATGATTTGTAAAGTTTGTCAGACAGGTAAGCAGTTTTCTGCAGTTACTCCGATCATTTGCAAAGTTTTGTCAGGCAGGTAAGCAGTTTTGCATTTACTCCGGTTATTTGCAAAGTTTGTCAGGCAGGTAAGCAGTTTTCTGCATTTACTCCGGTTATTTGCAAAGTTTTGTCAGGCAGGTAAGCAGTTTTCTGCACGTACTGTGGTCATTTATAAAGTATATCAGACAGGTAAGCAGTATTCTGCAGTTAATCCGGTCATTTGTATAGCTTGTCAGACGGGTAAGCAATTTTCTGCAGTTACCCCGGTAATTGCTAAAGTTTTTCAAACAGGTAAGCAGTTTTCTGCAATCATTCCGGTCATTTGTAAAGTTTGTCAGGCAGGTAAGCACTTTTCTGCATTTACTCCGGTTATTTGCAAAGATTGTCAGACAAGTAAGCGGTGTTCTGCAGTTACTCCGGTCATTTGAAAAGTTTGTCAGGCAGGTAAGCAGTTTTCTGCAGGTACTCTGGTTATTGTAAAGTTTGTCAGGCAGATAAGCCGTTTTCCGCAGCTACTCTGGTCATTTGTAAAGTTGTCAGGCTGGTAAACGGTTTTCTGCAGTTACTCCGGTCATGTGTAATGTTTGTCAGGCTTGTTAGGGTTTTTTGCAGATACTCCGGTCATTTGTAACGTTTGTCAGGCAGGTAAGCAGTTTTTTGCATGCATTCCGGTCATTTGTAAAGTTTGTCAGGCAGGTAAGCACTTTTCTGCATTTACTCCGATTATTTGTAAAGTTTGTCAGACAAGTAAGCGGTGTTCTGCAGTTATTCCGGTAATTTGAAAAGTTTGCCAGTCAGGTAAGCAGTATTCTGCAGTTAATCCGGTCATTCGTACAGTTTGTCAGACAGGTAAGCAATTTTCTGCAGTTACTCCGGTAATTGCTAAAGTTTTTCAAACAACTAAACGGTTTTCTGCAGTTACTCCAATCATTTGCATAGTTTGCTAGGTAAGAAAGCAGTTTTCTGCAATCATTCCGGTCATTTGTAAAGTTTGTCAGGCAGGTAAGCACTTTTCTGCATTTACTCCGATTATTTGTAAAGTTTGTCAGACAAGTAAGCGGTGTTCTGCAGTTACTCCGGTAATTTGAAAAGTTTGCCAGTCAGGTAAGCAGTATTCTGCAGTTAATCCGGTCATTCGTACAGTTTGTCAGACAGGTAAGCAATTTTCTGCAGTTACTCCGGTAATTGCTAAAGTTTTTTCAACAGGTAAACGGTTTTGTCAGGTAGGTAAACAGTTTTCTACAGCTACTGCGGTCATTTGTAAAGTTGGTCATAGATGTAAGCGGTTTTCTGCAGTCAGTCCGGTTTTTGTAAACAGTCAGGCAGGTAAGTAGTTTTCTACAGTTACTCCGGTTATTTGTAAAGCTTGTCAGGCAGGTAACCAGTCTTCTGCAGTTACTCCGGTTATATGTAATCTTTATCAGGCAGTTAAGGGCTTGCTGTAGTTACTCCCGTCATTTGCTAAGTATGTTAGGCAAGTAAGCAGTTTTCTGCAATCATTCCGGTTACTTGTAGAGTTTGTCAGGCAAATAAGCGGTTTTCTGCAGTTATTCCAGTTAATTGTATAGATTGTCAGGCAGATAAGCGGTTTTTTCTAGCAGTTACTCCAGTCATTTGTAAAGTTTCTCATGCAGCTAAGCTATTTTCTGCAATTACTCCGATGATTTGTAAAGTTTGTCAGAGAGGTAAGCAGTTTTCTGCAGTTACTCCGGTTATTTGTAAAGTTGTCAGGCAGGAAAGCACTTTTCTGCATTTACTCCGGTTATTTGTATAGTTGATCAAGCAGGTAAGCGGTTTTCTGCAGCTACTCCGGTCATTTGTAACGTGTGTCAGGCAGGTAAGCGGGTTTTTGCAGTTATTCCGGTCATTTGAAAAGTTTGTCAGGCAAGTAAGCAGTTTTCTGCAGTTTCTCAGGTTATTTGTAAAGTTTGGCAGGCAGGTAAGCTATTTTCTGCATTTACTCCGGTTATTTGTAAAGTCTGTCAGGCAAGTAAGCGTTTTTCTGCAGTTATTCCGGTCATTTGAAAACTTGGTCAGGTAAGTAAGCACTTTTCTGCAGTTACTCCGGTTATTTGTAAAGTTTGTCAGGCAAGTAAGCGATGTTCTGCAGTTATTCCGGTCATTGGTCAAGATTGTCAGGCAGGTAAGCGGTTTTCTGCAGCTACTCCGGTCATTTGTAACGTGTGTCAGGCAGGTAAGCGGGTTTTTGCAGTTATTCCGGTCATTTGAAAAGTTTGTCAGGCAAGTAAGCAGTTTTCTGCAGTTTCTCAGGTTATTTGTAAAGTTTGGCAGGCAGGTAAGCTATTTTCTGCATTTACTCCGGTTATTTGTAAAGTCTGTCAGGCAAGTAAGCGTTTTTCTGCAGTTATTCCGGTCATTTGAAAACATGGTCAGGTAAGTAAGCACTTTTCTGCAGTTACTCCGGTTATTTGTAAAGTTTGTCAGGCAAGTAAGCGATGTTCTGCAGTTATTCCGGTCATTGGTCAAGATTGTCAGGCAGGTAAGCGGTTTTCTGCAGCTACTCCGGTCATTTGTAACGTTTGTCATGCAGGTAAGCGGCTTTCCGCAGCTACTCTGGTCATTTGTAAAGTTGTCAGGCTGGTAAGCGGTGTTCTGCAGTTACTCCAGTCATTTGAAATGTTTGACAGGCTAGAAACCGGCTTTCTAAAGGTACTCAGGTTATTTTTAAAGTTTGTCTGGCAGGTAAGCGCTTTTCTGCAGGTACTCCCGTTATTTGCAAAGTTTTTGCAGGCAGGTAAGCGGCTTTCTGCAGGTATTCATGCTCCAATGATTTAACTGCCTGTCTGAACGGCATAACTGAATAATTGTAGAAAGTGATTATGCACAGCCGTAAACTGATTAAACAAATCCAAAGCAATTTTACATATAATTTATTTCTTATACATTTTTTTTCTAAAACACCATCTATTTCGTTCCTCTATTGTTAAATATAAATAACTATCCAATTTGTCAACGATACCTGGAGAAGATGTCAGTTGAATAGTGATATTATATTATAATTGAAAATAGCAACGTTTGTCATTTAATATCTTTGCATGTATACTATTGTACTCTAAGGACAGACTGCCTTTAAGCAACATCAACCACACTCCAGGGGCTGTTATGGTCGTGTTTGTATGGCAGATGGAGCTACAACTACCTGTGCAATCAGTGCCTATCAACACAAATGTTGTGAGTTCGAATCTCGATCAGGGCGAGGTGTACAACATTATGTGTTAAAGCTGGTCGGTGAATTGCGATAGGTTGGTGATTTTCTCCTGGTCCTCCGATTTCCTCCACCAATAACAATGACTACCACGATATAGCTGCAATAATGTTGAAAGTGCCGTTAAACACCATAAAACCAAACCAAACCAAACTCTAAGGATTGTTAGTTAAAGTCATACCACACATTTAGCACACAAGTTAATTATAAAAAGAGAGCTTAAACAGTGATGGTCAACAATTCTACCAATATCAGCAAAACAAACAATATTCTCTCACCTAAAGAAAGTTTAAACAGTGATGGTCAACAATCCCTACCAAAATCAACAAAACAAACAATAATCTCTCACCTAAAGAAAGTTTAAACAGTGAAGGTCAACAATTCTACCAATATCAACAAAACAAACAATAATCTCTCACCTAAAGAAAGCTTAAACAGTGAAGGTCAACAATTCCCCCAATATCACCAAAACAAACAATAATCTCTCACCTAAAGAAAGTTTAAATAGTGATGGTAAACAATTCGAGCAATATCAACAAAACAAACAATAATCTCTCACATAAAGAAACTTTAAACAGTGATGGTCAACAATTCCACCAATATCAACAAAACAAACACTAATCTCTCACCTAAAGAAAGCTTAAACAGTGATGGTCAACAATTCTACCAATATCAACAAAACAAACAATAACCTCTCACCTAAAGAAAGTTTAAACAGTGATGGTCAACAATTCCACCAATATCAACAAAACAAACAATAATCTCTCACCAAAAGAAAGTTTAATCAGTGATGGTCAACAATTCCACCAACATCAACAAAGCAAACAATAACCTCTCACCTAAAGAAAGCTTAAACAGTGATGGTCAACAATTCTACCAAAACCAACAAAACAAACAATAATCTCTCACCTAAAGAAAGTTTAAACAGTGATGGTCAACAATTCCACCAACATCAACAAAACAAACAATAACCTCTCACCTAAAGAAAGCTTAAACAGTGATGGTCAACAATTCTACCAAAATTAACAAAACAAACAATAATCTCTCGCCTAAAGAAAGCTTAAGCAGTGAAGGTCAACAATTCCACCAATATCAACAAAACAAACCATAATCTCTCACGTAAAGAAAGTTTAAACAGTGATGGTCAACAATTCTACCAATATCAACAAAACAAACAATAACCTCTCACCTAAAGAAAGTTTAAACAGTGATGGTCAAAAATTCTACCAACATCAACAAAACAAACAATAATCTCTCACCAAAAGAAAGTTTAAACAGTGATGGTCAACAATTCCACCAACATCAACAAAGCAAACAATAACCTCTCACCTAAAGAAAGTTTAAACAGTGATGGTCAACAATTCTACCAATATCAACAAAACAAACAATAACCTCTCACCTAAAGAAAGTTTAAACAGTGATGGTCAAAAATTCTACCAACATCAACAAAACAAACAATAATCTCTCACCAAAAGAAAGTTTAAACAGTGATGGTCAACAATTCCACCAACATCAACAAAGCAAACAATAACCTCTCACCTAAAGAAAGTTTAAACAGTGATGGTCAACAATTCTACCAAAATCAACAAAACAAACAATAATCTCTCACCTAAAGAAAGTTTAAACAGTGATGGTCAACAGTTCCACCAACATCAACAAAACAAACAATAACCTCTCACCTAAAGAAAGTTTAAACAGTGATGGTCAACAATTCCAACAAAATTAACTAAACAAACAATAATCTCTTGCCTAAAGAAAGCTTAAGCAGTGAAGGTCAACAATTCCACCAATATCAACAAAACAAACCATAATCTCTCACGTAAAGAAAGTTTAAACAGTGATGGTCAACAATTCTACCAAAATCAACAAAACAAACAATAATCTCTCACCTAAAGAAAGCTTAAGCAGTGAAGGTCAACAATTCCACCAATATCAACAAAACAAACAATAATCTCTCACCTAAAGAAAGTTTAAATAGTGATGGTAAACAATTCTAGCAATATCAACGAAACAAACAATAATCTCTAACCTAAAGAAAGTTTAAATAGTGATGGTAAACAATTCCACCAATATCACCAAAACAAACAATTATCTCTCACCTAAAGAAAGTTTAAATAGTGATGGTAAACAATTCTAGCAATATCAACAAAACAAACAATAATCTCTCACCTAAAGAAACTTTAATCGGTGATGGTCAGCAGTTCCACCAATATCAACAAAACAAACACTAATCTCTCACCTAAAGAAAGCTTAAACAGTGATGGTCAACAATTCTACCAATATCAACAAAACAAACAATAACCTCTCACCTAAAGAAAGCTTAAACAGTGATGGTCAAAAATTCTACCAATATCAACAAAGCAAACAATAACCTCTCACCTAAATAAATTTTAACCAGTGAAGGTCAACAATTCCATCAATATCAACAAAACAAACAATAATCTCTCACCTAAAGAAAGCTTAAACAGTGACGGTCAGCAATTCTAACAAAATCAATAAAGCAAACAATAATCTCTCACCTATAGAAAGCTTAAACAGTGAAGGTCAACAATTCCACCAATATCAACAAAACAAACAATAATTTCTCACCTAAAGAAAGTTTAAATAGTGATGGTAAACAATTCTAGCAATATCAACAAAACAAACAATAATCTCTCACCTAAAGAAAGTTTAAATAGTGATGGTAAACAATTCTAGCAATATCAACAAAACAAACAATAATCTCTCACCTAAAGAAACTTTAAACAGTGATGGTCAGCAGTTCCACCAATATCAACAAAACAAACAATAATCTCTCACCAAAGGAAAGCTTAAACAGTGATGGTCAACAATTCTACCAATATCATCAAAACAAACAATAATCTCTCACATAAAGAAACTTTAAACAGTGAAGGTCAACAATTCCACCAATATCAACAAAACAAACAATAACCTCTCACCTAAAGAAAGTTTAAACAGTGATGGTCAACAATTCCACCAATATCAACAAAACAAACAATAGTCTCTCACCAAAAGAAAGTTTAATCAGTGATGATCAACAATTCCACCAACATCAACAAAGCAAACAATAACCTCTCACCTAAAGAAAGCTTAAACAGTGATGGTCAACAAGTCTACTAAAACCAACAAAACAAACAATAATCTCTCACCTAAAGAAAGTTTAAACAGTGATGGTCAACAATTCCACCAACATCAACAAAACAAACAATAACCTCTCACCTAAAGAAAGCTTAAACAGTGATGGTCAACAATTCTACCAAAATTAACAAAACAAACAATAATCTCTCGCCTAAAGAAAGCTTAAGCAGTGAAGGTCAACAATTCCACCAATATCAACAAAACAAACAATAATCTCTCACCTAAAGAAAGTTTAAATAGTGATGGTAAACAATTCTAGCAATATCAACAAAACAAACAATAATCTCTAACCTAAAGAAAGTTTAAATAGTGATGATAAATAATTCCACCAATATCACCAAAACAAACAATTATCTCTCACCTAAAGAAAGTTTAAATAGTGATGGTCAACAATTCTAGCAATATCAGCAAAACAAACAATAATCTCTCACCTAAAGAAACTTTAAACAGTGATGGTCAGCAGTTCCACCAATATCAACAAAACAAACACTAATCTCTCACTTAAAGAAAGCTTAAACAGTGATGGTCAACAATTCTACCAATATCAACAAAACAAACAATAACCTCTCACCTAAAGAAAGTTTAAATAGTGATGGTCAACAATTCCACCAATATCAACAAAACAAACCATAATCTCTCACGTAAAGAAAGTTTAAACAGTGATGGTCAACAATTCTACCAAAACCAACAAAACAAACAATAATCTCTCACCTAAAGAAAGTTTAAACAGTGATGGTCAACAATTCCACCAACATCAACAAAACAAACAATAACCTCTCACCTAAAGAAAGCTTAAACAGTGATGGTCAACAATTCTACCAAAATTAACAAAACAAACAATAATATCTCGCCTAAAGAAAGCTTAAGCAGTGAAGGTCAACAATTCTACCAAAATCAACAAAACAAACAATAATCTCTCACCTATAGAAAGCTTAAACAGTGAAGGTCAACAATTCCACCAATATCAACAAAACAAACAATAATCTCTCACCTAAAGAAAGTTTAAATAGTGATGGTAAACAATTCTAGCAATATCAACAAAACAAACAATAATCTCTAACCTAAAGAAAGCTTAAATAGTGATGGTAAACAATTCCACCAATATCACCAAAACAAACAATTATCTCTCACCTAAAGAAAGTTTAAATAGTGATGGTAAACTATTCTAGCAATATCAGCAAAACAAACAATAATCTCTCACATAAAGAAACTTTAAACAGTGATGGTCAGCAGTTCCACCAATATCAACAAAACAAACACTAATCTCTCACCTAAAGAAAGTTTAAACAGTGATGGTCAAAAATTCTACCAATATCAACAAAACAAACAATAATCTCTCACCAAAAGAAAGTTTAAACAGTGATGGTCAACAATTCCACCAACATCAACAAAGCAAACAATAACCTCTCACCTAAAGAAAGTTTAAACAGTGATGGTCAACAATTCTACCAAAATCAACAAAACAAACAATAATCTCTCACCTAAAGAAAGTTTAAACAGTGATGGTCAACAGTTCCACCAACATCAACAAAACAAACAATAACCTCTCACCTAAAGAAAGTTTAAACAGTGATGGTCAACAATTCCAACAAAATTAACTAAACAAACAATAATCTCTTGCCTAAAGAAAGCTTAAGCAGTGAAGGTCAACAATTCCACCAATATCAACAAAACAAACCATAATCTCTCACGTAAAGAAAGTTTAAACAGTGATGGTCAACAATTCTACCAAAATCAACAAAACAAACAATAATCTCTCACCTAAAGAAAGCTTAAGCAGTGAAGGTCAACAATTCCACCAATATCAACAAAACAAACAATAATCTCTCACCTAAAGAAAGTTTAAATAGTGATGGTAAACAATTCTAGCAATATCAACGAAACAAACAATAATCTCTAACCTAAAGAAAGCTTAAATAGTGATGGTAAACAATTCCACCAATATCACCAAAACAAACAATTATCTCTCACCTAAAGAAAGTTTAAATAGTGATGGTAAACAATTCTAGCAATATCAACAAAACAAACAATAATCTCTCACCTAAAGAAACTTTAATCAGTGATGGTCAGCAGTTCCACCAATATCAACAAAACAAACACTAATCTCTCACCTAAAGAAAGCTTAAACAGTGATGGTCAACAATTCTACCAATATCAACAAAACAAACAATAACCTCTCACCTAAAGAAAGCTTAAACAGTGATGGTCAAAAATTCTACCAATATCAACAAAGCAAACAATAACCTCTCACCTAAATCAATTTTAACCAGTGAAGGTCAACAATTCCATCAATATCAACAAAACAAACAATAATCTCTCACCTAAAGAAAGCTTAAACAGTGACGGTCAGCAATTCTAACAAAATCAACAAAGCAAACAATAATCTCTCACCTATAGAAAGCTTAAATAGTGAAGGTCAACAATTCCACCAATATCAACAAAACAAACAATAATCTCTCACCTAAAGAAAGTTTAAATAGTGATGGTAAACAATTCTAGCAATATCAACAAAACAAACAATAATCTCTCACCTAAAGAAAGTTTAAATAGTGATGGTAAACAATTCCACCAATATCACCAAAACAAACAATTATCTCTCACCTAAAGAAAGTTTAAATAGTGATGGTAAACAATTCTAGCAATATCAACAAAACAAACAATAATCTCTCACCTAAAGAAACTTTAAACAGTGATGGTCAGCAGTTCCACCAATATCAACAAAACAAACACTAATCTCTCACTTAAAGAAAGCTTAAACAGTGATGGTCAACAATTCTACCAATATCAACAAAACAAACAATAACCTCTCACCTAAAGAAAGTTTAAATAGTGATGGTCAAAAATTCTACCAATATCAACAAAACAAACAATAACCTCTCACCTAAAGAAAGCTTAAACAGTGATGGTCAACAATTCTACCAACATCAACAAAGCAAACAATAACCTCTCACCTAAAGAAAGTTTAAACAGTGATGGTCAACAATTCTACCAAAATCAACAAAACAAACAATAATCTCTCACCTAAAGAAAGTTTAAACAGTGATGGTCAACAGTTCCACCAACATCAACAAAACAAACAATAACCTCTCACCTAAAGAAAGTTTAAACAGTGATGGTCAACAATTCTACCAAAATTAACTAAACAAACAATAATCTCTCGCCTAAAGAAAGCTTAAGCAGTGAAGGTCAACAATTCCACCAATATCAACAAAACAAACCATAATCTCTCACGTAAAGAAAGTTTAAACAGTGATGGTCAACAATTCTACCAAAATCAACAAAACAAACAATAATCTCTCACCTAAAGAAAGCTTAAGCAGTGAAGGTCAACAATTCCACCAATATCAACAAAACAAACAATAATCTCTCACCTAAAGAAAGTTTAAATAGTGATGGTAAACAATTCTAGCAATATCAACAAAACAAACAATAATCTCTCACCTAAAGAAAGTTTAAATAGTGATGGTCAACAATTCCACCAATATCAACAAAACAAACCATAATCTCTCACGTAAAGAAAGTTTAAACAGTGATGGTCAACAATTCTACCAAAACCAACAAAACAAACAATAATCTCTCACCTAAAGAAAGTTTAAACAGTGATGGTCAACAATTCCACCAACATCAACAAAACAAACAATAACCTCTCACCTAAAGAAAGCTTAAACAGTGATGGTCAACAATTCTACCAAAATTAACAAAACAAACAATAATCTCTCGCCTAAAGAAAGCTTAAGCAGTGAAGGTCAACAATTCCACCAATATCAACAAAACAAACCATAATCTCTCACGTAAAGAAAGTTTAAACAGTGATGGTCAACAATTCTACCAAAATCAACAAAACAAACAATAATCTCTCACCTATAGAAAGCTTAAACAGTGAAGGTCAACAATTCCACCAATATCAACAAAACAAACAATAATCTCTCACCTAAAGAAAGTTTAAATAGTGATGGTAAACAATTCTAGCAATATCAACAAAACAAACAATAATCTCTAACCTAAAGAAAGCTTAAATAGTGATGGTAAACAATTCCACCAATATCACCAAAACAAACAATTATCTCTCACCTAAAGAAAGTTTAAATAGTGATGGTAAACTATTCTAGCAATATCAGCAAAACAAACAATAATCTCTCACATAAAGAAACTTTAAACAGTGATGGTCAGCAGTTCCACCAATATCAACAAAACAAACACTAATCTCTCACCTAAAGAAAGCTTAAACAGTGATGGTCAACAATTCTACCAATATCAACAAAACAAACAATAACCTCTCACCTAAAGAAAGTTTAAACAGTGATGGTCAAAAATTCTACCAATATCAACAAAACAAACAATAATCTCTCACCAAAAGAAAGTTTAAACAGTGATGGTCAACAATTCCACCAACATCAACAAAGCAAACAATAACCTCTCACCTAAAGAAAGCTTAAACAGTGATGGTCAACAATTCTACCAAAATCAACAAAACAAACAATAATCTCTCACCTAAAGAAAGTTTAAACAGTGATGGTCAACAGTTCCACCAACATCAACAAAACAAACAATAACCTCTCACCTAAAGAAAGTTTAAACAGTGATGGTCAACAATTCCAACAAAATTAACTAAACAAACAATAATCTCTTGCCTAAAGAAAGCTTAAGCAGTGAAGGTCAACAATTCCACCAATATCAACAAAACAAACCATAATCTCTCACGTAAAGAAAGTTTAAACAGTGATGGTCAACAATTCTACCAAAATCAACAAAACAAACAATAATCTCTCACCTAAACAAAGCTTAAGCAGTGAAGGTCAACAATTCCATCAATATCAACAAAACAAACAATAATCTCTCACCTAAAGAAAGTTTAAATAGTGATGGTAAACAATTCTAGCAATATCAACGAAACAAACAATAATCTCTAACCTAAAGAAAGTTTAAATAGTGATGGTAAACAATTCCACCAATATCACCAAAACAAACAATTATCTCTCACCTAAAGAAAGTTTAAATAGTGATGGTAAACAATTCTAGCAATATCAACAAAACAAACAATAATCTCTCACCTAAAGAAACTTTAATCAGTGATGGTCAGCAGTTCCACCAATATCAACAAAACAAACACTAATCTCTCACCTAAAGAAAGCTTAAACAGTGATGGTAAACAATTCTACCAATATCAACAAAACAAACAATAACCTCTCACCTAAAGATAGCTTAAACAGTGATGGTCAAAAATTCTACCAATATCAACAAAGCAAACAATAACCTCTCACCTAAATAAATTTTAACCAGTGAAGGTCAACAATTCCATCAATATCAACAAAACAAACAATAATCTCTCACCTAAAGAAAGTTTAAACAGTGATGGTCAACAGTTCCACCAACATCAACAAAACAAACAATAACCTCTCACCTAAAGAAAGCTTAAACAGTGATGGTCAACAATTCTACCAAAATTAACTAAACAAACAATAATCTCTCGCCTAAAGAAAGCTTAAGCAGTGAAGGTCAACAATTCCACCAATATCAACAAAACAAACCATAATCTCTCACGTAAAGAAAGTTTAAACAGTGATGGTCAACAATTCTACCAAAATCAACAAAACAAACAATAATCTCTCACCTAAAGAAAGCTTAAGCAGTGAAGGTCAACAATTCCACCAATATCAACAAAACAAACAATAATCTCTCACCTAAAGAAAGTTTAAATAGTGATGGTAAACAATTCTAGCAATATCAACAAAACAAACAATAATCTCTAACCTAAAGAAAGTTTAAATAGTGATGGTCAACAATTCCACCAATATCAACAAAACAAACCATAATCTCTCACGTAAAGAAAGTTTAAACAGTGATGGTCAACAATTCTACCAAAACCAACAAAACAAACAATAATCTCTCACCTAAAGAAAGTTTAAACAGTGATGGTCAACAATTCCACCAACATCAACAAAACAAACAATAACCTCTCACCTAAAGAAAGCTTAAACAGTGATGGTCAACAATTCTACCAAAATTAACAAAACAAACAATAATCTCTCGCCTAAAGAAAGCTTAAGCAGTGAAGGTCAACAATTCCACCAATATCAACAAAACAAACCATAATCTCTCACGTAAAGAAAGTTTAAACAGTGATGGTCAACAATTCTACCAAAATCAACAAAACAAACAATAATCTCTCACCTATAGAAAGCTTAAACAGTGAAGGTCAACAATTCCACCAATATCAACAAAACAAACAATAATCTCTCACCTAAAGAAAGTTTAAATAGTGATGGTAAACAATTCTAGCAATATCAACAAAACAAACAATAATCTCTAACCTAAAGAAAGCTTAAATAGTGATGGTAAACAATTCCACCAATATCACCAAAACAAACAATTATCTCTCACCTAAAGAAAGTTTAAATAGTGATGGTAAACTATTCTAGCAATATCAGCAAAACAAACAATAATCTCTCACATAAATAAACTTTAAACAGTGATGGTCAGCAGTTCCACCAATATCAACAAAACAAACACTAATCTCTCACCTAAAGAAAGCTTAAACAGTGATGGTCAACAATTCTACCAATATCAACAAAACAAACAATAACCTCTCACCTAAAGAAAGTTTAAACAGTGATGGTCAAAAATTCTACCAATATCAACAAAACAAACAATAATCTCTCACCAAAAGAAAGTTTAAACAGTGATGGTCAACAATTCCACCAACATCAACAAAGCAAACAATAACCTCTCACCTAAAGAAAGTTTAAACAGTGATGGTCAACAATTCTACCAAAATCAACAAAACAAACAATAATCTCTCACCTAAAGAAAGTTTAAACAGTGATGGTCAACAGTTCCACCAACATCAACAAAACAAACAATAACCTCTCACCTAAAGAAAGTTTAAACAGTGATGGTCAACAATTCCAACAAAATTAACTAAACAAACAATAATCTCTTGCCTAAAGAAAGCTTAAGCAGTGAAGGTCAACAATTCCACCAATATCAACAAAACAAACCATAATCTCTCACGTAAAGAAAGTTTAAACAGTGATGGTCAACAATTCTACCAAAATCAACAAAACAAACAATAATCTCTCACCTAAAGAAAGCTTAAGCAGTGAAGGTCAACAATTCCACCAATATCAACAAAACAAACAATAATCTCTCACCTAAAGAAAGTTTAAATAGTGATGGTAAACAATTCTAGCAATATCAACGAAACAAACAATAATCTCTAACCTAAAGAAAGTTTAAATAGTGATGGTAAACAATTCCACCAATATCACCAAAACAAACAATTATCTCTCACCTAAAGAAAGTTTAAATAGTGATGGTAAACAATTCTAGCAATATCAACAAAACAAACAATAATCTCTCACCTAAAGAAACTTTAATCAGTGATGGTCAGCAGTTCCACCAATATCAACAAAACAAACACTAATCTCTCACCTAAAAAAAGCTTAAACAGTGATGGTAAACAATTCTACCAATATCAACAAAACAAACAATAACCTCTCACCTAAAGATAGCTTAAACAGTGATGGTCAAAAATTCTACCAATATCAACAAAGCAAACAATAACCTCTCACCTAAATAAATTTTAACCAGTGAAGGTCAACAATTCCATCAATATCAACAAAACAAACAATAATCTCTCACCTAAAGAAAGCTTAAACAGTGACGGTCAGCAATTCTAACAAAATCAACAAAGCAAACAATAATCTCTCACCTATAGAAAGCTTAAACAGTGAAGGTCAACAATTCCACCAATATCAACAAAACAAACAATAATCTCTCACCTAAAGAAAGTTTAAATAGTGATGGTAAACAATTCTAGCAATATCAACAAAACAAACAATAATCTCTCACCTAAAGAAAGTTTAAATAGTGATGGTAAACAATTCCACCAATATCACCAAAACAAACAATTATCTCTCACCTAAAGAAAGTTTAAATAGTGATGGTAAACAATTCTAGCAATATCAACAAAACAAACAATAATCTCTCACCTAAAGAAACTTTAAACAGTGATGGTCAGCAGTTCCACCAATATCAACAAAACAAACACTAATCTCTCACTTAAAGAAAGCTTAAACAGTGATGGTCAACAATTCTACCAATATCAACAAAACAAACAATAACCTCTCACCTAAAGAAAGTTTAAATAGTGATGGTCAAAAATTCTACCAATATCAACAAAACAAACAATAATCTCTCACCAAAAGAAAGTTTAAACAGTGATGGTCAACAATTCCACCAACATCAACAAAGCAAACAATAACCTCTCACCTAAAGAAAGTTTAAACAGTGATGGTCAACAATTCTACCAAAATCAACAAAACAAACAATAATCTCTCACCTAAAGAAAGTTTAAACAGTGATGGTCAACAGTTCCACCAACATCAACAAAACAAACAATAACCTCTCACCTAAAGAAAGTTTAAACAGTGATGGTCAACAATTCTACCAAAATTAACTAAACAAA
Organism: Bathymodiolus septemdierum; assembly: GCA_963383655.1. Lineage (NCBI taxonomy): Eukaryota > Metazoa > Mollusca > Bivalvia > Mytilida > Modiolidae > Bathymodiolus > Bathymodiolus septemdierum. The sequence continues at coordinate 3,406,854 of OY726528.1, forward strand.
CAATAATCTCTCGCCTAAAGAAAGCTTAAGCAGTGAAGGTCAACAATTCCACCAATATCAACAAAACAAACCATAATCTCTCACGTAAAGAAAGTTTAAACAGTGATGGTCAACAATTCTACCAAAATCAACAAAACAAACAATAATCTCTCACCTAAAGAAAGCTTAAGCAGTGAAGGTCAACAATTTCACCAATATCAACAAAACAAACAATAATCTCTCACCTAAAGAAAGTTTAAATAGTGATGGTAAACAATTCTAGCAATATCAACAAAACAAACAATAATCTCTAACCTAAAGAAAGTTTAAATAGTGATGGTAAACAATTCCACCAATATCACCAAAACAAACAATTATCTCTCACCTAAAGAAAGTTTAAATAGTGATGGTAAACAATTCTAGCAATATCAACAAAACAAACAATAATCTCTCACCTAAAGAAACTTTAATCAGTGATGGTCAGCAGTTCCACCAATATCAACAAAACAAACACTAATCTCTCACCTAAATAAAGCTTAAACAGTGATGGTCAAAAATTCTACCAATATCAACAAAGCAAACAATAACCTCTCACCTAAATAAATTTTAAACAGTCAAGGTCAACAATTCCACCAATATCAACAAAACAAACAATAATCTCTCACCTAAAGAAAGTTTAAACAGTGATGGTCAACAATTCTACCAATATCAACAAAACAAACAATAATCTCTCACCTAAAGAAAGCTTAAACAGTGATGGTCAACTATTCCACCAATATCAACAAAACAAACAATAATCTCTCACATAAAGAAACTTTAAACAGTGATGGTCAACAATTCAACCAATATCAACAAAACAAACAATAATCTCTCACCTAAAGAAAGTTTAAACAGTGATGGTCAACAATTCAACCAATATCAACAAAACAAACAATAATCTCTCACCTAAAGAAAGTCTAAACAGTGATGGTCAACAATTCAACCAATATCAACAAAACAAACAATAACCTCCCACCTAAAGGAAGTTTAAACAGTGATGGTGAACAATTCTACCAAAATTAACTAATCGAACAATAATCTCTCGCCTAAAGAAATTTTAAGCAGTGAAGGTCAACAATTCCACCAATATCAACAAAACAAACAATAATCTCTCACCTAAAGAACGTTTAAACAGTGATGGTCAACAATTCTACCAAAATTAACTAAACGAACAATAATCTCTCGCCTAAAGAAAGCTTAAGCAGTGAAGGTCAACAATCCCACCAACATCAACAAAACAAACAATAATCTCTCACCTAAAGTAAGTTTCAACAGTGATGGCCATCAATTCCACCAATATGAAGAAAACGAACAATCGCATCTCAATTTCACTCACTAAACAAAAAAAAGACCACGACATATGACGTTGGAAATCCAAGTCCTGGAGGGTAATCTGGTTAATGGGATCCCAACCCACCGATCTTGTTAATCGGATCTCTAAACAGCAATACATTTATAAACAAACGATAAAACCCGTACAGATTCGCTTCCACTCAAACACACAAAATATTATCACAAATATGAATAACAACATAAACTTGGACATAGCATGGTAAAAACTGTCTACTAGCTAGGACTGTAGAATATGATACTCTTTGGATAAACAAATGCACATTGATATATTTTTTTTTACTGTGGAAGAAATACAAGTAAAATAATAATAACAAAGTACATTACTGTCAAGTCATTGAAATTCGTTGATACCGATTTTAGTATATTCGTGGATTCGTAAATTCGCATATTTTCTACTCTAGTCAGTACATGTATCTATATGGTAGCAAATATTGGTTGAATTCTTAAATTCGTGATCAAATAATATCCAAGAAATCCCCCAAGATGAGTACACCACGAATATTAATGACTTGACAGTATAACACAATATATTTTCTTTGTTTCAGACTTTTAACATTATATGTATTTCGACTTTGTAAACACATGAACACATTGTACTCCCCAACCTATGTACAATTGTTTCCAGTTTGTAGTCAGTTATGGATAACGGATTTTCCCATAACCTCTGTCCCCATTAAATCTGATATATTCATTGTCAAAATCATATGGCACCCCTATTGTTAAATATCCACCATCTTTTGTTACACACCAAGCTCGTGCTGTGGTAATAATATCACCCCATGGATTTAGCATATCCCCAAATCTTCCTAATCCGGAATGTTCTACTGAACTGAATATAACGACGGCATCAATTCTTTCCAGTTTATTTTCCAGAAAACTACTACGAAATTATAATGGGACCATAGTTTTTAATTGAGGAAGTTTAGAATTAATGGGACCGTACTCTAGAGTTTCAATTTCACGTGCTCCTGCCTCTAAGACACAAGCCTCGACCCATGGATTTCTAGAACCGATCACTAATACGCGTCCATTAATAATTCCTGGTGTATGTTTAAGACCATCACGTAATGAATTTTTATCATTTCGTCCATATGTTCCTTCCTGTATCCCCTGCTTAGCTAACTGTATCATTTTATTAACAGTCTCAACCGTCCATACGGGGATTGTTTCTGTCCTAGGAATTGTTCATTAAGATATAATGTTCCTGTACGTATTCAACCACCCATTGTGTACGCATCTACAAGTTCTATTGGCATTTCTTTAGGAGCCACTGAATGGTCATGTCCTAAATCAATATAATCATTTTTAAACAGTGCCATGCAATCGATAGGTGCTGTCACATGATTAAAATATGGCCCCGGTGATCCTTTCCGCGAAGTGTCGCACAGTTGACCACAATCTCGTAAAATAGCATTGAGTTTTATTCCTTTGTCCCCTAAAGGTTTTGGAGGTCTTTGGTTGTTAAACAATGGAGTGGTTTTGACCATCCATACTATGCACTGAAATATTACATTAAAAAATCATTAAATACAAATTACTTTCACGTATGCAAATTAATAAGAAATTTTACATATTATTAAATTAGTATTAACCTGCTTAACAACCCCCTTTATTAAGCAAGCATACTCAGTTTTCACTCTAGTGCATTTTATGTAATTTGATTGGTTTGATTTATAGTGTTTAACGTCATTTTCAACTATATTTCAGGTATACCGTGGCAGTAGTATATGGGCACAGCTGAGGCCATATTTGCGGTGGAGCTGTGCGGTGGTGCTACCGGAAGTGACCAGAAGTGACGATAGTCACGTGACCGGAAGTGACGTTAGTCAAGTGACCGGAAGTGACGTCAGTCACGTGCCCTGTCTGGAAGTATGTTCTGCGCATGTGCAACCCTAATTGAGCCTTTTGACAGGAAGTCACAAAGTCATATGACCGGAAGAGGCCCTGTCCGCAAGTGACCCTGACCGTAAGAATGTTCTGCACATGATCGGTTTTTTCCCGCGTTTTCTTCTTTGTAGTAGTACAGTAGTAACATGACTACCCGATGTGACCGAAGGTCACTAGACCCCTTCGGGTTTTTCTTGGGTGTGCGCATGCGCAACTGGAAGTTGTACAACCCCCGTATTAGTAGTAAACAATGTTGGTTGGAGTGTTCTCTACGACGTCCGCGTCCTATATTTATCATGGTTACCGGAACTAGCCACCCACGTCCTATATTTAGCATGGTTACTGGAACTAGCCCTAGTTATTTGCCCCTTTTATTTTCATATAGTTTCTATATAGGTTGTGTAATACTTCTACTTTGCTAAGAGTACATTTGAAAATTTCTTTCTCCAAAAATATTTTTATTTTTATTTTTACACTTTTATGAGGATATATTTTAATTAAATTATACCAGATTTGAAATACTTGTATTCTGACATGTATATATTAATGAATTACTTATTTAACCCTTACATGTCCAAAAAGTCTTTTTTTTCCCCAAAGAGCCTATTTTTAGGCTTTTCAAACCATCCCCTCGAGTGCCAACGTCCTATTTATAAACTTTGTGTAAAACCGCATTCATCGATGACGTCACAATAAGCATGACGTTCTCCGTTCGACTACTTAGTCGTGACGTCATATCATTGGTATGACGTCACAGTAAACATGCCGTTCTCCGTCCAACTACTTAATCGTGACGTCATATCATTGGAATGTGAGCAACGTTGAATGAATGGCAAAATAACGTGACGTCATGCACTTTGGTAACTTCGTCACCAAGGCCTTTCGTAGCTTATTTCGTGATCTCTTCGTACCTTTTTCGCAACTTCGTACCTTTTTGTAACTTCGTACATTTTTCGTAACTTCGTACCTTTTTCGTAACTTGGTAACTTATTTCGTAACCTCTTTGTAACCCTTTCATACCTTTTTCGTAACGTCGCATCTTTTCGTAACTACGTAAGCAGGAAGAAGAAAGAAAGGACAAATAAGAAACATTATGTATATTCAATATTCAAAGCTTTATTTAGAGTCGATATAAATCATACATATAACACAAGCTCTAATGAGCTTTTAAAATCGACTAGTATGTATATAATAAAAATATCAATAGCATACAAATTATATAAATATATTTTAGTAATGCTAATTAGGATAATAAATGTCTATAGAAATTAAATAATATAATGTTTAAAACAGGGTGGATAAGAATGTCGCTATAGGTTTAGTCCGGGGCGCATACAGCTTTATTGATAACTTTGATAAATCTGCAAATTTTGTTAAGTTTAATTTAATTTTTTGTTTTCATTAAATGGCCAAATTTTATTGCACTTGGATGCTTTATGCAGTAAGTGTCAATATAGTATTTTCGAATACTGTTAAAAAAATTGCATTCCGAAATGTAGTGGCATTCATCCCTAATTTCATTTTGATTACATAGGTTACAAAAAACGCATGTTTCTCGCTATATTATGCCATCTTCCATATTCTATTGGTAATTTATGATTTAGAATTCCAAATTTACCAAATTCAAATAAACAATTGTCATTAAGAGTGTGCAGATAATTTTCAGTTTCGAATTGTTCTTTGAAGATCCTATAGTTAAGTGCTTTTGGTGAATTTTGAATTAAAGATGACCAAAGCTGTATAAATTGATCTATCAGGGTTTGTTTTATATTTAACTTAAGTCATTCAGTATTCTGGAATGTCTGAGTGTTCCATATGTAAGTTAGGCCACATTCTTTTAAAATACATTTAACAGAAGATAACCATATAAAGCTCTTTCCTTCTATGTTCGAGAGAGCAAGACATACTTTATATAAAATATTAGAAAGTTTTGATTGTTTACCATCAATAAATTTTGCCCAATATGAAACCATGCGTATGTTGATATCAATCGCCAAAGGATATCGACCCAGCTCGCCATAAACCATGAAAGAGGGTGTAGAAGATTTCATGTGTAATAACATTTTACAGAATTTTAAGTCGACACGTTCTATAATATCACAATTTCCATAACCCCATAATTCACATCGGTACAATAAAACAGGTTTGACCATTTTGTCAAATAAACCTAATTGGCAAGGTATAGTTAAATTATGTAATCGGCCTAGTTTAAGAACTTCATACATAGCTTTATAGCATTGTATCTGCTATTGATTTTTTTGCTAGATTAAAATAACCAGTTTTTGATAGAATGATTCCTAAATATGTAAACTATTGACAACTTCTAATTCTAACCCATTTAAAGAAAATTTAATTTTTTGTGGTTGTCGCCCTCTTGAAAAAATCATGATTTTAGTTTTATCAACATTCACTTTCAATTTCCAAATTGTGCAATAATCATCAAATGCGTCCAGAAGCATTTGTAGTTCCTCTGGAGATTCTGCCATCAAAACGGTGTCATCAGCATATAAAGGATCAACAGTTTTAGGTATATATCAAATTTGTCTTCAATATCCCGAGAAATACTGTCTAGACACATTAGGTTACATGTCCCCAAGAAAGACTCCAAATCATTCAAATACAAGGCAAAAAGGAAAGGGACATATTATCACCCTGTCTTACCCATTATTACAATAAAAGAAATTTGAATTTACATTATTATATACAATACAAGACTTAGTATCTTTATACATGTTAAAATAACATTATGCATATTACCATCCATATTGTTCAACAGCAACTTATACCACAGTCCATCTCTCCATACTTTATCGAACGCTTTTTCGAAATCTATTAAACAACAATACATTTTGCTCTTATTCTTTTTAAGTATTTCAAAAATGGAATGTGCAATAAACGAGTTATCTATTGTTGAATAACCTTTTTCGGAAACCCGTTTGGTTCTCGTTTGATATAAAACAAAATCATCCGAAAATTTAGTTAGCCTTTCATTTAGGATGACCGTGAATAATTTACTTACACAACTTAAAATCGTAACATCATCATAAGGTTTATAAGTTACCGTGATAGAGGCCTTGTTTTCAGGAACAAGAAAAACCTTAAATCTTTTAATGAACGTCAATCACCCGACCGTAGACTTTATGTAAATGAAGCTCTGACACAACGACGGGCATCTTTGTATAAGAAAACCAGAGATCTCTTCAGGAATAAAAGAATTAAAAACTGTTGGACACATGACAGCAAAATCCTAGTGAAATCCTTAACTGAAAAGACCGTCCAGATAACAGATGAAAAAGATCTGGAACAATTCCTGAAGATAACAGTGGTACAGGACCCGACTACGTCCTACGTCAAACCCTCGTACAAGGATGCGCTTTCTAACAACAATTCTGTACTAAATGCGACGGCGTCTACATTTGTTTCACATGAAACTCGTGATAAATTTATTACCTCGACACCAATGCAGACTACAAACCAGAGCAAGGACATCCATTCTTAACTTTATAAATATTATTATTATTATTATTCAATGTTGTCAACTGTATTATAGTATATACTTACTCAAATTTATTTTGCTAATAACATATTTATAATTCTCAAGTAAATTGCTTTCCGGATATTACCCATAACCGGCTGGGTGATTATCACCTTGTTTATTAGTTTTGATCAGAGTCAGTTACACGTTTTCCATCATATATCAGTAACTAATAATCGTTTTGTTGCTATTTTACCTTGAGTAAAAATGTTCCATATGATTTTCTATGTTGACATCCTCTAGAGTTTGTGAAATCCCCTGTGTTTGTCAAGTCAAATCAAGTCCAATGTTCATTTAACAGATGTAAGTTCACTAGCTCCATCATCAATTATGTAATTTTACTAACACTGATGATGTTTCTAACATCTCTGTATCATATCATGTGTTCTGACATGAGACTCCCCTTATATATGTACATAGTACTAGTCATGCATATTTGCGTGCATATGTTTCCTAATGTTTTCCTTATGTTTAACTTTATTTTTTATTTGTGTGTATATTTCTTCTTGGAGCTAAATGTTGTATTCTCTTGCATATTGTCATGTACCATACTTCACCGGAGTCATGTGTATATTTTCTCATTCCATGTTCTCATGGGGACACTTGAAATTTTAAATGTGTCGTTGTTTATACATTTTGATAATGGATAAACAAATAACTATTTTAATTTGTCCCCATGTGGTCGATCAAACTATATTATCCTTAACATATTCTTATTTATCAGTTATCTCATTGTTATTACTATTGTGTAATGATATTCACCCTAACCCAGGGCCATTGTCAAATAATTCCAGATGCGAACTACGCAATATTTCCATAGTTAATATGAATGTCAATTCTCTTCGTAACAAAACAGAGTTGATAAGTACTGAGCTTGGTGATCACGATATTATCTGTATAACTGAATCTAGGTTAAACAATACTGTAAGTTCCTCTGATATTACCATTGATAATTTTATAAATCCAGAGGCTTTCCGTAAAGATAGGCTGACTGACAGTGGTGGTGGTATACTTATTTATATTCGTAATACGTTACTAGGCAGGCATAGACTTGATCTAGAAGTACCCGAAGTTGAATCTGTTTGTTTAGAAATTTTTGCAGATAATAGAAAATTTTTATTAGTGTGCTTATATAGACCACCAAATGCAAGAGTGTCATCATGGGATTATATTGATAATTTATTTGACAAATGTGTTGATTCAGGTATAAGTAATTGTGTTTTTCTTGGTGATATCAATGATGACCTTATTACAATTGGCAATAACCACAAGTTTACACGTTCTTGTCAAAGGTTAGGCCTAGAAAATGTGATACATGAACCTACTAGAATTACTAGTTCGTCCTCCACTCTAATTGATCCTATACTGGTCAATAATTATGATATAGTTAGAGATAGCTATGTACTTCCAAACTTCTGTAGTGACCATTGTCCTTCCATTATTGAGATTAATTTTTCTGTTACTAGAGAAAAGTCTTATTTAAAGACAATATGGGATTATGATAATGCAAATTATATTGCCATTAACCAGCACTTGCAAAATGCTGATTGGGATATGAAATTTGGAGATTCAGATAATGTTAATATCATAAATGAAGTTATTAACTTAGAGCTTAACTCTACTATGAATACTTATATTCCAAAAAAGATAATACGTGTTCGACCTCGGGATAAACCTTGGATAAATAGTGAAATAAAGTGTAAAATTAGAAAAAGGAACCGGGTGTATAAAAAGGCAAAATTTCGAAATCTAGCAAGTGACTGGGAAAATTTTCGCAGAATACGTAATGAGATAATTGATATGATTAGAGAAGCCAAAAAACAATATATTATAAAATTACAAAATTCACTGATTGACAAGTCTATTCCACCCGGTAAATGGTGGCGAATTGCAAAGAGTGTCTCAAAATTTAAAAGTACTAATACTACAAATACTCCTATTAAGGTAAATGGTGATAATTTTTTCCATCCTGTAGACAAAGCCAATTCTATTAATAACTATTTTACATCAGTATCTAACATAGATTCTGAACCTGATCTTCCTGATGTACCCCCACTTGCACCTTGTGAGCTGTCTGGCATTGTCATTAATGAACAAGAGGTATATGATCAGTTTCAAATTTTAAATATTTCTAAGCCGGCCGGTCCTGATAACCTTCCGCCTAAATTTTTGAAAGCTGTTTTCCAGTCACTAGTTAAACCACTGACTATTTTATTTCAAAAAAGCTTAAACTTTGGTGTGGTGCCTGGTGACTGGAAACTAGCCAATGTTTCCCCTATTTACAAAGGTAAAGGTGGTAGTGATAATGTAGCTAATTATAGACCAATATCTGTTACTAATTGTTTTATTAAGATATTGGAAAAAATTATATTCAAACACCTTCACAACTACTTGTTAAGATATAATATACTATCGGATGATCAGTCTGGATTTAGACATAGAGATTCCACTATAAACCAGTTATTGGTAATTTATGATGTCATAATGAAAAATTGAGATATTGGCAAAGATGTTAGGTTTATTTTTTGTGACATATCAAAAGCATTTGATCGTGTCTGGTATCGTGGTCTATTGTACAAACTTAGAAAATATGGAATTAAGGGTAACTTATTGACTTGGTTTGGTAGTTATCTTTCTGACCGTAAGCAGCGAGTCTGCATGAATGGATACTACTCTACTTGGAATTCCATTAATGCTGGCGTTCCTCAAGGCTCCATACTGGGACCTCTTTTATTTTTACTATTTATTAATGATATTGTCGATGTCGTTTCCAATAGCATGAAACTATTTGCTGACGATACATCCCTTTATTGTATTGTTGATGATCAGAATGAAACCGCTGAATCCCTGAATTCTGATTTGAATAGCCTTAGTACTTGGGCATCTGATTGGTGTGTTAATTTCAATGCCTCAAAAACTAAGCCTATGCTGTTTACTAGAAAACATGATGTTAATATTCCCCCTTTATATATGAATGATGATGTCCTAGAAGATGTACTTAAGCATAAACATCTTGGTATACTTTTTTGTCCTAATGGCACCTGGAAAGATCATATAAATGAAATTTATAAAAAAAAAGCTTGCTCTCGTCTTAATATATTGCGCATGATGAAACATAATCTTGATAGGAACTCACTAGAAAAGCTTTATTTTGGCTTTATAAGACCTATACTTGAATACGGAAGTGTAGTTTGGGACAATTGCACAAGAGAACAGTCTGATCTTATTGAATCAGTGCAATACGAATCAGCCAGAATTGTTACAGGTCTTCGAAAGGGTACCTCAAGGGTTAAGTTGTATAGCGAATTAGGGTGGGACTCCTTGCAAAACAGACGTAAGAAGCAAAAACTTATTCTAATGTTCAAAGCTCTGGAAGGAGAGCTACCCAACTATATAACAAATAATATTATTTCTTATATTAATATTGAACCTAACTACATGGTTAGAAACCCCAGATTCTTCACCCCTCCCCAATGCCGCACCAAGTCATATAAGGATAGCTTTTTTCCAACTGTTCTGGATTTATGGAACAAACTAGATAATGATACTAGGAACATTCAGTCATTATCTTCATTCAAGATTAAACTTAATGAAGATGTTGATAAATCTCCTAGCTTCTACTCTATTGGTTCTCGCAGCTTAAATATTTGGCATTGCCAACTTCGAAATGAAGCAAGCAGCTTAAATCACCACTTGTTTCAGTCTCATCTGTCCGACAGCTCCCAGTGTGCCTGTGGGGATGCAATTGAAAATAATTTCCATTATTTTTATGTTTGTCCATTGTTCATAAGACACAGAATACAACTTTTTAATTCTCTAAGAAAGTTTCAAGATGTTTTAAATTTGGATATATTATTGAAAGGCTCACCAATCCTTACTGTAGATGAGAATACTGAGATATTCGATGCTGTTCACCATTTCATTACTGGTAGTAGAAGATTCACATGATTCAATAGATTTTCCTTTTCCTTGTATTTGGTCATATAACATTGAAAAGTCTTCCTATATATACATGTAGCTCCAAATCTTTAAATTTTTCAGCTTAATTAATAGCTGTAAATCTTTCAATTATTCAGGTCTCCCTTCCCCCTCCCCCCTTTTACCCAATTTGTACTTGCTTATCTCAATCACAATCACTATCTTGTTTAGATATTTCCCCCCTTATTTACTTATTTGTCTCTTCTTCCTCCATCTCTCCCAAATTCCCGTTATTCAATCATAAATATATATACTGAAAAAGAGTTAATCCATCTCTCCCAAATTCCCTTTATTCAATCATAAATATATATACTGAAAAAGAGTTAATTCATATTGATATGGTGGACCTCACTTAATTAGTGATTTTGATATCATAATTTCAGTTTACATGTTGTATATATTGTGTGATTAAATGTAAGTTCAGTCTATCCATCATGCTATGCCAATTCATCATCATTAATATTATAAATAATAATAGCTTAAATGTAAAGCCATAATTTGGCTATTCCAAATTATATCATACCTATTAAAAAGGGGAAAAAAAAGGAAAAAAACAACTTTATTTTGTATGATCCTGCTATTAATATACATATTATATCATACCTATTAACAACAAAAAAAGAAAAGAAAGGGAAAAATCTTTTTTGTTTTGTTTGTATTATTCTGCTATTAATATACATGTGTTTATGCTTGGTAATTAAGATGAATTGCATGTATACATGATGGGTAGATTGCTCTATGTCTTATGTAAATTGTGTCCAAATGGTTCCATCTTGTTGTTGGAGAGGATTTGTATAGGCATAGCCTGTTATTCAATCCTATTGATTTATCAATAAAATATTTGAAATGAAAAAATTTCATCTAAATCCCCATTAAAGTCAAGATTTTGATTTTATTTTGACTATTAAAATCAGGAATTCTATTGAACTAAGGCAAACATGTTTGGATTTTGACCACTTCTGCAAGAGCATGTCGCACCACACATTTATCAAACAAATCCTAGACAAATCTTGATTACAGGCCTATATGCATATAGATTGTCATTAAATACAATACAGATAATTCTATTTTCTCTAGGCCTCTACCTCCCGGTGAGCTGGCAGCCATTATATTTGAGGTATATGGAGAAGATCTTAGTACGGCATCATTGACACAGGTAGAGAATAAATTTATCAATATTTATTCCTTTTTATTGCATACATTGCAAGAATATGACACATTTCGCATATGCAATAAAAATGTAAATATCAAATTTAGTGCGCATGACGCATTTCTGGAATAATCTTCATTAGGTATGCTCAAAATTGAAAGATTAGAAAGCCAAATAATTTGTAAAGTTTTGGGAGCAATAAAACCAAAGGGCCTCAACAGGATAGCCAAGATCGCCTAAGGTCATCTATAAAGGTGAAAAGTAATGAAAACCCGTGATGACATATACCTGGGCTGATATGCCGTTATTAGTCCAACCTGGGGGTCATAATGCAGTCAAATCAATTATTGTAAATATAAAATAAATAGATTAAGACATGACCTTTTCCATATCAGCCTGGTTATCACCCCTTGACCCATATCGGCCCACGGCTTTGCCTTGCACAAATATGGGGATCTCGTGATGAAAACCAGGTCGATATTGAATAGGTCATGCTTTAATCTGTATGTAATTGGTCAATAATAGGTTCATTGATTTTCTGGAGAAAATCACGATATACCAAAAAACTATACATCTCCAAAATATGTTGTGTCTGGCATTTAAATATGATCTTTATTAAGCTTTGCATATTGCTAAAAGCCAAGCAAAAATACATGTGTTGTTTTTCTTGCAACTTTTTAAAAACCTAGATATTTAGTAGAAACAACACGTTTCTTGGATTAACAGTTATCAGGTACACCCATTGTCAAAAGATTGGAAAACCAAATAATTAGAAAGTCTTTTGGAGCAAGTAAACCAAAGGGCCTAGACAGAAAAGACAAAGTCGGTTAAGGTCACCTATGTCTGAGGGAGATTGACCTTACTTTTAATAAAGTACATAATTTAGGTACTGTAAATTGCAGCATAAATATATCTAATAGACCATGCTGGACTGATGATATACCCTTGTGTCCACCAGCAGAGGTATCGACACGGTGATAGTAATAAAAACGCAGATATCTAATTTAGTGCACACGACACGTTTCTTGAATAACGTTAACAAATTAATACTGTTTTTATTTGTAGGAGTTGTTGATCTATTTAGCCATGTTTATAAGAACAGAGCCAAAATTGTTCAAAGAAATGTTGAGGCTGAGAGTTGGATTAATAATACAAGTTATGGCATCAGAATTGGCAAGAACACTTAAATGTTCAGGTAATTTTATAGCTCAATTAATGTGCATCGGTGGTGTAATGGTTAGCGTGGTTGCCACAAGAACCTCGATCAGGTGAAACCAAAGACTATGAAATTAATATTTGTTGCTTCTCTGCTAAGCACACAGCATTAAGGAGAAAGAGCAAGGACTGTTTGGCTTGGAATCAGAATAATGTGTCCAAGTGGGGCGACATGTCTATTTGCCAACTGTTGTTTCAGTGAGCTAGCACTATAAAAATCCAACTATATGTGTTGGTCTAGTACAAAGCAAACCTCATTATCATGTCATTGAAAATTAACTTGTTCTCGCCATGGTATAGCTGAAAACTTGTGAGTTGGCATTAAACAACAATCACTCGTTGACTCACTCTCTCATCAGATATGTAAATAGTCTTGGAAACTGAAATTGGTACAAATTCTATTTTTAGGAGAAGAAGCATCAGACCATTTACTAAATCTAAGTCCATTTGAGATGAAGACTTTACTACATCATATACTGAGTGGCAAAGAATTTATAATTCGTGCAGGTAAATATGTACCAGATTACATTCTACCACCACATTTTATGTATAGTTTATTTTATTTTGTCAAAAAAACAATTTCTAATATAATCGTTAGTTTCGTTTACTTCTCCTATTCTTAGTGTGTTCGTTAAATTTTCATAATATATTTAATCACTACATTTGTTAAATTTCTCCGTAAGAATTACAGCCAATTTCCTTTTACGTTCATAAGCAATGAAAATTTATATATATTTTTGAGGTGTTGGTCATAGCAGAAATAGATTATCCATCTGCTACAATTGAATTACGATATTTCTCCACAACAGATAGTTTTAGCTACACATATCTCGAGTGGAGAAATATCATAATCCACTGGTAGCAGAAAGAGAAGATATATATATATACATGTATTTTCTGGACTGTAAGTCTAGGTTTAATTTGTATATCTTCATGGTACTTATGGTAAAAACTTCATTATTCAACTTAACTGTGTCGGTGGTGTATTGGTTTGCGTGCTTGCCTCGAGTGTGGTAGATCATGAGTTCGAACCCTGATCGGGTCAATCCAATGACTAAAAAATTGGTATTTGTTGCTTTTCTGCTAAGTACACAGACACAGCATTTAGGAGAAAGAGCAAAGACTGGTTGGCTCGGAGTCGGGATAATGTGTCTGAGTGGGGCGATATGTCTCTCCGCAGACTTTTGTTTCAGTATGCTGGCATTATAAAATATCAACTAAGCGTGTTTTGGGGGGGGGGGGGGGGGAGGTTTGTCCAGAAACTACCAGATATTTATTTAACTATATATGATAAATTGGGGAACTTTATGCAAATTAGTTTTAAGTATAACTTCAGAAATATTTTAAGTTTGTATAAGAAATATAGCTGTATGGAAAAGTGTGATTCAAATTTCACCTTAATTAATTTTCTACAGGTAAACCAGGTAAACATAAAGTTTCTTCTTGAGCTTTGCTTTATATTTTACTCTTAAGCATACAATAAAATCTTAATATGTCAATATTAAGAAATATGTTCCTCCCAAAGCAAAAATTGTACCGTGTTTAATTCATTTAAATGTGAATGTTTATACAGTTAAACCTTCTTTAGTGACCACCTCTATTAAGCAACATCTTGTATTATGTGACTTTAATTTTTATTTCCCTTCACAGTGCATTTCATATCAATTAAACCTGTATTAAGCGACCACCGGTCTAATGTAACCATATTTCTCTGTTCCCTTGGAAGGTCACATAAGACAGGTTTGACTATTTAGAAAAAAAATTCCTTATCATTGGTCAAAGTTCATGAAAAAGTCACAATGAGCGATTTGTCTATTGAATTTTAATTGATAAAATATTCAAATTATCTACAGGAATTAAGTATTTAAGGTGGTACCATACACTACAGGGAGATAACTCTTTTAAATCAGTTGAACGTTTTGATCATATGATGTTTGTATGCAGATTTCAAGCATCTCGGTGATCAAAACCACAGAGAGAAAGGCTGCTATGTGGCTAGTGAATTAATAGCTCTGAGACTGTTGGTTGGAATTTGTTAAAATTTTGATATTTATTATAGTGGATATATTCAAACACACTGCCAAAAAAATAAGAAAATTAAACGAGCAGATCAAATTTTACCTGAAATGTATGGTACCACCTTAAGAATTTAATGTGAGGACCTATATTTCTGCTAACATTTCTTAAAAAATTATGGTAGGTAGGTAGGCAAAATTTGTACCTAGGTTTTTCCGGACAGGAATATTCTTTAATAGTACAGTGAGAACTTTGTCAACCGAACTTTAAATAAGTCCTAATGTAGGAAATCTTTGTTATTTTAACCTGTATAAACTGAACACCTGTCTATTCCGAACACAAAAGCTGGTCCCAAGGAGGTTTGATTTAGACAGGTTTCACTGTACTTACACTAAATGGCAAAAAACTTTATCGTAGATACTAATGGTAGGGTCAGAGGTCAGTAGAATTAGCTGAAACATGGGTACCAGTATTTTTATGTCTCCCCTTCGAACGAAGGGAGACATATTATTTTAGTCTGATTTTTTCTTCCGCTTCTTCTGCTTCTTCTCAGCAAAGCTTGTCTGGACCATAACTTGTTTGTCTTTCCAGATAGATCAATTATATTTGGTATGTGGGTGCATGACCATAAGGCGGTGTGTCACATGCCATAATGACCTTCGTGGGACATTGACCTTTTTTGACCTCAAGGTCAAATAATTGTTTTTTTAATAGTATTTTCTTATCCGGGCCATAACATTTTTGTCTTTCGAGATAGGTCAATGATATTTGGTATGTGGGTGCATGACCATAAGGCGGTGTGTCGCATACCGTAATGATCTTCGTGGGACTTTGACCTCAAGGTTAAATAATTGTTTTTTAAATAGTATCATTCAACTCATAATGTGTAACTTATTGTTGTACAGATGGCCGCATTAAGGGGAGACATAAGTTTTAGGTGTCTAAAGCACAGGCGCATGGGGCATGGATTTCGTTTCCTCCTCCCCCCCTTTTCTCTACTACCCCCCCCCCCTTTTTTTTTTTTTATTTTCATATAAATCATTCCTTTTTCAAAATTTTCATAATCATTCGTTTTTTCTTCATTTGACAATATCGGTAGACGTCATACATCATGAATAATACATGTATTCTGTGTCCACATTTTTTCGACTGATACAGTATAAGAGAGAAGGTATGCAACTCCATTTTCATATTTCGCGCCATATCGCTCACCTTGGCTGGGAAACCCCAGTGTTTTTTACACTTTTTACCTTGTCTACATATGGCACTGTCGTATCAAACTGTTTCTAAGACACTTACTTAATTGCCCATGTTCGAATTTCAGTCTGTACGTCGATCTTTTCCAAGAAATCTCGCCGAGAATAGCGAGGCAGCTTCGTTTCTATATCAAACTACATCATTCGAGACGGAAGTGCAAGAACGGGAACCCTGGGATTTTTACGAATGGATTACCTGCAATGAAAAACCTAGATGCGCTCCGAATATTTTTCCCATAATGTTTTGGCGGGAAATATAAACCGCTGAAAAAACATAACAGCAGACGGATTATTTCGTAAAAATGGCACAACGACCATCTGAATATGGAAACATTGAAATAATTTGATGGTAGATAACTGTTCAAAAAGAAATTCAAACTGAGAAATAGATGATTGAATGGTTAGAACTGAAGTCAAAATTTCAATGAAAAAGAAATATTCAGCTTGCCTCTACTTCAAATTATTAAAATCATACCCAAACAAATACATATACAACTAAAAAAATAAATAAATAAATAAATAAAAAAAAAAAAACAAAGGAAGAAGAATCAGAGAACAGCTATTGAATGGGACTATGGCATTTTACCCTCTTCCTCAATAAAAGGGCTCCCAACTGATACAAATGTGTAAGGGAGCCGGAGGGACCATTTAACTAAGGGGGCTATTTCTTTTTCAGGGGTAAAAAATAAATAACTTGTTTAACTATTTGAAAGTGAAATAATAATTCATGAACTTTTTTCGCGCATTTAACATCATCGCGAAGAAAGTGAAAATTAAATACCCACCAAAATAACCACTTATACGGTAAAATAGGATTTTTTTTCTGGATTTCAACACTGATTTCTGTCACTGCTGAAAAGTGGAGTTACACAAGTTATTTATTTTTTAGCCCTGTAAGACAGATTATTGTTTTATAAAATCAGTGACATGAAATGAAAAAGAAATAGCCCCCTTAGTTAAATGGTCTCTCCGGCTCCCTTACGCATTTTTGTCAGTTGGGAGCCCTTTTATTGAGGAAGGGGGTAAAATGCCATAGTCCCATTCAATTGCTGTTCTCAGCTTCTTCCTTTGTTTTTTTTTCTTTTTCTTTTTTTTTTTTTCTTTTAGTTGTACAATGTATATGTATTTGTTTGGGTATGATTTTAATAATTTGAAGTAGAGGCAAGCTGAATATTTCTTTTTCATTGAAATTTTGACTTCAGTTCTAACCATTCAATCATCTATTTCTCAGTTTGAATTTCTTTTTGAACAGTTATCTACCATCAAATTATTTCAATGTTTCCATATTCAGATGGTCGTTGTGCCATTTTTACGAAATAATCCGTCTGCTGTTATGTTTTTTCAGCGGTTTATATTTCCCGCCAAAACATTATGGGAAAAATATTCGGAGCGCATCTGGGTTTTTCATTGCAGGTAATCCATTCGTAAAAATCCCAGGGTTCCCGTTCTTGCACTTCCGTCTCGAATGATGTAGTTTGATCTAGAAACGAAGCTGCCTCGCTATTCTCGGCGAGATTTCTTGGAAAAGATCGACGTACAGACTGAAATTCGAACATGGGCAATTAGGTAAGTGTCTTAGAAACAGTTTGATATGACAGTGCCATATGTAGACAAGGTAAAAAGTGTAAATAACACTGGGGTTTCCCAACCAAGGTGTGCGATATGGCGCGAAATATGAAAATGGAGTTGCATACCTTCTCTCTTATACTGTATCAGTCGAAAAAATGTGGACACAGAATACATGTATTATTCATGATGTATGACGTCTACTGATATTGTCAAATGAAGAAAAAACGAATGATTATGAAAATTTTGAAAAAGGAATGATTTATATGAAAATTTAAAAAAAAAAGGGGGGGGGGGGTAGTAGAGAAAAGGGGGAGGAGGAAACGAAATCCATGCCCCATGCGCCTGTGGTCTAAAGCAGTTCTTCATAGTTTTTATTGGACTTACTACAAATTTTGACATGACAAGATTCAACTGTATTACAATGTCTAGTGACACATCTTAAAACCAGTCAAACTCTGCATCAGCATGTTGTTTTTGGAAAATGTCGTAGCTATATTTAAAGTATAACACATTCTTTTTTTAAGTGACTGGTTGGAGACGTTTCACTAGATAATATTTTTTTATATTATTAAATGAAGGTTTAGTGTGTATATAGGCATCCATGGCATTGGTGGTTACACAACTTTTAACAATTAATTTGGACCCCAGAGTCCTTTAATATTTGTTGGGTTCATCACTCTGTCAACTTTTTGTCACACCAAATGTGTGCAGATGGTGTTCTAAGCCTCATGGATAAAAAAAAAATATGTGCAAATGATGTCATAAGCATCATAGGTAAAAAGTGTGTGTAAATGATGTCCTAAGCATCATGGGTAAAAAAAATGTGTGCAAATGATGTCCCAAGCACCCATGTGTATAAACTGTGTGCAAATGATGCCCAAGCAGCCATTTGTATAAATTGTGTGGAAATGATGTCCTAAGCATCATGGGTAAAAAAAAATGTGTGCAAATGATGTCCTAAGCATCATGGGTAAAAAATGTGTGCAAATGATGTCTTAAGCATCATGGGTAAAACAATGTGTGCAAATGATGTCCTAAGCATCATGTGTAAAAAAAAATGTGTGCAAATGATGGCATTAGTATCCATGAGGGTTCAAATCAAGACATTTTCAAATATTTACTACTTAATAACCAGTGCCGGATTTAGATGAAGAGATCCCTAGGCTATTTTGCTATGCCTCTCCCAACCTCCCACCCTCACGACTAGAGGAAGATTGAAGAGTGTTTAATCAATTTGAATAAAGGCGAGGATGATGGCAGGTGTTTAAAATTCAGCAAAAAAACTGTGCAAAGAAATTTACTGAAGGGTTGTTTAGAGAGTACAGTGCATTAAATGACACGAAAGTCTTAATGACTGTTGAAAATATTGTACCCCTTGGCCGGAGGATTCCTACACTTTGAGGCCCCAAGATTCAAGCTTCAAAGCCTATATGTAAATCTGACATGCATTCTAGATTCACAATGATCAATTTAGTTTGTGTTACATGAGTAAAAAAAATAAAAATAATTGTTTAATATTTCAAAAGTTCTATGCTGCTTTGCTTTGAAATATTGGTAAATATTGATTTTTTTTTTGGGTCATTAATGATAGATGAATCATGCAAGTAAAATTATTTTAAAATAAACACCCACACATTCAAAGTGATTTGATATTCACAGAAAATAAAATGTCACCATAAACTGTCAAAATATGTGTGTGTTAATTTTTTATCTGATAGTAACACATTTAATTACAAATTTGTCAGTGACTTGTGGCAGGTCTGTGGTTTTCTCCGAGTACTTCGGTTTCCTTCACCAATAAAACTGACTGGCACGATATAACCTAAATATTGTTTAACACCATAACCCTAACCCATATTTTAAAGGCATGTCAGAATTTTTTTTTTTTTTTTTTTAATATTAAAAATTGCCAATATTCGATGTTTTATACTAATAGCATGTGAAATTTTTCATAATATCATACGTAAATAGCCTAGAACGAAGGAAATACGTCGCTGTTTTATTTTTTTGAATCCAGTAAAGAATCCAATGTTTACACACGCAATATTCATACGACCTGACAGTGAACTCATTCGGGAAAGCATTTGCGCATGCGCAAAATTGTTTGTTGATGAAGAAAACACATGGCACAAATCGAATCGTGGAAGAACAAACACATTGACGGATTCTATACGAAAACGACACAAAAAGGAGGATTCAGCAAGCTTTGTGTAAAAATTAAAAAAAGATGTTATACCGACCTACTCCATTTTTCAACACGTAAGCATAATTTAGTATCTTTTTTCGGCCGCATCGTATTTTGACAGTAGAATTGCATCATGGTTTTTTATATAGTCTTTTTTTTTCAGGAGAAAGTGCTAGGTGATATCTCTTTTAAATTAGAGACTAAAATAATGAACTTCATGTCTGTTTTTTTCTAAAAAAAAAAATATAATCAAGACAACTCAAGTGTTGTCAATAATATGCAATACAATTTGTTTACAATATTCCCTTTATCGGGCCCCTTTGCAGAGTTTGAGTTTGTTTTTATTGATTTCATCACGTATTTCCGATTTTAAGTGTCATTCTTACTAAATACCATTATATAATATTAACTGATTACCCCGGGATCCAATTTCAGATATATTTCTTAAATTATATTAATTCTAGCGAATTTACATGCAACATGCTTCCTGGTTATTTACAGCAGTTATCGGTATTCGGCAAACTTCGGAAAAGCAGCCGACTTATAATTAGGTCGTGTTAATGGCGATTTTACCAACAGACATTCAAATTCTTTTCACTAATTACGACATTATAACATATTTTTTAAACCTGGCTTCTTGTTCAGAACATTTTATTAGTATAAAACATCGAATATTGGCAACTTTTAATATAAACAAACAAATTCAATTCTGACAGCCTGTATGCTTTTAAAGACCTACATATATATGTATATAATAGACTATACTCTGTGTCAAAGTAAAGTGCATTTTAAAGATTGAATCTGTTTCAAATTAAATTCATTAATGACTTGCCCTTCATTTGAATCATTTTGGTGGTTTTCTCCGGGTACTACGGTTTCCTCCTCCAATAAAACTGACCACCACGATATAACTGAAATATTGTTGAAAGTGGTGTTAAATACCATAACCCCCTAACCCTTGAATCATTTTGCATATAGAGGTTTTTGTGTGTGTCATCAGAGATTTAGCAATTGACTTTTCTGTCATTGTTTGTACCGGTAGTTTAATCTGTCAGATGTCCTCGGGAATTCTTCTTAATGTCAACTGGTAGATAATAGGAATATGAAACATAAGAAAACCATGTAAGACCACTTTGTCATATCTAAGTCACAATCATACTTCAGATATGCCTAAGCATAAAGACATTTGTTATTGAAAATATTAGCTGATGGATTGATTGATTTGTGTTTAACACCAACTTTAGCAGTAAATTAGCATTGAAAATTTAGAGATAAAATTTACTAAGCATGGTAAACAAGTCAGGTTCCCATTGTAAATGTTAAATCTCCATAGAGAAATTCGAGGGAGAATATAAAATGTGGATCATTTTTCTTCTAATGGAGTATAGTAATTGATTTTCAGTGCAAAATGGATAAGGAATGGGCATCTTAAAAATAACAAGTACCATATTTTGGTAAATTGATTCTTTTGACACAGAATATAGTTTAATAATCAATCATCCTAATATTAATACATTTCACAGATGATTTTTATCTCCTCGCCAACGAAGTTGCGAAGGGATATAGTAACGCTACCGTCCGTCCGTCCTTCCTTCCGTAACATCCTTGTGAACACTCTAGAATCAACATCCTTCAATGGATTTTGACCAAACTTGGTTTAGTCCTTAAGAGAATCTGAAACCCTATTGATTTTCAAGGTCATAGGTCAAAGGTCAAATTTTTAGGCGAGGGGATATGCCACGCTTTGTATTGCCCTTGTTATTGTTGTCACTAGGTTTTATTGACAGCTGATATGTGGTAATTCACGATGAAAAGTGGCTCATGCATGTCAGTATCTGATAGACTTTTTCATGATACGTTAATCACCTCTCAGCAGAACTTAGACCTGTTAATCAGTTGATTTAAAAATATTGATATGTACATGTGATGGTGACCAGGAAGCCATATATGATTGATTGATGGATTGGTGTTGAATGCAAATTTTAGCAATATTTTAGCTATATCATGGCATGAGAAGCCATGTATTTTAAGATTAAAAATTTTACATTTTATGTTATTATGAGTTGTATTCAAATCTTTGTTTAATGCCAACAATTTATAAGAATTGACTTGCAAATAATATACATGTAGATTTAAAAGATGTTAACATTGATGATAGTTATGTATAAAAATTTAAAACATAAATTTTAGCATGTAACTAAAACTATATATCACATTTAATGGACATATTATAATATACTGCAGTAAATAGATTTTGATTGATTGGTATTTAATGCCAACCTTAGCAGTATTTCAGCTATATCGTGGCGTGAACAAATTCTATTATTAACACCAACAAGACCATTAGAAATAAATTTTGATAAATTTTAATTAATGCCTGTTTTTATTTCAGTGTTTTTTTTACATTTTTGTATTTTTAGGTCACCTTGCCACAGGCAAAGTGAGCTTTTGCCATCACTTGACGTCTGTTGTCCGTCGTCCGTTAACTTTTCATATTTTAATCTTCTTCTCTGAAACTGCAAAGCCAATTGATCTGAAACTTGGTAGGAAGCATCTATGGAAGATCCTCTATGAAGACTGCTCATTTCGTCCCGATCTATTAACAAACATGGCTGCCACAGGCAATTTTTGTTTCTGATTGGTTGATTTCTAAAAAATCTTCTCCTCTGTTAAAAGAAAGATAACTCTTGCCTGTACTGTTAAAATAAATATATCTCTTTCCATTATCTCCCTTAGAAATTAACTAATGCTGATATAGTGTAACATGTTTATTCTATACATTACAAGTAGGTATTCACATTTTAATATTCTTTTTAGCTAACCTTGTCATCACTTGGTGTCCGTCGTCTGTCATCCGTTTACTTTTCACATTTTAATCTTCTCCTCTGAAAACCCTCAGCCAAATGAACTGAAACTTGGTAGGAAGCATCTATGGAAGGTCCTCTCTAAAGAGTGCACATTTTGTTATGATCCATTATCAAACATGGCCAGCACAGGCAATTCTTGTTTCTGATGGGCTGATTTTTTTAAAATCTTCTCCTCTGAAACCACTTGGCCAAATGAACCGAAACTTGGTAGGAAGCATCTATGGAATGTTCTCTATGAGGATTGCTAATTTCATCCCGATCGGTTAACAAACATGGCTACCACTGAAACTTGGTAGGAATCATCTATGGAATGTCCTCTATGAAGATTGCTCATTTCGTCCCGATCGGTTAGCAAACATTATGTTTGACTACCACCGAAACTTGGTAGGAAGCATCCATGGGATGTCCTCTATAAAGATTGCTCATTTCGTCCCGATCAGTTAGTAAACATGGCCACCACATGCAATTCTTGTTTCTGATTGGTCGATTTCTAAAAAATCTTCTCCTTTGAAACTGCTTAGCCATATGAACCGAAACTTGGTAGGAAGCATCTACATGTATGGAAGGTTCTGTATTAAGTTTCCTCAAAGCAAAAGAAAAGGTGAGCGACACAGGCTCACTAGTCTCAGCCCACTGAGCCTCTAGTTTTATTTTTTTTGTGAGGTTATGTAATGGCTTACAACATAAATATTTTGTGTTCATGCTTCTGAAATAAAACAGTTGGAATGTAATGCTTCATTCATGTTTTTGCATGCAAATTTATTTGTAGTTCATTCAGAGAATGAAGATGAGACTTGCTTACAAGTTAAATCCAAGAAGAGTCGAGATGAAGCTAACCAGTTTGCTCGACTCAGTAAAATTCCACAAAAGGTTTTAACATATTTTATTAACAGTCTAGAATTTAGATTTTTTTTTTGTAGTGTATTGTAAATGTTCTTACAGTTGGTAAAACCTGCTTAATGGTGAATAAGATTTGTTATGCCCCCTTTTTTCAGGCTTCAGGGACATAAGTTTTGCCTAGATGTCTGTTTGTCCATCCCTCTGTATGTCCTGCATTTGGTTTCCACTCAATAACTTAAGTTCCCCATAAACAAATCATAAGAAATTTATAAACAATGTCAGGAACTATAAAAGGAAGCGAAAATGTCATTTTAGACCTTGTTTTTTCTTCTTCTTACCATAGCCGGGGGCATCCATATGTCCTGTAGACACATTCTTCCCTTTTTTTTAGAAAGAAGATATTTGGGCACAACTTTCTCGAAAGCTATTTTATACTGCCAAAATTTACACAAAAAAATTGTCCTTGGTACATAAAGCATAATACAGTAAAACCTGAAAATGTGCGATTTAAGAGTTGTTGCCCTTTATATACAGATTATATATGCACTATTCATTAATGAGAAAAATGAGACTGTGATTTGTTATATAGGGGTGCCCTTTTAGGTAGGTTTGACTGTAGTTTTATAATGTTGATAAATTTTATAATTGTAAGGACATTTCCAATACATCTAATTTACATCTGATTTACATAATTTAACAGTGATAAGCATGTAGCTTTGTTTGAGTACAGTTGTTGGTCTCGGACATTGAATATTCATATATTTAGATTAGCATGGAAGGTTTGTTTAGGGTGTTTTCTGACTGACTCTGAGACTTGTGAGTTTTTGAGTTCTGTCACTATTTACATGTTTTTCTATCTAAGGAGAAAGAGAACACTTCTCTATTGGTGAGAGTATTGTCAGAGAAGACAGGAAGAAACTAGTCATTGATGTAAGTCAATTGTATATGATAGACTCAGATCGGCGTCCACTCATGTCATTATCTCAAATTGCCGTCCTTTCCAAATTCTCAGATCTATGGCCGATTTATTGGTAAGAGTTAGGGTTAGGGCATACGTCATTGGACGCCAATTTGAGAAAGTGAGAAATGGCCATAGATTTGATAATTGGACACCAATTTGAGAATTTGAAATAGGACATAGACCTGAGGTACAAATGTCTGACGCAGAAATCGGACATGGATTTGATGATTGGACGTCGATCTGAGTCTTGCATATATAAAGGCGTCGTCACTGAGATCATTTCAGACCTCATTGGTGGTGTAATGGTTAGGATGCTTGCGTCCTGTGTGGTAAATCACAAGTTCTAGGTCTGGTCGGGTCAAACCATAGACTATAGAATTGGTATCAGCTGCTTCTCCACTAAGCAAGCAGCATTAAGGAGTAGTAGCACAGACTGATTGGCAAATGATCAGGATAATGTGTCCGAGTGAGGTGAGGGACATGTCTATATGTTGACTGTTGTTTCAGTAAGCTAGCACTATAAAATTGTTGGTCTAGTGCAAAGGGGATATCATCAAAATCTCATCGAAATGTAATTTGTTCTCACCATGACATAGCTGAAAAAATGTTCACTTGGCGTTAACCCCCAATCACTCACTGAAATAATTTCCGTTCAATAATTAGAGACATATTCTACAGTGTATCATCTATATTTCTGTATATGACATTTCGGTATTGCTGTCAGGGAAAATGTTTGACATGGATTTTAATGTCATGTAAAATGACAGTTTAATATTGATAATATGTTCTAAACATTTAGTGTAAAAACAAGTGAAATTGTGTTTTTGTCTGAAATTATAATCAGTAGGTACATAGGTACTTGCATATCACTGAATTGTTTGGCTCTGGTTCCTCTTTCTCTTAATAACAATAAACCAGTAAAAACTTCAAAATTCAAAGCATTCAAATTTTTTTTAAATGGTATGTATCCCTCATGTTTTGACCAGAATACACAGATCAAGTTTGAATTTTGGTTACTATTTGTTTTACGGTTCCCATAATTAGATATTGGCATTTTTTAGCTCACCTTGCCAAAGGCAATGTGAGCTTTTGCCATCACTTGGCATCCGTCGTCTCGTCAGTTAACTTTTCACATTTTAATCTTCTCCTCTGAAACCCCTCAGCCAAATGAACTGAAACTTGGCATGAAGCATCTATGGAAGGTTCTCTATACAGAATGTTAATTTCGTCCCGATCTGTTAACAAACATGGCTGCCACAGGCAATTCTTGTTTCTGATTGGCCGATTTTTAAAAATCTTCTACTCTGAAAACACTCGCCAAATGAACCGAAACTTGGTAGGAAGCATCTATGGAAGATCCTCTATACAGATTGCTAATTTCGTCCAGACCCGTTAACAAACATGGCAGCCACAGGCGACTCTTGTTTTTGATTGGTTGATTTTTAAAATTCTTCTCCTGTGAAACCGTTTGGCCAAATAAACCGAAACTTGGTAGGAAGCATCTATGGAAGGTCCTCTATAAAGACTGCTCATTTCATCCCGATCCATTAACAAACATGGTCGCCACAGGCAATTCTTATTTCTGATTGGTGGATTTCTAAAAAAAAATCTTCCCCTGTGAAACCGCTTTGCCAAATGAACCAAAACTTGGTAGAATGCATCTATGGGCAGTTCTCTATAAAATTTGCTCATTTCGTCCCGATCCATTAACAAACATGGCCACCACAGGCAATTCTTGTTTCTGATTGGTCGATTTCTAAAAATCTTCTACTCTGAAACAGGAAGCATCTATGGAAGGTCCTCTATAGAAATTGAGCCTCTAGTTGTTTGTTTCCATGCTCTAACTTAAGCTTGCCTGAAACAAATCACTTGAAATTTATTAAATAATGATTTTGGT
This sequence comes from Bathymodiolus septemdierum, assembly GCA_963383655.1. Lineage (NCBI taxonomy): Eukaryota > Metazoa > Mollusca > Bivalvia > Mytilida > Modiolidae > Bathymodiolus > Bathymodiolus septemdierum. The sequence continues at coordinate 3,433,581 of OY726528.1, forward strand.
TAATATCCCTATTATGGTTTCAGAGTTATAAGTAACACGGCGGATGTCTTATAAGAGTCAGGAACTGATTGCCCTTCGCAGGCCCCTGGTTGGGTCTATGTTGCTCATCATTTCAGTTTTCTGTGTTGTATTGTTTGTTTTGTTTGTCTTCCTCCTGTGTCTTGTGTACCCAATGTTGCCAGTTTCTCTGATTGCCCCTTCAGTTTTCTCTAACATTTATTATGTCCTTGTTTACTTTAGCTGGAAGCAGGGTCAGATGTGTCATATGAACACATTCTTCCATTATTTTTAATATGTAAGACTCTTTATTTAGTACATATATATACGAACAATCTTTGTGTCTAAAAAAAATTCAGTGGTCAACAATGTATGCTCACAACTTATATGGTATAAAACATTCAAAGCAACTAATAGTAACATTATATCTCAGCAGATGCTGGATGTGGCATTAAATCAGACGGAGACGGAAGAAGAAGATATTAATACAGATAGACAGGGTCAATGCTACGGAGGAGACGGTTAGATGGTGCTTTAAATAGAGTTCCAGAAGACTTCTATACAAGAGTCTGGAAAGTCTTATCAAAAGTTAGTTTCCCTTCTTGTGTAAAATAGTTTAAATTTATTTACTGGTAATATCTGTAAACTACTTGTATGTATCTCCCTTATCTTGAAGGGTATTAATATATATGACCTGATATGGTTGTAACCAAACTATTAAACAAATATCTTATGTTATTGACATTTGTGAAATGCTATGTTAATAGATTGAATGAAAAATTGAATATGAAATTTAACTTCATTCATTCATGAGATAATGAATAATTTCTTATATTTATCTTGATTTACAGTGTTCAGGCCTATCTATTGAGGGACAGTTTTTACCCAACAGTTTGACAAGAGAGGTACATTAATTGATTAAAAAACTGCAGAATACAGATTGTGATTTTTAGTTCACCTTACTCAAAGGGTCATGTGAGGTATTGCCATCACTTTGGCATCTATCATTGTCGGCGGTCGTGGCAGCATCGTAGGCCATAAATTTTACTTTTTAATCTTCTACTAACTATGAATCCACTACAAAGATTATGTTTTTTTTTTTGTTGTTGATCAGAAGTACACAAAATCTAGACTTCATTGAAAACAAACATGCATATGACTAGTAAGCGATGCAGGCTTAGGTGATCCTCTAGTTTATTGAAGTCCTACTTTAATAATGGGTTACAATTGAACATCAGATCCTATGTAAAAATGAATGTAATAATTTTTCCTAAAATCTAGACTTCATTGAACTTTGAACACAAACTTCATATGAATAATCAGATGAGTGATACAGACTCAGCCAATTGAAATCAATTTCAGTTAGGCCAAAGAAAATGATACATGTGTTTCCGCTAATATTCCGAAAAAAAATGGAGAAGGTGGGTAGGCCAAACTATTTGTTTAAAATGTTTGCCTATATGTTGCAGCACAATGATTTGACTAACTCTGCTTGTCAAAAAATGGCAATAAAAACTTCAGGATAGGCACTGAAAATTAGAGTCTGTAGGGCTAACAGAAACACAGTTATTATCTGTTTGTCTTATATCATGGCAGTCAGTTTTCTTGGTTGAAGAAACTAGAGTAAACAGAGATAATCGTCCACCTGTCCCAACTTATTGACAAACTTTTATCTATAAAGTTGTAAGATGTACACTTCACCCTGTGCTTTTATAAGTTGATGAAGGATAAGGTACAGATAAATAAATAAATAAATAAATAGTCCCAAGTCCCACTGAGACAACTATGATAGAAAAATCCAATTCTGACATAGTTCAAGAAAAGATTGAAGATGCAAAAGGCACAATCAGAAACCCTAAATCCAAAAAGGACAAACAAGGCAGACAATTTAAAGGCCAATTGGAAAAAAAAACAATGTTCTACAAAGCACTACACAGAAAACTAAAGATTGAGCAATGCGAACCCCACTAAATACAGGGTGAACTCGGGTGCACCGGAAGGGTTAAAAGAGAAAAGGGAAAAAAACTTATTCTCATAATGTGAAAAATGTTAGAAACCAAACTACACGAGTGAGCATAAGATGGTCATTGAAAAATTTGTGTTCATTCTGTGGATCAGAAACTCAAGATGGCATACACTCTTGTGCAAAGTCTAGCATGTGAAGACCCTATAAAACCTTCTCTTCACAATTAAATGATGGAATCCAAGTTGTACATGAAATAGCATTGTCTTGTCTTTTACAAAGAAGCTTGCCACTGATGATCATAGTTTAATATATAATTCTGCTCTAATTTAGGAAACCACATCGGTGCTATAATGGTTAGTGTGCTTGCCTCAAGTGCTGTGACCTATCTATCCGCTGACTGTTGTTTCAGTGAGCTTGCACTATAAAGATACAACTAAGTATGTTGGTCTAGTAGAAAGCGGATCTTGTCATCATCTCATTGAAAAATAACTTGTTCTCGCCATCATATATAGCTGAAAATATGCTGAGTTGGTGTTAAATAACAATCACTCACTCACTCTAATTTAGGCTTACATTTTATCAAATGACTTTTAAAATTACAGATGACTCCAGGAGAATTTAAGTTTGCCTGAAGGGTTGAGACAGTGCTGAATACCATTCCACAACCAGAATATAAACAGCTAATGGTAGAGGCTCTGATAGTATTAACTATGGTGGCCGAGAATGATTGGACGGTCAAAATGGATGTTATACATGTAGATAGACTTGTACATGAAGCAAATGCTCTGTTTATAAAAGATCAGGTACATTGCATTACTTATTTCTTCTTTATAACCACACAAGTGGTGCTCTTCTTGAGTGTGGTAGATCATGGGTTCGAGCCCCGAACTGGCCAAACCAAAGACTATGAAATTGGTATTTGTTGCTTCTCCACTAAGCACACAGCGTTAAGGAGAAATGGCTAAGACTGGTTGGGTCGGAATCAGGATAATGTGTCCGAGTGGGGCAACATGTCTATCTGTAGACTGTTGTTTCAGTGAGCTATCACTATAAAAATCCAACTAAGCGTTTTTGTCTAGTATAAAGCGGACCTCAAACAGTTGTATCAAATACACCTTGTCACAAACAGCTGCATCAAGTACACCTTTTTAGCTCACCTTGCCAAAGGCAATGTGAGCTTTTGCCATCACTTGGCGTCTGTCGTCCGTTAACTTTTCACATTTTAATCTTCTCCTCTGAAACCTCTCGGCCAAATGAACTGAAACTTGGTAGGAAGCATTTATGGAAGGTCCTCTCTAATGATTGCTCATTTTGTCCTGATCTATTAACAAACATGGCCACCACAGGCAATTCTTGTTTCTCATTGGCCTTTTTTTTTTAATCTTCTCCTCCGAAACCGCTTGGCCAAATGAACCCGAAACTGGTTAGGAAGCATCTATGGAAAGTTCTCTATAAAGATTGCTAATTTCATCCTGATCCGTTAACAAACATGGCCACCACAGACAATTCTTGTTTTTGATTGGTTCATTTCTAAAAAGAAAGCTTCTCCATCGTAGTAAACTGTTAAAAGAGAGATAACTCTTGCCATTAAACTGTTAAAAGAAAGATAACTCTTGTCATCATCTCCCTTAGAAATTAACTAATGCTGATATAGTGTAACATGTTTATACTATACATTACATGTAGGTATTCACATTTTAATATTCTTTTTGGCTCAACTTGCTAAAGGCAATGTGAGCTTTTGGCATCACTTGGCATCGGTCGTTTGTTGTCTGTCATCTGTTAACTTTTCACATTTTAATCTTCTCTGAAACCCATCAGCCAAATGAACTGAAACTTAGTAGGAAGCATCTATGGAAGGTCCTCTCTAAAGAGTGCACATTTTGTTATGATCCATTACCAAACATGGCCACCACAGGCAATTCTTGTTTCTGATTGGCCAATTTAAAAAATTCTCCTCCTCTGAAACCGTTTGGCCAAATGAACCGAAACTTTGCAGGAAGCATCTATGGAATGTCCTCTATGAAGAATGCTCATTTCGTCTCGATCGGTTAACAAATATGGCCACCACAGGTAATTCTTGTTTCTGATTGGTCGATATCTAAAAATTCTTCTCTGAAACTGCCTAGCTAAATGAACTGAAACTTGGTAGGAAGCATCTACATGTATGGAAGGTTCTGTATTGAGTTTCCTCAAAGCAGAATGAAAGGTGAACGACACAGGCTCAGTGGGCTGAGCCTCTGGTTTAGTAACAATTTGAATTTTAATCGTATAGAATTTTATGTTGTTTGTAACATTTTTTTTTCAGATTAGCAAATCGGTAATTACTTTGTTAGGGACTGACCATTTAACTTGAAGGGGGGGGTTATGGTTTTATGTTTCGTTAGAATTTTTTTTCCGCGCAACACGAGAGTTAGAATATTTATTTTTTTTGTCGCGCAAAGTGCACATTTTTTTTCCAGAATTTAACATTAGGTTATATGACAAAAACTCTGAATCAGATTATGGTTTTTTTCCTCCACCAAAATCAGAATATTTTTTTCAGCAACATTGGGTATCAGAATAGTTTTTTGGAAAAAAAACATAACCCCCCCCCTTCAAGTTAAATGGTCGTTCCCTTAGTATCCTTACACAATATGAAACCCTGATTACTGTAATATATTGTTTATTAGAGATTTAGTATTTGTTCACTAGTATGTAGAAAATATATATTATAATCACACAAACATAGCTGGATTATTTTTCAGTTGAAGTAATGATTTTGTGTTTTAGCTATGCTGAAAATATTATAATCACACAAACATAGCTGGATTATTTTTCAGTTGAAGCAATGATTTTGTGTTTTAGCTATGCTGAAAATATTATAATCACACAAACATAGCTGGATTATTTTTCAGTTGAAGCAATGGTTTTGTGTTTTAGCTAGGCTAAAAATATTATAATCACACAAACATAGCTGGATTATTTTTCAGTTGAAGCAATGATTTTGTGTTTTAGCTAGGCTAAAAATATTATAGTCACACAAACATAGCTGGATTATTTTTCAGTTGAAGCAATGATTTTGTGTTTTAGCTAGGCTAAAAATATTATAATCACACAAACATAGCTGGATTATTTTTCAGTTGAAGCAATGATTTTGTGTTTTAGCCAGGCTAAAAATATTATAATCACACAAACATACTGGATTATTTTTCAGTTGAAGCAATGATTTTGTGTTTTAGCTATGCTGAAAATATTATAATCACACAAACATAGCTGGATTATTTTTCAGTTGAAGCAATGATTTTGTGTTTTAGCTAGGCTAAAAATATTATAATCACACAAACATAACTGGATTATTTTTCAGTTGAAGCAATGATTTTGTGTTTTAGCTAGGCTAAAAATATTATAATCACACAAACATAGCTGGATTATTTTTCAGTTGAAGCAATGATTTTGTGTTTTAGCTAGGCTAAAAATATTATAATCACACAAACATAGCTGGATTATTTTTCAGTTGAAGCAATAATTTCCTGTTTTAGTAATGCTAAAAATTGTGCATCAATAATTATTCATGTGCATTTTTTTTTACGCCTCCACATACGATAGTCATAGGTCATATAGTTTTTCTTTTTGTCCGTTTGTTCGTTCATCCGTCCTGCTTGACTTTGTGAATGCAGCTCCTCTGATGTCGTTTAATCCGATAGCATTCATATTTGATAGGATGATTGGTCATGATGTGTAGTTGATCATATTATTCCACCATTTTGATTTGACAATTTTTGTAGGAGTTATGGGACTTTAATGTTTTCATGAATTTTCAATATATATATATATACTTTGTGAATGCAAATCCTGAGGTCATTTGGTTTGATAGCTTTCATTTTTGGTAGGATAATTAGTCATGATGTGTAGGCGTTGTGGGACTTGAACTTTTTCATGCGTTTTCAATATTGTAGTCAAACCTGTAAATAAAGGACACTCAAGGGAACCTGAAACAAGCCCTTTATGAGCAGTTGCCCTTTATGTGCAGGTTAAAATTATATGCACTATTCATTAATGAGAAAAATCAGGCTGCCCTTTATAGACAGTGATTTGCTATATATAGAGGCAGGTTTGACTGTACTTATACTTAATGAATGTAGCTCATCTGAGGCCGTTTAATCCGATAGCTTTCATAATTGATTGGTCATGGTTATAGGACTTACGTTTTCATCATATGAAGGCAACTTCTATTAGGTCATTGGTTCAAAGCTTTTTAGACTTGTTACCGGTAGTGTAATTTTGTGAGCTCTGTTGAGTTTTACTGATTGAATACAGTTTTGAGAGTTAACATGACTATAAGTTATTACATTTTTCATTACAGGACATTCCAAAGGAGTCTATTAAAGAATGTGAAGGTGTAACGGGCATTTGTTTACATTTTTATGACAGTGCTCCTAGTGGACGATTTGGTACAATGTCTTATTTATGTCGAGCATTAGCCAATATATTAGACATACCTTCTGATCACGAAGGCAACGTAGAATGTGCTCTTAGCTGAGAACGTCCTTCAATAGAGGTGTTAATCAAAGATCTGAACTCTTGATGTACAATAGTCCCCCTCTTATAAGGCCACTAGGGGCCATCGTGATCGTATGGTAGTTGGATTTACAACTACCTATGCAATCAGTGCCTATCACCACTAAAGTTGTGAGTTCCAACCCCGTTCATGACGAGGTGTAGTTGATACAACATTATGTGATAAAGTTCTGAGTGAGCAAGTCTGTGGTTTTCTCCAGGTACTCCTGTTTCCTCCACCAATAAAACTAACCACCATGATATAACTAAAATATTGTTGAAAGTGGTGTTTAAACACCATAACCCTAACAAGACCACTCCTTCTGAAAAAGTGACCAAAGATGTGATCTCTCTTGAGAGGGGCAATTTAGTACTATTATACTATCTCAATGCATCTGAAGTCTGGCCTGATAAGAGGGTAACTATTGTATGGGCCATTAATTTTATAGAATAGCAATATGACTGTTACATTAAGTCTACATTTTTAGTTTTAATTGCAGTCACGAGACATTTCAAAAAAGCCAAAGACAAGCTATGTTTTAATGCAAAGCTTTAATAATTAATTTATTATAATGGCCTCTCCTCTTTTCATGCTATAAAGAGGAATCTTCAATATATATGAGGGGCTGTCATGATCGTCATTGTATGGTATACGTAGTTGGATTTACAACTACCTATGCAATATGTGTCTATCACCACTAAAGTTGAGAGTTTGAATAGGTCTACTCAATACATCATTATATGATAAAGTTTGTAAGTGACTTGCGGCAGGTCGGTGGTTTTCTCCACATACTCCGGTTTTCTCCATCACTAAAATTGACCGCCACAATATAGCTAAAATATTGTTGAAAATGGCGTTTAACATGACAACCATAAACACTAATCCCTGTCTATAGATCAGACCTGATTTTCGTCCACTTTAAAGCGGAATTCCTTTTTTTTTATTCTGGATTTTACCATTACGATTCCTTTTTTATAGTATATTCAATACTTCCGATTGCCGATTTCCGCTTTTCTGTTGTCCTCATAAAATCAGGTTTGATATAATGAAGTTTCTTATAAAAAAGTCCTATAATCTTAATGTAGCCTATGTCTTTTTTGTGTGATAATGATAGATTTTTTTTTTATCTGTGGGCTGTTTTTATTTAAATTTGAATCATCTTTTTTTTCTTTTTAAAAATGTTTGTCAGTACTTACAACACAAGGTTGGACATATTATAATACAGATCAAGTGTTTAATCAATTATACTGATACTAAACTGGGCATTGAATACCAATCAATCAGTGAATGAAATCAAGGATTATTTTGTTATTGTAAAGGGTTTATTTATAGATTGAATAAAGCTGTGTTTTATATTTTCTCTGAGAAATTTATTTTGTTTGTATTTGTTTTTTTGTAGTTGTAAATTTAACAATTGTAGAAAATGTTGATTCTGTACATTAAATTTTGTTGTTGTTTATGAAAATAGAAATTTCCTATAAATTTGACAATTAAGGAATATGTTCAATTTTTTAACAGCCAGGTTATACGATATTACCTGGTTTGGTGCAGTTTACGCTTAATCTGATATGTCTAAGAGTACAAATATGGTAGTATACATTGATTGGAAGACGGTAATTTATATTTACGTTTGCGGAAAATGTCGCACACAATTTATGCTGCCAATGGAAAAGTCAGTCACATTCACCGGCGCATGTGCGAATGAGATTATACCATCAATAAATCGCTTGTTTGTCTACAAAGCGAAAGAAGGACGTCATGTTAGAATTAATAATTTAATTTTTTAACAAAATTTAATGATTCCTTTATTTTAATTACGATTACTTCATGGGATTATTTGAATTTGTCGTTGGTGACGTCACAACACCAACCCAGGTTAGCAAGTATAACCAAGTGGTTCCAGTCATTCAGATTGCAGTATTCACATCAAATTAAATTATTGTTTGTTAATCTTTGATGTACAAAATGTAAATATATATGTATGTAGATAACTATTGTGATATTTTCTGGAATGTTCATATTTAAGTTCTCTTAATAGTGTGATGCAAAATTTTTAAGATAATGTTTATGATTTACTAGTGGCAGGGTTATTTCTTAATGTAATTTTGTTTTCTTTACCAGTAAAACTGACTGCTACAATACCACTGAAATACTAATGTGAATGTGGCATTATACATCTATTATCCTATTTTATTTTGTTTATATAAAAAACATAAGCCATGCAAACTGTTGTTGTAGTTTTTTTTTTAAGAAGCATTAGTCAGTTGTCTCCCTTTCATGATAATACCTTTTAGTTTGGCTGAACTAGAGGAGATAATTCTTTGCCCAAGGAGACTTGTTTAAATGCATCATTTACACATGTAGCTATACATGTATGACAGGGCTCGTCGTGATCGTATGGTAGTTGGATTTACAACTGTGCAATCAGTGCCTATCACCACTCAAGTTGTGAATTCAAACCCAGTTTATGGTGAGGTGTACTCGATACAACATTATGTGATAAAGCTTGTCAGTGACTTGCAACAGGTCGGTGGTTTTCTCCTGGTACTCAAGTTTCATCCACCAATAAAACAGACCGCCATGATATAACTGAAATATTGGTGAAAGTGGTGTTAAATACCAAACCCCCCCCCCCCCCTTTCTCTGTTGGAAGGTATACTGCTTTACTTCACAGCACTTTGGTATTTATAGTGAGTGTGCAATTTTTTAGATATATCAAGGCAAGAATAAATCACATTTGTCCACTTTGTACTAGACAAACATGTTTAGTTGGATTTTTATTTTTTCATAACTGCAAATTGCATTGCATTGTCAATATATATTTTGTGTCCTTTTTTGTGTACACTGAGTTTTGGGTGAGAGGTATTGTTGGTTTTGTCGATAATGATGGAATTGTTGACCATCACTGTTTAAACTTTCTTTTAATAATTTAATTTGTTTATCTGGTTTAAGTGGTGACAGGTAGTTGTTGATATTGGTGGAATTGTTGACTATCACTGTTTAAACTTTCTTTTAATAATTTAATTTGTTTATCTGGTTTTAAAGTGGCAAGAGGTAGTTGTTGATATTGGTGGAATTGTTGACTATCACTGTTTAAACTTTCGTTTAATAATTTAACTTGTGTATCTGGTTTGAAAGTGGATGATTGTTTAACACCACAATCTACCACACTGGAGGTATACACCACAGATTCAGCTGGTTTGAAAGTGAGAGGAGTTTGTATATTTGATGTTTCCTAAACCGGTGGACATATTTGGATGCCTAAATTTGTGGATCACCTGCTATTGTCAGTAAATATACACTTATTGACTGGTATGAGGGTAATAGCAAGTTTATTGTTCCGCAAGACACCAACTATTGCCCAAGGCAAAGCTTAGTTGGATTTTTAGTGTTTGCTCACTGAAACAAGTTTGCAGTTAGACATGTCGCCTCACTCGGACACATTATCCTGATTCCGAGCCAACCAGTATTTGCTCTTACTCCTTAATGCTGCATGCTTATTGTAGAAGCAACAAATACCAATTTTATAGTCTTTGGTTTGACCCGAGGCTCGAACCCACGATCTACTGCACTCGAGGCAAGCAATCTGACCATTACACCATCGATGCGGTTCTGAACAGCATAAGAGACTATACTATCATAGACAGAAACAGATATGATAAAACTACATGAACCAAGTGGAAATAAATCTACAAACCAGTATTATCCCTCATTTTACTTCCAAGATACCGATACAACATTAAAAGTGTACAAAAACTAGAAAATAGAAAGACTGAAAGAACAACATACTGATTAAAAATTATGCGACAACATATCAAGTCTCTGGTTTAATAGGAAAACTTATATGGAGGTATAATAAATATATTTTGATTGGATAATCAGTGTGTACTATTTTTGAACAGTACACTTGACAACGGGTGACTATACCAGTTTCAAATGATTTCCCGCGGGCACTATACCTGTGGCATACATTTTCCTGCGTAATTTTTATATATTTATGTCAAGATTTATCTCCCTTAAAATAGACTTGTGCTGTAGACTAATGTCAAGATGGCCAGGTTTGGCAATGCATATATAATGTTACATTGTAATTTTTTTTATTATTATTACTGTGAAAGTACCTTTTTTCGTGGTTTGCTTAAAACTTACAATTTTGTGTTTGTACCCAAAATAAAATTCGTTGATTTTATATTTTCAACATAATAAGTTTCACTGGGTTTCAAAACTTCGAGAAAGCTGCAATACATTTAGACAAATGAGCCGTAGAATTATGTAATCGGAATGGAACGTGCATATTAACATGTTCATTTTCTCAATTTTTTTTTTTACATATATCAACTTGGAATCGGAACAAAATCTGCTTTGAATTTCATAATTATAGATCAGTGCAAGTCAGTGTTATTTTATCAAATTTGAAAATTAAAAAAAAAATCATCTGAAATTATTTTATGAGCACGTACATTTGCAATTTCCATCAATATATATTAAATTTGTTTTTATGTTTTACAAATATTTAATCTCCATTTTATTTTCGATTTTTATTTTTCACAACCAAAACTAGAGGCTCAGCCCACTGAGCCTGTATCGCTCACCTGACAATAGAATGATACTGAAGCAAATTTCAAAGGGAGATAATCATTACCTTAAAAAACAGCAGCCATCTTTGAATGGAGGGTGGGGCTGTCAGACACAATTTTGAAAGGGCCCATCCAGGGCTCCCACTACTTTGAAATCAGAGGGAGAAGTGTTTTTTGTTTGTATTAAATAAACCCTTTTCAGATTCTTTGTTTTGTCTTGCAGATGATAAAGGCACATATATGATAGTCAACTATTGCCCAATAAATAATAAATAAATAAAATTGAATAATAAATTTTATTTCGACATCAGCATTGTTTCAAAGAAGTCACACATAGATAAAATGACAAAACATTAGATAAGATAAATACATGTATATGCAATAAAAAAAAACACACAATGCACTATTTACTGATGTTCTTTGCACTATACTATAATCAATCTAAACATATTAACAACAATTATATATAATGACAGTTCATGATAATTGCACCAAAACATAATGCACTATTTACATTTTCTTTGCACTAGTCAATATTAAAATGATCATAACAATGTAAATGACCAAATTAAACATATGCACTATATATCTTTCTCTGCTTCATCCGTTTCCACTCTTTGAGAGCTTCCTCAAAATCCACTGAATTAATGTGTGGGTCATTCTCTGAAATCATCATGAGATTATTTAAAGTCTTGTTTGACATAGAGGTTCTAAATCTACTCAAAATTATATTTTGAGTAGAAAATCCCCTCTCACAAGGCACACTGGAAATTGATATCAAGATAGCCAATTCCAGCAGCCTGACAAGATTTGGAAGGATCTCATAATAATTTATGAAAATTAACTCAACACATGAAGACAAAGAAGAGTTGCTGAAGCTCCCAACTACTAACCTCTTATACTGCCTATATTCTGACACACAACTTGCTCTGTCAATGTCAAGATGATTTTCAAATTTGTCAAGGAAGAAATTCAATTCGTCCATGCCAAATTTGAAAAACGACTGGCTACCCTCTTTCTCAGCACTCGCAATGCAACTAGGTACAAAGATATTGAACTTGCTCACCTGGTCACTCTCAACAAACCTATCTTCTAAATTGCTTACAATCTGATCTACATAATTACTCATCACTCTTTGTACCATACCCTTCTGCTGTGCATAATACTTCAGTTCAACCTCACTCGTCTGCTCTTCACCCTCCTCCTCACTCGTCTGCTCTTCACCCTCCTCACTCGTCTGCCCTCCTCCTCACTCCTCTGCTCTGCCCTCCTCACTCCTCTGCTCTTCACCCTCCTCCTCACTCGTCTGCTCTACCCTCCTCCTCACTCCTCTGCTCTTCACCCTTCTCCTCACTCGTCTGCTCTTCACCTCCTCACTCATCTGCTCTTCACCCTCCTCACTCGTCTGCTCTTCACCCTCCTCACTCGTCTGCTCTTCACCCTCCTCCTCACTCGTCTGTTCTTCACCCTCCTCCTCACTCCTCTGCTCTTCACCCTCCTCACTCGTCTGCTCTTCACCCGCCTCCTCACTCCTCTGCTCTTCACCCTCCTCCTCACTCCTCTGCTCTTCACCCTCCTCCTCACTCGTCTGCTCTTCACCCTCCTCCTCACTCCTCTGCTCTTCACCCTCCTCCTCACTCCTCTACTCTTCACCCTCCTCCTCACTCGTCTGCTCTTCACCCTCCTCCTCACTCGTCTGCTCTTCACCCTCCTCACTCCTCTGCTCTTCACCCTCCTCCTCACTCGTCTGCTCTTCACCCTCCTCCTCACTCCTCTGCTCTTCACCCTCCTCACTCCTCTGCTCTTCACCCTCCTCACTCGTCTGCTCTTCACCCTCCTCACTCGTCTGCTCTTCACCTTCCTCCTCACTTGTCTGCTCTTCACCCTCCTCCTCACTCCTCTGCTCTTCACCCTCCTCCTCACTCTCACTACCACTTTCGAAACCATCAAAACCTTCAACATTCAACTTCACGTCAACTGATTTCTTACTACTCTCACTCACCTTCCTTTTGTACAATACACGGTCACCATTACTCTACAAACTCGTCTAATGCATCTACATACATACCTGAACTTTCTTTCATATCTCTCAAAGCCCCTATCGTACTAGTTACCATTGGTACCATCTTGCTGAAATCAGCACTCTCACTCTGAAAAACCTTTGACAATCTTGTATGAAATGGCAAAATATCTAACAAAATATGTGTAAACATTATAAATTTATATTGTGAAACTTCATGAAAAAGTCCTTTAGCTGTAGGGTTGGACGTAGCCTTGTGACTTAGGGCAACAACAAGAGCAGGGTATGTTCTGTAGATCACTTTTACAGCACGATCTAAGCTTAACCATCTTACTGAATGCACTTCAGCATATTTGAGTTCAGGTAGGTTTAACAGCTTTTGAATTTCACGAAGTTTATTTGCACGAAGAGCAGAATTGCTGTAATAATGGAATATACTAGACACAGTCCTTGCATACGATTCAAACTCGGGTATGGCTTTTGCTGCTTGTGATGTGGCCAATGCACAACGATGTGTGGCACAATGGACTCCTATTAATGTTGGCACATGTTCTCTTAATCTAACAACTACACCTGATTTTCTACCCGTCATGACTGATGCACCGTCTGTACTTATACCATAAAGTTTATTAATGTCAATATCATTTGATCTTAATTCTTCTAACAATACTTCAGTGATTTTCTCTGCATTTGCAGTAGATGTAGTGATCTGCACATTAGACAAGAAACAAGTCTGTTTAACATTGTTGTGTAGATATTCTATGTATGTTATTAGACATTTCTTATTTGATATATCGGTAGATTCATCTATTGAAACAGAAAACCCTGGCAAAGAATTGATGTCAAATATTTTGTTGTTTTTAACTATTGTCACCAATACTGAATGGAATTCTGAAATGCTATCATTGCTCGTATAAGACACTTTATCCGATTTGAATATAGGAGATTCTTGTACTGCCTCTATAAGTTCTAAAGTAGATTTAAAACTAGACTTAGGAATCTCATGTATTGCCAGGTGATATGCTGTTTTCAGGTACGTTTTAACCGACTGGTCTTCTTTAGAAAATTAATGGACAAGGTTTACCTTAATTCCAGTGTCTGTCTTACTATTTGTATTCTGGGTACGAATAATTGCTGCACAGTGATCAGCAGCTGAAAATTAAACTTTTATAATATGAATTGACTTTATTGTTTATTTTAAACATAACATTATTTAAATCGGAGATAAAATCATATTTATAATTCATGGACAGTATACATATTGGTAAATCATCACACTGAACTCCTTATAAAAATTAAAATGGCCGACATAAACATTGATAGTAAACGATCGAGATGAACATGCATAGTAATCATGCATCATTTTAATGAAAGATAGCATCAAGGAAACGGATCTCATTTTTTTAATTTTACAGTAATCGAAGATTTAATTAAATATCTAAGCAAATGTTTTGTATTTTTCATTAAAAATATTCACATTAAATAACAAATTTCAAAATGGCAGATATAAACATCGTTGCCAATGAGATAGTATTTAACAGAAAAACATGGAGTACGCTAATGTAAAGTATCACGGGCAGTATAAATAATCAAGGATTTATAATGTATAATATGTGTACAAAATATATTTAAACGATAGAGTTTCTGATTTGTAAATCTATAAAGAGATTGAATTAGTATATATATATATATATGTATATATCGCATATATATACCTATGCATCCAGGAGCACAAAATATACACCATGGGAAAAGTTATTAAAAAAAAATTCAATAAAAGTTTCATGGCTAGTTTATGAAAAAAAATCTTATATCATATAATATCTAGTAATGTCAATATAATAGTGGAAACTATATACATGTATAAGGGATTCTTCTTCAATCTCTTTATAGCTTTTAGAAATACATAAAAGTAAAAAAATAGAAATAACTTAGATTTTGTATGTCTTGCATGATTTGTTGTTTTCTGAGGTTTTTTATGTCCCACAGCATATTTGTTACTAAACTTTGCTTCACAACACAGAGCACAATGCCATATATTAGAATTGTCCTGAATATACCAGTCATAACAATTTTGTGACATCACTTTACTGAATTTTTAGGAGGCGTATTTTCAATGTCAGAATTATCAGCTTTCCGTTTCACCGGAGACGGAGCATGCGAATTAAGCCACGTATGTAACGACATTTTTGTGATTTACACATCTCTCAGGACATGTATATATTACTTTTCATACGGGCTTGGGTGGAAAACATAACCACCTTTGTTCTTTTAAATAAATTTACTCGCCTTCTTTGATCTACGTATACAAATACCAGAGCTCCAGATAAGCTGCGTATTTGCGTTTTTTACGCTATGAAAACGAGTAAAAATGCATGTATTATCAGATCAGAGTGTACACATTACGCATGCATATTGCTGTGTAAGCAAACTTTCCAAATTCGGAGCGTACTTGTAGTCGTGTACATAACAATACATTTTTGTCTTTGAGAAATTCCCCATAATTACTTCCCTTTATACTTTTCGAAGGAGAGAGCGTATACATCCGAGGGGTACCGAATGCTTGCCTTTCTAAGCATCGATGTCAAAAGAGATCTGATTGGATGCTTATGATAAATCATCCAATCGCTGTCAATATTACAAATAAATGCGGTTTACGTAAAAAGTAAGAACTAAAACGAAAGTAAATTTAAGATAAGATAAAAAAAAATTGGGAACACGTTCGTTGAAAATGAGCAAGAACATGAATAAGCACGCTACTAAACGCAAGAGTGCTACGGAAGTTCCTGACAGTTTCATCTGTGTCTAGTGACAGCATAGTTAAAGGAATCATTGATGACATTATCAACACGGCTGTGACAACTGCCGAAGTCGACGAGCAAAAAACAAAATATTTACAACATTTTATTAATAAACATGACACAATCGTGTCAAATTAAACAGAGATATACATTTCACTTGCATCTTGCGTTTATTGAATAACACTTGTGTCAAACATAATTTTAAAAGTGTACATGTAAGCAATCTTTTCTGAAGTAGAGAGTACAACAGTGCAAAGGAAATATGCAAATACCAATCATTTTCAAAAGTAGGGGTAATTACCCTTTGGACTTGAAAATTATCTGGAGCTCTGAAATACAATCAAACAATCGACCAAGCTGTATCACAAGCTGTGAAATCACTAATTATTCAATCAAATTTTAATGAGTGTATATTATTTACATTGCTTCTCTTTAATCACTGATTGATATTAATTAAGAAACTAATCATATCCACAAAGTTAACAATCCCTTTGAATAGCCGCCATAAAACCCCAAATAAATGAAATGAAACAATACCGACGTTATTTTCCCCGAGTACGGATCCGTAATACAGTTTATATATTCGTAACTGTTTCGATTACGTCCCTTAACAATGGCGGTTTGAAAAACGGAAATTTTGTAGTAAAAATATACCGATGTTTTACTGTTAAAACAGTTAAAATTAGCAAAGCGACTTGGTAAAATTACAGGGCGACTTCCACTTCTCATTTGGCACTAGTACAAAGCGAAGTGAGCAGCCTCAAGGCGGCTTCTTCACCCGAATACGTGAGCCCTGTCCCAAAATGGAGGATGCAGATTCAGGAAAGAATTAATATTATCGTTTTTGTGAAAATAATGGATTATTCGTCAGTATTTCATGTTTTAATTGATGTATCATAAAATATGAAACTAAAATACAAAGAAGCTCTTTCATAGTTTAATCGCTAAATGAAGAAATCAGCCATTGAAAAAAACGGGGTGATGTGGGTAACTGAAGATAATAATTTATCGCTGATGTCCGTAACTTGAAACATTGATGTCCGTAATTGGTATTATTCCTAAACAAGACAATAGTTCAGCAGGCTTTGAAATTAACTTTTTAATGAAATAACAGTCTATTTATCGTGATACTTGTAAATCGGAAGCTAGAATATTCTTGAAAGTCTTTATAAATAGTCGAGACTAGTCAATATCAACATGCACTCGACCACTGGACCCTCGGTTAATTGTCTAGTTCATCAGGTTACCAATTCTTTTTTCTATATAGCCAGAAGCATGTCTAGTGGACAAATAGACGAAACATTGGTTGTCGTAAGTACCAAAAGTATTTGAAAAATATCAGGAGCAATCAAATATTTTAGAAAAACAAAATGGTAAGAGAGTGCGTGTGAAAGATCAATGAAAGTGTTTATTACTATTATATATTATTATTTCTTTATTTTGTTTATCATAATGTAAAACCAATGTAGTCACAAAACTTATTGTTTTGAAAACCCCTGTCACACCCTAGTCAGGTGGTGATGTAAGGGAATTTATAAAATGCTGACTATATGAAAAAAAAAAAAAAAAGTATTTGAAATTGACTCACATTGCTGAAGACCGGGGTTTGACTCCAGCGAATTTTTCCTTGTGATAATGAAATGTTTGCAATTATATTAAATTTATCTTTTGGTAGATCTACAGCAAGGTTAAATATTTCTAAATAGATTTTGAGACAATCAAAGATTCATCTAGCTCTGAATTTAATGCTACCGCATACTGAGGGAACAGTAATAAATCAGTCATTGAAAATTGAAATTGTTGAAGTCAAAAACAGTTCTCAGCAAAATGGGAGATATATGTTGCCATTCTTTTTTAGGGAACGTCTTCATGCATATACAACTATAAAAGGTGCACTACCATATAATTAATAAGAACATTTTTTTTAAATTCAAAATTTTATTTTCAATTTTGTTTCAACGTATTTCAACCATGTTAACTGTGTTTGAATACCTTTGAAATATTATAATAAATTGTAATCATTTTATCATATGAGCAAGAATATGGTATTTGAACCGTTTCTGATAACGATAGAAAACTGATAAAATTGGATATTTCTTTGATATATGTTGTAATTCTATGGCCAAATGGTTGGTTGGTGTGTTTGATGAATGGTGACCATTGATATATTGTAAATATTTTATGAATAAAAATTATTTTTAATGTCCATCTTCGTACTTTTATGCGTCGTTTCTTATCGTTATTTTCGTCTCCGAACTGCGTAACGGAGTTGGATTTCCACACAACTGTGACATACAAAAATGTAAGCTAGCCGTTAAAATATTGACAAACATTGATAATGAAGAATGGAGAGAAGAAAGTTTTGAGCAGAGTAAGTATTTCTGTTACAGGTGTCATATATTGCGCGTTACATTGGTTTCCGATTTCGTAACGCTATTATAAGTTGTGTTATCTCCTTTTTGTAACAGTCGCCATAACAACAATTAGCATAAATAAACTCTCGTGAGATGTTTAAATAGATTAATCACGGATGTTTACATTTAAGCTTTTCATTTTCTATTTTTTTTATTCAATCATCCACCTGTTCCGTTATGCGTTACATGTCATCCAAAAAGAAACATTAATATAAAGATTAAATAAATTGGTATGATTTACAATTTCCGCCCAATTGAACTTCCGGTCACAAGTGAACCACGTGTAATGGAAGTGTGATTTTCGGAACATTTATACAATTTTTGTATGATAATATTACAACTGCGATACAGTGCTTGTGGTATCCTGTCGCGATAAAAAATATAAAAAACATATACTACTTTAATATTTAAAATGGTATATAAATGCATTAAATAACCAAGAAAAATCCAAATGGTCTTAGATGGTGCCGTTTCATACATTTTTATCGTGACAGGAAACCAAATGTTTATTACCATAACTTGTGATAAACATTTGGTTTCCTGTCACGATGAAAATGTTTAAAAAGATGGGTAAATATTTTTTTCTTGATATCACTTGTTTCTCTTGTACAGTGTTGATATAATCATATTCCACGTGTGAAATATTTAAGTTTTAGTATTTAACCATTTGGATACCAAAAGAAACCAAAAGTTCAAATACCATATTCTTGCTCATATATAAAACTATTTGAAGGATGTGTCACTCACCTCTGTCCACGGTAACTATGTCTATATCGAAGCAATGATGAAAACTTATAAGAAAAAAGATATATTGTTCCATGAAGTTCACTTCAAATAACATATTCGAAAAGTGTTCATATCATCATTGTTTAAAATAAGAAAGAAATATAAATTATCATGGCTTTTGATAACAAACCAGTTATAAAGACATATATATAGTTTGACGTTCCACAAACAGATAATTGTTATATTGAGATGATAAGCATGAATGCTGATACAAAGGAATGAAAATGTGTAGAATGTACTTTTAAAAGATCTTGATCAATTCTCTCTCAAGACTTTTTAGGTGTCAGTGTTTTCTGATCTCTAGACTTTTACTTTTATTTTTGCCATTATTTACCTATTAACAAAACTTTTTAAAACTACTCTCCCGTTTTCGATTCCCTGTATATCCCTCTGGTTTCCATTTTAACCACGTCACTTTATATTTCTCAGTGTGTTCACTTCCCAGTACTTAATTTTGTAACATATAATTTTATGTATGTATTCTGTCTACAATTATTCCCGATGTTTTGTCGGATACATGTATATAACAGCTTAATAACAAGACGCAGAAAAAGCATAATTCAACAGTTACGGACATCATTATTTAGACTTTCAGACCAGTTACGGACATCCTTTTTTACAGTTACCCACATCACCCCGTTTTTTTTAACGGCTGATTTCTTCATTTAGCGATTATACTATGAAAGAGCTTCTTTGTATTTTAGTTTCATATTTTATGATATGTCAATTAAAACATGAAATACCGATGAATAATCCATTATTTTCACAAAAACGATAATATTAATTCTTACCTGAATCCGCATCCCCCATCTTGGAATGTCCATAACTGCAGTTACGGACATCACATTGATGAAACAAGATCTACTTGTCCGACGTCAGTTTTCACTGGTACCGGACAATCGGACAAACGTTAATGTTGAGGCCTGATTTTATAAATTCCTGTTCAAACAAACAGTTTTAAGGATTCAAATGGTGCATCAGCAAGGAGTTTTAATTAATCCATATTAAAACAAACTATTTGACAGTTATTTGGTCTATGATCAATGATTTTTTGAAGAGCTCTTGTCAAAATTGTCAACAATCTTTTAAAATATTGTTGAAGTCACTGAGTCTAATATGAATATGAAAGACTTTCCATCAATTCTGTTAAAACAATCTGTGCTTAAGTCACTGTGTTGAATTTTTCACATAGCTTTAAAATCATAAAATATCAGTGTTTCAGCTAGACTTTGAAATCTTCAGGACAATTGAAAGTTTTATAGAAATTTCTTTAGGACATTCTTTAATAATTAAACAAATTTTTATAAAGTTCTTCAGGACAATTTGAGAAATAGGTGGGAAAATATCCTGAGATCGGTGCCTAGCTGAATCACTGAAATATAATAAATACTAGATGTACACAAACCTGCAGATACTAATAAAATCTTGTAATACTTGTGCTATCCAACTTTCTAAATCTTCAATTACAATGACAATAGGAGGGTACATGTGATACTGTTAGATGTAGATTTTCTTTTCTTAGTTGGGCTGTGTGACTGCTTTTGCTGAAGGTATAAATGAAAGTAATAATTTCTGTGAAAGGTGGCCTTAATGGGTGTGAACAATTGTAATGGGATCATAAAGTTACAAATTTCTAACCAATGTTCATTCAGCCACATTGATAAAGATTTTTATTAAAGAGGAGTGCATATTATATAATATGTATTATAAGATGAGTAGTGAGTGAGCGATTGATTGTTGTTTAACACCAACTCAGCAAGTTTTCAGCTATATCATGGTGAGAACAAGTTAATTTTCAATGAAATGATGACGAGGACTGCTTTGTACTACACCAACATGCTTAGCTGAATTTTTTATAGTGCTAGCTCAATGAAAGAACATTCCGTGGATAGACATATCCCCCCACTCGAACACATTATCCTGATTCAGAGTCAACTATTCTTTGCTCTTTCTCCGTAATGTTGCGTGATTAGCAGAGAAGCAACAAATACCAATTTTCTAGTCTTTTTGCTTGACCCGATCTGGACTTGAACCCACGATCTACCGCTCTTGAGGCAAGCACGCTAACTATTACACCACTGATGTAGCTATATAAGATGAAGAAGACTATCTCAGTACCTGAGTACATTGTAAAGTAAGAAATATATTATTTTATCATACATTAATCTTACGCATTTAGATTTTTTTGCTTGTGATTACATAATTTTTTTTCACAAAGAAGACCTGTTATGCTTCATCTTACTACAACAGACTTTAAAAATCTAAATACCAGTATCTTGTAGTAGTACAATCTAAATACCATTATCTTGTAGTAGTACAATCTAAATACCAGTATCTTGTAGTAGTACAATCTTATGTTGACTAAAGAAATACCAGTATCTTGTAGTAGTACAATCTTATGTTGACTAAAGATATACCAGTATCTTGTAGTAGTACAATCTTATGTTGACTAAAGAAATACCAGTATCTTGTAGTAGTACAATCTTATGTTGACTAAAGAAATACCAGTATCTTGTAGTAGTACAATCTTATGTTGACTAAAGAAATACCAGTATCTTGTAGTAGTACAATCTTATGTTGACTAAAGAAATACCAGTATCTTGTAGTAGTACAATCTTATGTTGACTAAAGAAATACCAGTATCTTGTAGTAGTACAATCTTATGTTGACTAAAGAAATACCAGTATCTTGTAGTAGTACAATCTTATGTTGACTAAAGAAATACCAGTATCTTGTAGTAGTACAATCTTATGTTGACTAAAGAAATACCAGTATCTTGTAGTAGTACAATCTTATGTTGACTAAAGAAATACCAGTATCTTGTAGTAGTACAATCTTATGTTGACTAAAGAAATACCAGTATCTTGTAGTAGAACAATCTTATGTTGACTAAAGAAATACCAGTATCTTGTAGTAGTACAATCTTATGTTGACTAAAGAAATACCAGTATCTTGTAGTAGTACAATCTTATGTTGACTAAAGAAATACCAGTATCTTGTAGTAGTACAATCTTATGTTGACAAAAGAAATACCAGTATCTTGTAGTAGTACAATCTTATGTTGACTAAAGAAATACCAGTATCTTGTAGTAGTACAATCTTATGTTGACTAAAGATATACCAGTATCTTGTAGTAGTACAATCTTCTGTTGACTAAAGAAATACCAGTATCTTGTAGTAGTACAATCTTATGTTGACTAAAGAAATACCAGTATCTTGTAGTAGTACAATCTTATGTTGACAAAAGAAATACCAGTATCTTGTAGTAGTACAATCTTATGTTGACTAAAGAAATACCAGTATCTTGTAGTAGTACAATCTTATGTTGACAAAAGAAATACCAGTATCTTGTAGTAGTACAATCTTATGTTGACTAAAGAAATACCAGTATCTTGTAGTAGTACAATCTTATGTTGACTAAAGAAATACCAGTATCTTGTAGTAGTACAATCTTCTGTTGACTAAAGATATACCAGTATCTTGTAGTAGTACAATCTTATGTTGACTAAAGAAATACCAGTATCTTGTAGTAGTACAATCTTATGTTGACAAAAGAAATACCAGTATCTTGTAGTAGTACAATCTTATGTTGACTAAAGAAATACCAGTATCTTGTAGTAGTACAATCTTATGTTGACAAAAGAAATACCAGTATCTTGTAGTAGTACAATCTTATGTTGACTAAAGAAATACCAGTATCTTGTAGTAGTACAATCTTATGTTGACTAAAGAAATACCAGTATCTTGTAGTAGTACAATCTTATGTTGACTAAAGAAATACCAGTATCTTGTAGTAGTACAATCTTCTGTTGACTAAAGAAATACCAGTATCTTGTAGTAGTACAATCTTCTGTTGACTAAAGAAATACCAGTATCTTGTAGTAGTACAATCTTATGTTGACTAAAGAAATACCAGTATCTTGTAGTAGTACAATCTTATGTTGACTAAAGAAATACCAGTATCTTGTAGTAGTACAATCTTCTGTTGACTAAAGAAATACCAGTATCTTGTAGTAGTACAATCTTCTGTTGACTAAAGAAATACCAGTATCTTGTAGTAGTACAATCTTCTGTTGACTAAAGAAATACCAGTATCTTGTAGTAGTACAATCTTATGTTGACTAAAGAAATACCAGTATCTTGTAGTAGTACAATCTTATGTTGACTAAAGAAATACCAGTATCTTGTAGTAGTACAATCTTATGTTGACAAAAGAAATACCAGTATCTTGTAGTAGTACAATCTTATGTTGACTAAAGAAATACCAGTATCTTGTAGTAGTACAATCTTATGTTGACTAAAGAAATACCAGTATCTTGTAGTAGTACAATCTTATGTTGACTAAAGAAATACCAGTATCTTGTAGTAGTACAATCTTATGTTGACTAAAGAAATACCAGTATCTTGTAGTAGTACAATCTTATGTTGACTAAAGAAATACCAGTATCTTGTAGTAGTACAATCTTATGTTGACTAAAGAAATACCAGTATCTTGTAGTAGTACAATCTTATGTTGACTAAAGAAATACCAGTATCTTGTAGTAGTACAATCTTATGTTGACTAAAGAAATACCAGTATCTTGTAGTAGTACAATCTTATGTTGACTAAAGAAATACCAGTATCTTGTAGTAGTACAATCTTATGTCGACTAAAGATATACCAGTATCTTGTAGTAGTATAATCTTATGTTGACTAAAGAAATACCAGTATCTTGTAGTAGTACAATCTTATGTTGACTAAAGAAATACCAGTATCTTGTAGTAGTACAATCTTATGTTGACTAAAGAAATACCAGTATCTTGTAGTAGTACAATCTTATGTTGACTAAAGAAATACCAGTATCTTGTAGTAGTACAATCTTATGTTGACTAAAGAAATACCAGTATCTTGTAGTAGTACAATCTTATGTTGACTAAAGAAATACCAGTATCTTGTAGTAGTACAATCTTATGTTGACAAAAGAAATACCAGTATCTTGTAGTAGTACAATCTTCTGTTGACTAAAGAAATACCAGTATCTTGTAGTAGTACAATCTTCTGTTGACTAAAGAAATACCAGTATCTTGTAGTAGTACAATCTTCTGTTGACTAAAGAAATACCAGTATCTTGTAGTAGTACAATCTTCTGTTGACTAAAGAAATACCAGTATCTTGTAGTAGTACAATCTTATGTTGACTAAAGATATACCAGTATCTTGTAGTAGTACAATCTTATGTTGACTAAAGAAATACCAGTATCTTGTAGTAGTATAATCTTATGTTGACTAAAGAAATACCAGTATCTTGTAGTAGTACAATCTTATGTTGACTAAAGATATACCAGTATCTTGTAGTAGTACAATCTTATGTTGACTAAAGATATACCAGTATCTTGTAGTAGTACAATCTTATGTTGACTAAAGAAATACCAGTATCTTGTAGTAGTACAATCTTATGTTGACTAAAGATATACCAGTATCTTGTAGTAGTACAATCTTATGTTGACTAAAGATATACCAGTATCTTGTAGTAGTACAATCTTATGTTGACTAAAGATATACCAGTATCTTGTAGTAGTACAATCTTATGTTGACTAAAGATATACCAGTATCTTGTAGTAGTACAATCTTATGTTGACTAAAGATATACCAGTATCTTGTAGTAGTACAATCTTATGTTGACTAAAGAAATACCAGTATCTTGTAGTAGTACAATCTTATGTTGACTAAAGAAATACCAGTATCTTGTAGTAGTACAATCTTATGTTGACTAAAGATATACCAGTATCTTGTAGTAGTACAATCTTATGTTGACTAAAGAAATACCAGTATCTTGTAGTAGTACAATCTTATGTTGACTAAAGAAATACCAGTATCTTGTAGTAGTACAATCTTATGTTGACTAAAGAAATACCAGTATCTTGTAGTAGTACAATCTTATGTTGACTAAAGAAATACCAGTATCTTGTAGTAGTACAATCTTATGTTGACAAAAGAAATACCAGTATCTTGTAGTAGTACAATCTTATGTTGACAAAAGAAATACCAGTATCTTGTAGTAGTACACTCTTATGTTGACTAAAGATATACCAGTATCTTGTAGTAGTACAATCTTATGTTGACTAAAGATATACCAGTATCTTGTAGTAGTACAATCTTATGTTGACTAAAGAAATATACTGAGTGATTGTTGCTAAACACCAGGTGAGCAATTTTTCAGCCATATCATGACGAGAACAAGGTACATTATGATGAGATAATGATGACGTACACTTTGTATTAGATAATGATGACGTCCACTTTGTATTAGATAATGATGATGTCCACTTTGTATTAGATAATGATGACATCCACTTTGTATTAGACCAACACACTATCGTTGGATTTTTATAATGCTAGTTTACTGAAACAGTCTGTGGGTACACTGGTCGCTCCACTTGGGGCACATTATCCTGATTTCGAGTCAATCAGTCTTTGCTTTTACTCCTTGATTCTGTATTCTTTGTGGAGAAGTAGCAAATACCAATTCTATAGTCTTTGATTTGATCTGACCGAGACTCGAACCCCAATCTTCCAAACTCTAGGCGAGCATGCTAACAATTACACCATCAATGTGGTCCTTTGAAATTGAAGTTTAATACATGCACTACATCTTATGCTATACAAACCTTATATTTAGACGTATACCATGAAGATACAGTTGACAGAGTACAAGGTAAATTCTTGGTATTTGTTATTGTTTCTTCTTCATCATCTGCAAACTGAAATACACTTACATAAGTCAGAATAACTGAAATACACTTACATAAGTCAGAATAACTGAAATACACTTACATAAGTCAGAATAACTGAAATACACTTACATAAGTCAGAATAACTGAAATACACTTACATAAGTCAGAATAACTGAAATACACTTACATAAGTCAGAATAACTGAAATACACTTACATAAGTCAGAATAACTGAAATACACTTACATAAGTCAGAATAACTGAAATACACTTACATAAGTCAGAATAACTGAAATACACTTACATAAGTCAGAATAACTGAAATACACTTACATAAGTCAGAATAACTGAAATACACTTACATAAGTCAGAATAACTGAAATACACTTACATAAGTCAGAATAACTGAAATACACTTACATAAGTCAGAATAACTGAAATACACTTACATAAGTCAGAATAACTGAAATACACTTACATAAGTCAGAATAACTGAAATACACTTACATAAGTCAGAATAACTGAAATACACTTACATAAGTCAGAATAACTGAAATACACTTACATAAGTCAGAATAACTGAAATACACTTACATAAGTCAGAATAACTGAAATACACTTACATAAGTCAGAATAACTGAAATACACTTACATAAGTCAGAATAACTGAAATACACTTACATAAGTCAGAATAACTGAAATACACTTACATAAGTCAGAATAACTGAAATACACTTACATAAGTCAGAATAACTCAATACACTTACATAAGTCAGAATAACTCAAATACACTTACATAAGTCAGAATAACTGAAATACATTTACATAAGTCAGAATAACTGAAATACACTTACATAAGTCAGAATAACTGAAATACACTTACATAAGTCAGAATAACTGAAATACACTTACATAAGTCAGAATAACTGAAATACACTTACATAAGTCAGAATGACTAAAATACACTTACATAAGTCAGAATAACTGAAATACACTTACATAAGTCAGAATAACTGAAATACACTTACATAAGTCAGAATAACTGAAATACACTTACATAAGTCAGAATAACTGAAATACACTTACATAAGTCAGAATAACTGAAATACACTTACATAAGTCAGAATAACTGAAATACACTTACATAAGTCAGAATGACTGAAATACACTTACATAAGTCAGAATAACTGAAATACACTTACATAAGTCAGAATAACTGAAATACACTTACATAAGTCAGAATGACTAAAATACACTTACATAAGTCAGAATAACTGAAATACACTTACATAAGTCAGAATAACTGAAATACACTTACATAAGTCAGAAAAACTGAAATACACTTACATAAGTCAGAATACTGCAGGTGAATAAGTCATTAAAAGTCAATGGTAAAAAAGATCTTATTCATAAAGGTTATGATTTAGCAACTCCTTGGGACATGTCTTCTTTGCAAAAAATATAGTCTGTTAGTAGAACTAGTAGGTCCAAATTTCATTCCATATCATAATATTATTTTTACAATAAATATTGATTTTCTATTTATTCTTGTTTTTCAAGAAAACCATTAATTTATATAGTAGTTTATGATTTATTTTAAAATAAGTTTCAATACCAGTTTTCATTTCACATCAGAGTAATGGTCTTTAACCAACAGATTCTACCTTTTTACCTAGTAGTCAGATAACTATGAACACTCATGGACTCTCATATTGTACTGTCCATGTTTATGCTTATGTTCATTTTTTATAGATAGTGTGGTCTTTTTGAGTGGAAGCAAATTGCCATTGGAGATCCAAATATCAGAGAGGAAGGTTGGTAACATACTAACAGATTTAACACTGCCACATTTTTGTGTCTGTGCCAAGCCAGGACCTGGATTTCCATCAGCATATGCTGTGATCTTTTTTCTTAATGATGCATATACACAGTCATGTGCTATGCTGACATTGGTTTAATTGCTAATAAATTCATTTCGTAAAGATTAAGTGTATTTTCTATACCAATTCAGGATTCTTCAATAACTGTCCCAGTGTCTTGGTAAGAACATTTTTCACTCTGTTGCAATCTTTTGACTTCAAATTAGCTACTAGAGGTGTAACTCTTTCATGTAAAAGTTCTACCAGTGTTGAGAACATAACTCCATGATCTGGTGTATTTACACCTGAAAGTAAATAATGTAGTAAATTCAGCAGGAAAACAACACATTAACTAATTCTGAATATTCAAAATAGATGTCATTTTTTTTAAATGTATTTTTTGCTTAAAATAAAATTATGTGATAGATTTTAAATCCAAAGAAGGGTTTGATGGTTTATGGTGTTTAACACCACTTTTAACAATATTTCAGTTAAATCGTGGTGGTCAGTTTTATTGGTGGAGAAAACCAGGGAAAACCACTGACATGTCGCAAATCACAGACAAAATTTATCACATAATGTTGTATTGAGGTGTACAGCCATGAACTGGGTTCGAACTCACAACTTTAGTAATGATAGGCACTGATTGCACAGGCAGTTGTAAATCCAACTACCATATGATCGCGACTATGACGGCCCCTAGAAGGGTTTGATCAAGTTACGTGGCACCAATTTGAATACATAAGATATTATTACTAACCTGTCACTAAGGCAGCAGTTGGTATTTCTGTAACAAAAGAGTCTTTGTGACCCTGATCATCATCAAAACTAAAGTTTTTTGGGCATTTATTTGTAAATGCTAGAAGGTCATCAAAAATCTTGGAATTTAAATCTGAACGCAAGATCTGAAAAGCAAAAATATCTTTCATGATATTAGAAATTAAGCGAAGTAGAGAAAAGACAGTAACAGACAAATTTCATAAATAAAAATTATATGATATGAAAGATAATTATAAATAGCCAATCATATAACAGATCAATGTAGGATGTAGATATTGATACAACATAAATTCTCCCCCAGTTTGTCATTCAGCAAAATCAAAAAAACAAACATAAAAATAAAGTTATAATACTTCACCAACAATGACCGATATACCTTAAAGGGTTAGGGTTATGGTGTTTAACGATCACAACCATGACAAACCCTATGATATTCTTTAAACAATTGATAAACAAAAGTTGAAATGGTAAAACACAAAAATACTGCTATAAAAATCTCTTGTACGACGGTATGTCATATATTTTCAATGTTTCAAAATAAATGTTGAAGTAAGTACAGTCTCATATTAGCCATCATCAATGTAAAATATAATACAGTGAAATCTGTCTAAACCTAACTACCTTAGGACCAACTTTTGTGTTCGGAATAGACAGGTATGTGTTCAGTTAATTTAAACAGGGTAAATTAAGAAAGATTTCCTACAGTGGGACTTTATTCAAAGTTTGGATAAACCAGGATTCTAGTTTAATCAGGGTACAGTTTAGACAATTATCACTGTATTTATACATCTGTAATCAACTAGTATTACTGTGAGCACAGCTCACTAAGATATATCTCCCACTCCCCACATCTCCGTCCAACCTATTTCCATAACCAAAACATGATTGCTCCGACCAAAAATGAAAGGGGCCCTCCTCTCTTCACCGGTAAGCTGCTGATAAAATTTCAAAACATTCTGAGAAACACTACTCAAGTTATCATACGACATAGTGTATAAATCCTATTTTCCGTCATATCAAGTCCTATAACTCTGGAACGGCAAAAGTGAAAATCGTCAAAAATGAAAGGGATCCTCCTCTCTTCACCGGTAAGCTGCTGATAAAATTTCAAACATTCTGAGAAACATTACTCAAGTTATCATACGACATAGGGTAAAAATCCTATTTTCCGTCATATCAAGTCCAATAACTCTGGAACGGCAAAAGTGAAAATCATCAAAAATGAAAGGGATCCTCCTCTCTTCACCGGTAAGCTGCTGATAAAATTTCAAAACATTCTGAGAAACACTACTCAAATTATCATACGACATAGGGTAAAAATCCTATTTTCCGTCATATCAAGTCCAATAACTCTGGAACGGCAAAAGTGAAAATCGTCAAAAATGAAAGGGATCCTCCTCTCTTCACCAGTAAGCAGCTGATAAAATTTTAAAAGATTCTAAGAAACACAACTCAAGTTATCGTACGACATAGGATTTGTCTACAGACGGACATGGTGAAACCAGTATACCCCCCTACAACTTCGTTGTGGGGGGTATAAATAGGGTTAAGGTTATGGTGTTTAGTGCCACTTTCAACAATATTTCAGCTTTATTGTAGCAGTCACATGTATTGGTGGAAGAAACCAGAGTACCCAGAGAAAACAACCAACCTGCATCATGTAATTATAACCATTTAGGACCCAAAGATACAACATTATACAGAAACAGACTCACAGACTTCCCCTGAAGAAGTATATATTGATATTAAAGTTATAAATACTTGTATTTCTTGATCTATTTCTTCCCACGTTTCGTCACAGACAGACTGCCTTAAGGCTTCCATGATGATGGGTATTCACTGGCTTTGAAATAGTCAGCTAAAATAAACAATTAATATGTTTTTTACAAAAATTACTACACTTCTAACAATACAGTGCCAATTAAAATGTCTAATTACAGAAAATGACAAAGTTCACTTTAGCAAATGCAGAAAATTTATTGAAATTTAGTTATTTAAGCTGGACTCTTCACAGAACAATGAGTGATTTAAGCCAAGATCATGGCAGTTTTTAAGAAAAGATCATGAAAGTCAGTTTTGATGAAATAATGATGATGTCTGCTTTGTGCTCCACTCAAACACATTGGCATTCCTATGAGTAACAACTGTGCTACTATTTAGCAGACTTGTTGATATATTCGTATGAAGCAGATTTCATGCAGGGGATTATGAGATTTTTAGAAATTAGAAAGAAACTTGAAGAGGTTACCTGGATTAACATGTCTTTTTTTCCCTTTGTATGCAAAGCATCCCTGAAAGAATACAATTGTTGAGAAACAGTATACAAATGTACATGTATATAAGTTCTTAAGAGTTCAACAATTTCTCATCATAAAGTCCTGGATCTTCCTGTTTTAAATCCTGAGGATCCGTCTCATTGTTAAAAAGATCCTGATTTTTTAGAACATTTTTAATTATCAATAAACACCTTGTACCTTTGCAATTGTTCAGGTTTAAATAGTTGTGAGAAGACATGACCCAAAGCTGTATCAGATGCAAAAGACTTCGGGCACTCGAAGGAATATGGTGTCCTAAAAAATGGTTTTGTCAGGCAAAAATGTTTTACTGGGTGGTGTCATTGATTTTGATCACTAGGCACTATATTCACTGACCAATTTGCATTATGATTTCACTATATAACAAAATAAATACCCTCCTTCGGCTATGAGCACAGGCATACCATGATTGACATAGTTTACTGCAATGGTCATTTCCTGTAAACTGGATTCCACATACAATTTCATATTTCCCGTTTTTTGGGTTTGTTTTCCAGAATTGAATAACAACAATGGCAGTTCGTATGGCAAAATATTTTATAACTGTTTGTGACTGGTGCTATAAAATATAATTTTTATTGAAGATATTTAAAGAATGAGCAGATCTAGGATTTAATGTATTAGATGTTTTAAAGAGTTTAATAAGCTTATCAAAATGTAATGTCACTTCAAACTAAAATCAGAAGGTCAGCATGTGCTGATATTACTATCCTCGGACCACTGGCTAATTTCGAAGACTGAGTAATACAATAGAATAGAATATATTTTTTACCAAATTAATGGGTCCATAAAGGGCAAACAATCAAATGCAATGATTGACATAACAAAATCTTTCAGTCAGTCAATATATAATTAGATATTCTATATAGTACTTCAGGCCTCTACATTAACATGTTTTTAACTTGTCCCTTCGGACAACTATCTAAAAAAATGTACTTGTCCGACTCAATTTTTTAGTTGTCCAAAAAAAAAAAAAAAAAAAAAATTATAAAACCCAGCGAACAATTGTCAGCAATTTGTGTAAAATGTTTTCTTTATTGTCTCACAAACATTATCTCATTCCGTCATTATTAATAGACATTAAAATTATGACATCTTTAATAAAAAAAAAATTAACATACATGTATATCACTTAGGCATAAAGTCATTGGTATCAAACGATGCCATCATGGCATGGCATGAGTGTCTAATCATCAATTTCCAAGTTTAGTTCTCGAATAGCAGGTGAGATCCATCTAAGCGGTAATTGTATAGTATGGATCGAATCCAGGATGCTTTGGACATCGTTGTACATCATCTATTGAATTTGAATGTACATGTAGATTGTGTATCAAAATTAACTCAATATCTCTCAATTGAAATAAACATCAGATGAATTAACATTTCTGGTTGAATTGAGCTCTGCCTCTTGTTGTAAATCCGTACTTTCTAAAATCAGGGGATATCATAGATCAATGCCAATGGGCATTGATGTTTCCAGGGAATTATAGTGTAGGGGAAGGAAACTATAAACAAATCTATTTCTATGTAATCTTATTGCTAATGTCAGTTGTCGTGTAATCAAATCGTTGAAAAGATACAGATCAAGTATATCTTCGGAATATCTCTTGGTTCTACTTTGTAATTATCAATAGCAGTGTTCCAGCTAGGAATTGAAAATGGAGGGGCACGACTTTGGAAAAAGGGCACTTCAGCTTGTCAAAAACTATGAAAAAGGGCAATATAGTTATTTTCAGTTACTTAATATTAAAAATGTCTTTCAGCACTACATTTTCAGCTCTTTGCATCAATGCATCTACATGACCCATTGTTTATATATATTTTATTACATATGTACAGAAATGCACGTTAAAATCTGAAGATCAATAAAAAGACATGTGCTAAAAAGAATATTAGTGTTATGAATGTTCCAGATACAATTTTAACTAAAATGAAACTGCACGTGTTGTCGTGCTGTGATACCCCCCACTCGCTCTACATACATGTAAGTTGATGTGTAGTAAAGTGTTAGATTATAGTGGGACTTAACGTGGTGGAGAGGCATAAAGGAGTGTAGAGAGTGTTGGAATCAAGAGATGTGTATCCTCCCAGGGCAGTTGGCTAGTAAACATTTGGAATGATGAAAAATGATGTATTACAGATTATTAGATATAAATATTATACATAGCTAATTAAGGAAATAATTTATAGCAGCAGCTCGTAAGGGAACATGAAAAGGGCCATAACTCTCACAGTGTCTGAAATTTTTGGGCCAGTAAAAAATTAGTCACTGGTCCAAATGGCATAATGGTGGCCCAAACATTTTGTGACGTTTTTTTTATGAAAAAAAGACATCAGATATCAATATATAAACAGTTTTCAGATTAATTGTTTTTTATCAATAACATTAAAATTCATTCTTTCACTAGTCTCACGGGGGTTGGGGCTCTTCAAGGTAATTTTGGTAGGTACAGCTGTGCAGCTGAAATTGCGAAAACACCCCAATGCATATATTGCTATCAAATGAAACCTGAATTTACTTGTTATAACCTTTTTGACAACCTTGACGCCATTGGCTAGGGTGGTCTCAAGAAACGATGCTAGTCCATCGGATGGGGACAATAAAAGGCTGGTTTGTGTCAGGGGAGATCAATGCCATGATCACATTAAAGACATCCGGAAAAGAGTAAACTAATGCCACTACAAGGACTGCTCTTGCACTCCTCAGAGTGAAGAGTGATATCACTTGTTTCAATCCACTATGAAGAAGTGATTTTAAAGAAAAATAACCTCTCAGTTCGGGGTAATGTCAGTTGGTTATTCATTCCAAACAAGTATCTCACTTTGTTGAAATAACAAACGGTGCTGTCATTTTCTGTTCCTGTTATTTTTTAATTTGTAAAGTTCTGGTTCCAAAAAAGGAAACCACTCCCAATTGTCATTAAAATGTAGCCGTGTACCACAGGCACTTGTTTCTGTGCCGTGTACATGTACATGAACTATGAAAAGCTTAAAAGAAGTGACAGGCCAGATCGTTTCCGTAGTTTGACATTACTGTCAACGATTTTCTCTCCGTTGTTGGGGAAAAGTTTTTCAATGATTACCCAAGGATTGACACAAAAAAGGTTTCCGATTTCTGTAAAATGAAATTCGTACATGTACATTTTGCAGCAGATTGAATGAATAAATTTCTGAACTGTGGAAGATACCAGATCGCAAACATTATAAGTTGACAGAATTCTCTTTATTGTTCACAACTCCGTGATTTTTAACAATTTTAATAATTAAATCATAAAGAAACTAAAAAAAACATGTTTCTTTTCTAATATTTAGAGAATACTTGTGTATTACATGAAAACGTGTAGGAAACGTGCATTGATTGGCTCGATAAAAATACATAATTGGGGAGAACAGTAAATTACATTAGCTGTGTATTCATTGGCTACAAAAATGTATCTGGACCAATCGCTATGCTTGTAACAAATCGTTTTCGACTAGAACAGAAGAGTTATCTACCGTTGAAGTTACAGTTTATGTCCGATTTCGGTAAAACAACAATTTTTAACGGTCTTTTAGGCAATTGCCCAAACGTTTTTTGTTGGGCCAGTGACTACCTAATTTGGAGCAGCTTTTGGTCACCCGAATAAGATATTAGTCGCATTTGGCGACTGGGCGACCGTCCATTTCAGGTACTGCTAGTTGCGTACACAAGATGTGCGAACGGACGTATGGTCAAACAAACATGAAAAGGGCTATAACTCTCGCAAAAAAAAACCATCCGTGAAATCTGTATAATATGTGCATGCTCAGATCATGGCCAATCAAGATACCAAATATGAATAAAATCCAACAAAAGACAAATGACTAGTTATGTACACAAGGCTTAGGGACGGACGAACGGACAAGGGTATTCCAGTATACCCACCACTCTGCGAGTGGGGGTATAATAAAAGTCACACTGTATTTACAAGTCTTCTGTTTTTGTGCTTAAAAAAGGTATGTACACACTTGTCTCATACATGTATAATTTTGACAGTGTACAGATCACAGTTGTACATTAAGTTTAAAATTTTGGAAAGTATCTCAGTTTTAATGTTACATGTAGCTCTGTGGCTGGTTTTGATCAAGGCAACTTGAGAGAAAAGTCTCTTAACTTCTGCAGTGCTCAAAGGCTGTATGACAGCAATGCTGTACAGACTGGAGACAAGTGGATACATTGAAGAAAGATTCATGTCTTTGTGATCTACTGATGGAAATAGTGCATTCAAGTGAGTTAAGGATCTGTTAAGGAGGACAAAATCTGTATAAATTCCTGCCACTGAATGAGCAGAGACTCAGAGTTCATGTCAAAATATGTAGCTAAGGCCTCCATTTCAGTATAACCATACATACACTCAATCAAATCAGTTCCTGTGAGATCAAGTATTGCTAACTGATCAATAATATCAGCATCCTCAAACCAAAAGGAATTTACTCTTCAAATTGGCAAAAAATATTTATTTTGATTTGCATTAGAAATTTTCCATAACTTTATGTAGGTCACTAGGTACTTCTACAGAACATGGATATATTTAAAGGTATGTGCAAGATTTTAATAATTTTTAATAAATGTTTAAAAGTTGGATCCCTTGAACTTAGCAACAACACATTTATGTACCAGTATTGTAATTATTGTGTTGGATCTAATTAGTATTGCAAGCATACATTGTATATCAATAAAGACTGGTACAAATGGAAAACATAAAGTTTAATAAAAAAGTCTTTTTTTTTAATTGTACAGGTATATGATTATTTGAATGTTTAAATAATATGCAAAAGTGATTTTATTCATTGATTTTTTTAAATTGAAAGCAATTAAACAAATTAAAACTATATTACTGAAATACGGAGATATGGCAGGGGAGATATATAGAATCTAACACCGGCAAAAGTGCAAGACAGGGAAATCTTATCCGAGGGTGTCAGAGATTTCCCTGTCTTGCACTGTTTGCCGGTGTTTGATTTTATTTCTCACTTTTATCAGTAGTTGTGTATTGTTTGACAGCTATGTACTTTTAGCAGACGATCATGTAAACAATGTGAGTTATTTCCCCTTCATGTCAATCAAAAAAGTAATTCCGTATTTTTGTGTATTGCGTGAAGGTTATCATGTAATAATATGGCTGATTGTTAGGATTTGTGTGTTTATAAAAGATTGAAAATTTATATAAATTGAATTGTTTATTTTAAAAAGGAAAAGCATGGAGAATTCGGGGGGGCAATTGACATAAACTATACGGCATGCATTTGCCAGTAAAACACACAAGATTTTTTTGTCTTGCACTAGTGCAAGATAAGAAAATCTCACATCGCTAAAAATAGGAACTGGTCTGTCTCAAAAGTGAGAAAATAATTTTATTGACTTAATTTTTTTTATCAATCCTCTTGTGATTTTTGCAACAACAATTTAGACTCTTTTTT
Source organism: Bathymodiolus septemdierum (assembly GCA_963383655.1). Taxonomy (NCBI): domain Eukaryota; kingdom Metazoa; phylum Mollusca; class Bivalvia; order Mytilida; family Modiolidae; genus Bathymodiolus; species Bathymodiolus septemdierum. The sequence continues at coordinate 3,469,787 of OY726528.1, forward strand.
AAATATTTTGGTAGCCCTTAAAAGGGCTGTTTAGATGAAATTGGTGTACATATTTTGGCAATTTTTTACAATGACCTAAGGACATATTTCACTGATCAGGATTACCGAAGTCATAAACTGATCACTTGGTGAGGGCAGGAAACTACTAATTGTTGTTAAAAGCATTCCACGCTTTAACACCCGTACACATTTAATTAGAAATTAATTGGACAAGCAATGTCACGAGTGGACAACACAAGCGTACACGTTTGGGATTCATGTACGGCATGAAAAGGGCAGAGGGGCGCAAGGGATGACTAAAAAGGGCAGAGGGGCGGGGTGCAGTGCCCCTCTATTTTGGTCTAGCTGGAACACTGCAATAGTATACTTCAATGGAAACCGATATTTTCCACGGGATTTTTACACACATTAAAATCATCATTTACGAAGATTACGTCTGTAAAAATGACAAAGTAACACATTTTTATTATAGGAAAATAACCTTCAAAAGATAGGACAATCATTTTTTTCACTTGTTCAGTCGGTCAACCGTGGTACAAAATCTATTTGCCCGACGTCAGTTTTCACTGGTACAGGACAATTGGACAAACATTAATGTGGAGGCCTGCACGTTACAAAACACAATGTAAATACATCATACTAAATATTGATTATTGTGTGTATATCATATATTTTTAACTTTTTTAATGTCCTATTATTAGACTTAACCTTCTAGTTTCTAAACACGTGTTGATAAATCATACATGTGAACCTTCCGGCAGGAGCATTTTTCTCCCGATTTTGAGGGTCCCTTCTGTCCCTCCCGTCAACTTTCAAAATCTTCCGCCCGTGAAAAAAATCAAGTACAATAAAATCTTGACCTACATTTTGCGATCAATATTTCTTGAACTCCCGTGCTGACGAAAAACACCGAGAGATACGAATAGTAAAGGTGAATGTGATATTTAATGATATCCGGGTTATTGATCTGTTTGACACCTTAACAGGTAAATTGGGTCATGGTGATTAATTAAGGTGTTGATGATTATACAACAATTATTCACTGATTGACAGTTAATTGGGGATAAGGAAGTGGGTTTGTGACACACGCTTAGATGATTAGAAGTGTGATAGCGGAAATTAAAAATAGTTATAAACCGTTGTGCAAACAGGAGTCGGACAACCTTTGATGCCAAGTAAAACTTCTTATTTCGATCAAACGTTCAATGAATTCATCTCGGATTGAGTTGTTATGGCTTGTTTGGGACCAAAGCCGATCAAAATATTATTTAAGGACTAAGTTGAGTCGGATTTCCAGGATGGAATTGATAAACCACAAAAATGCTGAATCGTATGCTATCACCCAACGCACCAGCAGCAAAGTGACTTTAATTTTAGTGCTCTATGACTTTATTGTTCAGAACATTCTGTCTTCATTGTTATTGCTTTGTTATAACCTTATGATTATGAATGATTATGAATAAATTATAAATACAGTTTTTATCCTTCATTCATCATATGAAACACTACTAATAAGACAGAAATGTAAACAATATATATTGAAATGGGATGCAGTTGGTTCAATACGAAACAAACAAAAGGAAAACATCAATAAACAATAAAAACATGCATCAAATACGTCGATAAAAAATCTCCAGTTACGAGACCAAATCTCCAGCCAAAAATTTGCAAATCTCCAGTTGTAGCATAGCAACTCTATCACATGTATGATAAATAAACCAAGGCCAAGCTGTTTTATACAGTTTGTGTAACAGATAATAAAGTTTCAGGAGTGAGTGATTGTTGTTCAACGCCAACTCAGAAATGTTTCTGCTATATCATGGTGAGAACAAGTTAATTTTCAATGAGATGATGATGACATCCGCTTTGCACTAGACCAACACGCTTAGTTGGATTTTCATGGCGCTAGCTCTCTGAAACAACCGCCTGTAGAAAGACATTTCGCCCCACTCCGACACATTATCCCGTTTCTGAGACACACAGACTTTGCTCTTTCTCCTTTATGCAGCGTGCTTACTCGTGTTGTTAATAAATTTCATTATTGATGAAAAGCCAATTGAATTTTGAAGCATAATAATGATTAATCATTGACATTGTCAATGAACATTTGATTTATGTTTTTTAACAACGTCTTGGTATTTCTGACTTTCTTCAAATGAAGACCATTATTGTTTTACTGTTTGTTCAATGTGATTATGCATACTTTAGATACTGAAGACCTTGTGTCCATGACTGCTAAAATGAGAGTCGTGTGGCCGGTACAATTATTGTTTTAACTTTGTTTTACATTTCCGCGGGTTGTTACAAATGTACCTCCACAATAAAAGAGGTAATTAAACATACTAAAAACAGGAAAGTATATGATACGTTCTTCAGTCATTCTTGTTGAACTTCGATACTTTGATTTCAATCTCAAAATTGTCTAAACTCTTTTTTTTTTTTTTTTTAATAATTTCAAGGTTGTCTGGCAAAAGAAAACCTCACACCACGTTGGTCTTTTAACTAGGCGTTACTTTCAATTAGGTGGTTAAGAACGAAACTTTACGACAAAAGAGACTATTTCAATTTTCCCATTGTGAACTTTCCATTCATAAATAGCAACATTCCAGCAACACCTGCATATGGAGTATATATCTCTCAGTTGATACGATATTCCAGAGCTTGTGATTCCTATCAGGATTTCCTTGATAGAGGGTTACTGCTAACAAGGAAGCTACTGAACCAAGGGTTCCTATTACTGTTAGTTAAGTTGAGATCATCACTTCGAAAGTGTTATGGTCGCCACCATGACTTGGTTGACCGTTATGGAATATCTGTGTCACAAATGACCACGGATGTGTTCCACTTGTAGTAAACACTTCCCGGTCCTTTCTTCATTCATGACTTATCACGGGGTTTGTAACTAAATTAACGCGACGGGTGTCACTAGTGGAGCAGGAACTGCTGACCCTTCCGGGGCACCATATGATTCATTTGAATGGTCATAAGTGCAAAATAAAATATACAATTAAATAAGTTAAAACAAAAAGCGGAAGTAAAAAAGGGTTATGGAATATATACATGTACATGCTATCTGGTTTTGATGGTATTTGATAAAATATTAGAAATATTTGGGGTTTTTTTATTGTGGGTTCTAATCTTGCCTTTCAATTCTTCATTTTTCTGGTTTGCCGTATTCTTTCAATTGTTTTTATTTTTTAAATATTGAGTTCTATGAAGAGTTGGATTTCTCTATTCTTCACTATCTTTCAACTCATTTTGCTTTGCAATTCTAAGGTTTGCAGTTTTCCCCAATTCTTTCAAATTCCCCAAAACATATGTTAAACTACAATATTTGATGCTTTGAATTTATCAATGAAACCTCAAGACATAGAGGTTTAATGTATAAATGAAGATTTTGGTCATAGTGCAATCGATTTTTTTAAGATTTCAAATCTATGTAGTACCATTTAACTGATTTTGGCTGTAAAATCGGGTATAACAAAGTGACACATGATGCAGGTACAACGTATACTCTACCAAATAAAAGGACAATATTATTAATATCATAGTTATTTAATCTGAAAGGTTTATTAGCTATTTGATGATATCATTGTTTTGAAATCAGTCAGTTCCAATAAACTGAAGATAAAGTGTAAATCATTACTATTAGTATGAGAAACTATATGGAAAACATGATTGATCGTGTTGACGGGAAGCTTTGCAATTATAGTTCTTTCAATGCCCACTTTGGTCTTGAAAGATATGTTTCAGTAATGCACAATTTTTAGCAGAGGAAAATAAGTATGATTCTGAATTTCAGCACATAGATTATTACTACAAATTGAACGTGGCACTGAGATATATCAGGGTATTCTACAACACTAAAGAATTTGTAAGAAAATGATGTCGATGAGGAGAAATATGTTTTGCTTGCACGTGAATCACATCCGGATAATAGAAATTCGCTTCTCCAACTGCTTAACCAATCATGTAGAAACTTTATTAACCTTGGTTCACATCAAAAACTAATGTTTTTAATGTTTGTTGAAGACGTCATGCATTCTGTCTCATGATCAGTAATCTAACAATAAAGAATGGAATTTGATGCTAGTTGTAGTAGTCAACCCTTCTGCATAAAAGAGAAAGGAAGGTGATGGACCTTTTTTACACACTTAAAGGTATATTGTCGTTGAGTTTGGTAAACTTTTTTTTAAAGTTGTTTTTTTTTGCGTTGAAAGTTAATATTAACCTTCAAAACATAAAACGTGTATTTTCGTTGTTTTTTGTGTGCAGCTTGTCTCCCAGCATCATTAATTATGTTGGTCCCAATTTTCGCAATGACACCGATGTTTACACTTCAGCACTGAGTTTGAAATCTCATCGCTTCCTTCAATTCCATCCAACGGTAATGTTGGTGGCCTATATGGTAATTCTTATTTTATCATAATTCGTCAAATCATCTTTCCTGTTTCTTTTTCTAGCAGAATCAGTTAAAATTCTCGTACGATAGCGTGCAGGTTTTCCATCGGCAGACATTTGTGTCGTACAGACAGGAATTTGTGTTCGAAGTGTTTATTCATGAAAATAATAATTTTCCTAGTTTAGTGTTCGAAATAAAAAGAAATAAATGTGCATTAAATTTATATTGTGCCAGGGCCGTAACTAGGGATTTAAAACAGGGGAGGCAGGAGTATGTGAGCCGTCGATTACGTAAGTCCCCCTTTAGAAAATTGTGACTTAACGGCCGAAAATAACGCATTTTTTAAATCGATTTCTATATCATTGAGACGCTTTATATATGTACCAGTTACTATCGTAAATAGCGATCACGCCTCCGAAGCTTCTATGCTATGGAAAATTAAACATAACGCAACTTATTGATTTTTAAAATAATATTTTAATGAACAATTTCAAATGACAGTACTAAGTCAGTAAATGCAAGATGGATTTTCCTATTGCCACTCGAATCCCGCTTAATTGAACAGCTTCTGGAATTTCGACAGTATCATTACGATGGGCGTGAATCATCATCGACAACCGACATAGACTATCTTCAGTCATTGTTGCTATAAACACCAAGTCCTGAGGCACCGAAGAGCCAAGAAAGACCTCTCACATGCACAGGAACAGACTGGTAATGTTAGAAGTAGCTTTAAAATCACATGAACATTTGGGTACAAGTCAGCGTCAGCATAAGTAAATTGAGTCTGTAAGTGTGTTGACAAAAAGTTTCAGCGGCTACATTTTTACTCCCCCCCCTCCTCCCATCTGTCAACCTCTTGTGGAAGATCATTTGGGTATGGCATGTCATTTTAATTGAAGTTTGCACGATACGTTCTTTAGTATGAAAGTACAAAAATGTAACTGGAAAATGACCACTTTTAATGTTCATGGGAAGCCTATGAAATTATTCCATAAGTATTTTGCAGTAGTACATGTACATACATGTATGCTGGTCTATTATACCGGTATATTGTTTATTAAGGAAATAAAAGATATTATACTAAATTCTATGGAAGTTCTAGATTTAGAGACCCACTAAGTCGGAGCACTTGCAAAATAGAGAAAACAAGGATCTAAATTAACGGAACCAAACTCTGGATTTTTTGTCTTCTTCAGAAAATCAGACGAGGCAACTGCCTCGTCTGCCTCAATGGTAGTTACGGCCCTGATTATATTGTTTATTCAGGAAATAAAAGATATTATATTAAACTCTATGGAAAGTCCTAGACTTAGAGAAACACTAAATCGGAGCACTTACAAAATAGAAAAAACAAGGACGGATCAACCGGTAACGGAACCAAACTCTGGATTTTTTTTCTTCTTCAGAAAATCAGACGAGGCAATGGTAGTTACGGCCCTGTGTGCATTTCAATTCACATCAGTCTTTTTCTTTTGCATCGTTCCTCGGTGTCGCGTTTATCGTTGTGTAATCTGTTATAGATATATATGCAGTGCCGGATTTACCTATAGGCTCGATAGGCTGAAGCCTAGGCAGGGGCGGATCCAAAGGGGGGGGGGGGGGCACCCGGCGCGCGCGCCTCCCCCCCCTAAAATTGTAAAAAAATATGATTTTTTTTTTAGTAAAATCGTGATTTTTCACACGATATACCCCCAAAATTTTCGCGCCTCCCTCCGCTCGGCGCAATTTTTTTTAAGTATGCCCCTCCCTAACTTGAAATCCTGGATCCGCCCTGCTAGGGTCTCAAAATTTAAGGCGCCTCCGGCCAAGGTGTATCGATTTTTTAACAGTGATGTTGAACTTTCACACTTGTGCTGTCATAAGATACTGTATTTTCTAAACAACCCTTCAGTAATTTTCCTTACACAGTTGCACTCCATTTCAGAATATTGCAAATATTTTAAACACCCCTCATCATCTACGCCTGTATTGAACTTGATTAAACACACTTCCATCTTCCTCCAGTCGTGAAGGTGGGTAATTGGGAGGGGCCAAAAAAGTGTGATAGCCTAGAGCCTCTCTTTATCTAAATCCGGCACTGTAATATGTTCAGATTGTTCCCATATACATTACCCTTGCTTTTTAATTAGGTGCCCCTCTGACTGTGTATCCCCTATCAGCTACAAGGTGAACTGTATATATAATAGTATTATAAATAATTTCAAATAAATATTTAGCTGGTTTTCGAGATCGTCTGAGATTGATTCTAAGCCTGTGACATTTTTGGCTTCTAGAAAAGTTTTTAAGTCATTTAAGAATAGGGAAAATAAAAACGGGGATAAATTTTCTCCCTGTCTAACTCCATTGTCACATGCAAAATAATCTGATTTGGATTTATTAAACACAATACATGATTTTATATTACAATACATATTAAAAATAACATCTTACATTTTCCCATTTATATTGTTTAGTAACATTTTATGCCATAAACCAGCTCGCCAAACAGTATCAAAGGCCTTCATAAAATCAACGAATGCGCAGTACTTTATTTTTTCTTTTTACATTTTAGAATTTCAAAGAAAGATTGTATGGCGAACATATTGTCTGAAGTGGAATATCCTTGGCGGAAGCCAGATTGGTTTTCACTTAAAACAGAAAAAGATTCAGAAAATTCAGTTAATCTCTCATTCAGTATTGCAGTGAAAAGTTTACCGAGGCAACTTGTAACAATTGTAATCGGTCGATAATTTTTGGGATCAAAGGAGTAGGTATGATAAGGACAGAAATTGGCCTAAACAATAGACAAATTATAAATGAAAGGTATAGCTTTCGTTGTTTCTTGATTTTATAAGACCTTTACCCCAACTGCTATTTTGGTAACAATTTTCCATATTTGCACGTGCGATGACGTCACACTAGTCAATGAAAAGTCTATCGTTTCGTGAAAATATATGAAATCTAACAGGAAATGTGTATTTAATGTCAATTTTCAGTATAACCACAAGCAGGTACCAACGGCATATTTTAGTATGATGTTTAATATACATAAACACATATCTCATTTAATTTTTGTGTTGGTACTATTGTATATATTAGTTCTCCATTCTCTAATCAAGGTTTACCTGAAGTTAATGAGTTTTTGTTTATACACCCCAAGCCCCAATGTTTGAACATTGTTTATACAATAATTATACAGCTATTCCCACTTGAAATTTTAGATTTCTTTTATGAAGTTTTAAAAAAGTGGGATTTATAGGTGGAGTCAACCCTACCGGTCACAGACACTAAGTACTGATACACCATGCCCAGAAGCTGAACGCCTTGTTACCACTGCGAATGTCACTCCAAAAACAACCAATTCAAATTCTTTATTACCTAACACAGCTTCAAATGACATCCAACTACATGTAAATAGTGCAAATAATGGTGATGTTGATATTCGCAATCTGACTGTCACTCTGATTCGGACAGTTGTGCTCCAGAGGTCATGGTACCAGATGCCAGGGTGTTCAGTTCAATGAAAAATGAACAAAAATACCTATGGCTATATGACAGTGTGGTACACCAAGGGTATTTATGTAAGTTTTGTGAACTGTTTTATGGTCATTCTGCCTCATCACAAGAATTTGTTACTGTTGGCATTAACCTTGATACAGTATAATTGCTATTCTAATACCGGATCTCCAAACTAATAAATGTATTGCTCTTCCCAACTTTTCCCAATTCACATCATTTATGCGCTAATTTTCCCAATTATAAGGAACCCGGACCCCAGATAGAAGTGAGTAGGAAAATCACTGACTTGTAATAAGCATGTCGGATTTAGAGCACTTTGTAATAAGCAAGTCAGATTTAAGGCACTTGTAATAAGCAAGTAATTTAGTAGTTTGTTGATTGGTTGCGTCCGTCGTCCTACGCCCCGTACAGACAAAGGGGGTTCGGGTTTAACTGATAATATGATTACTTTTAATGGTATATCTGTATACAATATATTAAACTTTAAATTTAAGCGATATTCTCTTTAACTAAAGTATTATATGTCGTAAAGTTTTATTTTCAATGTGTTATGTAATCCTCAGGTGAGCGACTGGGGGTATTAAATTCTGAGAAAGTGCCATTTCATCTATTACATATTAAGAAATTATTGTTTGAAGCCATGATTTTTTTTAGATTTTACCACGGATAGGAATTAATATGCACCCCCCCCCTTTTTTTTTTTAGCTCACCTGAACCCTTATCATCACTTTGCGTCGGTCGTCCGTCCGTACACAATTACTAAAAATATTTTTGCTAAAAATATTCTCCTCTGAAATTACTTGGCCACTTAAGACCAAACTTTGATGGAATGGTCCGTGGGTGATCCCCTTCCAAAATTGTGTCCGGCAGTCCCGACCTCCAACCAACATGGTCGCTGTTACTAAAAATAAAAAGGGAGATGATATTTTAAAAATCTTCATCTCTGAAACTACTGCGCCAATTGGAACTAAGCTTTGCTTAGTCCTTTGATGACCCCTTTTCAAAATTGTGTCCGGCAATCCAGACATCCAACCAACATGGCCACTGTTGCTAAAAACAGAAAAGATGGAAGAAATTTTATTTTTTCCTCTCTTAAACTACTGGGTCAATTGGATTCAAACTTTGCTAAAATAATCCTTTGGTGATCCCCTTTCAAAATGTTGTCTGGCAGTCCCGTCCTCGGGCCAAGATGGACGCTGTTACTATTTATTAACGATCCCTTGCACATTAAGTAGGATGCAAGGTTTTACATGTCTTATCAAATCCTATAAAATCAATATTTTTAGGTTATTTCAGTGAAATACTGTTCGTAGAAGAATATATTATTTGTGCTTCTTCGTACATCTTTGTTTTTAAAGATAGTTCTTGTTTTGTATTACGAGGATATATACAGTCCGACAAAAGTTAAGCACCACCTGACTTGTTTCAATAATATCTTTTCTAATAATGAACTTATTTCAAATCGGTTTGCTGTTTTCGTTACCTGTACACACATACTTGCTTACCTGTGAAACAGGTTATTGATCGATTTTTATTTATGTGTATATGACAGGGTGTGTAAAGTGCCACGTGTACTTTTCAACATTTGTGTTTGCGAACGAAAGCTGATTTTTTTGTAAGTTTCATTTTCTATTGGGTTGGTATGGTGCGGCGAAAATTAACCATACCAGAAAGGTGGCAAGCTGTTGGCATGCATAACGGTGGTCTTAGCCATAGCAGGATGGTAGACCACTTCAGGGTTAACCATTCCATCGTTGCACGACTGATGCAGCGTTTTCGTCAAATGGTGAATGTTACTGACCGTCCACAGGCAGGTAGACCTCGCAAAACAACGCCGAGAGAGGACCGGCTTATATCCAGACGGGCGCGGCAACGGCCGTTCAGTACAGCTGGTAATTTAGCATTTGGAGGCCACATTAGCACACGCACTGTAATCAGACGCCTCCACCATCAGGGAATGCGAGCGCGACAACCGATAAAACGTCCACAGTTGACATTACGTCATCGCCATGCTCGATTTGACTGGTCACATGATCATTTGAGGTGGACTATTCGCACATGGAGACGGGTCCACTGGTCTGATGAAAGTCGTTTTTTGTTACGCCCTACCGACGGTCGTGCAAGGGTTTGGCGCCAACGAAACACTTCATTTCAGGATAACCACATTTTGGGCACAACTGCTTTTGGGGGTGGGGGGTGTAACTGTCTGGGGTTGTTTTTCCTTTGACTGTAAGTTGGATTTTGTACGTTCTTGATGATAATCTGACAGGCCAAGAATACCGTGACAATGTGCTCGCTCCACGCGTAGTCCCCCATTTCGACAATCATGCGTTGGCTGACAGGCCAATGTTCATGGACGGCAACGCTAGGCCACATAGAGCCCGAATTATACAACATGTTTTACAGCAAGAGGCTGTTCAGACAATTCCATGGCCTGCGATGTCGCCAGACATGAACCCTATAAAGCATGTATGGGACTTTATTGGCCGAAAAATTAACCAACGCAATCCAAAATGTCAAAATATTGACGAATAAGAACTGCTATCTTACAAGAGTGGCAACAGTTCCCACAAGAACGGCTTAGGCGTCTTGTGAGAAGCATGACGAGGCGTGTTACAGAACTTCACAATAAACGCGGTGGATATACTCGTTATTGATTTTTATGCCTTACACATACGCACAATATATGCATTTAAAAGTTCTTAAAATCTGAAGACTCTGCATTTTAATGCAATGTTAAAAACTTCCATCAAAGACAAACTGGTTTTACGCTTTTCCAGCGCCTGTTTTGAACCCCATTTTTGCCACGTCATAGTCACGTCTTTCAGGATGATAAATACTTCGTAGATTGGTAATTTTAGAGCCTTTGGTGTAGTCTTTTAAGAAGTGTAAAAAAAATGGTGATATCTATTTTATTGTTTTAACAGTATTGATGTAAAAAAATATATCGATAAAAATATAGGGTGGTGCTTAACTTTGGTCGGAGTGTATATTTTAAAAGTTAACGTACTCGTTAGTTCTGAACATGAATTATACCAGATTTGAAATACTTGTATTGTGTCATGTATATATTAATGAATTACTTATTTAAGCAAGTCGTTGATATTTAAAAAAAAAATATGATTTTTTATTTTAATTGATTTTTGGTGTTTTAATGTCACTTTCAGCAACATTTCAGCTATATCATGGCGACCAGTTTTAGTGGTGTAGGAAGCCGAAGTACCCGGAGAGAACCACCAACCCTGGGCAAGCAACTGGTAAACTTTATCAATTGCGACTGCGAGTCGAGTGCACCCCTTTTTGTAATTTAATTTACAAAGCTGGGCGAGAACCCACGCCGTATTGGTGATAGGCTTGTATGAGCTGTTAGATCCAACGACCTAACTCATTGAGCCAGCCGGGCTCCTAAAAAAATATTGTACGATGTTGCATTTATTTGACGACCTATGATTGGATAAAATCATTCCTAAAAATAACGATAGAAAGGAGGGAAATCTAAGAGAATACGATTAATACGCTTTACCTGGCCAGTGGAAAATTCCATTCATAAAAATAATGATGCAGACGATAGATAAACGTGCAGTTACGAAACGATGCAGACGGAAAATTACAGGTCAGTGAGTGGTGCTTAATTTTGTCTAGTGACCATTACGTATTTAGCCTTAGAACTTCCAAGAAAGTCCGCCAAACATAATTCGTGGAAAAAACTTAGTTACTGTTTCAAGTTATGATAAATCAGCAACATCGTACAAAATTGTTCTAAGCTCCAGTGACCGACTATGCTTACTGACCGTACAAATAACGATAGACAGTCACTCGGGAGCTTAGAACTTATAATATGTTTACTATCAAGAGTCGTATATATTATTGTACATTAATTATACCCTTCGCAAACAAAGTTTGGGGGGTGTATAGGAATCACCCTGTCCGTCCATGTACCTTGTAAGCGCAACTCCAACTAAACTGCTTATTTAATTTTTATGAAACTTTACACAGTTGTAGTACATAACCTGCAGATGTGCATGAAGGAATACCGTTGCTGTCTAAAATTTAGAAGGGGAGATAATTCAACTTATACTTTCACGAAAAGGGGGGTCGTTTACCTTGTAAGCGCAACTCCTCCTAAACGACTTATTGGATTTTTATGAAACTTTACACATTTGTCGTACTCTAGATGTGCATGAAGGAATATGGTTGCTGTCCAAAATTAAAAAAGGGAGATAATTCAACTTATACTTTCACGAAAAGGGGGGCATGTACCTTGTAAGCGCAACTCCTACTAAACTGCTTATTTAATTTTTATGAAATTTTCACAGTTGTAGTACACAACCTACATATGTGCATGAAGGAATACCGTTGCTGTCTAAAATTTAGAAGGGGAGATAATTCAACTTATACTTTCACGAAAAGGGGGGGTCGTGTACTTGTGGCGACCCCTAGATGTATGTTCTTTGTTAGTTTATTTTGGAGATGGGATGTTGTCTCCTTGACATAACTCCATATCCGTTCATTTTTCATAGGTAACTTGCTAATATACGTGTATTCCAAAGTTTGAACATTATAGTATTGCAAGCGGGGGTATCACTCAGTGAGGTCACTCACAGTTCTAGTTATATTGTATATTCACTGTAGCCGGGGCCCCTGGAATGAGACTAAATACAAAACATTTTTAATATAATAAAAAAAAACCATTTGTGTTGATTAATCTTTGCTGTACAGCATGATTTTTTAATGTTTAAACACTGATACTTCCATACAATAAATATATGTTTAATTGTATCGACCATTTACATTTGTATTCCTGTAAGTTGTTGGTAGGGGCCCCAGTGCACTGCTTTGTTATTAAGACGGCATTTCTCCTACAGTCGCCACTATGACTTGGTTGATAGCTATGGAATATCTGTGTCACAAATGACCACGGATATGTTCCGCTTGTCGTAAACATAGTTGTAATGTGTCCACTGTCGACAGTTGTAATGTGTCCATTGTTGACAGTGGTAACGTGTCCATTGTTGACCGTTGTAACGTGTTCATTGTTGACAGAGGTACTATGTTCATTGCTGACCGTTGTAACGTGTCCATTGTTGACAGTGAATATGTCCTTTGTTGACCGTTGTAACGTGTCCATTGTTGACCGTTGTAACGTGTCCATTGTTGACAGAGGTAATATGTCCATTGCTGACCGTTGTAACGTGTCCATTGTTGACAGTGAATATGCCCATTGTTGACCGTTGTAATGTGTCCATTGTTGACAGAGGTAATATGTCCATTGTTGACCGTTGTAACGTGTCCATTGTTGACAGAGAATATGTCCATTATTGACCGTTGTAACGTATCCATTGTTGACAGAGGTAATATGTCCATTGTAGACCGTTGTAACGTGTCCATTGTTGACAGATAATATGTCCATTGTTGACCGTTGTAACGTGTCCATTGTTGACAGAGAATGTGTCCATTGTTGACCGTTGTAACCTGTCCATTGTTGACAGGTAATGTGTCCATTGTTGACCGTTGCAACGTGTCCATTGTTCACAGAGGTAATATGTCCATTGTTGACCGTTGTAACATGTCCATTGTTGACAGAGGTAATATTCCATTGTTGACAGGGGGAACTTGTTCATTGTTGACCGTTGTAACGTGTCCATTGTTGACAGAGGTAATATGTCAATTTTCACCGTTGTAGCGTGTCCATTGTTGACAGAGGTAGTATGTCCATTTTCACCGTTGTAATGTGTCCATTGTTGACAGAGGTAATATGTCCATTGTTGGCAGATGTAATATGCCCGTTGTTGACAGTGGTAACGTGTCCATTGTTGACCGTTGTAAAAATGTGTCCATTGTTGATAGAGGTAATATGTCCATTGTTGACCGTTGTAACGTGTCCATTGTTGACAGAGGTAATATGTCCATTGTTGACCGTTGTAACGCGTCCATTGTTGACAGGTAATGTGTCTACTGTCGACAGTTGTAATGTGTCCATTGTTGACAGGGTAGCGTGTCCATTGTTGACCGTTGTAACGTGTTCATTGTTGACAGAGGTAATATGTCCATTGTTGACCGTTGTAACGTGTCCATTGCTGACAGAGGTAATATGTCCATTGCTGACCGTTGTACGTGTCCATTGTTGACCGTTGTAACGTGTCCATTGTTGACAGAGGTAATATATCCATTGTTGGCCGTTGTAGCATGTCCATTGTTGACAGAGGGAATATGTCCATTGTTGACCGATGTAACGTGTCCTTTGTTGACAGAGGTAACATGTCCATTGCTGACCGTTGTAGCGTGTCCATTGTTGACAGTGAATATGTCCTTTGTTGACCGTTGTAACGTGTCCATTGTTGACAGAGGTAATATGTCCATTGTTGACCGTTGTAACGTGTCAATTTTTGACAGAGAATGTGTCCATTGTTGACCGTTGTAACGTGTCCATTGTTGACAGAGAATATGTCCATTGTTGACCGTTGTAACGTGTCCATTGTTAACAAAGGTAATATGTCCATTGTTGACAGAGGTAATATGTTCATTGTTGACCGTTGTAACATGCCCATTGTTGACAGAGGTAATGTGTCTATTGTTGACCATTGCAACGTGTCCATTGTTCACAGAGGTAATATATCCATTGTTGACCGTTGTAGCGTGTCCATTGTTGACAGAGGTAATATTCCATTGTTGACAGTGGTAGCGTGTCCATTGTTGACAGTGGTAACGTGTCCATTGTTAACAGAGGTAACGTGTCCATTATTGACCGTTGTAACGTGTCCATTGTTGACAGAGGTAATATGTCCATTGTTGACCGTTGTAACGTGTCCATTGTTGACAGAGGTAACGTATCCATTGTTGACAGAAAGTAACATGTCCATTGTTGACCGTTGTAACGTGTCCATTGTTGACAGCGGTAATATGTCCATTGTTGACAGAGATAATATGTCCATTGTTAACAGTGGTAACGTGTCCATTGTTGACCGTTGTAATGTGTCCATTGTTGACACAGGTAATATGTCCATTGTTGACCGTTGCAACGTGTCCATTGTTGACAGAGGTAACGTGTCCATTGTTGACCGTTGTAACGTGTCCATTGTTGACAGAGGTAATATGTCCATTGTTGACCGTTGTAACGTGTCCATTGTTGACAGAGGTAATATGTCCATTGTTGACAGTGGTAACGTATCCATTGTTGACCGTTGTAATGTGTCCATTGTTGACAGTTGTAATATGTCCATTGTTGACAGTTGTTTTTAAACACGATAAGATTCAAAACTGATCTAGGTGTTTGCTTTGGATATTAGTCTACTATATGAATGAATCACCAAAAAAATAAATAATATATGAATGGGTTTGGTTTTAGGCTTTGTTTGGTGTTTAACGCCACTTTCAACAATATTTGTGTTATATCGTAACAGTCAGTTTTATTTTTGGATGAAACCGGAAAACCACCGGACTGTCGCAAGTAATAGACAAGCTTTATCACATAATGTCGTACACCTCGCCCTGATCGGGATTCGAACTCGCAACATCAGTGGTGATATGCACCGATTGCATATGTAGTTGTAAATCCAACCACCACACGATCACAACCACACGACGGCCCCTATACGAATGGGTATTTTCGTACTTCGAATGGGTATGATTTCCATGCCGATGGAATATTTAAATGGGGGTCTTTATAAAACTCCAGCGGCACCGCCGTACTTAACTTTACTCCAAGCAACAACACGTGGGGTTACTTCAGGTAAAAAGGCGGTTCGTATTGTTACAAGACTAACATGGCTATACACGGAGAAGACCTCGTAAGTTCACACCTGCCTTAAAGGGCACCTCTATATAACAAATCACTGTCTATAAAGGGCAGCCTCATATTTCCCATTGATGAATAGTGTTTATTATTTTAACCTGTATATAAAGGGCACCTGCTTATAAATGCCACATTTTCAGGTTCCCTTGAGTGCCCTTTATACACAGATTTCAGGGGCGGATCCAGGATTTCAAGTTAGGGGGGACGCACTTAAAAAAATTGCGCCAAAAAATCATATTTTTTCCAATTTTAGGGGGGCACGCGCGCCGGGTGCCCCCCCCTGGATCTGCCCCTGGGTTTGATTGTATTTAGAATGTTTTAGAAATAATAATTTGCCGAACCTAATTAAAATCAAATGCCATTTAAATCAACTGTATCGTCACTCGGCAACATTTTTTCTTTTACCACTCTAGGAATTATATTTAACGACAGAAATATTCAACTTTGCGAAATGTAAATGGGGATATTACGGTAAAGTTACATGTCGACGTTGTGCGTATTTTTGGAAGTCGATTATTTTGTGTTCATTTGCGAGCGAACTATATTCAGTTAAAATGTCGACGCTCTGTTCAATGCGAGACGGACCTTTTCCAAATTTTTACAACTTCTCGACAAAATGCACAGGTACAAAATATGTTATGCTCAACGTGGAGGTGTGTAAAAAAAAATTACATGAAATATTATTTCATTTGAGAAAAATGTAATCTGTTTCAAGAAAATAAAGGATTTTTACATGAGCATTTCCATATTTGTTCTTCTTGATGCAAGCTTCACTTCTGCAGAAAAGGCGAGATGGTCTTTGTTGTCTCTACGTAGCGCCGGGTAGATCAAATATAGTGCGCTTACGGAATCTACGCGTTGAAAAACGACGTTCGAAAAAGTGACCGATTAATAAATAATAATTTGCTTTGATTTTTTTTGATTTGGTGTTTTAACGCCACTTTCAACAATATTTCAGCTATATCATGGCGACCAGTTTTAGTGGTGGAGGAAGCCGGAATACCCGGAGAGAACCACCGATCATGGGCAAGCAACTGGTAAACTTTATCACTTGCGGCTGCGAGTCGATTGCACCTTTTTGTAATTTACAAAGCCGGGCGCGAACACACGCCGTATTGGTGATAGGCTTGTATGAGTTGTTAGATCCATCGCCCTAACTCATTGAGCCACCCGGGGCCCCAAATATGATAAAACAAAGCAATATATTTGTATGTAATATACATGTACTTGTATCTTGAATATCATGTTTGAACAAGCAAAATACTGAAATTTATTGCTTTGTAAACATCAATCGTAACTACTCGGCCATTCTCGCTACCCTGCAAATAACCTCGCATGCATTAGGCGTATAAATCGCACTACTTTTCACATGTCAGTTACATGAACGTTTGATAAAGTTATATTTTAAGCAATTTTCTATATTTTAATTAGTTTTGCATTATTAGATTTTACTTAGTATGTCATTCATATTGGATTTTCGTGGACTATATTTTTGTGCGGCTTAACTTAACTTAACTTAACTTCGGCAAACAATTTAAGAAGAATTTCTACTATGTACGTACGAGGTTATTTGCAGGGTAGCGAGAATGACCGAGTAGTTACGATTGCTGTAAACATAACAATTCGTGAAATTAACCTTATATGGCAGGTGTAACGTCATGGTCCTACAGAATTGCTACCTTATTAATCATTGGTAATAATTTAATAAAAAGGAATTATTTAATTACTTTCTATTCTTACAAATTAATTACAAAGTGTAATTTAAAAGTATAGTACTGTAGTTACGGAACATCCCGAGACCATCCGAGCATTGGAACCGTGACGTGGTATTTGGAACCCCCAGATTTCAGATCGAACCTGATAGACGTGTGTTGTTTCCACTGGCACTGCGGTGGTTTTCCAAGTGCAGTCTGTCGTCGGTAAGGTACATTTGTACATTAGGGTACATATTTATGTGGCATTCACCACATTTGGCGTTGTCGACAAACGGTTGAATGAATATTTTGTCATTCTGCTTTTTTTTCAAACTTCGCGCCGCGAATGCACAAGCACGTGGTAGGGGTTTCATGCCAAAAAATGAGGTACCTTGCAGAACCCTGGTTATTACAAATTATAAAAGGACTCAACTATACCATCATTTTCCACTTTACCTTTTGAAAAAATTCCAAGTATAACCAAAGTTATTACCGTTTTTGTGTTCAAATCAAATAAGTTTTATTTAAAGTCGAAATATCTTTAACACATAACAGCTCTAGGGTACCTGGTCGTTTCGCCCCGAAAACTGTCGGTCCGTCGGTTCTGACCGACAGAAATGCAGTAGGACCGACGATTTCAAAATATATATCGGACCGAATGTCCGGTAAAACAGATATTTGAAAGCTTTGTTATTCCCTCCCAGTTTCCATTGCCAATGGCATTACATTCTGTTTTCAGCTTTGTTAAAATGTCAGACAGAAAACTTGAAATTTGTTTATTTATTCTGTCAGACCGACACGTTCCTCTTTGTAATCGAAACTCCTATACGTAAATGTAAACATCCTTTTAGTTTTAGTAGGAACCAGCACCTGCAAAACGTGGAACATTAAAACTGAAATATATTACTGAGCACAGAAATAAGTTGACTTCCACATTCCCCAAGTATCAAAGATTGTTTGTGTTTAATTAAATATGTTTTGAGATGCTTATATATTGAAGATGACGGATTCATATTCTCAACTGAAATTAAAAATGTATGTAAACCGGAAACTGACATATTCGGAACGTGATCGGACCATTAGATACGGATTGTTGGCTATATCTGCCTTATCTTTTTAGATAAAAATATGTATACAGAAAAACATTTAATTGAGTAGGGTGGTGAAGCCAAAAATTGAAATGCTAATAAATCATCCAATTATAGTTTTATATGACAGTACATACAAAATGGGAAATTTTGGTACAAAAATTATTAAAATCGGTTGAGCTGTTCAAAAGTTATGGCCTTTTTGGTGAGCCAAAAGTGGTCGATTTTCTGTTTTTTTTCTGGAAAAATGTTAAAAAAAAATGACTTTTTTGGACCAAAATATATTTTTTTCACTACCTGATAGGTTATCATGCTTTCTTCTATAGTACTGTATCCTCCTTATGCTTCAAAAAGAGGTATTATACACACCTGTAGGTGTTGTATGAAAAAAATGTCACAGAATTTAAAACATTGAAAATAGCCTTTGGACTTATTTTTTTAATATATGTGTCAGCCGTCTACTTGTTCAAACTACCAGGTTTGTGGTCAAATATCTTCAAAAACCTTTAACTTGCAAGGCTGAAACTTGTAGCACTGTCCACAAAGTGCCCAGTCTCTAGGTAAAAATATCAAGAATAACATTTATTCAATTAATATATATATATATTTTTTTAATATTATTTCCTTTGCGCAGGCCTCCATAATTTTAACGTCAAATTTTATTCGAAAAATCAAGTTTTTGGTCATAAAAAATCTGAAAAAAGTACTGGAATTTTTCTGAATACTGATTTTGGTAGGGAAAAGAACCCTCTTACATGGAACACCTATATTTATCAGCCAAAAAAATTCTCAGTCTGTAGTGCCAGAATTATAAATTCCGCAGCTTAATATTTTGAGCTCCGTAAAGTGTAAAAATAAGTTATTTTAGGGAATTAATTATATTTTTTATGTTCAAATTGATATTTTTATGATAAACAACCTCAATATCCATACATCAATGAAGTTATTATTACAGTTTGTGTAAAAACTGCCATTTTTTTCCATTGAAAAGGTCAATTTTCTTTGTTCAATCAAAATTTCAGATAATTCCCGAAATTGATACAATTTCAATAATTGTCGAATATTATAATATTAAATGTTCAAGTGTTTGGTATCATTTTGATCCTATAACTGTATACTACAAGGAGAAAACTATCAGCAACCCCAATTCTGACACTGGTATGAACTATGTCTTGGTTCATTAGCCCTCTACCTGGAAATTTAGTAAAAATAATATTTCAATTATGGCCCCGTATTCCATGAAAAGTCTTATTTGGATTATCAGATATGTTCTCTGTACAATTTATTAGCCAGCCTTGAAGTTATTTTATCTTTTAAACATTTAATTAGCACATTTTATACATGATTTTCATTTTTTTGTCTTGGAAAAACCTCATATTCGACAATTTTAGCTGATTTAAGCGAACAGTTCATGCGATTAGAAAGTCCCAAATTTTTAAGGTTATCATTTTTATTGTCACAAATCAATAAACTTATCTTCTACTATTATTTATAATCTTAATTTATAACAAACAGTCCTCAATGTCACTCTCTTTTCCTCTATATACTATAATTTTACATTTGACGACTACAAATAGTGCTGTGTCCCAGTTCATGACCAACTTATTCCAAATGAAATCTTTGTGATTTCTTTAAATTGTGTGTGTTGTGATCCTATGCATTGCATTAGCAGCATATTTGATTAACTGAATCATAATCAACAGCATCAACTTTCAGAAGTGGCATTTTAATGATTTAAAACTCTTAATGATCTACTGAGATGCCACGATCACACCTGTAAAATAAAAATAAACATTTAAAATATGTTATACAGAATAAAAATAAAGAACTAAAAATAATTTATCTTTTCCAGAAATAATTTATCATACATGTACAAATGAAAAAAGCTTTAATACAATGCACTATTCGACTAAAAATTATCTTTATGCATATATGCTTGGTGGCAAATAGATTCTATATGAAAATTAGCATTATTCCAGAAATGTTTGCTGCATGCATCATAAATGTTCTGTCATACCAAACAAGTTTGCACACAGTAATGGTGTAATGAAAAAAATGTAATTGATTAAACTTAGCATATCACATGCACTGATTACATTGTATATAACCAAAATGTTAATACATTCACATACTGTAATGTATGCATTAAGCATATATTTCATAAAGCTTCCCTAATAGCACTGAAACATAATAATTATGTTTTATAACAATTTAAATAAATTGTTTCAAAAATGTTGCATGGAAATTCATGTTACTATTTAAAAACAATTGTGCTATGTATTGCTACAATATACACTAGGAACTTAATGAGAAATGCATAAAAAGTTTTTATGTAGACAAATTTCATTTAAAACCCCAAAATATAAAAAAATCTTGAACATTTCACAAAAGATACCCCTTTTCTAAAAATATCAAAGAATACCAGAACAACTCCTTTATTAATTAATCCCGATAATTTCCGAGCAGCCATGATTACGTCACTAAAGCTCTGCTTGGATAAAGTTATTTATAGATTGGGAGAATTTGACAACTTTATATTGATGCTTGCCGTTTTCGCCATTTTTAGAGTAAAATAATACAATCGTGAATTAAATCCCATCTCTTTTTCATTTATCGAAGCAAAGATATATATTTATTCAGTTCGTGTAAAGTTTCTGTGCGATTTTTGTGCATCTTTTGTTTTAAAAATTAACCCCCATTTGATCCGGTTGAAAATGATATTTCTTTTGAGAATAAAACTATATTTTAGAAGAAGTTTTGTTACTTACCGTGCATGATTGACCTCCGTGGTCTGAATACATCAATGCTAGATAATTATTGTATCAATTGGTAGAACAATACGTCAGTAAATTCCATTTTTCTTTGGTACAACTCTGAAATTGTCCTGGCCAAAATGGCGGAAGACATACATCCCGGTCATGCGCCACACAACGTCCGATAACTCGTCCCGCTCAACTCTTGATTGCAAAGTCAGAAAATATGGATCGAACATTCAATGATTTCCGGGAGCTATTACTGCTTATCCATTGAAACCTTGGCGACATATCTTTAGAGGAAGGTCCAGATTATTGATATTTGACCCCCAATGTTTTTTGGAAGTGTGGTAAGCGAGTTTAAAAACACTGTTTTGTAAACTTTTATATTTTACGTTACGATTTCGATTGTTTTTAATTTTTGGCGGTCGGATTGATAAAATTGAATATTTTCTGCAAATTTTAAGCCATGCATGAAGGATATTGATCCAGGGATGGCTCCCGGATTTATTTTTGAAAATGAGTTGTTCGTTGACACATAAATCAACATGGCGTCCGATTTTCTCGAAACGACTTCACTTTGGACGTTCAGTGGTAGTACCCAATCAAATTTTTAATACTTATAGCTACCAAATTAATAAAGTTCTAGTTTTCAAATTTTATCTGAAATAATCAATTTAAGGTGTTTTTCTAATGAAATGAAAAAGGTGAAAAATCTTTTTTTTTTTTAGTCTTGACAGAAAATAATAACGTTATCGGCGACTACGCTTGACCTCCCTAAATTAAGTTGTTTAATGATCATGACTATAGGTAATCTTGCATTCAGTTCTGTATAAAAAAAAAAAAAATTTGACAGGTTATATACAATATTATACCCCAGTTCCTGTCTGACCCAATGTCGGACAGAAAAAAAAGTTTTCGCCAACTCTGTATTACCGAATATTTGGTATAATAGTTACCTCAGATTTTGTCCGAAAGGCATTGATCAGTGTTTAATTTATTTTTAAATTACATAATTTTCATTGTTTTCACCCCTTTTATACATTTCCGGTTTCAACCAAACCCATTTGTGAAGACGATCGATCACGACACGATTGGTTATTTGTATATATATTAGCCAATGGCACGACATCTTTCATACAGCCATTGACCTATAGTACAAGGTCATCAAAACAACAAAACTCGAGACACACACTATAAAAGACATAACATACAATTTTGAACGACACTGAAAACTAAAAATTGAATTACTTTAACCTCTATAAAAACCAGAGGTAAAATCAGGTGCCCAATTACTAATACTAGGGTAAAACACTCTAAAAAGGCCAAACTAAACATTATGCACATGACAGTGAGACTTTTTTTTCGGACCGGCAAAATATTTTTCGGTCTGACAAGATCTTCATGTCTGTCAGTCCGAATGACTGACAACTTCTCAGCAAGTTTCGGGAAGTCTGATCACATTTTCTTGCCTATTGCCAAAGCTTCAGAATATATCATATTTTGTAACCAACATGGATATATATATAGCATGTATAAATTAATGCATGGCACCATTTTAGTGTAAATTACTCTTTTTTTTTTTAGCTCACCTGGCCATAGGCCATGTGAGCTTTTGTCATGGGTAAGCGTCCGTTCGTTAGCTTTTCACATTTAAATCTTCTTTTCTGAAACCGCTGAACAGATTTCAACCAACTTGCCAGAAATGTTCACTGGATGGTCCTCTACCAGATTTGTGTTTTTGGTGCCGATTTGAAATCCAAAATGGCTGCCAGGGTCCATAATGTGTTCTCATTGGCTGAAATTTTAAAAATCTTCTCGTCAGAAACCACTAAGCCAATTGAATTGTGACTTTGCAGGAATGATCATTGGGTGGTCCTGTACTAAACTTGTGAATCGTTTGCTGATCGGAAATTCAAGATGGCCGCCATGACGCGACATAGTTTAACATAGGACCCTATGGGAATTTCACATTTTCATCTTTTTTTCTGAAACCACATAACAGATTTGAATCAAACTTGGGAGAAATGTTCATTGTATGGTCATATACAAGATTTTTGTTTTTGGCACTGATCGTAAATCCAACATGGCTGCCAGGGCCCATAATGTGTTCTGATTGGTCGAAATTTTAAAAATCTTCTTGTTAGAAACCACTAAGCCAATTGAATTGTGACTTTGCAGGAATGATCATTGGGTGGTCCTGTACTAAATTTGTGAATCGTTTGCCAATCGGAAATTCAAGATGGCCACCATGACTCGACTTAGTTTAACATTGGACCCTATGGGAATTTCACATTTTCATCTTTTTTTCTGAAACCACAAAAAGATTTGAACCAAGCTTGGCAGAAATGTTCATTGGATGGTCATATACAAGATTTGTGTTTTTGGTGCTGATCGGAAATTCAACATGGCTGCCAGGGCCCATAATGTGTTCTGATTGGTCGAAATTTTAAAAATCTTCTTGTTAGAAACCACTAAGCCAATTGAATTGTGGCTTTGCAGGAATGATCATTGGGTGGTCCTGTACTAAATTTGTGAATCGTTTGCTGATCGGAAATTCAAGATGGCCACCATGACTCGACTTAATTTTAACATTGGACCCTATGGAACAAATGTTTAAAAGTCTTCTCCTCTGAAACCAGTAAGTCAGTTTAAAGCAAACATGGCATGAATGGTCCTTAGGTGGTCAACTTTCAAAATTATGTCCTGTGACCCCGATCTCCATCCAAGATGGCTGCCATCAGCAAACATATTTTTAACATAGGACCCTATGGGAAAAATGTTTAAAAAAAATTTCCTCTGAAATCAGTAAGCCAATTTAAAGCAAACATGGCATGAATGGTCCTTAAATGGTCAACTTTCAAAATTATATCCAGTGACCCAAAACTCCATCCAAGATGGCCACCATCAGTGGGCATAGTTTTAACATAGGACCCTATGGGAAATATGTTTAAAAATCTTCTTCTCTGAAACCAGTAAGCCAATTTAAAGCAAACATGGCATGGATGGTCCTTAAGTGGTCAATTTTCAAAATTGTGTCCAGTGACCCTGACCTCCATCCAAGATGGCCGCCTTCAGTGGACATACTGTAGTTTTAACATAGGACCCTATGGAAAAAAATGTTTTAAAATCTTCTCCTCTGAAACCAGTAAGCCAATATAGCAAACATGTCATCGATGGTCCTTTGATGGTCAACTTCCAAAATTGTGTTCAGTGATCCTGATCTCGGTTCAAAATGGCCGCCATCAGCAGACATAGTTTTAACATAGGACCCTATGGGAAAATTGTTTAAAAGTCTTCTCTTCTGAAACCAGTCAGCCAATTTAAAGCAAACATGGCATGGATGGTCCTTGGGTAGTATACTTTCAAAATTGTGTCCGGTGACCACGACCTCCATCCAAGATGGCTGCCATGAGCAGACATAGTTTTAACATAGAACCCTATGGCAGTATGGGATTTGAATAGTAACTTGGATGTATTCGGCATGCAGACATTCTTAAGAGGACTTATTTATGTCAGGTGAGCGATACAGGCTCACCTGAGCCTCTATTTTTTTTTTATGCACATAAATAAAAGACAAACTATGCATGTAATCACATAGAAAGTATGCATTTTCTGTTTCGGTGGAGTATGTCGCAATTTTTCAGCTTATATCATGTCGCGAACAAGTTGACATAGGACCCTATGGGAAATTCACATAAAAATCTTTTCCTCAGAAACCACTGGGCCAATTGCAACCAAACTTTGGTGGAATAGTCTTTGGATGGTCCCCTTCCAAAATTGTGTCCGGTGATCCCGACTTCCAACCAAGATGGCCACCAAGCTAAAAATAGAAAAAAGGGGGGGGGTGAAATTTAAATAAAAATCTTCTCCTCTGTAACTACTGAGCCAATCTCAACCAAACTATGCTGAAATGATCCTTGGGTGGTCCCCTTCCAAAATTATGTCTGACATTTCAGACCTCCGACCGAGATGGCCGCCACAGCCGAACTTAATTTAACATAGGAGCCTATGGGAAATTCCCATAAAAATCTTCTTGTTTGAAAACATTTGCTCAATAAGAACTAAATATTGATGAAATAGTCATTGGATGGTTCTCTTCTAAAAATATGTCGGGCAGTTTGGCCCTTCGACCAAGATGGCCCCCACAGCCGAACTTAGTTTAACATAGGAACCTATGGGAATTTCACATAAAAATCTTCTTGTCTGGAACCAGTTGCTCAATTGGAACCAAACTTTGATAAAATAGTCATGGAATGATCCTTTTCCAAAATTGCGTCTGGTGGTCCTGCCCTCTGACCAAGATGGCTGCACAGCTGTACTTAGTTTAACATAGGACCCTATGGGAAATTCACATAAAAACCATCTTGTCTGGAATAAACGTACAGCAAAATAAAGGTATACATTTTTTTGTACTTGTAAACATAATCGTCATTTTTATCTAGATTTATTGTCTGAAAAATACAGTACTCCTCTACTATACTAATTTGGATTAGGTGATGGGAATTGAAAATAAAGATTAAAAAAATGCATTTTATGATAATGATGGCTGATTAAAATTGTTTGTCATTCATTAGCTGTCAGTTGTAATATACAGGATGTAACCAATATACAGGAAGATCCCCTACTGTGAAGCCATCTATTTTGAGATGCCATTCAATGAAAATAACAACCTGACCATATTGTTAAATAAGAATAAGAATTAGATAAGAAATTAAAATTTATAGAAGGCAAGGATTTATATAATTAACACATTTAAGTCACATTTCATTTATTTAGCTTGGGTCAGTTATCAATTAAAAAGACAAAAATGGTTTTAAAAAAAATCTGTCTAATAAGTATTTACCTAAATACAGGAGTTTCAAAGTTTTTTATAATAGGAGGTACTTCTTAAATTTTAGGAGGTACCTAAAAAATTAGGCTGAGGGCAGTAAGGGGTCCAGGGGGCGGAAGCTCCTGAACTCTAGCATTTTGTAGACCAAAAAATGTACTTCAGAGATTGCAAAATATTAAGTGTTTGAAAGAAAAATCCCATTAACTTTCTCTTTAGAGTTCAGATATCACCAAGAGTGAAGACCATGCATAATGCCTGGATTCCCTCCTCCCCAATTTCTTTATTGAATATTTCAGTTTACAGACTTCAGCCAAGATTATTCATAGATAGTCTGCCATATCTTAAAAAAAACCAAAAGGACCATAAAGAGCTACGGTTCCGCAGCTAGGCTTGACCAAGCCATTGTTATCAAAGCTTAAACAGATTGTACTTCATTACCCTAGTCTCGGATTGAAACCACTCGTAATTGTCTCACAAAATTAATTCCAACCCCGGGACAAATGTACAGTTAACTTATACTATTGAAGGGTGATATAATTTAAAAGAGAAATCTTTATACAGCACTTGAAAGTGTGTAACAGTTAGTGTATGGGTTGGAAGTAATTTTTTTACTGGAAGTTGTTAAAATCTTTTCACAGATAAATATTTCTGTCGTTTTTACACATGCATTCAAAATCAAATCATTCACAAACATTTGCATGTGGATTATATAAAAGGTATGCTCGTCATTAAATTGCTTTTCTACATTTCAGACAGGTGTGTGTTACTGTTTAGTGTTGATTGACAGGCGAGGATAATCTCCACGTGGTGCTTACTCGAGCGTTAAGATACTTTGTGTAATATCAAATAAGACAACACTGCACTTGAAATTAATGACAGGATATGACCTTTTTTTACGACCTTATCACTTCAAAGATAAGCATAATTTCTTATCAGATCCCACATGCAATAAAAATGACCACATTTGCATTTATTTTTAAGGCAAACTTTATACGACCGAGATACTTTGTACACGTAGGTTTATAAAATACCTTTGCTCATTGTGCGCGACGGATCCGCGATGGTGATGAAAATAATAGAATTTGTCCACGATCATGGTCCGCGTTGAATCATCGCGACGGTCCGCGAACTGTCGATATTTTCCTTGAAAGGATCGCGGATATTGCGTTTTCTGTTTGGACTATAGGGTATGTGCAAAAAAAAATGTTCGAACAAAAACGATTCACGGGAAGACATTTATTAACATTTGAATCACAAAAGTTAAATTATTTTGGAAAAAAAGTGGGCCGGCGTTTTGACATTACAATGTAATTCGTATTTGAGCCATTTCCAGTCCCTTTTCAAGATTTCTAGTAATTTTCTATCCCTCATCTCCTCGTACTCCCTTTTAAAAATGTTTTTCAGCACACTTTCATTTCTGTGAACAACCGCGGTAGGGCCCCGTCAAAATATGTAAATAAATTAGCCATATGTTTTTAATTCTTTTTATACCGGAAGTTAAACAATATGGACGGAGTTAAGCAACAAGACAGTATGCCCCAGACTGATTCTACCCTGGGTTTTAAATGGATAAAAAAATCGCACAAAATATTGTGTAGTCATATATTTATAATACATAATGATCATACTTGTATTACTGAAGATTACACTGAATTGTGTTTGAACATAATTTGTAATCGGTCATTTTTATTTTGAAATGATGTCAGCTTTGTTCCGGTCCGAGTTTTACACAAGGATGAAAAGATATTGGGGCGAAAACATATCTATTTACCGCATGCGTAAACTGCTATTTACGATTCTAAGGTAAAGTTATTTTTAAAACAGGGAATATCCCATCAACTTGGTCGTGACGCAATTGTTCGATTTGAATGCGAGAATTCAGCAATTGACGCAATCATTAATTTTTTATGAAAAATATTCCACAAGCCTATCGACCATCATACTTGTGATTTTGACCACCGCTAATTTTGGGGGGTTCAGTAATTTCTGCCGGTACTATACACGATCTCAGACGGGTAAAAGTACCGGGTACCGGCACACTTTGAAACCCCTGTAAATAACGATATCATGACGTATAATAATTTCTCACCGTAAATGTATTTATTTTATTAAGATATTTATACACATATATAAGAAAAAAGATATAAATTTATTTTTTAAGTACAAATAAATTGGAAGACGACTTGAAAACGCAAAATTGTTATCTTTGTTTATAAGTCTCAGTAAAAGGAGTCTTGAGCAACGTTTTTTTTCCACACCTGTGATGGGTGTATTTGTAGGTATACGGACAGAAAGTCACAGGACAAAAAGTCACAAATCATCATTTTAATACACATAGGACAAAAAGTCACAAATTTCAATTTTAAATATAGGACAAAGTCCCAGTTTGCTTGTATGTTCATGACATTTCTTTTCCCACATTAAATTCTACAGCAGATAGTTAATTTGATAGTGATAAGATCTTGATGCAACCTGTTTTGCTTAGGTTAAAACTATGAGGTGACCTCTGGATGTGTATTCCATCATTGCTTTTAGTGATATACTGGAATATTCATGGCATTTTGCCAGTGGTGAGGTGTACTCGATACAACATTATGTGATAAAGTTATGTCTGGACCATTATCATAGAACAGGAACGGCTGTGGATCTTCATCTAAAGTCGCTGCAAATTCTGGTGGTATGGTCAGCTGCTGCAAAGATGATGGACTAGGAAGCTGTGGTCTGTGACGTCTGATGGATCTCTTGCAGTTCTCTTCAGCAGAAAGCATAGACTTTACTGCATTTGATGTAGTTGAAACACATTCAGCAAAAATCTGGCTAGGTGCATTGTGTGTTGACAGAGCTTTCTCTTTCATGTTGTTGCAGAGTCTGGTTAGGTTGACCTGGTACTGGATTGTTGTGCTGCAAATCCGTAGAAAGGCTGCCTCTGCATCCCCAACTGGACTTCATGGTACATTTCCACCACTGCTTGGACTTGCGTAGAGCATGTCTGGTATACATGTAACCTTCAAAGCAAAGATTTGAACCACCTTTGTTACTCTTTAGGATCTCCATTTGGAACTGATGAACAATTTTCAAAGCTGAGCCTTAAATACAAATTCTGCAAAAAACAACAGGTTTGCTCACAAAAGCCATACTGCAGACAGCACCAGAAAATAAGATCAGAAATTGAAAGGAAAAAACTTAGAACTGTCTCCTCTGTATTGTTAGTTTGATTTATTTCTGAAGAAAGAAGTCATACTTCCCCCTTCCCCCCCTAATTAGAAACCGTTAACTGTTGTCAAAACTATTAATTAGATATGCATCCTGCTTGTTTATTCTGAATTCAAACAAAAACAAAGATATCTGAAAAAATCTCCAAAAACATTTCAAAATAATAAAAATAAGATTTAAAAAAATTGATATAAAAAATAAAATGCTGTGAAAAATACCTCTGCAAAAACACTAAAAAAAATATTACTGGAATTAAACATAATATTTAATATTTAGGTTGATTTTTTTTTAATTGAAAATGAGCAAATAATGAAAATTGTGACTTTTTGTCCTATTTTTTACAATATTTGAGGTTGTGACTTTTTGTCCTGTGACTTTCTGTCCTACATTATTTACCTGGGTTCGTTCGCTCTACATTTGGCAAAAAAGGAAAAGGGCAAACGCACCCGATATCGTAAACCGGCAACTGTCTGCAGCAAGTGAAAGGGCCTTGGCATCGATTGTCGCGAGTACATAGGGACACATTAATATTCACTTCTAGTGCATTTAAAACATGGGTACTGCATGTTAATACATTTTATTCATGGATATTATTGTATATATCGCCCGTGACAGCCGTTAACATATCTATACTTTCCGTACTGTATATCACTCATTTACTTCAGCTTTACTAAGATACGCATGTTTCTTTATGCACGAATTTATTGGTTAGCAGAATTTGGGGACGTTTCCTGTTTACAGTTTAACTGTCTGAGAGTGGAGACTCTCACTCCGACCTCGTAGGATTTTGTCGGACAAGAGTGAAGTCCGACAAATCTTGTGTCCTACCGGAGAGTATGATCGTTGATGCACTTGGAGGGATCTGTAGGTGTGTAGCAACTCTGATCAAGAATATAAAGGTCATATAACGTATTGCTCTCACTTGGCATCCGTTGTCTGTAAGCTTTTAGATTTTAATCTTCTCCTCTGAACTTTCACAATTAAACCTCTCTGAAACCACTGGGATAAATGGAACCAACTTTTTTTTGAGTAATAATCGTAGAATCAAAAAATACATCAATGGTATAAGAATAGACAGTGCCGTCTCTGAATTATGGATTGTAAGGCTTGCATTGTATTTAGGTCATGGTTCCTTGTAAAAGTTGCTAAGCATGTCCATTACTTTTCCACAATGTAAGACTTTGTTTAAATATTGTTCTTTTTTTGCAGGAGCTCTTGATCAGTCACAGTGAATCCAAGATATCTGAATCAGTAACAAGCTAGATTTGAACATACAGGTGCTTGTAAGTTCACTTCATTTTTATAGACATCACTTGTTTAGAAATTAAAAAAAAAAAAAAAAATACATTGGAACTTTTCCCAATTCCTTTGGACTGGTCTTTGTTATGGCTGTCCAAATTGTTGCTGTACTAGGATATTTTCCAATTTCATATTTTTGTTAGAAAATAGGCCAATTTCATTATATATGGATTTTAATTATTTAATGTTCATTTAAGAAAAGGGGGGGGGGGGGGTCAAATTGGGGGAGTTGTGGTGTTGAATGTCTTTTTTAATTATATTTCAGTTATATCATGGCTATCTTGTTATATTGGTGGAGTATACTGAGAAAACCACCGACCTGCCACAAGTCTGACACACTTTGTCCATAATGTATCTAGCAATAAAGGTGTTTTAATTGCCGGTATTTTCATATGTATAACTGTGTATATAAATTTAAAGAACACACCCCCAAGTAAACCAGAGAGTATAGAATTAAAAATAAGACCTAGTTTCTCCACTGAGAGGTACAACTGCACCCCCTCCCCCCCCCCCCCCCCCCCCAAAGAAAAGAGAGTAATCTATTGTGACACAAATCAGGTACACAACTCCAATGAAGGTTGTAATGGTCTTGTGAGGTATTGCTGCAACTTGGCATCCGTTGTCCTCTGTAAACTTTCACAATTAAACCTCTTTGAAACCACTGGGATAAATGGAACCAAACTTTTTTTGGAGTACTAATCGTAGAATTAAAAAATACATCAATGGTCTAAGAATAGACGGTGTCATCTCTGAATTAAGGATTTCATGGTATCATACCTAGTTCACTCGGATTAAAACCCAATAAATCATATGATTTCAATCTGACTAAAAAAAAAAAAAAAAAAATATATGAGCTGATGAAATTCTCAATTCAAACACAACCACCCTATAACTTCTATCAAAAATTCATTTGAGATACAAAGAATAATGAAGATGAAAAAGTACCTCTTGACTGCAGGCTAGATCATCACATTTTTCTTAAAATTTGCATAAAATTTATCTTAAATTTATATTTGCTGGAATATGATACATTTCAATATTACAATAGAACAATGTTAATTTTATGTTCAAAACCAAATTTTTTATCTAAAAATTAAAATGTGTTAAAGTTTTGAAATTGGCATTTTTTGGTCCCTTCCAGTCAAGAATATCTTGGAAACAGTAAAAGATGGCGGAAATTTGTCTACATTAAATGTGAAGAAAAAAGATGGCACTTCTATTCTTAGGCCATTGATGTATTTTTTAATTCTATGATTAGTTCTCCAAAAAAAGTTTGGTTCAATTTAGCCCATTGGTTTCAGAGAGGTTTAATTGTGAAAGTTTACAGAGGACAACAGATGACAAGTTGCAGCAATACCTCACATGACTGTTACAACCTTCATCAGACTTGTGTACCTGATTTGTATCACACAACTGAATGACTCTTTTCAGGGAGTGGGGGAGGGGGGTGGGGGGAGTTATTCCCCCCAAAAGTAGGGTCATCAAGGTGTATGACAACTCTGAATGAAGAATATAAAGGTCGTGTGACATATTGCTCTCCCTTGGCATCCGTTGTCTGTAAACTTTTAGATTTTAATCTTCTCCTCTGAAACCATTTGGCAAATTGAAACCGAGCATGGTTTCCTACAAAATTTGTGTTGTTGTTTCAAAAGAGGGTGTTTCCATATTATATATGGATTTTAATTATGTCTCCCCTTCGAACGAAGGGAGATGTACATTGTTTTAGTCTGATTTTTTTCTTCCGCTTTTGCTTCTTCTCAGCGAAGCTTGTCCGGACCATATCTTTTTTGTCTTTCCAGATAGGTCAATGATATTTAATATGTGGGTGCATGACCATAAGGCGGTGTGTCGCATACCATAATGACCTTCGTGGTACCTTCACCTTTGACCTGAAGGTCAAATAATTGTTTTTTAAATAGTATTTTCTTGTCCGGGCCATAACATTTTTGTCTTGAGATAGGTCAATGATATTTGGTATGTGGGTGCATGTCCATAAGGTGGTGTGTCACATACCGTAATGACCTTCGTTGGACCTTGACTTTTGATCTTAAGATCAAATAATTGTTTTTTAAATAGTATTTTCTTGTCCGGGCCATAACATTTTTGTCTTTCGAGATAGGTCAATGATATTTGGTGTGTGGGTGTATGACCATAAGGTGGTGTGTCACATACCATAATGACCTTTGTTGGACCTTGACCTTTGACTTCAAGGTCAGATAATTGTTTCTTTGGAGATAGGTCAATGATATTTGGTATGTGGGTGCATGACCATAAGACGGTGTCGCGTACCGTAATGACCTTCGTGGGACTTTGACCTCAAGATCAAATGATGTTTTTTTAAATAGTATTTTCTTGTCCGAGCCATAACATATTTGTCTTTCGAGATAGGTGAATGATATTCGATGTGTGGGTGCATGATCACAATGCAGTGTGTCGCATACCATAATGACCTTTGTTGGACTTTGACCTCAAGGTCAAATAATTGTTTCTTTCGAGATAGGTCAATGATATTTGGTATGTGGGTGCATGACCATAAGGCGGTGTGTCACATAACATAATGACCTTTGTTGGACCTTGACCTTTGACTTCAAGGTCAGATAATTGTTTCTTTGGAGATAGGTCAATGATATTTGGTATGTGGGTGCATGACCATAAGACGGTGTCGCGTACCGTAATGACCTTCGTGGGACTTTGACCTCAAGATCAAATGATGTTTTTTTAAATAGTATTTTCTTGTCCGAGCCATAACATATTTGTCTTTCGAGATAGGTGAATGATATTCGAGGTGTGGGTGCATGACCACAATGCGGTGTGTCACATACCATAATGACCTTTGTTGGACTTTGACCTCAAGGTCAAATAATTGTTTCTTTCGAGATAGGTCAATGATATTTGGTATGTGGGTGCATGGCCATAAGGCGGTGTGTCACATAGCATAATGACCTTTGTTGGACCTTGACCTTTGATCTCGAGGTCAAATAATTGTTTCTTTCGAGAGGTCAATGATATTTGGTATGTGGGTGCATGACCATAAGACGGTGTCGCGTACCGTAATGACCTTCGTGGGACTTTGACCTCAAGATCAAATGATGTTTTTTTAAATAGTATTTTCTTGTCCGAGCCATAACATATTTGTCTTTCGAGATAGGTGAATGATATTCGATGTGTGGGTGCATGATCACAATGCAGTGTGTCGCATACCATAATGACCTTTGTTGGACTTTGACCTCAAGGTCAAATAATTGTTTCTTTCGAGATAGGTCAATGATATTTGGTATGTGGGTGCATGACCATAAGGCGGTGTGTCACATAACATAATGACCTTTGTTGGACCTTGACCTTTGACTTCAAGGTCAGATAATTGTTTCTTTGGAGATAGGTCAATGATATTTGGTATGTGGGTGCATGACCATAAGACGGTGTCGCGTACCGTAATGACCTTCGTGGGACTTTGACCTCAAGATCAAATGATGTTTTTTTAAATAGTATTTTCTTGTCCGAGCCATAACATATTTGTCTTTCGAGATAGGTGAATGATATTCGAGGTGTGGGTGCATGACCACAATGCGGTGTGTCACATACCATAATGACCTTTGTTGGACTTTGACCTCAAGGTCAAATAATTGTTTCTTTCGAGATAGGTCAATGATATTTGGTATGTGGGTGCATGGCCATAAGGCGGTGTGTCACATAGCATAATGACCTTTGTTGGACCTTGACCTTTGATCTCGAGGTCAAATAATTGTTTCTTTCGAGAGGTCAATGATATTTGGTATGTGGGTGCATGACCATAAGGCGGTGTGTCGCGTACCATAATGACCTTCCTGGGACCTTGACCTTTGACTTCAAGGTCAAATAATGGTTTTTTAAATAGTATTTTCTTGTCTGGACTCTAACATTTTTGTCTTTCGAAATAGGTTGTTGTACAGATGGCCGCATTAAGGGGAGTCGTGTAAGTTTTAGGTATCTAAAACAGTTCTTCCTAGTTATTTATTTGTTGCTCATCAATTTTGCATTAGTTGTCACAAATAAAGGAAATCATTTGCTCATCACTTTGTGCCTAGTCTGTAGTACGATTATGGTAAAATTTTATGAAAACTTATGATTACTGAAAAAAATCGCAAATTACTGACATCTCAACTTTTTGTTACTGATTGCACCAAAAAGGGGTTGGCATCTATGTGAAGGTTGTAATGGTCATGTGAGGTATTGCTGCAACTTGGCATCCGTTGTCCTCTGTAAACTTTCACAATTAAACCTCTTTAAAACCACTGGGTTAAATGGAACCAAACTTTTTTTGGAGTACTAATCGTAGAATTAAAAAATACATCAATGGTCTAAGAATAGACAGTGCCATCTCTGAATTAAGGATTTCATGGTATCATACCTAGTTCACTCGGATTAAAACCCAATATATCATTTGATTTTAATCTGACTAAAAAAATAAAAAAAAATAAAAAAAAATCTATGAGCTGATGAAATTCTTAATTCAAACACAACCACCCTATAACTTATATCAAAAATTCATTTGAGATACAAAGAATAATGAAGATGAAAAAGTACCTCTTGACTGCAGGCTAGATAATCACATTTTGTTAAAATTTGCATAAAATTTATCTTAAATTTATATTTGCTGGAATATGATACATTTCAATATTACAATAGAACAATGTTAATTTTATGTTCAAAACCAAATTTTTTATCTAAAAATTAAAATGTGTTAAAGTTTTGAAAATGGCATTTTTTTGGTCCCTTCCAGTCAAGAGTATTTTGGAAACGGTAAAAGATAGCGTAAATTTGTCTACATTAAAGGTGTAGTAAAAAGATGGCACTTCTATTCTTAGGCCATTGATGTATATTTTAATTCTATGATTAGTTCTCCAAAAAAAGTTTGGTTCCATTTAGCCCATTGGTTTCAGAGAGGTTTAATTGTGAAAGTTTACAGAGGACAACAGATGCCAAGTTGCAGCAATACCTCACATGACTGTTGCAACCTTCATCAGAGTTGTGTACCTGATTTGTATCACACAACTGAATGACTCTCTTTTCAGGGAGGGGGGGGGGGAGAGTTACTCCCCCCAAAAGGAGGGTCATCAAGGTGTACGACAACTCTGAATGAAGAATATAAAGGTCGTGTGACATATTGCTCTCCCTTGGCATCCGTTTTCTGTAAACTTTTAGATTTTAATCTTCTCCTCTGAAACCACTTGGCAAATTGAAACCGAGCATGGTTTCCTACAAAATTTGTGTTGTTGTTTCAAAAGAGGGTGTTTCCATATTATATATGGATTTTAATTATGTCTCCCCTTCGAACGAAGGGAGATATACATTGTTTTAGTCTGATTTTTTTCTTCCGCTTCTGGTTCTTCTCAGTGAAGCTTGTCCGGACCATATCTTTTTTTTCTTTCCAGATAGGTCAATGATATTTAATATGTGGGTGCATGACCATAAGGCGGTGTGTCGCATACCGTAATGACCTTCGTGGTACCTTCACCTTTGACCTGAAGGTCAAATAATTGTTTTTAAATAGTATTTTCTTGTCCGGGCCATAACATTTTTGTCTTGAGATAGGTCAATGATATTTGGTATGTGGGTGTATGACCATAAGGCGGTGTGTCGCGTACCATAATGACCTTCATGGGACTTTGACCTCAAGGTCAAATAATTGTTTCTTTCGAGATAGGTCAATGATATTTGGTATGTGGGTGCATGACCATAAGGCGGTGTGTCGCATTCCATAATGACCTTTGTTGGACCTTGACCTTTGATCTCGAGGTCAAATAATTGTTTCTTTCGAGAGGTCAATGATATTTGGTATGTGGGTGCATGACCATAAGGCGGTGTGTCGCATACCATAATGACCTTCCTGGGACCTTGACCTTTGACTTCAAGGTCAAATAATGGTTTTTTAAATAGTATTTTCTTGTCTGGACCATAACATTTTTGTCTTTCGAGATAGGTTGTTGTACAGATGGCCGCATTAAGGGGAGTCGCAAGTTTTAGGTATCTAAAACAGTTCTTCCTAGTTATTTATTTGTTGCTCATCAATTTTGCATTAGTTGTCACAAATAAAGGAAATCATTTGCTCATCACTTTGTGCCTAGTCTGTAGTACGATTATGGTAAAATTTTATGAAAAATTATGATTACTGAAAAAAATCGCAAATTACTGACATCTCAACTTTTTGTTACTGATTGCACCAAAAAGGGGTTGGCATCTATGTGAAGGTTGTAATGGTCATGTGAGGTATTGCTGCAACTTGGCATCCGTTGTCCTCTGTAAACTTTCACAATTAAACCTCTTTAAAACCACTGGGTTAAATGGAACCAAACTTTTTTTGGAGTACTAATCGTAGAATTAAAAAATACATCAATGGTCTAAGAATAGACAGTGCCATCTCTGAATTAAGGATTTCATGGTATCATACCTAGTTCACTCGGATTAAAACCCAATATATCATTTGATTTTAATCTGACTGTAAAAAAATAAAAAAAAATAAAAAATCTATGAGCTGATGAAATTCTTAATTCAAACACAACCACCCTATAACTTATATCAAAAATTCATTTGAGATACAAAGAATAATGAAGATGAAAAAGTACCTCTTGACTGCAGGCTAGATAATCACATTTTGTTAAAATTTGCATAAAATTTATCTTAAATTTATATTTGCTGGAATATGATACATTTCAATATTACAATAGAACAATGTTAATTTTATGTTCAAAACCAAATTTTTTATCTAAAAATTAAAATGTGTTAAAGTTTTGAAAATGGCATTTTTTTGGTCCCTTCCAGTCAAGAGTATTTTGGAAACAGTAAAAGATAGCGTAAATTTGTCTACATTAAAGGTGTAGTAAAAAGATGGCACTTCTATTCTTAGGCCATTGATGTATATTTTAATTCTATGATTAGTTCTCCAAAAAAAGTTTGGTTCCATTTAGCCCATTGGTTTCAGAGAGGTTTAATTGTGAAAGTTTACAGAGGACAACAGATGCCAAGTTGCAGCAATACCTCACATGACTGTTGCAACCTTCATCAGAGTTGTGTACTTGATTTGTATCACACAACTGAATGACTCTCTTTTCAGGGAGGGGGGGGGGGGGGAGTTACTCTCCCCAAAAGGAGGGTCATCAAGGTGTACGACAACTCTGAATGAAGAATATAAAGGTCGTGTGACATATTGCTCTCCCTTGGCATCCGTTGTCTGTAAACTTTTAGATTTTAATCTTCTCCTCTGAAACCACTTGGCAAATTGAAACCGAGCATGGTTTCCTACAAAATTTGTGTTGTTGTTTCAAAAGAGGGTGTTTCCATATTATATATGGATTTTGATTATGTCTCCCCTTCGAACGAAGGGAGATATACATTGTTTTAGTCTGATTTTTTTCTTCCGCTTCTGCTTCTTCTCAGCGAAGCTTGTCCGGACCATATCTTTTTTTTCTTTCCAGATAGGTCAATGATATTTAATATGTGGGTGCATGACCATAAGGCGGTGTGTCGCATACCGTAATGACCTTCGTGGTACCTTCACCTTTGACCTGAAGGTCAAATAATTGTTTTTTAAATAGTATTTTCTTGTCCGGGCCATAACATTTTTTGTCTTTCGAGATAGGTCAATGATATTTGGTATGTGGGTGCATGACCATAAGACGGTGTGTCGCGTACCATAATGACCTTCATGGGACCTTGACCTTTGACCTCAAGGTTAAATAATATTTTTTTAAATAGTATTTTTGTTTGTTGGGGCCATAACATTTTTGTCTTTCGAGATAGGTCAATGATATTTGGTGTGTGGGTGTATGACCATAAGGTGGTGTGTCACATACCATAATGACCTTTGTTGGACCTTGACCTTTGACTTCAAGGTCAGATAATTGTTTCTTTGGAGATAGGTCAATGATATTTGGTATGTGGGTGCATGACCATAAGACGGTGTCGCGTACCGTAATGACCTTCGTGGGACTTTGACCTCAAGATCAAATGATGTTTTTTTAAATAGTATTTTCTTGTCCGGGCCATAACATATTTGTCTTTCGAGATAGGTGAATGATATTTGATGTGTGGGTGCATGACCACAATGCGTTGTGTCGCATACCATAATGACCTTTGTTGGACTTTGTCCTCAAGGTCAAATAATTGTTTCTTTCGAGATAGGTCAATGATATTTGGTATGTGGGTGCATGACCATAAGGCGGTGTGTCGCATACCATAATGACCTTTGTTGGACCTTGACCTTTGATCTCGAGGTCAAATAATTGTTTCTTTCGAGAGGTCAATGATATTTGGTATGTGGGTGCATGACCATAAGGCGGTGTGTCGCGTACCATAATGACCTTCCTGGGACCTTGACCTTTGACTTCAAGGTCAAATAATATTTTTTTAAATAGTGTTTTCTTGTCTGGACCATAACATTTTTGTCTTTCGAGATAGGTTGTTGTACAGATGGCCACATTAAGGGGAGTCGTGTAAGTTTTAGGTATCTAAAACAGTTCTTCCTAGTTATTTATTTGTTGCTCATCAATTTTGCATTAGTTGTCACAAATAAAGGAAATCATTTGCTCATCACTTTGTGCCTAGTCTAGTACGATTATGGTAAAATTTTATGAAAAATTATGATTACTGGAAAAAATCGCAAATTACTGACATCTCAACTTTTTGTTACTGATTGCACCAAAAAGGGGTTGGCATCTATGTGAAGGTTGTAATGATCATGTGAGGTATTGCTGCAACTTGGCATCCGTTGTCCTCTGTAAACTTTCACAATTAAACCTCTTTAAAACCACTGGGTTAAATGGAACCAAACTTTTTTTGGAGTACTAATCGTAGAATTAAAAAATACATCAATGGTCTAAGAATAGACAGTGCCATCTCTGAATTAAGGATTTCATGGTATCATACCTAGTTCACTCGGATTAAAACCCAATATATCATTTGATTTTAATCTGACTAAAAAAATCAAAAAAAAAAAAAAAAAATCTATGAGCTGATGAAATTCTTAATTCAAACACAACCACCCTATAACTTATATCAAAAATTCATTTGAGATGCAAAGAATAATGAAGATGAAAAAGTACCTCTTGACTGCAGGCTAGATAATCACATTTTGTTAAAATTTGCATAAAATTTATCTTAAATTTATATTTGCTGGAATATGATACATTTCAATATTACAATAGAACAATGTTAATTTTATGTTCAAAACCAAATTTTTTATCTAAAAATTAAAATGTGTTAGTTTTGAAAATGGCATTTTTTTGGTCCCTTCCAGTCAAGAGTATTTTGGAAACAGTAAAAGATGGCGAAAATTTGTCTACATTAAAGGTGTAGTAAAAAGATGGCACTTCTATTCTTAGGCCATTGATGTATATTTTAATTCTATGATTAGTTCTCCAAAAAAAGTTTGGTTCCATTTAGCCCATTGGTTTCAGAGAGGTTTAATTGTGAAAGTTTACAGAGGACAACAGATGCCAAGTTGCAGCAATACCTCACATGACTGTTGCAACCTTCATCAGAGTTGTGTACCTGATTTGTATCGCACAACTGAATGACTCTCTTTTCAGGGAGGGGGGGGGGGGAGTTACTCCCCCCCAAAAGAGGGTCATCAAGGTGTACGACAACTCTGAATGAAGAATATAAAGGTCGTGTGACATATTGCTCTCCCTTGGCATCCGTTGTCTGTAAACTTTTAGATTTTAATCTTCTCCTCTGAAACCACTTGGCAAATTGAAACCGAGCATGGTTTCCTACAAAATTTGTGTTGTTGTTTCAAAAGAGGGTGTTTCCATATTATATATGGATTTTAATTATGTCTCCCCTTCGAACGAAGGGAGATATACATTGTTTTAGTCTGATTTTTTTCTTCTGCTTCTGGTTCTTCTCAGCGAAGCTTGTCCGGACCATATCTTTTTTTTCTTTCCAGATAGGTCAATGATATTTAATATGTGGGTGCATGACCATAAGGCGGTGTGTCGCATACCGTAATGACCTTCGTGGTACCTTCACCTTTGACCTGAAGGTCAAATAATTGTTTTTTAAATAGTATTTTCTTGTCCGGGCCATAACATTTTTGTCTTGAGATAGGTCAATGATATTTGGTATGTGGGTGCATGTCCATAAGGTGGTGTGTCACATACTGTAATGACCTTCATGGGACCTTGACTTTTGATCTTAAGGTCAAATAATTGTTTTTTAAATAGTATTTTCTTGTCCGGGCCATAACATTTTTTGTCTTTCGAGATAGGTCAATGATATTTGGTATGTGGGTGCATGACCATAAGACGGTGTGTCGCGTACCATAATGAACTTCATGGGACCTTTGACCTCGAGGTCAAATAATGTTTTTTTAAATAGTATTTTTGTTTGTTGGGGCCATAACATTTTTGTCTTTCGAGATAGGTCAATGATATTTGGTGTGGGTGTATGACCATAAGGCGGTGTGTCACATACCATAATGACCTTTGTTGGACCTTGACCTTTGACTTCAAGGTCAGATAATTGTTTCTTTGGAGATAGGTCAATGATATTTGATATGTGGGTGCATGACCATAAGACGGTGTCGCGTACCGTAATGACCTTCGTGGAACTTTGACCTCAAGATCAAATGATGTTTTTTTAAATAGTATTTTCTTGTCAGGGCCATACCATATTTGTCTTTGGAGATAGGTGAATGATATTTGATGTATGGGTGCATGACCACAATGCGGTGTGTCGCATACCATAATGACCTTTGTTGGACTTTGACCTCAAGGTCAAATAATTGTTTCTTTCGAGATAGGTCAATGATATTTGGTATGTGGGTGCATGACCATAAGACGGTGTCGCGTACCGTAATGACCTTCGTGGAACTTTGACCTCAAGATCAAATAATGTTTTTTTAAATAGTATTTTCTTGTCAGGGCCATACCATATTTGTCTTTCGAGATAGGTGAATGATATTTGATGTATGGGTGCATGACCACAATGCGGTGTGTCGCATACCATAATGACCTTTGTTGGACTTTGACCTCAAGGTCAAATAATTGTTTCTTTCGAGATAGGTCAATGATATTTGGTATGTGGGTGCATGACCATAAGGCGGTGTGTCGCATACCATAATGACCTTTGTTGGACCTTGACCTTTGATCTCGAGGTCAAATGTTTCTTTCGAGAGGTCAATGATATTTGGTATGTGGGTGCATGACCATAAGGCGGTGTGTCGCGTACCATAATGACCTTCCTGGGACCTTGACCTTTGACTTCAAGGTCAAATAATGGTTTTTTAAATAGCATTTTCTTGTCTGGACCATAACATTTTTGTCTTTCGAGATAGGTTGTTGTACAGATGGCCGCATTAAGGGGAGTCGAAAGTTTTAGGTATCTAAAACAGTTCTTCCTAGTTATTTATTTGTTGCTCATCAATTTTGCATTAGTTGTCACAAATAAAGGAAATCATTTGCTCATCACTTTGTGCCTAGTCTGTAGTACGATTATGGTAAAATTTTATGAAAAATTATGATTACTGAAAAAAATCGCAAATTACTGACATCTCAACTTTTTGTTACTGATTGCACCAAAAAGGGGTTGGCATCTATGTGAAGGTTGTAATGGTCATGTGAGGTATTGCTGCAACTTGGCATCCGTTGTCCTCTGTAAACTTTCACAATTAAACCTCTTTAAAACCACTGG
Source organism: Bathymodiolus septemdierum (assembly GCA_963383655.1). Lineage (NCBI taxonomy): Eukaryota > Metazoa > Mollusca > Bivalvia > Mytilida > Modiolidae > Bathymodiolus > Bathymodiolus septemdierum. Next base: position 3,512,030 of record OY726528.1, read on the forward strand.
GTTAAATGGAACCAAACTTTTTTTGGAGTACTAATCGTAGAATTAAAAAATACATCAATGGTCTAAGAATAGACCGTGCCATCTCTGAATTAAGGATTTCATGGTATCATACCTAGTTCACTCGGATTAAAACCCAATATATCATTTGATTTTAATCTGACTAAAAAAATCAAAAAAAAAAAAAAATCTATGAGCTGATGAAATTCTTAATTCAAACACAACCACCCTATAACTTATATCAAAAATTCATTTGAGATACAAAGAATAATGAAGATGAAAAAGTACCTCTTGACTGCAGGCTAGATAATCACATTTTGTTAAAATTTGCATAAAATTTATCTTAAATTTATATTTGCTGGAATATGATACATTTCAATATTACAATAGAACAATGTTAATTTTATGTTCAAAACCAAATTTTTTATCTAAAAATTAAAATGTGTTAAAGTTTTGAAAATGGCATTTTTTTGGTCCCTTCCAGTCCAGAGTATTTTGGAAACGGTAAAAGATAGCGTAAATTTGTCTACATTAAAGGTGTAGTAAAAAGATGGCACTTCTATTCTTAGGCCATTGATGTATATTTTAATTCTATGATTAGTTCTCCAAAAAAAATTTGGTTCCATTTAGCCCATTGGTTTCAGAGAGGTTTAATTGTGAAAGTTTACAGAGGACAACAGATGCCAAGTTGCAGCAATACCTCACATGACTGTTGCAACCTTCATCAGAGTTGTGTACCTGATTTGTATCACACAACTGAATGACTCTCTTTTCAGGGAGGGGGGGGGGGGAGAGTTACTCCCCCCAAAAGGAGGGTCATCAAGGTGTACGACAACTCTGAATGAAGAATATAAAGGTCGTGTGACATATTGCTCTCCCTTGGCATCCGTTGTCTGTAAACTTTTAGATTTTAATCTTCTCCTCTGAAACCACTTGGCAAATTGAAACCGAGCATGGTTTCCTACAAAATTTGTGTTGTTGTTTCAAAAGAGGGTGTTTCCATATTATATATGGATTTTAATTATGTCTCCCCTTCGAACGAAGGGAGATATACATTGTTTTAGTCTGATTTTTTTCTTCTGCTTCTGCTTCTTCTCAGCGAAGCTTGTCCGGACCATATCTTTTTTGTCTTTCCAGATAGGTCAATGATATTTAATATGTGGGTGCATGACCATAAGGCGGTGTGTCGCATATCGTAATGACCTTCGTGGTACCTTCACCTTTGACCTGAAGGTCAAATAATTGTTTTTTAAATAGTATTTTCTTGTCCGGGCCATAACATTTTTTGTCTTTCGAGATAGGTCAATGATATTTGGTATGTGGGTGCATGACCATAAGACGGTGTGTCGCGTACCATAATGACCTTCATGGGACCTTGACCTTTGACCTCAAGGTTAAATAATGTTTTTTTAAATAGTATTTTTGTTTGTTGGGGCCATAACATTTTTGTCTTTCGAGATAGGTCAATGATATTTGGTGTGTGGGTGTATGACCATAAGGTGGTGTGTCACATACCATAATGAACTTTGTTGGACCTTGACCTTTGACTTCAAGGTCAGATAATTGTTTCTTTGGAGATAGGTCAATGATATTTGGTATGTGGGTGCATGACCATAAGACGGTGTCGCGTACCGTAATGACCTTCGTGGAACTTTGACCTCAAGATCAAATGATGTTTTTTTAAATAGTATTTTCTTGTCCGGGCCATACCATATTTGTCTTTTGAGATAGGTGAATGATATTTGATGTATGGGTGCATGACCACAATGCCGTGCGTCGCATACCATAATGACCTTTGTTGGACTTTGACCTCAAGGTCAAATAATTGTTTCTTTCGAGATAGGTCAATGATATTTGGTATGTGGGTGCATGACCATAAGACGGTGTCGCGTACCGTAATGACCTTCGTGGAACTTTGACCTCAAGATCAAATAATGTTTTTTTAAATAGTATTTTCTTGTCAGGGCCATACCATATTTGTCTTTCGAGATAGGTGAATGATATTTGATGTATGGGTGCATGACCACAATGCGGTGTGTCGCATACCATAATGACCTTTGTTGGACTTTGACCTCAAGGTCAAATAATTGTTTCTTTCGAGATAGGTCAATGATATTTGGTATGTGGGTGCATGACCATAAGGCGGTGTGTCGCATACCATAATGACCTTTGTTGGACCTTGACCTTTGATCTCGAGGTCAAATGTTTCTTTCGAGAGGTCAATGATATTTGGTATGTGGGTGCATGACCATAAGGCGGTGTGTCGCGTACCATAATGACCTTCCTGGGACCTTGACCTTTGACTTCAAGGTCAAATAATGGTTTTTTAAATAGTATTTTCTTGTCTGGACCATAACATTTTTGTCTTTCGAGATAGGTTGTTGTACAGATGGCCGCATTAAGGGGAGTCGTAAGTTTTAGGTATCTAAAACAGTTCTTCCTAGTTATTTATTTGTTGCTCATCAATTTTGCATTAGTTGTCACAAATAAAGGAAATCATTTGCTCATCACTTTGTGCCTAGTCTGTAGTACGATTATGGTAAAATTTTATGAAAAATTATGATTACTGAAAAAAATCGCAAATTACTGACATCTCAACTTTTTGTTACTGATTGCACCAAAAAGGGGTTGGCATCTATGTGAAGGTTGTAATGGTCATGTGAGGTATTGCTGCAACTTGGCATCCGTTGTCCTCTGTAAACTTTCACAATTAAACCTCTTTAAAACCACTGGGTTAAATGGAACCAAACTTTTTTTGGAGTACTAATCGTAGAATTAAAAAATACATCAATGGTCTAAGAATAGACCGTGCCATCTCTGAATTAAGGATTTCATGGTATCATACCTAGTTCACTCGGATTAAAACCCAATATATCATTTGATTTTAATCTGACTAAAAAAATCAAAAAAAAAAAAAAAATCTATGAGCTGATGAAATTCTTAATTCAAACACAACCACCCTATAACTTATATCAAAAATTCATTTGAGATACAAAGAATAATGAAGATGAAAAAGTACCTCTTGACTGCAGGCTAGATAATCACATTTTGTTAAAATTTGCATAAAATTTATCTTAAATTTATATTTGCTGGAATATGATACATTTCAATATTACAATAGAACAATGTTAATTTTATGTTCAAAACCAATTTTTTTATCTAAAAATTAAAATGTGTTAAAGTTTTGAAAATGGCATTTTTTTGGTCCCTTCCAGTCAAGAGTATTTTGGAAACGGTAAAAGATAGCGTAAATTTGTCTACATTAAAGGTGTAGTAAAAAGATGGCACTTCTATTCTTAGGCCATTGATGTATATTTTAATTCTATGATTAGTTCTCCAAAAAAAGTTTGGTTCCATTTAGCCCATTGGTTTCAGAGAGGTTTAATTGTGAAAGTTTACAGAGGACAACAGATGCCAAGTTGCAGCAATACCTCACATGACTGTTGCAACCTTCATCAGAGTTGTGTACCTGATTTGTATCACACAACTGAATGACTCTTTTCAGGGAGGGGGGGGGAGAGTTACTCCCCCCAAAAGGAGGGTCATCAAGGTGTACGACAACTCTGAATGAAGAATATAAAGGTCGTGTGACATATTGCTCTCCCTTGGCATCCGTTGTCTGTAAACTTTTAGATTTTAATCTTCTCCTCTGAAACCACTTGGCAAATTGAAACCGAGCATGGTTTCCTACAAAATTTGTGTTGTTGTTTCAAAAGAGGGTGTTTCCATATTATATATGGATTTTAATTATGTCTCTCCTTCGAACGAAGGGAGATATACATTGTTTTAGTCTGATTTTTTTCTTCTGCTTCTGCTTCTTCTCAGCGAAGCTTGTCCGGACCATATCTTTTTTGTCTTTCCAGATAGGTCAATGATATTTAATATGTGGGTGCATGACCATAAGGCGGTGTGTCGCATATCGTAATGACCTTCGTGGTACCTTCACCTTTGACCTGAAGGTCAAATAATTGTTTTTTAAATAGTATTTTCTTGTCCGGGCCATAACATTTTTTGTCTTTCGAGATAGGTCAATGATATTTGGTATGTGGGTGCATGACCATAAGACGGTGTGTCGCGTACCATAATGACCTTCATGGGACCTTGACCTTTGACCTCAAGGTTAAATAATGTTTTTTTAAATAGTATTTTTGTTTGTTGGGGCCATAACATTTTTGTCTTTCGAGATAGGTCAATGATATTTGGTGTGTGGGTGTATGACCATAAGGTGGTGTGTCACATACCATAATGAACTTTGTTGGACCTTGACCTTTGACTTCAAGGTCAGATAATTGTTTCTTTGGAGATAGGTCAATGATATTTGGTATGTGGGTGCATGACCATAAGACGGTGTCGCGTACCGTAATGACCTTTGTGGAACTTTGACCTCAAGATCAAATGATGTTTTTTTAAATAGTATTTTCTTGTCCGGGCCATAACATATTTGTCTTTCGAGATAGGTGAATGATATTTGATGTGTGGGTGCATGACCACAATGCGGTGTGTCGCATACCATAATGACCTTTGTTGGACCTTGACCTTTGATCTCGAGGTCAAATAATTGTTTCTTTCGAGAGGTCAATGATATTTGGTATGTGGGTGCATGACCATAAGGCGGTGTGTCGCGTACCATAATGACCTTTCTGGGACCTTGACCTTTGATTTCAAGGTGAAATAATGGTTTTTTAAATAGTGTTTTCTTGTCTGGACCATAACATTTTTGTCTTTCGAGATAGGTTGTTGTACAGATGGCCGCATTAAGGGGAGTCGTGTAAGTTTTAGGTATCTAAAACAGTTCTTCCTAGTTATTTATTTGTTGCTCATCAATTTTGCATTAGTTGTCACAAATAAAGGAAATCATTTGCTCATCACTTTGTGCCTAGTCTGTAGTACGATTATGGTAAAATTTTATGAAAAATTATGATTACTGAAAAAAATCGCAAATTACTGACATCTCAACTTTTTGTTACTGATTGCACCAAAAAGGGGTTGGCATCTATGTGAAGGTTGTAATGGTCATGTGAGGTATTGCTGCAACTTGGCATCCGTTGTCCTCTGTAAACTTTCACAATTAAACCTCTTTAAAACCACTGGGTTAAATGGAACCCAACTTTTTTTGGAGTACTAATCGTAGAATTAAAAAATACATCAATGGTCTAAGAATAGACAGTGCCATCTCTGAATTAAGGATTTCATGGTATCATACCTAGTTCACTCGGATTAAAACCCAATATATCATTTGATTTTAATCTGACTAAAAAAATCAAAAAAAAAAAAAAAAAATCTATGAGCTGATGAAATTCTTAATTCAAACACAACCACCCTATAACTTATATCAAAAATTCATTTGAGATGCAAAGAATAATGAAGATGAAAAAGTACCTCTTGACTGCAGGCTAGATAATCACATTTTGTTAAAATTTGCATAAAATTTATCTTAAATTTATATTTGCTGGAATATGATACATTTCAATATTACAATAGAACAATGTTCAAAACCAAATTTTTTATCTAAAAATTAAAATGTGTTAGTTTTGAAAATGGCATTTTTTTGGTCCCTTCCAGTCAAGAGTATTTTGGAAACAGTAAAAGATGGCGAAAATTTGTCTACATTAAAGGTGTAGTAAAAAGATGGCACTTCTATTCTTAGGCCATTGATGTATATTTTAATTCTATGATTAGTTCTCCAAAAAAAGTTTGGTTCCATTTAGCCCATTGGTTTCAGAGAGGTTTAATTGTGAAAGTTTACAGAGGACAACAGATGCCAAGTTGCAGCAATACCTCACATGACTGTTGCAACCTTCATCAGAGTTGTGTACCTGATTTGTATCGCACAACTGAATGACTCTCTTTTCAGGGAGGGGGGGGGGGAGTTACTCCCCCCCAAAAGAGGGTCATCAAGGTGTACGACAACTCTGAATGAAGAATATAAAGGTCGTGTGACATATTGCTCTCCCTTGGCATCCGTTGTCTGTAAACTTTTAGATTTTAATCTTCTCCTCTGAAACCACTTGGCAAATTGAAACCGAGCATGGTTTCCTACAAAATTTGTGTTGTTGTTTCAAAAGAGGGTGTTTCCATATTATATATGGATTTTAATTATGTCTCCCCTTCGAACGAAGGGAGATATACATTGTTTTAGTCTGATTTTTTTCTTCTGCTTCTGGTTCTTCTCAGCGAAGCTTGTCCGGACCATATCTTTTTTTTCTTTCCAGATAGGTCAATGATATTTAATATGTGGGTGCATGACCATAAGGCGGTGTGTCGCATACCGTAATGACCTTCGTGGTACCTTCACCTTTGACCTGAAGGTCAAATAATTGTTTTTTAAATAGTATTTTCTTGTCCGGGCCATAACATTTTTGTCTTGAGATAGGTCAATGATATTTGGTATGTGGGTGCATGTCCATAAGGTGGTGTGTCACATACTGTAATGACCTTCATGGGACCTTGACTTTTGATCTTAAGGTCAAATAATTGTTTTTTAAATAGTATTTTCTTGTCCGGGCCATAACATTTTTTGTCTTTCGAGATAGGTCAATGATATTTGGTATGTGGGTGCATGACCATAAGACGGTGTGTTGCGTACCATAATGAACTTCATGGGACCTTTGACCTCGAGGTCAAATAATGTTTTTTTAAATAGTATTTTTGTTTGTTGGGGCCATAACATTTTTGTCTTTCGAGATAGGTCAATGATATTTGGTGTGGGTGTATGACCATAAGGCGGTGTGTCACATACCATAATGACCTTTGTTGGACCTTGACCTTTGACTTCAAGGTCAGATAATTGTTTCTTTGGAGATAGGTCAATGATATTTGATATGTGGGTGCATGACCATAAGACGGTGTCGCGTACCGTAATGACCTTCGTGGAACTTTGACCTCAAGATCAAATGATGTTTTTTTAAATAGTATTTTCTTGTCAGGGCCATACCATATTTGTCTTTCGAGATAGGTGAATGATATTTGATGTATGGGTGCATGACCACAATGCCGTGTGTCGCATACCATAATGACCTTTGTTGGACTTTGACCTCAAGGTCAAATCATTGTTTCTTTCGAGATAGGTCAATAATATTTGGTATGTGGGTGCATGACCATAAGACGGTGTCGCGTACCGTAATGACCTTCGTGGAACTTTGACCTCAAGATCAAATAATGTTTTTTTAAATAGTATTTTCTTGTCAGGGCCATACCATATTTGTCTTTCGAGATAGGTGAATGATATTTGATGTATGGGTGCATGACCACAATGCGGTGTGTCGCATACCATAATGACCTTTGTTGGACTTTGACCTCAAGGTCAAATAATTGTTTCTTTCGAGATAGGTCAATGATATTTGGTATGTGGGTGCATGACCATAAGGCGGTGTGTCGCATACCATAATGACCTTTGTTGGACCTTGACCTTTGATCTCGAGGTCAAATGTTTCTTTCGAGAGGTCAATGATATTTGGTATGTGGGTGCATGACCATAAGGCGGTGTGTCGCGTACCATAATGACCTTCCTGGGACCTTGACCTTTGACTTCAAGGTCAAATAATGGTTTTTTAAATAGTATTTTCTTGTCTGGACCATAACATTTTTGTCTTTCGCGATAGGTTGTTGTACAGATGGCCGCATTAAGGGGAGTCGTAAGTTTTAGGTATCTAAAACAGTTCTTCCTAGTTATTTATTTGTTGCTCATCAATTTTGCATTAGTTGTCACAAATAAAGGAAATCATTTGCTCATCACTTTGTGCCTAGTCTGTAGTACGATTATGGTAAAATTTTATGAAAAATTATGATTACTGAAAAAAATCGCAAATTACTGACATCTCAACTTTTTGTTACTGATTGCACCAAAAAGGGGTTGGCATCTATGTGAAGGTTGTAATGGTCATGTGAGGTATTGCTGCAACTTGGCATCCGTTGTCCTCTGTAAACTTTCACAATTAAACCTCTTTAAAACCACTGGGTTAAATGGAACCAAACTTTTTTTGGAGTACTAATCGTAGAATTAAAAAATACATCAATGGTCTAAGAATAGACCGTGCCATCTCTGAATTAAGGATTTCATGGTATCATACCTAGTTCACTCGGATTAAAACCCAATATATCATTTGATTTTAATCTGACTAAAAAAATCAAAAAAAAAAAAAAAATCTATGAGCTGATGAAATTCTTAATTCAAACACAACCACCCTATAACTTATATCAAAAATTCATTTGAGATACAAAGAATAATGAAGATGAAAAAGTACCTCTTGACTGCAGGCTAGATAATCACATTTTGTTAAAATTTGCATAAAATTTATCTTAAATTTATATTTGCTGGAATATGATACATTTCAATATTACAATAGAACAATGTTAATTTTATGTTCAAAACCAAATTTTTTATCTAAAAATTAAAATGTGTTAAAGTTTTGAAAATGGCATTTTTTTGGTCCCTTCCAGTCAAGAGTATTTTGGAAACAGTAAAAGATAGCGTAAATTTGTCTACATTAAAGGTGTAGTAAAAAGATGGCACTTCTATTCTTAGGCCATTGATGTATATTTTAATTCTATGATTAGTTCTCCAAAAAAAGTTTGGTTCCATTTAGCCCATTGGTTTCAGAGAGGTTTAATTGTGAAAGTTTACAGAGGACAACAGATGCCAAGTTGCAGCAATACCTCACATGACTGTTGCAACCTTCATCAGAGTTGTGTACTTGATTTGTATCACACAACTGAATGACTCTCTTTTCAGGGAGGGGGGGGGGGAGTTACTCTCCCCAAAAGGAGGGTCATCAAGGTGTACGACAACTCTGAATGAAGAATATAAAGGTCGTGTGACATATTGCTCTCCCTTGGCATCCGTTGTCTGTAAACTTTTAGATTTTAATCTTCTCCTCTGAAACCACTTGGCAAATTGAAACCGAGCATGGTTTCCTACAAAATTTGTGTTGTTGTTTCAAAAGAGGGTGTTTCCATATTATATATGGATTTTAATTATGTCTCTCCTTCGAACGAAGGGAGATATACATTGTTTTAGTCTGATTTTTTTCTTCTGCTTCTGCTTCTTCTCAGCGAAGCTTGTCCGGACCATATCTTTTTTGTCTTTCCAGATAGGTCAATGATATTTAATATGTGGGTGCATGACCATAAGGCGGTGTGTCGCATATCGTAATGACCTTCGTGGTACCTTCACCTTTGACCTGAAGGTCAAATAATTGTTTTTTAAATAGTATTTTCTTGTCCGGGCCATAACATTTTTTGTCTTTCGAGATAGGTCAATGATATTTGGTATGTGGGTGCATGACCATAAGACGGTGTGTCGCGTACCATAATGACCTTCATGGGACCTTGACCTTTGACCTCAAGGTTAAATAATGTTTTTTTAAATAGTATTTTTGTTTGTTGGGGCCATAACATTTTTGTCTTTCGAGATAGGTCAATGATATTTGGTGTGTGGGTGTATGACCATAAGGTGGTGTGTCACATACCATAATGAACTTTGTTGGACCTTGACCTTTGACTTCAAGGTCAGATAATTGTTTCTTTGGAGATAGGTCAATGATATTTGGTATGTGGGTGCATGACCATAAGACGGTGTCGCGTACCGTAATGACCTTTGTGGAACTTTGACCTCAAGATCAAATGATGTTTTTTTAAATAGTATTTTCTTGTCCGGGCCATAACATATTTGTCTTTCGAGATAGGTGAATGATATTTGATGTGTGGGTGCATGACCACAATGCGGTGTGTCGCATACCATAATGACCTTTGTTGGACCTTGACCTTTGATCTCGAGGTCAAATAATTGTTTCTTTCGAGAGGTCAATGATATTTGGTATGTGGGTGCATGACCATAAGGCGGTGTGTCGCGTACCATAATGACCTTTCTGGGACCTTGACCTTTGATTTCAAGGTGAAATAATGGTTTTTTAAATAGTGTTTTCTTGTCTGGACCATAACATTTTTGTCTTTCGAGATAGGTTGTTGTACAGATGGCCGCATTAAGGGGAGTCGTGTAAGTTTTAGGTATCTAAAACAGTTCTTCCTAGTTATTTATTTGTTGCTCATCAATTTTGCATTAGTTGTCACAAATAAAGGAAATCATTTGCTCATCACTTTGTGCCTAGTCTGTAGTACGATTATGGTAAAATTTTATGAAAAATTATGATTACTGAAAAAAATCGCAAATTACTGACATCTCAACTTTTTGTTACTGATTGCACCAAAAAGGGGTTGGCATCTATGTGAAGGTTGTAATGGTCATGTGAGGTATTGCTGCAACTTGGCATCCGTTGTCCTCTGTAAACTTTCACAATTAAACCTCTTTAAAACCACTGGGTTAAATGGAACCCAACTTTTTTTGGAGTACTAATCGTAGAATTAAAAAATACATCAATGGTCTAAGAATAGACAGTGCCATCTCTGAATTAAGGATTTCATGGTATCATACCTAGTTCACTCGGATTAAAACCCAATATATCATTTGATTTTAATCTGACTAAAAAAATCAACAAAAAAAAAAAAAAATCTATGAGCTGATGAAATTCTTAATTCAAACACAACCACCCTATAACTTATATCAAAAATTCATTTGAGATGCAAAGAATAATGAAGATGAAAAAGTACCTCTTGACTGCAGGCTAGATAATCACATTTTGTTAAAATTTGCATAAAATTTATCTTAAATTTATATTTGCTGGAATATGATACATTTCAATATTACAATAGAACAATGTTCAAAACCAAATTTTTTATCTAAAAATTAAAATGTGTTAGTTTTGAAAATGGCATTTTTTTGGTCCCTTCCAGTCAAGAGTATTTTGGAAACAGTAAAAGATGGCGAAAATTTGTCTACATTAAAGGTGTAGTAAAAAGATGGCACTTCTATTCTTAGGCCATTGATGTATATTTTAATTCTATGATTAGTTCTCCAAAAAAAGTTTGGTTCCATTTAGCCCATTGGTTTCAGAGAGGTTTAATTGTGAAAGTTTACAGAGGACAACAGATGCCAAGTTGCAGCAATACCTCACATGACTGTTGCAACCTTCATCAGAGTTGTGTACCTGATTTGTATCGCACAACTGAATGACTCTCTTTTCAGGGAGGGGGGGGGGAGTTACTCCCCCCCAAAAGAGGGTCATCAAGGTGTACGACAACTCTGAATGAAGAATATAAAGGTCGTGTGACATATTGCTCTCCCTTGGCATCCGTTGTCTGTAAACTTTTAGATTTTAATCTTCTCCTCTGAAACCACTTGGCAAATTGAAACCGAGCATGGTTTCCTACAAAATTTGTGTTGTTGTTTCAAAAGAGGGTGTTTCCATATTATATATGGATTTTAATTATGTCTCCCCTTCGAACGAAGGGAGATATACATTGTTTTAGTCTGATTTTTTTCTTCTGCTTCTGGTTCTTCTCAGCGAAGCTTGTCCGGACCATATCTTTTTTTTCTTTCCAGATAGGTCAATGATATTTAATATGTGGGTGCATGACCATAAGGCGGTGTGTCGCATACCGTAATGACCTTCGTGGTACCTTCACCTTTGACCTGAAGGTCAAATAATTGTTTTTTAAATAGTATTTTCTTGTCCGGGCCATAACATTTTTGTCTTGAGATAGGTCAATGATATTTGGTATGTGGGTGCATGTCCATAAGGTGGTGTGTCACATACTGTAATGACCTTCATGGGACCTTGACTTTTGATCTTAAGGTCAAATAATTGTTTTTTAAATAGTATTTTCTTGTCCGGGCCATAACATTTTTTGTCTTTCGAGATAGGTCAATGATATTTGGTATGTGGGTGCATGACCATAAGACGGTGTGTTGCGTACCATAATGAACTTCATGGGACCTTTGACCTCGAGGTCAAATAATGTTTTTTTAAATAGTATTTTTGTTTGTTGGGGCCATAACATTTTTGTCTTTCGAGATAGGTCAATGATATTTGGTGTGGGTGTATGACCATAAGGCGGTGTGTCACATACCATAATGACCTTTGTTGGACCTTGACCTTTGACTTCAAGGTCAGATAATTGTTTCTTTGGAGATAGGTCAATGATATTTGATATGTGGGTGCATGACCATAAGACGGTGTCGCGTACCGTAATGACCTTCGTGGAACTTTGACCTCAAGATCAAATGATGTTTTTTTAAATAGTATTTTCTTGTCAGGGCCATACCATATTTGTCTTTCGAGATAGGTGAATGATATTTGATGTATGGGTGCATGACCACAATGCCGTGTGTCGCATACCATAATGACCTTTGTTGGACTTTGACCTCAAGGTCAAATCATTGTTTCTTTCGAGATAGGTCAATAATATTTGGTATGTGGGTGCATGACCATAAGACGGTGTCGCGTACCGTAATGACCTTCGTGGAACTTTGACCTCAAGATCAAATAATGTTTTTTTAAATAGTATTTTCTTGTCAGGGCCATACCATATTTGTCTTTCGAGATAGGTGAATGATATTTGATGTATGGGTGCATGACCACAATGCGGTGTGTCGCATACCATAATGACCTTTGTTGGACTTTGACCTCAAGGTCAAATAATTGTTTCTTTCGAGATAGGTCAATGATATTTGGTATGTGGGTGCATGACCATAAGGCGGTGTGTCGCATACCATAATGACCTTTGTTGGACCTTGACCTTTGATCTCGAGGTCAAATGTTTCTTTCGAGAGGTCAATGATATTTGGTATGTGGGTGCATGACCATAAGGCGGTGTGTCGCGTACCATAATGACCTTCCTGGGACCTTGACCTTTGACTTCAAGGTCAAATAATGGTTTTTTAAATAGTATTTTCTTGTCTGGACCATAACATTTTTGTCTTTCGCGATAGGTTGTTGTACAGATGGCCGCATTAAGGGGAGTCGTAAGTTTTAGGTATCTAAAACAGTTCTTCCTAGTTATTTATTTGTTGCTCATCAATTTTGCATTAGTTGTCACAAATAAAGGAAATCATTTGCTCATCACTTTGTGCCTAGTCTGTAGTACGATTATGGTAAAATTTTATGAAAAATTATGATTACTGAAAAAAATCGCAAATTACTGACATCTCAACTTTTTGTTACTGATTGCACCAAAAAGGGGTTGGCATCTATGTGAAGGTTGTAATGGTCATGTGAGGTATTGCTGCAACTTGGCATCCGTTGTCCTCTGTAAACTTTCACAATTAAACCTCTTTAAAACCACTGGGTTAAATGGAACCAAACTTTTTTTGGAGTACTAATCGTAGAATTAAAAAATACATCAATGGTCTAAGAATAGACCGTGCCATCTCTGAATTAAGGATTTCATGGTATCATACCTAGTTCACTCGGATTAAAACCCAATATATCATTTGATTTTAATCTGACTAAAAAAATCAAAAAAAAAAAAAAAATCTATGAGCTGATGAAATTCTTAATTCAAACACAACCACCCTATAACTTATATCAAAAATTCATTTGAGATACAAAGAATAATGAAGATGAAAAAGTACCTCTTGACTGCAGGCTAGATAATCACATTTTGTTAAAATTTGCATAAAATTTATCTTAAATTTATATTTGCTGGAATATGATACATTTCAATATTACAATAGAACAATGTTAATTTTATGTTCAAAACCAATTTTTTTATCTAAAAATTAAAATGTGTTAAAGTTTTGAAAATGGCATTTTTTTGGTCCCTTCCAGTCAAGAGTATTTTGGAAACGGTAAAAGATAGCGTAAATTTGTCTACATTAAAGGTGTAGTAAAAAGATGGCACTTCTATTCTTAGGCCATTGATGTATATTTTAATTCTATGATTAGTTCTCCAAAAAAAGTTTGGTTCCATTTAGCCCATTGGTTTCAGAGAGGTTTAATTGTGAAAGTTTACAGAGGACAACAGATGCCAAGTTGCAGCAATACCTCACATGACTGTTGCAACCTTCATCAGAGTTGTGTACCTGATTTGTATCACACAACTGAATGACTCTCTTTTCAGGGAGGGGGGGGGGGGAGAGTTACTCCCCCCAAAAGGAGGGTCATCAAGGTGTACGACAACTCTGAATGAAGAATATAAAGGTCGTGTGACATATTGCTCTCCCTTGGCATCCGTTGTCTGTAAACTTTTAGATTTTAATCTTCTCCTCTGAAACCACTTGGCAAATTGAAACCGAGCATGGTTTCCTACAAAATTTGTGTTGTTGTTTCAAAAGAGGGTGTTTCCATATTATATATGGATTTTAATTATGTCTCCCCTTCGAACGAAGGGAGATATACATTGTTTTAGTCTGATTTTTTTCTTCTGCTTCTGCTTCTTCTCAGCGAAGCTTGTCCGGACCATATCTTTTTTGTCTTTCCAGATAGGTCAATGATATTTAATATGTGGGTGCATGACCATAAGGCGGTGTGTCGCATATCGTAATGACCTTCGTGGTACCTTCACCTTTGACCTGAAGGTCAAATAATTGTTTTTTAAATAGTATTTTCTTGTCGGGCCATAACATTTTTTGTCTTTCGAGATAGGTCAATGATATTTGGTATGTGGGTGCATGACCATAAGACGGTGTGTCGCGTACCATAATGACCTTCATGGGACCTTGACCTTTGACCTCAAGGTTAAATAATGTTTTTTTAAATAGTATTTTTGTTTGTTGGGGCCATAACATTTTTGTCTTTCGAGATAGGTCAATGATATTTGGTGTGTGGGTGTATGACCATAAGGTGGTGTGTCACATACCATAATGAACTTTGTTGGACCTTGACCTTTGACTTCAAGGTCAGATAATTGTTTCTTTGGAGATAGGTCAATGATATTTGGTATGTGGGTGCATGACCATAAGACGGTGTCGCGTACCGTAATGACCTTCGTGGAACTTTGACCTCAAGATCAAATGATGTTTTTTTAAATAGTATTTTCTTGTCCGGGCCATAACATATTTGTCTTTCGAGATAGGTGAATGATATTTGATGTGTGGGTGCATGACCACAATGCGGTGTGTCGCATACCATAATGACCTTTGTTGGACTTTGACCTCAAGGTCAAATAATTGTTTCTTTCGAGATAGGTCAATGATATTTGGTATGTGGGTGCATGACCATAAGGCGGTGTGTCGCATACCATAATGACCTTTGTTGGACCTTGACCTTTGATCTCGAGGTCAAATAATTGTTTCTTTCGAGAGGTCAATGATATTTGGTATGTGGGTGCATGACCATAAGGCGGTGTGTCGCGTACCATAATGACCTTTCTGGGACCTTGACCTTTGATTTCAAGGTGAAATAATGGTTTTTTAAATAGTGTTTTCTTGTCTGGACCATAACATTTTTGTCTTTCGAGATAGGTTGTTGTACAGATGGCCGCATTAAGGGGAGTCGTGTAAGTTTTAGGTATCTAAAACAGTTCTTCCTAGTTATTTATTTGTTGCTCATCAATTTTGCATTAGTTGTCACAAATAAAGGAAATCATTTGCTCATCACTTTGTGCCTAGTCTGTAGTACGATTATGGTAAAATTTTATGAAAAATTATGATTACTGAAAAAAATCGCAAATTACTGACATCTCAACTTTTTGTTACTGATTGCACCAAAAAGGGGTTGGCATCTATGTGAAGGTTGTAATGGTCATGTGAGGTATTGCTGCAACTTGGCATCCGTTGTCCTCTGTAAACTTTCACAATTAAACCTCTTTAAAACCACTGGGTTAAATGGAACCCAACTTTTTTTGGAGTACTAATCGTAGAATTAAAAAATACATCAATGGTCTAAGAATAGACAGTGCCATCTCTGAATTAAGGATTTCATGGTATCATACCTAGTTCACTCGGATTAAAACCCAATATATCATTTGATTTTAATCTGACTAAAAAAATCAAAAAAAAAAAAAAAAAATCTATGAGCTGATGAAATTCTTAATTCAAACACAACCACCCTATAACTTATATCAAAAATTCATTTGAGATGCAAAGAATAATGAAGATGAAAAAGTACCTCTTGACTGCAGGCTAGATAATCACATTTTGTTAAAATTTGCATAAAATTTATCTTAAATTTATATTTGCTGGAATATGATACATTTCAATATTACAATAGAACAATGTTCAAAACCAAATTTTTTATCTAAAAATTAAAATGTGTTAAAGTTTTGAAAATGGCATTTTTTTGGTCCCTTCCAGTCAAGAGTATTTTGGAAACAGTAAAAGATAGCGTAAAT
This sequence comes from Bathymodiolus septemdierum, assembly GCA_963383655.1. Classification (NCBI taxonomy): domain Eukaryota; kingdom Metazoa; phylum Mollusca; class Bivalvia; order Mytilida; family Modiolidae; genus Bathymodiolus; species Bathymodiolus septemdierum. Next base: position 3,528,194 of record OY726528.1, read on the forward strand.
TTGTCTACATTAAAGGTGTAGTAAAAACATGGCACTTCTATTCTTAGGCCATTGATGTATATTTTAATTCGATGATTAGTTCTCCAAAAAAAGTTTGGTTCCATTTAGCCCATTGGTTTCAGAGAGGTTTAATTGTGAAAGTTTACAGAGGACAACAGATGCCAAGTTGCAGCAATACCTCACATGACTGTTGCAACCTTCATCAGAGTTGTGTACCTGATGTGTATCACACAACTGAATGACTTTTCAGGGAGGGGGGGGGGGGGGGGGGAGTTACTCCCCCCCAAAAGAGGGTCATCAAGGTGTACGACAACTCTGAATGAAGAATATAAAGGTCGTGTGACATATTGCTCTCCCTTGGCATCCGTTGTCTGTAAACTTTTAGATTTTAATCTTCTCCTCTGAAACCACTTGGCAAATAGAAACCGAGCATGGTTTCCTACAAAATTTGTGTTGCTGTTTCAAAAGAGGGTGTTTCCATATTATATATGGATTTTAATTATGTCTCCCCTTCGAACGAAGGGAGATATACATTGTTTTAGTCTGATTTTTTTCTTCTGCTTCTTCTCAGCGAAGCTTGTCCGGACCATATCTTTTTTGTCTTTCCAGATAGGTCAATGATATTTAATATGTGGGTGCATGACCATAAGGCGGTGTGTCGCATACCGTAATGACCTTCGTGGTACCTTCACCTTTGACATGAAGGTCAAATAATTGTTTTTTAAATAGTATTTTCTTGTCCGGGCCATAACATTTTTGTCTTGAGATAGGTCAATGATATTTGGTATGTGGGTGTATGACCATAAGGCGGTGTGTCGCGTACCATAATGACCTTCATGGGACTTTGACCTCAAGGTCAAATAATTGTTTTTCGAGATAGGTCAATGATATTTGGTATGTGGGTGCATGTCCATAAGGTGGTGTGTCACATACCGTAATGACCTTCGTTGGACCTTGACCTTTGATCTTAAGGTCAAATAATTGTTTTTTAAATAGTATTTTCTTGTCCGGGCCATAACATTTTTTGTCTTTCGAGATAGGTCAATGATATTTGGTATGTGGGTGCATGACCATAAGACGGTGTGTCGCGTACCATAATGACCTTCATGGGACTTTGACCTCAAGGTCAAATAATGTTTTTTTAAATCTTATTTTTGTTTGTTGGGGCCATAACATTTTTGTCTTTCGAGATAGGTCAATGATATTTGGTGTGTGGGTGTATGACCATAAGGCGGTGTGTCACATACCATAATGACCTTTGTTGGACCTTGACCTTTGACTTCAAGGTCAGATAATTGTTTCTTTGGAGATAGGTCAATGATATTTGGTATGTGGGTGCATGACCATAAGACGGTGTCGCGTACCGTAATGACCTTTGTGGAACTTTGACCTCAAGATCAAATGATGTTTTTTTAAATAGTATTTTCTTGTCCGGGCCATAACATATTTGTCTTTCGAGATAGGTGAATGATATTTGATGTGTGGGTGCATGACCACAATGCGGTGTGTCGCATACCATAATGACCTTTGTTGGACTTTGACCTCAAGGTCAAATAATTGTTTCTTTCGAGATAGGTCAATGATATTTGGTATGTGGGTGCATGACCATAAGGCGGTGTGTCGCATACCATAATGACCTTTGTTGGACCTTGACCTTTGATCTCGAGGTCAAATGTTTCTTTCGAGAGGTCAATGATATTTGGTATGTGGGTGCATGACCATAAGGCGGTGTGTCGCGTACCATAATGACCTTCCTGGGACCTTGACCTTTGACTTCAAGGTCAAATAATGGTTTTTTAAATAGTATTTTCTTGTCTGGACCATAACATTTTTGTCTTTCGCGATAGGTTGTTGTACAGATGGCCGCATTAAGGGGAGTCGTAAGTTTTAGGTATCTAAAACAGTTCTTCCTAGTTATTTATTTGTTGCTCATCAATTTTGCATTAGTTGTCACAAATAAAGGAAATCATTTGCTCATCACTTTGTGCCTAGTCTGTAGTACGATTATGGTAAAATTTTATGAAAAATTATGATTACTGAAAAAAATCGCAAATTACTGACATCTCAACTTTTTGTTACTGATTGCACCAAAAAGGGGTTGGCATCTATGTGAAGGTTGTAATGGTCATGTGAGGTATTGCTGCAACTTGGCATCCGTTGTCCTCTGTAAACTTTCACAATTAAACCTCTTTAAAACCACTGGGTTAAATGGAACCAAACTTTTTTTGGAGTACTAATCGTAGAATTAAAAAATACATCAATGGTCTAAGAATAGACCGTGCCATCTCTGAATTAAGGATTTCATGGTATCATACCTAGTTCACTCGGATTAAAACCCAATATATCATTTGATTTTAATCTGACTAAAAAAATCAAAAAAAAAAAAAAAATCTATGAGCTGATGAAATTCTTAATTCAAACACAACCACCCTATAACTTATATCAAAAATTCATTTGAGATACAAAGAATAATGAAGATGAAAAAGTACCTCTTGACTGCAGGCTAGATAATCACATTTTGTTAAAATTTGCATAAAATTTATCTTAAATTTATATTTGCTGGAATATGATACATTTCAATATTACAATAGAACAATGTTAATTTTATGTTCAAAACCAATTTTTTTATCTAAAAATTAAAATGTGTTAAAGTTTTGAAAATGGCATTTTTTTGGTCCCTTCCAGTCAAGAGTATTTTGGAAACGGTAAAAGATAGCGTAAATTTGTCTACATTAAAGGTGTAGTAAAAAGATGGCACTTCTATTCTTAGGCCATTGATGTATATTTTAATTCTATGATTAGTTCTCCAAAAAAAGTTTGGTTCCATTTAGCCCATTGGTTTCAGAGAGGTTTAATTGTGAAAGTTTACAGAGGACAACAGATGCCAAGTTGCAGCAATACCTCACATGACTGTTGCAACCTTCATCAGAGTTGTGTACCTGATTTGTATCACACAACTGAATGACTCTCTTTTCAGGGAGGGGGGGGGGGGGGAGAGTTACTCCCCCCAAAAGGAGGGTCATCAAGGTGTACGACAACTCTGAATGAAGAATATAAAGGTCGTGTGACATATTGCTCTCCCTTGGCATCCGTTGTCTGTAAACTTTTAGATTTTAATCTTCTCCTCTGAAACCACTTGGCAAATTGAAACCGAGCATGGTTTCCTACAAAATTTGTGTTGTTGTTTCAAAAGAGGGTGTTTCCATATTATATATGGATTTTAATTATGTCTCCCCTTCGAACGAAGGGAGATATACATTGTTTTAGTCTGATTTTTTTCTTCTGCTTCTGCTTCTTCTCAGCGAAGCTTGTCCGGACCATATCTTTTTTGTCTTTCCAGATAGGTCAATGATATTTAATATGTGGGTGCATGACCATAAGGCGGTGTGTCGCATATCGTAATGACCTTCGTGGTACCTTCACCTTTGACCTGAAGGTCAAATAATTGTTTTTTAAATAGTATTTTCTTGTCGGGCCATAACATTTTTTGTCTTTCGAGATAGGTCAATGATATTTGGTATGTGGGTGCATGACCATAAGACGGTGTGTCGCGTACCATAATGACCTTCATGGGACCTTGACCTTTGACCTCAAGGTTAAATAATGTTTTTTTAAATAGTATTTTTGTTTGTTGGGGCCATAACATTTTTGTCTTTCGAGATAGGTCAATGATATTTGGTGTGTGGGTGTATGACCATAAGGTGGTGTGTCACATACCATAATGAACTTTGTTGGACCTTGACCTTTGACTTCAAGGTCAGATAATTGTTTCTTTGGAGATAGGTCAATGATATTTGGTATGTGGGTGCATGACCATAAGACGGTGTCGCGTACCGTAATGACCTTCGTGGAACTTTGACCTCAAGATCAAATGATGTTTTTTTAAATAGTATTTTCTTGTCCGGGCCATAACATATTTGTCTTTCGAGATAGGTGAATGATATTTGATGTGTGGGTGCATGACCACAATGCGGTGTGTCGCATACCATAATGACCTTTGTTGGACTTTGACCTCAAGGTCAAATAATTGTTTCTTTCGAGATAGGTCAATGATATTTGGTATGTGGGTGCATGACCATAAGGCGGTGTGTCGCATACCATAATGACCTTTGTTGGACCTTGACCTTTGATCTCGAGGTCAAATAATTGTTTCTTTCGAGAGGTCAATGATATTTGGTATGTGGGTGCATGACCATAAGGCGGTGTGTCGCGTACCATAATGACCTTTCTGGGACCTTGACCTTTGATTTCAAGGTGAAATAATGGTTTTTTAAATAGTGTTTTCTTGTCTGGACCATAACATTTTTGTCTTTCGAGATAGGTTGTTGTACAGATGGCCGCATTAAGGGGAGTCGTGTAAGTTTTAGGTATCTAAAACAGTTCTTCCTAGTTATTTATTTGTTGCTCATCAATTTTGCATTAGTTGTCACAAATAAAGGAAATCATTTGCTCATCACTTTGTGCCTAGTCTGTAGTACGATTATGGTAAAATTTTATGAAAAATTATGATTACTGAAAAAAATCGCAAATTACTGACATCTCAACTTTTTGTTACTGATTGCACCAAAAAGGGGTTGGCATCTATGTGAAGGTTGTAATGGTCATGTGAGGTATTGCTGCAACTTGGCATCCGTTGTCCTCTGTAAACTTTCACAATTAAACCTCTTTAAAACCACTGGGTTAAATGGAACCAAACTTTTTTTGGAGTACTAATCGTAGAATTAAAAAATACATCAATGGTCTAAGAATAGACAGTGCCATCTCTGAATTAAGGATTTCATGGTATCATACCTAGTTCACTCGGATTAAAACCCAATATATCATTTGATTTTAATCTGACTAAAAAAATCCAAAAAAAAAAAAAAAAATCTATGAGCTGATGAAATTCTTAATTCAAACACAACCACCCTATAACTTATATCAAAAATTCATTTGAGATGCAAAGAATAATGAAGATGAAAAAGTACCTCTTGACTGCAGGCTAGATAATCACATTTTGTTAAAATTTGCATAAAATTTATCTTAAATTTATATTTGCTGGAATATGATACATTTCAATATTACAATAGAACAATGTTCAAAACCAAATTTTTTATCTAAAAATTAAAATGTGTTAAAGTTTTGAAAATGGCATTTTTTTGGTCCCTTCCAGTCAAGAGTATTTTGGAAACAGTAAAAGATAGCGTAAATTTGTCTACATTAAAGGTGTAGTAAAAACATGGCACTTCTATTCTTAGGCCATTGATGTATATTTTAATTCGATGATTAGTTCTCCAAAAAAAGTTTGGTTCCATTTAGCCCATTGGTTTCAGAGAGGTTTAATTGTGAAAGTTTACAGAGGACAACAGATGCCAAGTTGCAGCAATACCTCACATGACTGTTGCAACCTTCATCAGAGTTGTGTACCTGATGTGTATCACACAACTGAATGACTTTTCAGGGAGGGGGGGGGGGGGGAGTTACTCCCCCCCAAAAGAGGGTCATCAAGGTGTACGACAACTCTGAATGAAGAATATAAAGGTCGTGTGACATATTGCTCTCCCTTGGCATCCGTTGTCTGTAAACTTTTAGATTTTAATCTTCTCCTCTGAAACCACTTGGCAAATAGAAACCGAGCATGGTTTCCTACAAAATTTGTGTTGCTGTTTCAAAAGAGGGTGTTTCCATATTATATATGGATTTTAATTATGTCTCCCCTTCGAACGAAGGGAGATATACATTGTTTTAGTCTGATTTTTTTCTTCTGCTTCTTCTCAGCGAAGCTTGTCCGGACCATATCTTTTTTGTCTTTCCAGATAGGTCAATGATATTTAATATGTGGGTGCATGACCATAAGGCGGTGTGTCGCATACCGTAATGACCTTCGTGGTACCTTCACCTTTGACCTGAAGGTCAAATAATTGTTTTTTAAATAGTATTTTCTTGTCCGGGCCATAACATTTTTGTCTTGAGATAGGTCAATGATATTTGGTATGTGGGTGTATGACCATAAGGCGGTGTGTCGCGTACCATAATGACCTTCATGGGACTTTGACCTCAAGGTCAAATAATTGTTTTTCGAGATAGGTCAATGATATTTGGTATGTGGGTGCATGTCCATAAGGTGGTGTGTCACATACCGTAATGACCTTCGTTGGACCTTGACCTTTGATCTTAAGGTCAAATAATTGTTTTTTAAATAGTATTTTCTTGTCCGGGCCATAACATTTTTTGTCTTTCGAGATAGGTCAATGATATTTGGTATGTGGGTGCATGACCATAAGACGGTGTGTCGCGTACCATAATGACCTTCATGGGACTTTGACCTCAAGGTCAAATAATGTTTTTTTAAATCTTATTTTTGTTTGTTGGGGCCATAACATTTTTGTCTTTCGAGATAGGTCAATGATATTTGGTGTGTGGGTGTATGACCATAAGGCGGTGTGTCACATACCATAATGACCTTTGTTGGACCTTGACCTTTGACTTCAAGGTCAGATAATTGTTTCTTTGGAGATAGGTCAATGATATTTGGTATGTGGGTGCATGACCATAAGACGGTGTCGCGTACCGTAATGACCTTTGTGGAACTTTGACCTCAAGATCAAATGATGTTTTTTTAAATAGTATTTTCTTGTCCGGGCCATAACATATTTGTCTTTCGAGATAGGTGAATGATATTTGATGTGTGGGTGCATGACCACAATGCGGTGTGTCGCATACCATAATGACCTTTGTTGGACTTTGACCTCAAGGTCAAATAATTGTTTCTTTCGAGATAGGTCAATGATATTTGGTATGTGGGTGCATGACCATAAGGCGGTGTGTCGCATACCATAATGACCTTTGTTGGACCTTGACCTTTGATCTCGAGGTCAAATAATTGTTTCTTTCGAGAGGTCAATGATATTTGGTATGTGGGTGCATGACCATAAGGCGGTGTGTCGCGTACCATAATGACCTTTCTGGGACCTTGACCTTTGATTTCAAGGTGAAATAATGGTTTTTTAAATAGTGTTTTCTTGTCTGGACCATAACATATTTGTCTTTCGAGATAGGTGAATGATATTTGATGTGTGGGTGCATGACCACAATGCGGTGTGTCGCATACCATAATGACCTTTGTTGGACTTTGACCTCAAGGTCAAATAATTGTTTCTTTCGAGATAGGTCAATGATATTTGGTATGTGGGTGCATGACCATAAGGCGGTGTGTCGCATACCATAATGACCTTTGTTGGACATTGAGGAGGGTCATCTAGGTGTATGACAACTCTGAATGAAGAATATAAAGGTCATGTGACGTATTGCTCTCACTTTGCATCCGTTGTCTAAACTTTTAGATTTTAATCTTCTCATCTGAAACCACTTGGCAAATTGAAACCGAACATGGTATGAATGTTCATTGAATGGTTTCCTACAAAACGTGTGTTGTTGTTTCAAAATAGGGTGTTAGTTTAAATTTGGCGCCAAATTGATATCCGATAATTTTTACGTGTCTGTTCCGGAGTGATTCTTGTTCTTATATTTCAAATATTGATATTTCCATTCATTAAAGCATTTCTGAGATTGCAACTTTAATTTAGTCAATGTCCTTGAACTTCATCAAAGCATGGATGAACGATAAATGATATCAATAAAAGAGTTTTGATCTGGCATTTCACTTTAGTTTTAATCAAAATAAATTATGGACAAATTGGAGATCAAACAGGGCTCTTTTATACAAACCCAGTATTTTATACCAGTGGAAATAGATATGTCTGTCATACCGGCACATTTGGGAATCTATGATTTTTTCACTTGTCCCATCGGACAACCGTAATACAAGATCTACTTGTCCGACGTTAGTTTTCACTGGTATCGGACAAACGTTAGTTGAGGCCTGTAAACCTTTAGATTTTACTCTTTTCTGAAACCACTTGGCAAATTGAAACCGAACATGGTATGAATGTTCATTGAATGGTTTCCTACAAATCTTGCATTGTTGATTAAAGGTACACAAGAGCTTCAAAAGTTTCAAAGATTGTCCATATTATATATGGGTTTTAATTATTTATAGTTCATTTGCTTTTTTTTAAAAGGAGAGGTCAAAACAGGGGGGAATTACCACTTTTAACAATATTTCAGTTATACTATGGCGATCCGTTTTATTGGGGGAGTAAGCCGAGAAAACTGCCGCAAGTCTCACAAACTTTATCCCATAATGTTGAATCGAGCAATAAAGGTGTTTTAATTGCTGATATTAACATAAATTTCAATAACATAACCCCGATAGAATCCCGGGGTATAGAAATAGGATCTAGTTTCTCCCCTGTGGGGTACAACTCCAAAAAAAAGGGAGTGGGCCTTTTGTCACATGTATCCTATGCTGTAGGGTGTTTTAATTAAGGATTTCATGGTATCATACCAAGTTCACTTAGATTAAAATCCGATATATCATTTGATTTTAATCTGACTTAAAAAAAAAAAAAAAAAAAAAAAAAAATCTATGAGCTGATGAAATTCTTAATTCAAACACCCTACAACATCAGTAGAAATATAAAGTACCTCTTGACTGCAGGCTAGATACTGTTTCTTGCTCATTTTATGATAAGAATTATGTTTATTATTGAAGACCCTACTCAGGGGTTTCAAAGTGGACCGGTACCCGGTACTTTTACCCGTCTGAGATCGTGTATAGTACCGGCAGAAATTACTGAACCCCCCAAAAATTAGCGGTGGTGAAAACCACAAGTACGATGGTTGATAGGCTTGTATAATATTTTTCATAAAAAATTAATGATCACGTCAATTGCTGAATTATCGCATTCAAATCGAACAACTGCGTCACGACCAAGTTGATGGGATATTCCCTGTTTTATAAATAACTTTACCTTAGAATCGTAAATAGCAGTTTTCGCATGCGGTAAATAGATATGTTTTCGCCCCAATATCTTTTCATCCTTGTGTAAAACTCGGACCGGAACAAAGCTGACATCATTTCAAAATAAAAAAATGACCGATTACAAATTATGTTCAAACACAATTTAGTGTAATCTTCAGTAATGCAAGTATGATCATTATGTATTATGAATATATGACTACACAATATTTTGTGCGATTTGTTTTATCCATTTAAAACCCAGGTTCGAATCATTCTGGGGCGTACTGTCTTGTTGCTTAACTCCGTCCATATTGCTTAACTTCCGGTATCCAAAAATAAAACCTATGGTTAATTTATTTACATATTTTGACGGGGCCCTACCGCGGTTGTTCACAGAAATGAAAGTGTGCTGAAAAACATTTTTAAAAGGGGGTACAAGGAGATAAGGGATAGAAAATTACTAGAAATCTTGAAAAAGGATTTGACATGGCTCAAATACGAATTACATTGTAATGTCAAAACGCCGGCCCCACTTTTTTTTCCAAAATAATTTAACTTTTGTGATTCAAATATTAATAAATGTCTTCCCGCGAATCGTTTTCGTTCGAACATTTTTTTTGCACATAAGTCGTGAAAGTAACAATATATATATTGTTTTTGTTTAATTATATTTGTATTGATCTATTAAAATTATAAATTTTATTAAAGATTGATGATTGCAAATTAAATTTATGTTTCATTAATTATGACACTTATATGTCTTGATCCGTCCGTGCCAATGGTCTTTGATGAGTTTAATTACTGGTAATAAAGTAAAAAAAACACACAAGCCAAGGTATTGTGAAAAAGAAAAGGACAAAGTCAACAAAAGAATTTTGAGAAGTTTAAGCTTTGATAACAATGGCTTGGTCAAGCCTAGCTGCGTAACCATAGCTCTTTATGGTCTTTTTGGTTTTTTTTAAGATATGGCGGACTATCTATGAATAATCTTGGCTGAAGTCTGTAAACTGAAATATTCAATAAAGAAATTGGAGGAAAAAATCCAGGCATTATGCATGGTCTTCACTCTTGGTGAAATCTGAACTCTAAAGTTAATGTGATTTTTCTTTCAAAAACACTTGATGTTTTGCAGTCGCTGAAGTACATTTTTTGGTCCACAAAATGCTAGATTTCAGGAGCTTCCGTTCCCCTGGACCTCTTACGACCCTCAGCCTAATTTTTTAGGTACCTCCTAAAATTTAAGAAGTACCTCCTATTATAAAAAACTTTGAAACCCCTGCCCTACTTTGATTGTTAGATGTAGAACAGCATTTAAAGAGCTCTTCCTTTACTTTAATATGTGTCTGAAGTGTAAAGTGGGCTAGCTTCATGTTCATTTACATTCATATCCTTTCTTACTAATATGTATCCTAGAAGGGAGACATGAAATATTCACAAATTGAGAAGCCATGACAAAGATATATTTGAAGAAGGACAATATTTGTAGTAGTATCATATCTGCGAAACAAATTGTGCACAATAAATACTGCATAAGATGGACTGGGCTGTGATAAAAAAGAATTGGATGTTACTGGATTTTGTTGGCAATACACTAATTCTAGATTTTAGTATATCACCCTAAAAAAAGGACCCAAGCAAACATTCTATGGAGCCTAGATTGACTCATTTTATGAGAATGTCTGGTTAGAGATTGGATGAGATACATGAAGGATACGAAATGTTCAAGGTTGTGAAATAATGTGGTGTTTTTGGATTTGTGCAGTGATCACAAAGGAGACAGTCAGAGAGAACAACAAGAATGGTTGTGAGTCAATACCTTAATGGACCCTTCAATACAGCCTATGGGGAAGGTGTTTGTCTGTGATGTTCAGGAAGAACTTTCCCCCTAACCAACAAAATCGCAACAAATCAAACCTCGCATTTCATTTTTCTATTTTGGAAACTCGTACATTTCAGCAATTTCCCAGCTATATCATACCACTTTCAACAATATTTCAGTGATATTGTGGCAGTCAGATTTATTGGTGGAGGAAACGACCGACCTGTCGCAAGTCACTGACAAACTTTATCACATAATGTTTTACACCTTGCCCTGATTGAGATTCAAACTCAGATCAATTGCAATAGGCATTGATTGCATAGGTAGTAAATCAAACTACCATACGATCACGGCAAAGACGGCCCCACAAGTTTTGTAGAATTAGTGAATATTTTACAGCTATATCATGGCAAGGTTTAGAGAGTGCATGATTTTTATACCCCCCACTCGCAGAGTGGTTGGTATACTGGAATACCCTTGTCCATCCTTTCGTCCGTCCCTAAACCTTGTGTACGTAACTAGTCATTTGTCTTTTGTTGGATTTTATTCATATTTGGTATCTTGGTTGGCCATGATCTGAGCATGCACATATTATACCGATTTCACGGATGGTTGATATTTGCGAGAGTTATAGCCCATTTCATGTTTGTTTGACCATATGTCCGTCTGCACATCTTGTGTATGCAACTAGTCATTTGTCTTTTGTCGCATTTTATTCATATTTGGTATCTTGGTTGGCCATGATCTGAGCATGTGCATATTATACCGATTTCACGGATGGTTGATTTTTGCGAGAGTTGTAGCCCTTTTCATGTTTGTTTGACCATATGTCCATTCGCACATCTTGTGTACACAACTAGTCATTTGTCATTTGTCGCATTTTATTGATATTTGGTATCTTGATTGGCCATGATCTGAGCATATGCATATCATACCGATTTCACGGATGGTTGATTTTTGTGAGAGTTATAACCCTTTTCATGTTTTTTTGACCATATGTCCGTTCACACATCTTGTGTACGCAACTAGTCATTTGTCTTTTGTCACATTTTATTCATATTTGGTATCTTGGTTGACCATGATCTGAGCATGTGCATATTATACCGATTTCACAGATGGTTGATTTTTGCAAGAGTTGTAGCCCTTTTCATGTTTGTTTGACCATAAATTTATCCGCACATCTTGTGTACGCAACTAGTCATTTGTCTTTTGTCGCATTTTATTCATATTTGGTATCTTGGTTGGCCATGATCTGAGCATGCCCATATTATACCGATTTCACGGATGGTTGATTTTTGCGAGAGTTGTAGCCCTTTTCATGTTTGTTTGACCATACGTCCGTCTGCACATCTTGTGTATGCAACTAGTCATTTGTCTTTTGTCGCATTTTATTCATATTTGGTATCTTGGTTGGCCATGATCTGAGCATGCACATATTATACCGATTTCACGGATGGTTGATTATTGCGAGAGTTATAGCCCTTTTCATGTTTGTTTGACCATACGTCCATTCGCACATCTGGTGTATGCAACTAGTCATTTATCTTGTTGCATTTTATTCATATTTGGTATGTTGATTGGCCATGATCTGAGCATGTGCATATTATACCAATTTCACGGATGGTTGATTTTTGCGAGAGTTATAGCCCTTTTCATCTTCCCTTGCGAGCTGCTGCTATAAATTATTTCCTTAATTAGCTATATATAATATTTATATCTAATAATCTAATACATCATTTTTCATCATTCCAAACATTTACTAGCCAACTGCCCTGGGAGGATACACATCTCTCGATTCCAACACTCTTTTACACTCCTTTATGCCTCTCCACCACGTTAAGTCCCACTATAATCTAATACTTTACTACACATCAACTTATGTAGAGCGAGTGGGGGTATCGCAGCATGACAACGCGTAGTTTCATTTTTCCAGCTCTATCATGGCACAAATTTTGAACAGTAAGTGATTATTTGACAGCAATTCCCCAGTTTTTGTTGAGTGAGTGATTATTATCAATGCCAAATGAGCAATATTTCAGCTATATCATGACGAAAGTTTTCTAGAGCGAGTGATTATTTTCCAGCGATATCATGGCAAGAACAAGTTGTATTTGATGAGATGATTTCCACTTTGTACTAGACCATTTGAACACACTTAGTTGAAATTTTAGTGCTAGACATGACAATCAATCTTTTCTCTTTATCCTGTTATTCTGCATGCTTATGGAAGAAGCATCAAATACAAATTTTTATTTTTAGTCTTTATTTTGACACGACCAAGGATTGAATGTACCGTCTACCGCACCTAAGACAACCACACTATCCATTACACCACCAGTGCAGTTCAGTTTCGGTAGAAACATATTTTGGTTGTTGTTCTTCATCTTTCAGTCTCCGCACAAATATATTATTTGGTTTTTCATCTGCCATGTGATTTATTATAGTTGAATGATTATGACTGAAGTAGAGATTTTTCATTGTTCAGCAAGGTGGGTGGCCTTTGGTTAATAGATAAATTAATTAGTTCAATGATCTCAGCTATTCTTACCTAATCACCTTATCCTGCAATCACTACTAACAATAGAGAGGAATAATGGGTTGTTTTTGTCCAAAGCACTTTTGGCTTCTTTTTAGGGAGGGGGGTGGGTGGTGTTAAAACATTTTGAAAAATGTACTTATTTTTAAGGAAATAGTTTAACTTCCCAATATTCTTCTTTAACACACAAGAGTAGCTGAAATGATTGACCGAGAAATTTGGATGACTATTCAAAATTAATGAACCAATGAAATTTCTCGTTTTCCTTAATGTCATACTCAATGACTATCAAATTTGATTTTTTGTTTAATTTACCATTTTGACTTTTTTTTTGGCAGATGTATTAAAAATTTTGCTTGCCCCTTTTTTATAACAATAATGGTGTGTTTGCCTTGAGTGAAGTAGATTGTGGGTTCAAACAAAGGTTGCCTCGAACCAAAGACCATAAACAAGTGGTATTTGTTACTTCTCCGCTAAGTAAATAGCATTTTAGGAGAAAGAGCAAAGACTGGTTCGTTTGGAATCGGGATGATGTGTCAGTGGAGCAACATGTCTACCCACGGACTGTATTTTGTTTTAGCACTAAAAATTCAACTAAGCATTTTGGTCTAGTACAAAGCAGACATCATTGTATTCTCATTGAATGTAGCTTGCTCATTTGGCATTAGCAATCACTCGCTCACTCACTCTTAGCAATAGTTTCTGTAATAGAATATTAAAATGTGAAATTTTCTTTTGTTGTATTGTATTTTGGTGAGGGGGGGGGGTTACTTCCTAGGTATCAAGAACATACACTTTCCTTGTACTCTGTATTGGAGAGCCATGTTGAGTATTTGTCCTGACTATTCTTGTTGTTCTCTCTGACTGTCTTCTTTGTGATCTCTTCATAAATCCAAAGACACCACATATCACAACCCTGAACATCTCGCACCCTTCATGTATCTCATCCAATCTCTGTAACCAGACATTCTCATAAAACGAGCCAATCTAGGCATGTTGGTTGTTTGCTTGGGTCCTTTTTTTGGGTGATATACTAAAATCTAGAATTAGTGTATTGCCAATAAACATCCAATTCGCTTTGATCACGGCTCAGTCCGTCTTATGCAGTATATATTGTGCACAATTTGTTTAGCAGATATCATGATACTACTACAAATATTGTACTTTTTAAAATATATCTTTGTCATGGCTTCTCAATTTGTGAATATTTCATGTCTCCCTTCTAGGATACATATTAGTAAGAAAGGATATGAATGTAAATGGACATGAAACTAGTCCACTTTACACTTCAGACACAAATTAAAGTAAAGGAAGAGCTCTTTTATTGCTGTTCTACATTTGACAGTCACAATAGGGTCTTCAATAAAGAGCATGACTTGTACCCCTAATATATGTGTGAAGCGGCCCCTAGCAGTTGAACGGTGCTCATAGCGTTTTCGCTATACATTGTGACTGTCATTATGAGACGATTTAGACAATCTGGCAACACTAGAGACCGCAGACATTCAGGTCGTTCACGTGTAACGTCACGTCGTCAAGATAACCACATAAGGCTGGTGCATCTGCGAAATCAATTCCAGACGTCAAGTCTCACTGCAATAAGCATCCCCGGATTACGACCGATCATCTCTAGAACAGTCCGCAATAGATTTCGTGAACATAACATCAGGCCAAGACGTCCGCAAGACGTTCAATTATGATGCCTAGACACCGTGCAGCTAGGCTGACATGGTGTAGCAGGGTTTCCGTTTGGTGTTGGTCATCGGTCATAGGCCGATAATTTGCGTATATGACGGGAAATAATTTGACATTGCTGTCAAAATGACAGTTTGTTTCAAAATAAGTGGCCAAAAAGACCGACACATGCTACGTATGCAATGGACACGTAATCGAGTATTCTCCAATTTATCCATAATTTATTTTGATTAAAACTAAAGTGAAACGCCAGATCAAAACTCTTTTATTGTATCATTTATCGTTTTTCCATGCTTTGATGAAGTTCAAGGACATTGACAAAATTAAAGTCGCAATCTCAGAAGCACTTTTAATGAACGAAAATATCAATATTTGAAATATGAGAACAAAAATCACTCCGGACCGGACACGTAAAAATTATCGGATATCAAGTTGGCGCCAAATTTAAACTTGTCTTTTGTGCAAAATACGATAGAGGACTTGATTTAGGTTTTTGGGAAATATTGAAACCTTTGAAATGGACCAATATTGAAAAGATCCGCTAAAATTGTTATTTCTCTGTGAATTTAAATGTAAAAAAAAAAATCTACAAAATGTTTATTTCAAAGCAGACTTTTGTAACCCATTTAGGGTAGCTTTCTCTTAAGTCTTTGACTCATTCCTCATTGGGGAATATAATTTTAATTTCTATTTATTTTCACTTAAGCTCTGAAAACCTGTCTGGTTGTCAATTCCAAATATCATAATAAGTATGCAAGTTTGAAACAAGTGAATATTAAATTAAGCTCCAGCTGCATTAAATGAATCAAACCACACCTTAATATATCATTAAATGACCTATAAGTTTTGGGCAAATTAGGACACAATTGACCTATTGAATAAGTGCCTTTCAGGACAAAGGCCTGAGGAATTTATATGAGTTGGGTCATTTGACCTTAGTATAATACAACCAAGCTGAAACCCTGGTGTAGACGTTATTTAAGATTCAGAATATAGGATTGGGCCAACATCCTGTTTACAGATGAATCCCGATTTCACCTAGACAGCAGTGATGGCCGTTCTCATGTTTACCGCCGTGTAGGAGAACGATATGCAGACACTTGCGTCATTCAACGTCAATCGTTTGGAGGCAGTGTTATGGTGTGGGGATGCATAACAGCACATGGCAGAATACCATTGGTTGTTGTCGCTGGAAAACTGACCGGTATACGCTATCGGGATGAAATTGTTCAGCCTTATATCATTCTGTTCATCCAAGCTCAGGCCAACAACGTCACATTTCAGCAGGACAATGCTCTACCACATGTTGCATGACTATCTGACAGCAAAATGTTGATTTGTTACCATGGCCAGCAGTTTCATCCGATCTTTCACCCATTGAGCATGTTTGGGATGAAATGGAACGACGGTTACGCCATCTGCCAAATCAGCCAGTGACGTTAGCAGAAATGGGTCCGGCATTGATCCGCATTTGGAACAATATCCCACAAGCATTTTTCAACAACTTGGTTAGATCAATTTGTCGCCGTTGCCAAGCATCCATTAATGCAAATGGTGGACACTACTGACTATGTTAATGTCTAAAGAGTCTTGTGTTTAAAACGTTTACCAAATGAATTCAATTGATGTTAAATGTTATTGGTCTGAATTTTTTGGTGAAAAATGCATTATTCGACATTATACTGTACACAATTAATAAATTTTATTTTGATATTGATCTTTAATTGATTTTTTAGTTATGCACAGTTTCTTTTTTCCACTAGTATATGATATTTATGGTTTTATTATCCCCTCGCCAACGAAGTTGCTAAGGGATATAGTAACGCTACCATCCGTCCTTCTGTTACATCCTTGTGAACACTAGGATCAACATCCTTCAATGGATTTTGACCAAACTTGGTACATATTTAGTCCTTAAGAGTATCTGGAACCCTATTGATGTCAAAGGTCCAGGGGTCTAATTTTTACCGCATAGCATCCTTGTGAACACTCTAGAATCAACATCCTTCAATGGATTTTGACCAAACTTGGTACATACTTAGTCCTTGGGAGAGTCTGGAACGCTATTGATTTTCAAGGTCATTGGGTCAAATTTTTACTGCATAACATCCTTGCGAACACTCTGGAATCAAGATCCTTCACTGGATTTTGACCAAACTTGGTACATACTTAGTCCTTGAGAGAGTCTGGAACCTTATGGATTTTCAAGGTCATAGGTCAATGTCACCGGGTCAAATTTTTACTGCGTAACATCCTTGTGAACACTAGAATCAACATCCTTCAATGGATTTTGACCAAACTTGGTACATACTTACACCTTAAGAGAATCTGGAACCCTATTGATTTTCAAGGTCAAAGGTCAAGGTCACAGGGTCTAATTTTTAGGCGAGGGGATACGCCACGCTTTGCGTTGCCCTTGTTTTTTTAATGTTTCTTTTATTTGTGCATATAATCGAATTGTTTTATAGACAGGTATGTTTTATTTCTAAATGGCTTGTAGGTGTCTAAGTTAATAATAAAATTTGTTCACGCCATGATATAGCTGAAGATACCAATGGGGCAATCGGAATCCGTATATCGAAGAACAGACAACACAATGACCAAAAGAAAACGTAGAAAAGGACAAACAATGATCTACAAAATATATACAGGGCTCAATTATGTCTACCTAAAATGGTCGCCTGGGCTACCAAATTTCGGTGTGTTTTTTTGGCGACCAAAATTTAAATCTGGTTAATTCAGGTTGGCAACCGGAAATTCTGGATAATTTTCCGTCATTGATTCGATTTTAGAGATCGTCATTTTTGCGCTTGAAAGTAAAGTGAAATCGATGTAATTTAAAGAGTAAAATCGACATTGATCTGTATTAATGTGCTGTGTGCATACGTAAACATGTGAAAATGTTCCAGCAGTTGAAATTTCAAGCTGTGTAAAGAGAAAGGGCAATAATAATGACACTGTCACAGGAGCAAGTAAGCAAGCAAAATCGTCGCCCATTAATGATGTTGAAATAGTACATTCCAGTCCGGCGAGTAAGGCTTGTAACTGTAAAAGTGAAACCAAAAGCAGACGTCGCAGTGGAAAAAAATGTCAAAAGATTGTTGCAGGATTCATGACTTTCCAATTTTGCCTGGCTCGTGTATGAGAATAGCCTAATGACTGGTAAATTTTGTAAGACAATTATTCCAAGTATGGCCTGAAAATTCTGATTTCTTTAATTAAAGGGTTGTAAGACTTTAAAGAAACCCTTAAAATCCACAGTGAGAACCAAAAGCATAAAGGAATAGTGATGTAGGAATATGACCCAGGCAAAAGACCTCGAAACTTGGTTTTCCAGAGAGAGGAAAATATTGAACTTGAAGACTCGGATTAAATCATTGAAAGAATATTTGTTTTTACTTTTTTACCATGTATTTTGGCTACCAATTTTTCTTTTCATTGGCCACTAAAATTTGAGTTTGGCCACCAGATTTTTGGAGTTGGTGGTCAGCTGGCCACCAAAATTAAGATCCCACTTTGAGGCCTGATACACATAAAAAATTAAGATCGAGTAACACGAACCTCACTTAAAACTTGGGGTGAACTTGGTTTTCTGGAAGGGTAAGCAGTTCCTCCTCCACTAGTGGTGTCCGTCGTTTTAATCTAGTTACAAAAATGGTGATAAGTCATGAATGAAGGAAGGACCTGGAAGTGTTTACGACAAGTGGAACATATCTGGTCATTTGTGACACAGATAGTCCATACCAGTCAACCAAGTCTAATGTTGGCGATAAACACCAATCAATCAATCAAAAATAGAATTCCCTGCTGAATTGGTCGAACTTCTGAAACATGCAGATGTAGAGGACAAGAAATTTATTTGGAATCTACAGGTTAATGACAACACAGTCACAAATCCCACTAAATCAAGAGGGGTCAACTCAGAATCCCAACAAAGGTAAGTAGTTCCTGCTGCACATTTAGCAAGTTGCTTTACTTATGTTACAAATCTACTGAGAAGTCAAAAACAAGAAAAGAATGATGGAATTGTTACACATAGGTAGAAATGCAGACCTAAACAGGCAACTGGACACAACCTCATACCTCAATGAGAGTATGTCCATATAAATGGTTGGTAAAGTAACCTGTGCTGTTGACAAATATTTGTATACAGTAAAAGTGAGTCAAACCTACAATGGTAACTTAACCCTACACAACCTTGTACCTCAATCATGAGGGTTAGTAAATGGTAGGTATAGTAACTTGACAAAATTGCCTCTCCTTTTTAGTAGGACAGACATAGATATGAACATAGTATGAAATTGTTCCCCTACCATCAGAAGTGGTAAGAGTAAACATTTCTACAGCACAGGTTACAAAATAGTGCCTTATTCAGTGAAAAGTTGTCTGTAATAGACTTGTGGATAATGTTCTCGTACAGAACTGGTCCATTTTTAGTCGCATTTTTCTCGGCAACTATTGATGGCAGAAATCTGATATTTGCTCACAAGCTTTATATAGGTACCCAATATCGTGGGAAGCGTTTTTTGACCCGTCGGATTCCTATTTCCTGTTTACGGAAGAGCGGGGGTATCATAAGTGAGCATTAGCTCACAGTTCATCTTGTTTTTTTTTCTAAATTACACTGTATTAAATGATACAGTCTTCACGCTTAACTTTTTACCTTGCAAGCCCACCGGGCCTGTAAGTTCAATTATTTACAGGCCCGAATTTGAAAACTACATTAATGGCCATTATTTTAAACCACCAAAACTCAAAACATGATGATGTACCAAATATTATGTGGACATGTCAATTATGCATTAGGTAAGACCAGAATGCAAGTATAAAAAAAAAAAACCAAAAAGACACTTTATTTTGAATTCATGTTAATATTAATCTCCTGAAAATTCTAAAATCATATTGTCAATAGCATCCTCAGTATATTCCATATCATCACTGTCCACCTCCTCCTCATCATCATTACAACCAATATTGTTATAAGATTCTTATAACAAAAACTTGTGATGTCATCATTGTGTGTGACATACAATGTATAATTTGGTGATAATTTTTTATATGTACCCCCCTTTTTTTTTTAAATATCACTATGCTTTGAATTAATACCATGCAAAATGTCATATTTGTGTAGCCTTCAGCAGAAGAAATATGTATATGCCAATTTACTCAACGGTCCAACTATATATAGATAGCTAGGGAATGCAAATATAGCACGAACGTATATTGACACTGACAGTCATAAACTGAAGCAAGTAAAGATTGTAATTATTATTTGTGAGACCTCAAATCAGAGTGCAACAATGGAACAAAACTACTGTAGTTCAAAGTCTATTTTCTAACTGCATAGGTATTAACGTTTACACAGATCTATCAGCAACAGTTCTATAAATAGATCGCAATTAATAAAAAAATACCGATCGGATTTGGAAGTGGATCGAAAAAAAAATCTGAAGTGTCTCCGTGCATTTCAATGAATTTTGAATGACCAACTTTCTCAAATATGAACATTATATATGAGATATGTCACAGGATTGAGAAAATAATTAATCAAAAGTTTGTTTGTTAGTTCCTTTAAACCGAAATGGATTACTTTTCAAGAAAGTCACTTTCAAAATACTTAATGAATACCATAGAATTCCATAAACACGATGTCGATATTTTCATAAATGGCACGTGGCAAAAATACGCGGGCAACATAGGGTGACTCTTCAAAATTACAAGGCTACTTGAACTTCGCTTTTGACCAACGAGAAATCGAAGTCGACCTTCACAAGGCAACTACTTCGCCCTCTAACGTGAGCCCTGCTTCTCGTCCTTTTTTAAAACCTATATGATGGTAAAAATATCAACCAATCAAATTGCAAAAAACAGACACGCCTAAATCTATTTCGAATATCGGAAATTCTTAAAAGGACTTGTTTGCCTACCCATTTTTTGCATTGACTCGGCAGCAACTTAAAACGGAGAACAATAAACTAAATATCTACACACAATTTCTTATGAAATCAACTTTTGAAACTATATGACTTTTTTTTCACAGGCCCGGACTTCGGACTACCGCCTAATTTCGAAGACTACATAGTTTCACAGTTACTTTTGGAGCAAAACATTTGACAGGCATGGTCTTAAGTGTTCCTCCCTATGAAACTTTCAGTCTTATTAAAAACAATATTCTTCATCAGTCATTAGGTCACGTTGGTCATGTGACATACAGTTTAAAAATTATGCTGTTCATATCAACGGGGATTTTTGATAAGCTCCGCCCACAAATTTTGTCGGTAGTGTACTGCAAATTCTTCTTTAACCGTGGACTATTATTTAAAGGAATTGCAAACTTTCTAAAACAGAACAGGGTACACAATTGTAACCTCTTTCAGATCTATAGCAGTGGATTATTAGCTCACCTGGCCATAGGCCATGTGAGCTTTTGTCATGGATAAGCGTCCGTCCGTTATCTTTTCACATTTAACTCTACTTCTCTGAAACTGCTGAACAGAGTTCAACCAAACTTGCCATAAATGTGCATTGGATGGTCCTCTACCAGATTTGTGTTTTTGGTGTAGATCAGAAATTCAACATGGCTGCCAGGGCTAATAATGTGTTCTGATTGGCTGACACCTTGAAAATCTTCTTGTCAGAAACCACTAAACCAATTGTGATTTTGCAGGAATTATCATTGGGTGGTCATGTACTAAACTTGTGAATCGTTTGCCGATCGGAAATTCAAGATGGCCACCATGATTCGACTTAGTTTTAACATAGGACCCTATGGAAAAAATGTTTAAAAGTCTTCTCCTCTGAAACCAGTAAGTCAATTTAAAGCAAACATGGCATGAATGGTCCTTAGGTGGTCAACTTTCAAAATTATATCCAGTGACCCAGACCTCCATCCAAGATTGCCACCATCAGCGGACATAGTTTTAACATAGGACCCTATAGGAAATATGTTTAAAAATCATCTCCTCTGAAACCAGTAAGCCAATTTAAAGCAAACATGGCATGGATGGTCCTTAAGTGGTCAATTTTCAAAATTGTGTCCGGTGAACTTGACCTCCATCCAAGATGGCCACCTTCAGCGGGCATAGTTTTAACATAGGACCCTATGGGGGAAAAAAGTTTTAAAATCTTCTCCTCTGAAACCAGTAAGCCAATATAGCAAACATGTCATCGATGGTCCTTTGGTGGTCAACTGCCAAAATTATGTTCAGTGACCCCGATCTCGGTCCAAAATGGCCACCATCAGCGGACATAGTTTTAACATAGGACCCGATGGGAAAATTGTTTAAAAGTCTTCTCTTCTGAAACCAGTCGGCCAATTTAAAGCAAGCATGGCATGGATGGTCCTTGGGTAGTATACTTACAAAATTGTGTCCGATGACCACGACCTCCATCCAAGATGACTGCCATGAGCAGACAGTTTTAACATAGAACCCTATGGGATTTGAATGTATTCGGCATGCAGACATTCTTAAGAGGGCTTATTTATGTCAGGGGAGCGATACAGGCTCGCTCACCTGAGCCTCTAGTTATCTAAAAGAATTACAAACTTTTTCAAACACAACAGGGTACAAAATTGTACCTCTGCCTATGTCTGGAAGTTTACAATTCTCGGAACAATATTTCCCCGTTGTGGGAAATATTAAGAGAATTGTAAACTTCCAGACACTGATCTGAGTAGAAACTACCTCAGCTATTACAATGGCATATTTTGTATTGTAATTGTAAGCTACCTATGACTAAAAGATAACAATAGGTACAAAATTGTACCTCAGTAATTACTCTGAAATTTCAGTAACGGAACTGAATTTTCTCTCTCGGAACTATTTTCATAATTATACCTAAATCATGAGTGAACCATTCTTTACATGAATTGTAAACTTCCACATACTGTATTGGGGTACAAATTTGTACCTCGACCATAACGGTGAAATATTCTGTTCAGGAATTAACTTCCTCACATAAAAAAGGGATACAAAATTATACCTCAATCAAGTAGTCTGCAATTGATAATTCCATGTTAAATATGTAAGTAAATGGTAAGCTTTCTCACTTTGTATTTTTAAAATCGTAGTTATCTTTAAAAAAAAAAAAAAAAAAAAAAAGATTGAAAATACCAAAGGGGTAAACTATGCCTGAAGAAAGAGCACCTTAATTATTTGATATTTAATCTAAATAATTAACGTGTTATCATATCAGATGTTTAGTTATGTTACATGGATTCTGTAATTAAAAAAAAAAAACTGTAAACACAATTCAAAGTAACTTGTATTATGTTGGGAAAGGGTTTGATTTTTCTATTTATTTTCTAAATTGTCAGTCTATATGCATGAGGAAGGAGCATCTTAATTATTTGATATTTAATCTAAATAATTAACGTGTTATCATATCAGATGTTTAGTTATGTTACATTGGATTCTGTAATTAAAAAAAAAAACTGTAAGCACAATTCAAAGTAACTTGTATTATGTTGGGAAAGGGTTTGATTTTTCTATTTATTTTCTAAATTGTCAGTCTATATGCATGAGGAAGGAGCACCTTAATTATTTGATATTTAATCTAAATAATTAACGTGTTATCATATCGGATGTTTAGTTATGTTACATTGGATTCTGTAATTAAAAAAAAAACACTGTAAACACAATTCAAAGTAACTTGTATTATGTTGGGAAAGGGTTTGATTTTTCTATTTATTTTCTAAATTGTCAGTCTATATGCATGAGGAAGGAGCATCTTAATTATTTGATATTTAATCTAAATAATTAACGTGTTATCATATCAGATGTTTAGTTATGTTACATTGGATTCTGTAATTAAAAAAAAAAACTGTAAACACAATTCAAAGTAACTTGTATTATGTTGGGGAAGGGTTTGATTTTTCTATTTATTTTCTAAATTATCCGTCTATATGCATGAGGAAGGAGCATCTTAATTATTTGATATTTAATCTAAATAATTAACATGTTATCATATCAGATTCTTGGTTATGTTACATTGGATTCTGTAATTTAAAAAAAAAACTGTAAACACAATTCAAAGTAACTTGTATTATGTTGGGAAAGGGTTTGATTTTTCTAAATTATTAGTCTATTAAAAACTTATTTCATATCACATGTTTATCAGAATGTTATTTTGTTATGATATGTTATGATACTTGTGAATTTAAAATTTTTTAAAAATATATTTATGATTTTTTGAAAACCATATTTGTAACAAATGACAGACTTGGACAGGTTCAGTCAGATAAATTAACAATTTAAAATCTAGTTCTATGGATATGACACTTATTTGAAGAGATACAATACAGATACATTTGATATTAATGGTGGAACATGTCTCAAAAATTGGTAACAGATCATGATCATTGATTAGATAGATATATACATTTTTGACAGGACTTAAATTCAGCATGAAAATTAATTGCTTTATATTTGAGAACAACAAATGTTTGGAGAGATATATACATTTGTGACAGGATATACATTCTTCAAGGATATGGACTGGGCAAGATGCTAATTTAAATTTATCAAGGATATGAACCATTGAAGATGGCTTTGAGAACAACAGGTGTAACTAGATCACTGATTGATTTGTACATTAGTAGGATATGAACAGTATAATATGTCTTAACAACAGCAGATACTATTCACTGGTTGGAGGGAATTGTGTAAATTATGAACACCTTTGACAGCAGATGTATATCACTGATTGCAGTTGTGTACATTATGAGATATTTCTGATGGGAGCCCTTGTGTATATAGAAGGTAAATAACTTTATATCTCAAATATCTGTATACTTAACCTTTTATTGAATCGGTTGCACAGCAATCAATTTGTGATTAGAATGTAAAAATGTAGAAAATTTAATTGTAATTTATATTTCATAACTTTATATTTCAATTAAAAAATGAAGGAAAAAAACACCCACAATACCGCTGAAACTTTTGGAGAGAGCAAACTATTTTGTGCATATCTTTTGAAAGTGGGTAAATCATCAATTTCACCAGTAAAAGAGAAGCAACACAAAAAATAGCTCTCATTTAGCATTATAGATTTGCATTAAACAGCAATTTGACACTTTCTAGACCAAAGCAAAATGAATCTACACTTACAAATTGATGAAAGTAGCACCCATCAAAACTCTGGGAATACCTACATTACATATTCTTGTACAGTGACCATTTTTAGTATAATATTTATGTTAAATATTTACACAATGCAAATTTTTAGTATTACTAAGAAGTGTTTATTTTTTAACTATTATAAATTGAAATTTATTTTTCAGTTATTCAAGGTTTTCAGTTATTCAAGCTTTGCTACAGTTATATATTGATATGGACATATTGTTCAAGATTGAGGTAAATAGATAAATTAAATTGTTAATATATTGAGATTGATAATGTTGTTCTTGTATTTAGAGTTTGAGTTACATATTTCTCATAGTTCAAAACCGTGGTTTGGCAAACTCCAAAGTAAAAGCAATGAACCAAAATGGTATGATGTTGAGTTGAATGACGGTAACAAACAGCTTGGGAGTAGCAAAGAAGTGAAATACCTTCGATATCTTGTCAAACCTTGAAAGACAAACACAATCCACGAAAATAAAAATATGTCAGTATTTTAAATACAAAGAATGAAAGCCAAATGAGCAATATTTCAGCTATATCATGGCGATAACAAGTTGCATTTGATGAAATGATAATGATGTCTGCTTTATGCTAGACCAACTCGCTTAGATGGATTTTTATATTGCTAGCTCTATATTCTGTCGGTAGACATGTCTCGTCACTCCGACATATGCTCTTGATTCAGAGCCTCTTTCTCCCTTGTGCTACATGTTTAGTGGAGAAGCAACAAATACCAATTTATGGACTTTTATTAGACCCGACCGAGGCTCTAACCCACGATCGAGGGAAGCACACTAACAAGTACATCACCAATGTGGTTTATTATAAATACATAATAGCATCCTATGACAAATATGCAAAATAAGAAATGGAAACAGCAATATCTTCACCTCTGTCAAGCTTTGAAAGCAAATCAGAAATAAAATGACTTTATGATGTATCTTTTATATTATATAAACACTACAGGATACAAATAAATGAAGCAAATTACAGAGCCAAACTAATATATTTTATTTCTTTTCAGTTGTATGAAGTTCTTATATTATGTGATAACAGACATGAGATGACAAGACATATACTGCCTCCAACATCAAGCTGTTTAGAGAAACTTTATGACAGGTAGATAAATATTTTTCATTGTTGCGTATTATACATTTAATGAAGAGAATTATTGTAAATTCCACCTATATCAACAAAACAAAGACATATATACCTCGCACCATTACCACATATTCCGATGGAAATCCAAGTCCTGCCTTAGGACAGGCACAATTGTAGCAGGGTTACACACATTATTATTTAAGTGATAAAATGTATGAAATGTAGGGACCAACAGAAGAAAAAAGTGGAAATGGACAGTATCCAACACTGATTAAGCCATGGCATTGTATATTTAAGAAATAATTCATGGGGGCTTGAATATATACTGATTTTACCACGGGTTGGCCCTTTATGCCAAATATTTTACCATGAGCGATAGCGAGGGGTAAAATATCGGCATAAAGGGCCAACCTGCGGTAAAATAAATATATATTCAAGCCCCCATGAATTATTTCTATTCAAATAGGACAAATACGGTATTTATTTTTATATAACTGCCAAAACAAATTATGACGTTGCCGATCAGCTGATATACCAATATACGCATATATTACCACAGGTTTGGACCCAAAGCGTTTGAAGGACGTCATATTAGAATATCTATTATATAAACTGACATACTGACATTGTGTATTGAAGGTCATTATTTCCACCAATATCAACAAAGGAAACAACTATCTCTCGCCTAAAATCAATGAACAACACAAAGGAGAAAGGACATGCCTAGGGACAGGCACAAATATGTGGAGGTTAATAGGATCTCCATCCCCCCTTTGATAATTTAATGTACATAAAATGATTTTGTATAAATAATTATAAATATGCTATTGTTTTGTATTATAGAGATAACAGATATCCTTAAAGTCTTGAAGATTGCCAATATCATTTACTGCCTAAAGTCTGGAAGATTGTTAATATCATTTACTGCCTAAAGTCTGGAAGATTGCCAATGTCATTTACTGTCTAAAGTCTGGAAGATTGTTAATATCATTTACTGTCTAAAGTCTGGAAGATTGTTAATATCATTTACTGCCTAAAGTCTGGAAGATTGTTAATATCATTTACTGCCTAAAGTCTGGAAGATTGCCAATGTCATTTACTGTCTAAAGTCTGGAAGATTGTTAATATCATTTACTGTCTAAAGTCTGGAAGATTGCCAATGTCATTTACTGTCTAAAGTGTGGAAGATAACTTTTTGTTGCCTGGAAGAATGCCAGATAGAATAAAAGAATTCTCTGTAATCGGAAGGAATTTTAATGCAACAAATTCTAAGTTGATTGATGATATTTGTATTTAGACTTATTTTGACTTGTGATTGATTGAATGTTGTTTAAATCCATTGATGCAGACAGATAGATATAAGCTTATTTTGTAAAGGGACCATTTTATAACATTTCTTTAATTGATCAATATCTTTATTTGTTACAAATATGTATTTTTTTGTTATATGTCAGAATATGTATTAGAGTTATTCCCCTTTATCCTGAAATATTTTTAAAAAAGGCATGAAGCTTCCAATAACAGTCCCACTTCCAGGATGCATTACATATAAAAATAATGCAATTATTATTTTTTTAAATAATTTTTGGAAGAGTTAGGGTTTATGGTGTTTAATGCCACTTTCAACAATATTTCAGTTAAATCATGTCATTCAGTTTTATTGGTGGAGGATCTGGAGAAACCACCGACCTGTCGCAAGTCGCTGACAAAATTTATCACATCATATTGTATCGAGTTCACATCACCACGAGTGGATTCAAACTCACAACTATAGTGGTGATAGACATTGATTGCATATGTAGTTGTAAATCCAACTACCATACAATTACAACCTCGACAGTCCCATATTGTACTTTGTAATTGCATCGGACATCATAGTGCGATATGTGGGAACACTTCTAATTTCATTCCTCTTAATCATGCTTTTGATTTTTCTGTAGAATTGTATTTTCTTTATATCAACACTAATCCAGTTTTATGTTTAGTCCTTTTGTAAATAAATGTTTATAGCTTATATAATCAACTTGTTCAGTTGTAGAAGTAAAAAAGTTAAACGTGACCATTCAATGAAGTTATTCATGATTGACTGGTGTGTTCAATATGATTAAATTTAGATGGTTTCTTTTCAGAAGTTTTTTTGAGCTATATATATCTAATAACATCAAATAATGGGTCATGTTAGGAGTCACATTTTAAGCCAACCAATTGGCAACCAGTGTACCAAATTTTTATGTATTAAAACCAACAATACACTCAGTCATTGAGAAGGGTTGTCTTGTTTGTTGATATATTTAATTGTTGTATATGATTGAAAGGTGACAGAAAGATTACCTGACATGACCTCACACAGAATGTTGTTAGATGTTGGTGTATCTCAAAAGAAATAAATAAAGATGCAACAAACATATAATTTTAATTGGACATTGTTTAGTTATAACTAATTGAAATTAGAAGCTGATCTTTTGTAGTTAAGTAGTGCAATATGAAAGGGTGATGCCTGACAATTTTGTTGTTGAAAAGATCAAAGTGGCTGAGCAGCAGCCTTTTATTAACGTTTTTGTATATTGCCTTCCATTACTGTAAGTTGGTTGAAATCGAGAGCTTATATTTTGTAGTGCAAAGTGCTGATGCATGAGCAATTCAAGATGGTTGAACAGCAACCATATTTATGTTTTGGTATAATCCACTTGTAACTTGAAGATGGTTTGAGATCATGAGCTTATAATTTGTAGTGAAGTAGTGTTTAATGAAGGGCAGATGCATACAATATATTTTCTTGAAAAGTCAATATGGCTGCATGGTGGCCATTTTGATGACATTATATTAAGATTTCCTGTATTTGGCCATCTGTAAATGGATGGTTTGGCTTTATGGTGTTGAACGTCACTTTCAACAATATTTCAGTTATATCGTGGCGGTCAGTTCTGTTGGTGGAGAAAACCACAGACCTGTCGCAAGTCACTGACAAACTTTATCGAATACACCTCGTCATGAACGGGGTTCAAACTCACAACGTTGGGGGTGATGGCCACTGATTGCACATGTAGTTGTAAATCCAACTACCATATGACCACGACGGCCCCTATCCTGTAAATGGGATGTGGTTTGAGATCATAAGGTGATATTTTAGTAGGAAGTGCATTTTTTTCTTTAAAAAACAACAAGATGGCCGATCTGTGGCCATTTTGATAACAATTTTTTTATGTTAGTATCGCTTTGTAATACTTGTATGTTACAAGTAGAACCTGTTATCTAGATTTTTGTAATTGATTGTTACACAAAGAATTTTTCACATGCACAATATTTTTGTCTTGATCAATGTGTTAATTTTCATACAGTTGAACCTTGTTATTAACGAACTCAGATGAGTCATTTCCTCTGATAGCTTGAAGTTAACATTATTTTCTCATAATAATAGCTTTAAGCTTGATATTATCAAGATAAATCAAATTCTCTATTTCAAGGAAGTTCAAGAGTCCCTATGAATTTTACACAAGGTTCAACTGTAATTTATTGTTCATAAAATTAGCATCAACATGAAAAAATACAGATGATAAATGATAGATTGATCATTAATTAATCTGTTTTCGTCCTGTCCCTCCATCTGTCACAAAAAATTGTACATGCAAATCCTATATTTTAAAAATGAATCCTTAAAACTTGGTTTGCTTACCATATGGAAAATTGCATATCTTTCCAGCATATTCACTGGACCATTTTTTGAAGGATTATTGTTCCTTTTGACTTTAGAATATTTCATCATTAGCTTTGTATGTATTTCATCATTAGCTTTGTATGTAGAACACCTTTCATTTTAAAAAGAATTTCCTTACAACTGGGGCCCGGGTTGTTAGGTAATCCAACTACCAATCGCCAATAAAGCATGGGTTTGCGCCAGGCTTTGTAAATTACAAAAAAGGTGCACTCGACTCGCAGCCGCAAGTGATAAAGTTTACCAGTTGCTTGCCCATGGTCAGTGGTCGCCATGATATAGTTGAAATATTGCTGAAAGTGGCATTAAGCACCAAAAATCAATCAAAATCAAATCTTAAAACTGCATGTTTCATAATGGTTAACGTGCTTGCCTCGAGTGTGGTAGATCGTGGGTTCGGGCCCAGGATGGATCAAACCAAAGACTTATATTGGTATTTGTTGCTTCTCCGCTAAGCAACGCAGCATTAAGGGAAAAAAGCAAAGACTGGTTGGCTCGGAATCAGAATAATATGTCCGAGTGGAGCAACATGTCTACCCGCAGACTGTTGTGTCAGTGAGCTAGCACTATTAAAATCCAACTCGGTGTGTTGGTCTAGTACAAAGCGGACCTCATCATCATCTCATTGAAAATAAACTTGTTCTCGCCTTGATATACCTGAAAATTTGCTGAATTGGCATTAAACAACAACCACCCACTCGCTCACTCAAGTTTTTAGAGGGCCTGGGTGGGCTCAATGAGTAAGGTAGCTTGATTACCTAACAACTCGTACAAGCCCATCACCAATACGGTGTGGGTTCGCGCCCGGCTTTGTAAATTACAAAAAAGGGTGCCATTGACTTGCAGCCACAAGTAATAAAGTTTAACAGTTGCTTGCCCATGGTCGGTGATTCTCTCCGGGTATTCCGGCTTCTTCCACCCCTAAAGCTGGTCGCCATGATATAGCATTGCTGAAAGTGGCATTAAACACCAAAAATCAAATCAGTCAAAAAGTTTGTACAAGCAGCTCCTTTTCTTCAAACTGCTTGCAGGGCCCGAGTGGCTCAGTGAGTTAGGTAGTTGGATTACCTAACAACTCGTACAAGCCCATCACCAATACGGAGTGGGTTTGCACCCGGCTTTGTAAATTACAAAAAAAGGGTGCATTCAACTCTCAGCCGTAAGTGATAAAGTTTACCAGTTGCTTGACCATGGTCGGTGGGTCTCTTCGGGTACTAAGGCTTCTTCCACCACTAAAACTGGTAGCTGAAATATTGCTGAAAGTGGTGTTAAAACGCCAAAAATCAAATCAATCGATAAAACTGCTTGCTTGTGTTTTCCTATATGGAGATTTGCATATCATTACAGCATTTTTGAAGGAGTTGTTTCCCTTTTTGACCAAAAAAAATTACATAAAAAAGATTCGAAATGTAGGAGGAATTAAATGGGAATTCCTTAAAACTTTGTTAGCTAACTTATGACCATGACCATATTAGAGGTCGATAGAACCAGATTGGAGGGACTTATTGTTCTCTTTGAGTATGTTGTAACAAAGATGTAAATTGTCTTTGTATGGGAAATGCCTACATTTTTTATGTTTTATTGTGTCAATTTGATATGTACATTTTTTCAACTTCCAGTAGATGGCAACAATAATATGTATATAATGTATGGATTATTGAAAATAAAATATAATTGGTGATGTCTTTTTTTATTTTAATTTTTTGATTATATGACAAATAACCACAACACCACACAACACTACTGGCATACTTGAAATGTGCAAAATACACAAGAGAGACTGATGGAAATTGCATAACCTGGTTTGTGATGAGCACAATTAGGTAGGGTTACAGGGGCTTCTCATGAAAAACAAAAAGAAGATAACCACATTCTTTAATTTCACATTCCACTATATAGATGATGTCCTTTCACTAAATAATTCTAGGTTTGGTGATTTGTTGATCACACTTATCCCATTGAGGTTGAAATAAAGGATACTACAGATACAGATAGTTTGACCTATGACTCGAAATTGAGTGAGGAGCAGTTAAAGAAACTTTACAACAAAAGACATTTCAATTTTCTCAGTGTGAACTTTCCATTTATATGTAGCAACATTCCAGCAGTGCCTGGATATATATCTCTTCAGTTGATTCGATATTCCAGAGCTTGTGGTACCTATCGGGGATATAAAACGGTAATGGTTGACAATACAACAACATTAAACCACACCAAAAGTGCAAAGAAAAACACTGCATATCCTGGGAATGGGCAAAAAATTTATCTGCACTGAATCGCACAAGATCTGATAATTGCTTCGATCAAGAGAACGATTCAACTTGCTGTGATGCAAACCCCTCTCGCCAGAGGACATGTTCTAATGGAATGACCTCTTTTGAGAAATGACCACCTCTTTTTAGAGGACATGTTCAAACACTGACCTCTTTGGAGGACATGTAACAAAGGAACAGTTGAAACCTGTTTTGATGCAACCACCTCTATTCAGAGGACACCCTGAACTGACAATTACTAATCTCTCAGGAACAGGTAGGTGGAACTATTTGGACTTGGACAAACTAAAGCATAGAAAGTTAAGCCTGGTGTGTTTGGGGTTCACACCTTATCAACGTCCCCCCTATGCTTAAATGTCCAGGTCCGAGTGCATTTAGGCATACCAAATGTCAGGAGTTGCATTTGGCGGCCATGTCCCTTGGGTACTAAGCTCTGTGTACCTTGACTAGGGGGCAGTGGGGAAGGAACAGGTGTCCGCAGCTACACTGGGGTCCTATATTCGGGGTGTCGTGATCCCCTTAGTTGAACTACCACGCAGGTGTAGTTTATACAAGGGAGATCGACCTAAATGCCAGGAGCTGCATTTGGGTCACTGGGGGAGGGGCAGGGTGGGGAAGATTAAAAGAGTTGCATGGAGATGTCAGTGGTAAGTGAGAATTCTTTTTTGAGATATTTTTATATTAGTTAGTCTATTCTGTTTAGCTACAAATAAAAGTACAAATAATTTGTTAAATGGGATCCTCTATAAAAATTCCTCATTTTGTATAGGATAAACATGAACTATAAGTTCATTCATATCAATATCTGATGTGAGTTTTCCCTGAGATACTTTTTTTTAGCAAAGAAAGACAACTCTAATTTTTATAAGAATTATTTGAATAAAGAAATAACTCGAGTAAGAAAAGATATGGATGTAACTGATCATAAGAGACCATCAAACAAAATTCAGCATTTCTCAGTCACAGTATCTACATCTATATATCTACATATTTACTGAAGAAGCAATTCAATCTGTTTCTGACTTTAATCACAGAAAATAAAACCAGAAATCTCTGTTGTATTTATCATTCAATCATGTATACAACATATAGTTCTGTAAGTTATAAAATTTTCTATTTGTTAATTTTATGTATTAAAAAAAAAGACTAAGGAAAATGAGACAATTTTGACCAGTTTCATATGAATGTAAATTGTATTAAAGTCAAACCTGTATTAAGAGGTCACCTTTAGGACAGAAAAAGTGGTAAAATTCATATGAATTGTTCTATGACAGGACAAGAAAATGGTGACCTTTTAATACAGGTGACTGCTTAATAGAGTTGACTGCATGGGCAGGTTTGACTAATGTTTATATAGAAGAGGAACAAACTATCGTTTCAACTAGGATAAGCATGAAAGCCAGTCTGACCAAACTGGAAAAAAGAAATTATTTTCTCTGAAAGCACAAGAACAAATAATAATTGTGTGATCCACTCCAAAATCTCTTATTTAATCTGACTGGCCAAAAGCCTGACATCCGTAAGATATTCCAGAAAGGTGTTGTGCACACTAATTTAGATATCTACTTTTTTTTTATTTGAAATTCTTGTTACTGATTGGCTGAAATTATAAAAATAAATCTCCCCTCAATCTACTTTCAGAATTACAGGTACAAATTATTTGTTTAATACATAGTACAGATGATGTATGTGAAATCTTCTACAAACATTCCTCATTTTATATTTACCTCTTAAAAATGTGGATGCTATGGCAAATTCTTTGTTTTGAATGGCTAAGCATTTTTTTAAGTAATTTTTCATTTATTAATGTAACTTTTAAAGTTCTGTTCTGATACAAGTCCCAATGAATTATAATTTGATACAAAGATGTTTGTGTAAACACTGAAGAATTTAAGAAAATTAACAAAAATGTTAATTAATAAGTAATTGTTACCAGTTTGCTTTTTATAAAAGAAGAGTTTGTAGATACCAAAGGGGTAATGAAAATTAATGAAAATTATGTTAAAAAGAAATTTGTTAAATCGTATAGTAGTGGGATTTACAACTACCTATGCAATCAGTGTCTAACACCACTGATGTTGTGAGTTCGAATCTTGATCAGGGCAAGGTGTACAACATTATGTGATAAAGTTTGTCAGTGATTTGCGACAGGTCAGTGGTTTTCTCTGGGTCCTCCGGTTTCCCCCACCAATAAAAATTATTATCCCCTTGCCAATGAAGTTGCAAAGGGATATAGTAATGCTGCCATCTGTCCTTCCGTAACATCCTGTGAACACTAGAATCAACATCCTTCAATGGATTTGACCAAACTTGGTACATACTTAGTCCTTAAGAGAATCTGGAACCCTATGGATTTTCAAGATCAAAGGTCAAGGTCACCGGGTCAAATTTTTACCATGTGACATCCTTGTGAACACTCTAGAATCAACATCATTCAATGGATTTTCACCAAACTTGGTACATACGTAGTCCTTAGGAGTCTGGAACCCTATTGATTTTCTAGGTCAAGGGGTCAAATTTATACCACACAACATCCTTGTGAACACTCTAGAATCAACATCCTTCAATGGATTTTGACCAAACTTGGTACATACTTAGTCCTTAGGAGAGTCTGGAACCCTATTGATTTTCAAGGTCAAAGGTCAAGGTCACTGGGTCAAATTTTTACTGCATAACATCCTTGTGAACACTCTAGAATCAACATCCTTCAATGGATTTTGACCAATATACTTAGCCCTTAGGAGAGTCTGGAACCCTATTGATTTTCAAGGTCATAGGTCAAAGGTCAATGTCACCGGGTCAAATTTTTACCGCATAACATCCTTGTGAACACTCTAGAATGAACATCCTTCAATGGATTTTGACCAAACTTGGTACATGCATAGTCCTTAGGAGAGTCTGGAACCCTATTGATGTTCAAGGTCAAAGGTCAAGGGGTCACATTTTTACCGCATAGCATCCTTGTGAACACTCTAGAATCAACATTCTTCAATGGATTTTGACAAAACTTGGTACATAATTAGTCCTTGAGAGAATCTGGAATCCTCTTGATTTTCAAGATCAAAGGTCAAGGTCACGGTCAAATTTTTAGGTGAGGGGATACGCCACGCTTTGCGTTGCCCTTGTTAATATATATATATGATTCCATTATATGTTGCATATCATTAATGGACTGGTCGATTGACCAAAGTTTGTCAAGGTAATGAGGAATAGTTTTTGTCAATGGCTGATGCAATCGGTCAATTAAGTTCTCATCCATCAATTTTGGATCCATCACAAATCAGTCAACAATCAAACAGTTACAGTAGCCATTGCAAGGACTGTTACATACTGTTATGCTTGACTGGGCTAAGCTAGTTTTATAGGTTGCAACTTCTACTCAACAAGGGGGATAACTCATTTTATTTACATTGCTCATGTTAAAAACTTCCAAATTAAAGGACAATCAACAAATCAATGATGTAATCCAAGTATTTTTTTTTATATTAGAGGGTTACCACCAGAGAGGACCAACACATCCAACTGAAGATACAGACAGACCCTACCCAGAGGGCTTCCATCAGAGAGGACCAACACATCCAACAGAGGAGGATACAGACAGACCCTACCCAGAGGGCTTCCATCAGAAGGGGCCAACACATCCAACAGAGGAGGATACAGACAGACCCTACTCAGGGCTTCCATCAGATGAGACAACCACCAAACCACAAGAAATCAAAAGAGGAAACCAACAGACACTACATCAGAGAGGAACCAAACAGCCCCAGACCAGAGAGTATCAACAGACACAACAGCTGAGCAAAATACATTAATAAAGGTGATTTATTGTAAAACAGCTTACTTAATTAGGTTAGGTTTATACAGGATTCCGGTTTATTCAGGGTTTGGTTAAGATGGGTGTATATATATAATATATGTACATTGTTTGATGATATAATATTTAATTTTATATGAGCTTTAGAAATGGGAATATAAAAGCAAGCTTCTGGTGAGTACAAAAGTATCATCCCCTATTGACCATTGGGATATGTATTCATCGATACATTCGGCATGTAGCCGGCCTGAGTTGGGTCAATTTCTGATAAAGTTTGTGTGTAACTTATATTTTGGATCTACAGTGGAACCTGTGTGATCTGACACCTGAGTTTTCCGACATTCTGTGACTTCCGATAAGAATTTCAGGTCCCAAAATAAAAAATAACCTGTCACTTCCGATATCCGACACTGTTTTACGACCCCAGTGTTATTAACTACCCTTAATTAATCCTGTATTATCTGACCCTTTAATCTGTTAATTGATAAATTTCCACCCATCTTTGTGTATCATTAAATATAAACCATTAACAAATTGACCAGCTAAGCTCACTAATAAATTGTGATTTTAACTAATTGATTGGCAGGTAATTAGAGGCTCATTAGTAATGGTTAAAAGTAAGTTTACAAAGAATATATATGTAATAATCAAAATTTACAGTTAACTGTTTTCACATTCTTTGTAAAGAACATGGCTACAACCATTATCTGATATATTATGAAATTGTTCAAAGCTTGTGTACACAAATAAATTATGATTTGAATTTATTGGTTAGAGACTCTTTAATAAGGGTTAAAGTAACTTTACCAAGAATATAATAATTAAAAATTTTCAGATAACTGTTTTCACTTTCTTTGTAAAGGGTATGGCTACAACCAAAAATTATCTGATCAGATTATGAAATTGTTTTAAATATATTAATTGTGTATCAATTAAATATTAAAGGTATTTTCATCTACATTGTATACAAACCCTTTACATTGTAGTTCCAATTATCTAAATCACCCTACATAATCAAACATACACAATTTCTTCTCTTGTTAAATTTTGGCAAATGTCTGTTAACTAAAAAGAAAACCTGAGTTTTCCAACACCCTGTACAATCCGACACATTTCATTTCAAATATTTTATTGATAAATCAATAGGATTGGATAACAGGCTATGCCTATGCAAATCCTCTCCAACAACAAGATGGAACCATTTGAACACAATTTACACAAGACATAGAGCAATCTACCCATCATGTATACATGCAATTCATCTTAATTACCAAGCATAAACACATGTATATTAATAGCAGAATAATACAAACAAAACAAAAAAGATTTTTCCCTTTCTTTTTTTTTTTTTTGTTAATAGGTATGATATAATATGTATATTAATAGCAGAATCATACAAAATAAAGTTTCTTTTTTTCCTTTTTTTCCCCCTTTTTAATAGGTATGATATAATTTGGAATAGCCAAATTATGGCTTTACATTTAAGCTATTATTATTTATAATATTAATGATGATGAATTGGCATAGCATGATGGATAGACTGAACTTACATTTAATCACACAATATATACAACATGTAAACTGAAATTATGATATCAAAATCACTAATTAAGTGAGGTCCACCATATCAATATGAATTAACTCTTTTTCAGTATATATATTTATGATTGAATAAAGGGAATTTGGGAGAGATGGAGGAAGAAGAGACAAATAAGTAAATAAGGGGGGAAATATCTAAACAAAATAGTGATTGTGATTGAGATAAGCAAGTACAAATTGGGTAAAAGGAGGGAGGGGGAAGGGAGACCTGAATAATTGAAAGATTTACAGCTATTGATTAAGTTGAAAAATTTAAAGATTTCTCTGGTCCCTTGGTGTGTCGGATTAGACAGGTTCCACTGTTATTCATTTTCAGTATAATTGTCTCGAGTTGCAGGCTGAAATGGTGTATGACCAATTCCAACATACAGTCGACTATTATATATTCCATACAATTGAACACTGACACTATGTAGATAGTTTTTGTCTCTATGCTTAATAATGTCAAGCAATTCATTTCTTCTTCCTTTCATAGTTTTTTCATTAATGTTCTGTATTTCACACAACTTTATTTCTTCTTTTTTTTCGTAGACTTGATGCACTAAGAGCAGGAATATTGCAGCAAAGAAGTATTTTCGTGAAACTTCTGTATTCTATTGGTGAAGAACTCATTTTGACATGAACTGAGGTATTTATTTTTTATGGTTTATGTCTTCTTTTCTCTAGTTCTTTTTTTAGAGAAAAGATTTATTGAGATATGTACCTACATTTGGTGCATTTTAATTTTTTTTTGCTATCCCAAGGGCCCGGGTGGCTCAATGAGTTAGGTAGTTGGATTACCTAACAACTCATACAAGACTATCACCAATACGGCATGGGTTCGCCCCCAGCTTTGTAAATTACAAAAAGGGTGTACTCGACTCGCAACCGCAAGTGATCAAGTTTACCAGTTGCTTGCCCATGGTCGGTGGTTCTCTCACGGTACTCCGGCTTCTTCCACCACTAAAACTGGTTTGGGGTTCAGAAAGAGGTTGGTTGGTTTATGGTGTTTAATGCCACTTTCAACAATATTTCAGTTAGCATATCTTGGCTGTCAAACCAATAATTCACCAATTAGAGCTTAGAACTGTTACATATACGAAAGTAGTCCTTTTTAAAGAAAATAGTTCCTTTCGCTTTGTTGTATTGTAAAATATACTGAATGGAATGGAATAATTAAAATTGATAATTGAAGTTAAATATATATGGATTATTTTGAGCCCTTTGATGGATTTAGTTGTATTTTAATACCTCTATGAAGGATTTGATGCATAACCTATAAATATTGAATTTCACAGGGATAATGGAGCTATTTTTAGAGTAGGTGTTTTCCATAGCCTGGCATTTCACTGCAAGACTAAACATCTGCTGATATTTTCACAGAACTTAGAGGAATCATGTACATTTCAGAAAATGTATGGTCATGAAAAGGTTAAACTTAAGATAAAATAGCCAGGCAGGTGCGAAAAAACAAAAATTTAGTAGAAAATGTTATAGAAATTAATTATAGGTTTCACACCTTAAAGCTTTTCCAAGTTTAATTCTAAAATTATACAATCAACAGGTGTTTAAAGCTGGAAAACATGTCCCCTTTCATGCAAAGTTCAGTGAAAATTATATGTACCAGGTATTTATCCAATAATTTGTAAAAAAAAGAATTATGAAACAACTTCTGAATTTTCTAGTTGTTATAAAACTAGCCTCAAATTCTGTTACAAGGTTCAAATATTTACAAATTATACTGAAAGTCCTTGCCATTGCCCTTGCTAGCTTGTTAATCTTGTTGGGCTCTTGCAGCTATTTTTTGCTTTCACCATACCTCCCCACCCCCTGCTCCACTGACTCTTGAAATGTTGCTTACAATCAGGGGGACAGTGGCATTAACTAGACTGGGTACCATTTTGCCAGTCATAAGGGAAATTCAAATAGTTCGTATGAAAAAGTATTAAAACATATTATTTTAGAATCAAACCAGGAATGTGCAAAAAAAAAGGGGGGATGTCAAATCATAATACGAAAAGCCTGACTGACTGGCTCATAGTGGGTAGTATGTTTGTGGAATGCCACACTTCCTGCATGTTAAAGACCTCTTTTTTAGAATTCAAGTAAAGAGTAAATACAGTCAAACCTGTATTAAGAGGCCACCTTTGGGACAAAGAAAAAGTCACCTTTTAATACAGGTGACTGCTTAATAGAGGTGACCACATAGTAGCAAGTACAATAGACTAAATTGTTTGTCCTACCTTTCCAGTGGCAGTTAAAAGTTGTTGACCAATCCCTTCCCTCAATTTCTATATACATCGAGATTTTATGTATTGCTGAGCTTGTTCTCATCCTGATAATAGCTGAAATTCTGCTTCTTGGACATAATGAAAATGTAGATAGCAAATTTAGTGCGCACCACACATCTCCGGAACACCCCCCACCAAGTACGCTCAAAATCAAAAGATTCAAAAACCAAATACAAATGTAATTTAAAGGTTTGGGAGCAATAAAACCAAAGGGCCTAAGCAGGATAGCCAAAATTGGCTAAGGTAACCTATGCATGAGGGAGGAGACCCTTAGTAATCAATAATCAATCAATCAACCCATTTGTAATGTGCTTTACTAAAAACTATAAAACTGATTGAACCAAAACTGGATAAATGGATATCAAACAAATAATTTATAACTAGATGCATTATTTTGATACCTCCTATGTGAAAGTATACAATATATTACATTACATCATTGTAGAATGGCTCTCAAATTGTCTGAAGATGTTTGTTTTTCAAATTTTTCATTATTTTTCAGCACCAACAGCTAAGAAAGACCAGACTTCTACCACCATAGATACCATACAACTGGCCCACGCAAGTAGACCAAGACCAACTAACAATCAACAGACAGAAAACATACATATACATATAAGAAAGGGGATCAATGGGCCACACTATAGACAGGTTGTTTTTATTGAGACTTTAATTGAACTTTAAAGAGCACATTAGAGGAAATCAATAGATCTGACAGACTCTACACCAGTGGAAACTTAGTACAAGATGACATACTAGTACAATGTATATCAGAGGATTACCATAAGAGGAGATCAACAAACATTACACCAGAGAATATCAAAACAAGAAGACCAAAAGACTGGCACAAGAGAGGTAACAACAGATCTTAGTTCAGAGGCTAACCAAAAGACTGGCACCAGAGAGTTAACAACATATCTTAGATCAGAGGCTAACCAACAGACTGGTACAAGAGAGTTAACAATAGATCTTAGTTCAGAGGCTAACCAAAAGACTGGCACCAGAGAGTTAACAACATATCTTAGATCAGAGGCTAACCAAAAGACTGGCACCAGAGAGTTAACAACATATCTTAGATCAGAGGCTAACCAACAGACTGGTACAAGAGAGTTAACAATAGATCTTAGACCAGAGGCTAACCAACAGACTGGCACCAGAGAGTTAACAACATATCTTAGATCAGAGGCTAACCAACAGACTGGCACTTAGATCAGAGGCTAACCAACAGACTGGCACCAGAGAGTTAACAACATATCTTAGATCAGAGGCTAACCAACAGACTGGTACAAGAGAGTTAACAATATATCTTAGACCAGAGGCTAACCAACAGACTGGCACCAGTGAGTTAACAACATATCTTAGATCAGAGGCTAACCAACAGACTGGTACAAGAGAGTTAACAATAGATCTTAGACCAGAGGCTAACCACCAGACTGACACCATATAGTTAACATATTTGAGATCAGTGGCTAACCAACGGACTGGCACAAGAAAGTACCCAACATATCTTAGATCAGAGGCTAGCCAACAAACTGACACAAGAGAGTTACCAACATATCATAGATCAGAGGCTAACCAACAGACTGGTGCCAGAGAGTTACCAACATATCTTAGATCAGAAGCTTATCAACAGACTGGAACAAGAGAATTGACAACAGATCTTAGATCAGAGGCTAACCAACAGACTGGCACCAGAGATTTACCAAAATATCTTAGATCAGAGGCTTATCAACAGACTGGTACAAGAGAGTTAACAACAGATCTTAGATCAGAGGCTAATCAGCAAACCGGTACAAGAGAATTACCAGAATATATTAGATCAGAGACTAACCAACAGACTGACACCAGAGAGTTACCAACATATCTTAGATCAGAGGCTTATCAACAGACTGGCACAAGAGAGTTAACAACAGATCTTAGATCAGAGGCTAATCAACAAACTGGAACAAGAGAATTGACAACAGATCTTAGATCAGAGGCTAACCAACAGACTGGCACCAGAGATTTACCAAAATATCTTAGATCAGAGGCTTATCAACAAACTGGTACAAGAGAGTTAACAACAGATCTTAGATCAGAGGCTAATCAGCAAACCGGTACAAGAGAATTACCAGAATATATTAGATCAGAGACTAACCAACAGACTGACACCAGAGAGTTACCAACATATCTTAGATCAGAGGCTTATCAACAGACTGGCACAAGAGAGTTAACAACAGATCTTAGATCAGAGGCTAATCAACAAACTGGAACAAGAGAATTGACAACAGATCTTAGATCAGAGGCTAACCAACAGACTGGCACCAGAGATTTACCAAAATATCTTAGATCAGAGGCTTATCAACAGACTGGTACAAGAGAGTTAACAACAGATCTTAGATCAGAGGCTAATCAGCAAACCGGTACAAGAGAATTACCAGAATATATTAGATCAGAGACTAACCAACAGACTGACACCAGAGAGTTACCAACATATCTTAGATCAGAGGCTTATCAACAGACTGGCACAAGAGAGTTAACAACAGATCTTAGATCAGAGGCTAATCAACAAACTGGAACAAGAGAATTGACAACAGATCTTAGATCAGAGGCTAACCAACAGACTGGCACCAGAGATTTACCAAAATATCTTAGATCAGAGGCTTATCAACAAACTGGTACAAGAGAGTTAACAACAGATCTTAGATCAGAGGCTAATCAGCAAACCGGTACAAGAGAATTACCAGAATATATTAGATCAGAGACTAACCAACAGACTGACACCAGAGAGTTACCAACATATCTTAGATCAGAGGCTTATCAACAGACTGGCACAAGAGAGTTAACAACAGATCTTAGATCAGAGGCTAATCAACAAACTGGAACAAGAGAATTGACAACAGATCTTAGATCAGAGGCTAACCAACAGACTGGCACCAGAGATTTACCAAAATATCTTAGATCAGAGGCTTATCAACAGACTGGTACAAGAGAGTTAACAACAGAACTTAGATCAGAGGCTAATCAGCAGACGGGCACAAGAGAGTTACCAGCATATCTTAGATCAGAGGCTAACCACCAGACTGACACCATATAGTTAGCATATTTAAGATCAGTGGCTAACCAACAGACTAACTACAAAGAGTAACCAACAATCTTAGATCAAAGGCTAACTAATAGACTTGCACAAGAGAATTACAAACAGATCTTAGATGAGAGGCTAACCAACAAACTGGCACCAGAGAGTTACAAGTAGATCTTAGATTAGAGGCTAATCAACAGACTGGCACCAGAGAGTTACCAACATATCTTAGATCAGAGGCTAACCAACAGACTGGCACCAGAGAGTTACAAACATATCTTAGATCATAGGCTAATCAACAGACTGGCACAAGAGAGTTGACAGCAGATCTTAGATCAGAGGTTAATCAACAGACTGGCACAATAGTTGACAACATATCTTAGATCAGAGGCTAACCAACAGACTGGCACCAGAGTTACAAGCAGATCTTAGATCAGAGGCTAATCAACAGAATGGCACAAGAGAGTTACAAAGATATCTTAGATCATAGGCTAATCAACAGACTGGCACAAGAGAGTTGACAACAGATCTTAGATCAGAGGCTAACCAACAGACTGGCACAAGAGAGTTGACAACAGATCTTAGATCAAAGGCTAATCAACAAACTGGCACAACAGAGTTACAATCATATCATAGATGAGAGGCTAACCAACAGATTGGCACCAGAGAGTTACCAATATATCTTAGATCAGAGGCTAATCAACAGACTGGCACAAGAGAGTTGACAACAGATCTTAGATCAGAGGCTAATCAACAGACTGGCACAAGAGAGTTGACAACAGATCTTAGATCAGAGGCTAATCAACAAACTGGCACAACAGAGTTACAATCATATCATAGATGAGAGGCTAACCAACAGATTGGCACCAGAGAGTTACCAATATATCTTAGATCAGAGGCTAATCAACAGACTGGCACAAGAGAGTTGACAACAGATCTTAGATCAGAGGCTAATCAACAAACTGGCACCAGAGAGTTAACAACATATCTTAGATCAGAGGCTAACCAACAGACTGGCACAAGAGAGTTGACAACAGATCTTAGATCAGAGGCTAACCAACAGACTGGCACAAGAGAGTTGACAACAGATCTTAGATCAGAGGCTAATCAACAAACTGGCACAAGAGAGTTGACAACAGATCTTAGATCAGAGGCTAATCAACAAACTGGCACAAGAGAGTTACAAACATATCTTAGATCAGAGGCTAACCAACAGACTGGCACCAGAGAGTTACAAGCAGATCTTAGATCAGAGGCTAGCAAACAGACTGATATCAGAGTGTTACCAGCATATCTTAGATCAGAGGATAAGCAACAGTCTGACACAAGAGAGTTAACAA
The DNA here is from genome assembly GCA_963383655.1 of Bathymodiolus septemdierum. Taxonomy (NCBI): domain Eukaryota; kingdom Metazoa; phylum Mollusca; class Bivalvia; order Mytilida; family Modiolidae; genus Bathymodiolus; species Bathymodiolus septemdierum. The sequence continues at coordinate 3,572,380 of OY726528.1, forward strand.
AGGATTTTAGATCAGAGGCTAAACAAGAGACTGGCACAAGAGAGTTACTAACAGTTCTTAGAGCAGAGGCTACTAAACAGACTGGCGCCAAAGAGTTACAAACATATCTTAGATCAGAGGCTAATCAACAGACTGGCACAAGAGAGTTGCCAACATATCTTAGATCAGAGGATAACCAATACACTGGCACAAGAGAGTTACCAACATATCTTAGATCAGAGGCTAACCAACAGACTGACACCAGATAGTTAACAGCATATTTTAGATCAGAGGCTAACCAACACACTGACTACAAAGAGTAACCAACAGATCTTAGATGAGAGGCTAACCAATAGACCTGCACAAGAGAATTACAAACAGATCTTAGATCAGAGGCTAACCAACAGATGGGCACCAGAGTTACAAGCAGATCTTAGATCAGAGGCCAATCAACAGACTGGCACCAGATAGTTAACAGCATATTTTAGATCAGAGGCTAACCAACACACTGACTACAAAGAGTAACCAACAGATCTTAGATCAGAGGCTAACCAATAGACATGCACAAGAGAATTACAAACAGATCTTAGATCAGATGCTAACCAACAGACGGGCACCAGAGTTACAAGCAGATCTTAGATCAGAGGCTAACCAACAGACTGGCACAAGAGAGTTAACAACAGATCTTAGATCAGAGGCTAATCAACAGACTGGCACAAGAGAGTTGACAACAGATCTGAGATCAGAGACTAATCAATAGACTGGCACAAGAAAGTATCCAACATATCTTAGATCAGAGGCTAACCAACAGATGGGCACAAGAGAGTTACCAACATATCATAGATCAGAGGCTAATTAACAGACTGGCACCAGAGAGTTAACAATAGATCTTAGATCAGAGGATAATCAACAGATTGGCACAAGAGAATTAACCACAGATCTTAGATCAGAGGCTAATCAGCAGACCGTCACCAGAGAATTACCAGCATATCTTAGGTCAGAGGCTAATCAACAGACTGACACCAGATAGTTAACAACATATTTTAGATCAGTGGCTAACCAACAGACTAACTACAAAGAGTAACCAACAGATCTTAGATCAGAGGCTAACCAATAGACTTGCACAAGAGAATTACAAACAGATCTTAGATGAGAGGCTAACCAACAGACTGGCACCAGAGAGTTACAAGCAGATCTTAGATCAGAGGCTAATCAACAGACTGGTACCAGAGAGTTACCAACATATCTTAGATCAGAGTCTAACTAACAGACTGGCACCAGAGAGTTACAAACATTTCTTAGATCATAGGCTAATCAACAGACTGGCACAAGAGAGTTGACAGCAGATCTTAGATCAGAGGTTAATCAACAGACTGGCACAATAGAGTTGACAGCAGATCTTAGATCAGAGGCTAACCAACAGACTGGCACCAGAGATTTACAAGTAGATCTTAGATCAGAGGCTAATCAACAGAGTTACAAGCATATCTTAGATCATAGGCTAATCAACAGACTGGCACAAGAGAGTTGACAACAGACCTTAGATCAGAGGCTAACCAACATCCTGGCACCAAAGAGTTACAAACAGATCTTAGATCAGAGGCTAACCAACAATCTGGCACCAGAGAATTACAAACTGATTTTAGATCAGAGGCTAATCAACAGACTGACACTGTGAGTTACCAGTGTATCTTAGATAATAGACTAACCAATAGACTGACACCAGAAAGTTACCAGCATATTTTAGATCAGAGGCTAATCAACAGACTGACACCGTGAGTTACCAGCATATCTTAGATAATAGACTAACCAATAGACTGACACCAGAAAGTTACCAGCATATTTTAGATCAGAGGCTAATCAACAGACTGACACTGTGAGTTACCAGCATATCTTAGATAATAGACTAACCAATAGACTGACACCAGAAAGTTACCAGCATATTTTAGATCAGAGGCTAATCAACAGACTGACACTGTGAGCTACCAGTGTATCTTAGATAATAGACTAACCAATAGACTGACACCAGAAAGTTACCAGCATATTTTAGATCAGAGGCTAATCAACAGACTGACACCGTGAGTTACCAGCATATCTTAGATAATAGACTAACCAATAGACTGACACCAGAAAGTTACCAGCATATTTTAGATCAGAGGCTAATCAACAGACTGACACTGTGAGTTACCAGCATATCTTAGATAATAGACTAACCAATAGACTGACACCAGAAAGTTACCAGCATATTTTAGATCAGAGGCTAATCAACAGACTGGCACCATAGATTTACAAACAGATCTTAGATAAGAGAGTAACCAGCAGACCCCACACTAGAACAAAATACATCAAGAAAGGTAATTTGTTGTATAAGCTAATTAATCAGTGTTTCTAGAATTTAAATAGAAAGGATTTTATGAAAAGAAAGTTTAAACAGTGATGGTTAACAATTCCAACAATATCAACAAAATGAACAATCACCTCTCGTCTTAACTCACTGAACACTAAAAAGACCATGATATATGATGTTGTTAATCCAGGTCCTGGCTTGGGACAGGCACAAAAAGGCGGTGAGATTAAATCGGTTAATGGGATCCCCCAACTCTTGATTTGAACAGTAATGATAACAAAATCAACAATAACCTCTCACCTTTGAGTGTACATAAAAACAACCAAGGTGTGAAACAGACACAAGAAAAGTTTGAAGATACCAAAAGGATAATCATAAGTCGGAAATCAAAAGACAGACAATACAATGGCCAAAAGAAAAAGGACAAGCAATGTTTAAATAGTTAAAATAGAAATGACATACTATTCACTCAATTCACTTTTAAAATATATTCCATATCTAGGAGATTAAAGCATTTTATTTTTGAAAAAAAACATGCATATATTTAATCTTAATAAATTCCTGTACTGAAATATTTTATTTATCAAGAAATTAGATATAGTGTTGAGTCATACAGTATTGTTAGTATAGAAATAAAAAGCTTCAACCATCTGTAAATTAAAGTTTCTAAACTTTTACCCCTATTGTGAATAAAGTAGAAAATGAACATTTAAAACCTTACAAGAATAATTTTATTATTTTTTAGGGGAAATCAGTGTTACTGTGCACATCTTGTTTCAAATAATCCATATATATATATACACAATGTATATATATATATATATAATATCTAAGATGAGTAAGATATTCAATGTTTTTTTTTTTTAAATCGTCAACAATCTGTAAATTAAATTATCTGAACTTATTCCCCAAATGTGGATAATGCAGATTATGAATATTGAAAATCTTACAAATATTCAAATACCAGTATACATGAAATTTACAAATATTCAAATACCAATATACCTGAAATTTACAAGAATTTGTTTAGATTTCTCATTTCATGTTTAAATATGATGTATTTATTGTTGATATTAGAAAAAAAATATCCTTTTATAGATACTACCTATACAATTGAGGAGGAAAAATACTTTCTGATGAATATATAGCATTATCATAGAGTTGACATGTCTAAAATAACATAAAACTGGATTTTTTTTTCTCGAAAAATTTAGTTTGTCATTTTTTGCTTCTTTTTGCTGCCTTTAAACCCAGAATTCCCAAGAAGGACATCTAGAACCCAAATATGTTATGGTTTCCTTAGTTTCAGGTTTTCATACAAATGTACGTTAATAAAAATTCATATATACATTTTGTTAGGGGGATCCGTCGTGGTCGTGTGCCATCGGTGCCTATCACGACAAAAGTTGTGAGTTTGAACCCCGTCCATGGCAAGGTGTACTTGATGCAACATTATCTGATAACGTTTGTCAGTGACTTCCAATAGGTCGATGGTTTTCTCTGGGTACTCTAGTTTCCTTTATTAATAAGTACAATTTCCAAACCGAAATGGTCAAAACATTTTGCATATGATTATAACTTTTTTGTTCATTTACCGTAGTTAACAAATTAGAATAAAATACCATCAAGCCTTCCTTCAAGGGCACCTCTATATAACAAATCACTTCCTGTAAAGGGCAGTCTCATTTTTCCCATTAATGAATAGAGCATATTATTTTAACCTGTATGTAAAGGGCAACTGCTCATAGTTGTATGTTCCCCTGAGTGGCCTTTATATGGTTTATGGTTATATAGTTACAATTTTGGCATGGTGTGATATCTATTTTCAAGCAACTAGCATGATATTAACATAATATCAACATAATATCCCTATTTTTTAATGTGAGGTTTTAATGATGTCACTAACGTGAAATTGCCAAATCCTCTATAAACATATTATCGTTGGTATGTTTTGCTTGAAATTGATTTCTCATCGTATCTCACATCTCGGGTTTCGCCTCTGACGTGATATTGCTAAGAGAAATCCATTCGTGCCAAGCAAATCATATAGTATATATTTACATTTCTTTAATTAAAATTATGTTAAAAATATAAACTGTTATATAATTTATTACATTTTGTGTTAAAATTTAAGAGTGAGTGGGTGATTGTTGTTTAATGCCAACTCTGCAATTGTTTACTTAGCCATCACCAATCAGTCAGCAATCAATCAGTCGAATAGTTATGATTACTGTCCCAAGGACTGTATGTATGATTGTAGACCAGATAAACAATTGAAGACTCTGGGATTAGTTGTTATTATTGATGTAAAATAGCATTGAAATTTAATGTAAATGCATCAATTTTATGATAACAATTATGTTACAGGGAAAATGTAATATCTAGAACAGACAGATGTAATGGTATAAATTTATTGGATGAACAGCGTTATCTCCCCTTGGACAGATGTAATGGTAAAACACAGGTTGAACAGAGCTACCTCCACTTGGACAGATGTAATGGTAAAACACAGGATGAACAGAGCTACCTCCACTTGGACAAATGTAATGGTAAAACACAGGATGAACAGAGCTACCTCCACTTGGACAGATGTAATGGTAAAACACAGGATGAACAGAGCTACCTCCACTTGGACAGATGTAATGGTAAAACACAGGATGAACAGAGCTACCTCCACTTGGACAGATGTAATGGTAAAACACAGGATGAACAGAGCTACCTCCACTTGGACAAATGTAATGGTAAAACACAGGATGAACAGAGCTACCTCCACTTGGACAGATGTAATGGTAAAACACAGGATGAACAGAGCTACCTCCACTTGGACAAATGTAATGGTAAAACACAGTATGAACAGAGCTACCTCCACTTGAACAGATGTAATGGGAAAACACAGGATGAACAGAGCTACCTCCACTTGGACAGATGTAATGGTAAAACACAGTATGAACAGAGCTACCTCCACTTGGACAGATGTAATGGTAAAACACAGGATGAACAGAGCTACCTCCACTTGGACAGATGTAATGGTAAAACACAGGATGAACAGAGCTACCTCCACTTGGACAAATGTAATGGTAAAACACAGGATGAACAGAGTTACCTCCACTTCAACAGATGTAATGGGGGAAAAATCACATGATATACATAGTTATCTTCACTTGGTTTAAGAACTATTTTTTTGAATGTATCAGTTATGTTTGATATTTTATTACTCTGGTCTATATTTTGTAAAAATATTTAACCTTTGAGACTTATTCTAGTTAAAAATGAAGTTCAATATTTGAATGAGAAATTTGGCACACATGAAATGTTTTAATTAAAGGCAAGCATAATTTCTACAACAATTTCTCAATTTTTACTAGGAGTACAAAATAACAAAACTATTTATGAATCTTCTTTTTAACTTTGAAGATCACATTTCTACTTTTTAAATCTATAAAATGTTTGTCTCATTTGGGTTGAATTAATTGATTGCTTCTTAATTTTGTAAAAACAAATGTAATGATGAAGTTGATATGAAAACAAAAGGAACATTTTTATATGTATTAATTATGGTAAAAATATATACTGGCTGCTGTTTGTTCACTACTATCAGATATCCTTATGAACAGGTAATGTGGTAAGAATGTCTACTTTAAAAAGAAATGAATCATATATGGATTGTTATGGTTTTCTATATACTATATCTCACCTTATTATGCATCGCATGCCTTGTTTGGAAATAACCTGCACTAAATAACCCTCCTCCTATATTAACACGGTATAGCTCAACACTAGATATAATTTCACTGAGGTGTACTTTTCCCACTCACTAAATAACCCTCCTCCTATATTAACACGGTATAGCTCAACACTAGATATAATTTCACTGAGGTGTACTTTTCCCACTCACTAAATAACCCTCCTCCTATATTAACACGGTATAGCTCAACACTAGATATAATTTCACTGAGGTGTACTTTTCCCACTCACTAAATAACCCTCCTCCTATATTAACACGGTATAGCTCAACACTAGATATAATTTCACTGAGGTGTACTTTTCCCACTCACTAAATAACCCTCCTCCTATATTAACACGGTATAGCTCAACACTAGATATAATTTCACTGAGGTGTACTTTTCCCACTCACTAAATAACCCTCCTCCTATATTAACACGGTATAGCTCAACACTAGATATAATTTCACTGAGGTGTACTTTTCCCACTCACTAAATAACCCTCCTCCTATATTAACACGGTATAGCTCAACACTAGATATAATTTCACTGAGGTGTACTTTTCCCACTCACTAAATAACCCTCCTCCTATATTAACACGGTATAGCTCAACACTAGATATAATTTCACTGAGGTGTACTTTCCCCACTCACTAAATAACCCTTCTCCTATATTAACATGGTATAGCTCAACACTAGATATAATTTCACTGAGGTGTACTTTTCCCACTCACTAAATAACCCTCCTCCTATATTAACACGGTATAGCTCAACACTAGATATAATTTCACTGAGGTGTACTTTTCCCACTCACTAAATAACCCTCCTCCTATATTAACACGGTATAGCTCAACACTAGATATAATTTCACTGAGGTGTACTTTTCCCACTCACTAAATAACCCTCCTCCTATATTAACACGGTATAGCTCAACACTAGATATAATTTCACTGAGGTGTACTTTCCCCACTCACTAAATAACCCTTCTCCTATATTAACATGGTATAGCTCAACACTAGATATAATTTCACTGAGGTGTACTTTTCCCACTCACTAAATAACCCTCCTTCTATATTAACACGGTATAGCTCAACACTAGATATAATTTCACTGAGGTGTACTTTTCCCACTCACTAAATAACCCTCCTCCTATATTAACACGGTATAGCTCAACACTAGATATAATTTCACTGAGGTGTACTTTTCCCACTCACTAAATAACCCTCCTCCTATATTAACACGGTATAGCTCAACACTAGATATAATTTCACTGAGGTGTACTTTCCCCACTCACTAAATAACCCTTCTCCTATATTAACATGGTATAGCTCAACACTAGATATAATTTCACTGAGGTGTACTTTTCCCACTCACTAAATAACCCTCCTCCTATATTAACACGGTATAGCTCAACACTAGATATAATTTCACTGAGGTGTACTTTTCCCACTCACTAAATAACCCTCCTCCTATATTAACACGGTATATCTCAACACTAGATATAATTTCACTGAGGTGTACTTTTCCCACTCACTAAATAACCCTCCTCCTATATTAACACGGTATAGCTCAACACTAGATATAATTTCACTGAAGTGTACTTTTCCCACTCACTAAATAACCCTCCTCCTATATTAACACGGTATAGCTCAACACTAGATATAATTTCACTGAGGTGTACTTTTCCCACTCACTAAATAACCCTTCTCCTATATTAACATGGTATAGCTCAACACTAGATATAATTTCACTGAGGTGTACTTTTCCCACTCACTAAATAACCCTCCTCCTATATTAACACGGTATAGCTCAACACTAGATATAATTTCACTGAGGTGTACTTTTCCCACTCACTAAATAACCCTCCTCCTATATTAACACGGTATAGCTCAACACTAGATATAATTTCACTGAGGTGTACTTTTCCCACTCACTAAATAACCCTCCTCCTATATTAACACGGTATAGCTCAACACTAGATATAATTTCACTGAGGTGTACTTTTCCCACTCACTAAATAACCCTCCTCCTATATTAACACGGTATAGCTCAACACTAGATATAATTTCACTGAGGTGTACTTTTCCCACTCACTAAATAACCCTCCTCCTATATTAACACGGTATAGCTCAACACTAGATATAATTTCACTGAGGTGTACTTTTCCCACTCACTAAATAACCCTCCTCCTATATTAACACGGTATAGCTCAACACTAGATATAATTTCACTGAGGTGTACTTTTCCCACTCATTAAATAACCCTCCTCCTATATTAACACGGTATAGCTCAACACTAGATATAATTTCACTGAGGTGTACTTTTCCCACTCACTAAATAACCCTCCTCCTATATTAACACTGTATAGCTCAACACTAGATATAATTTCACTGAGGTGTACTTTTCCCACTCACTAAATAACCCTCCTTCTATATTAACACGGTATAGCTCAACACTAGATATAATTTCACTGAGGTGTACTTTTCCCACTCACTAAATAACCCTCCTCCTATATTAACACGGTATAGCTCAACACTAGATATAATTTCACTGAGGTGTACTTTTCCCACTCACTAATTAACCCTCCTCCTATATTAACACGGTATAGCTCAACACTAGATATAATTTCACTGAGGTGTACTTTTCCCACTCACTAAATAACCCTCCTCCTATATTAACACGGTATAGCTCAACACTAGATATAATTTCAATGAGGTGTACTTTTCCCACTCACTAAATAACCCTCCTATATTAACACAGTATAGCTCAACACTAGATATAATTTCACTGAGGTGTACTTTTCCCACTCACTAAATAACCCTCCTCCTATATTAACACGGTATAGCTCAACACTAGATATAATTTCACTGAGGTGTACTTTTCCCACTCACTAAATAACCCTCCTCCTATATTAACACGGTATAGCTCAACACTAGATATAATTTCACTGAGGTGTACTTTTCCCACTCACTAAATAACCCTCCTCCTATATTAACACGGTATAGCTCAACACTAGATATAATTTCACTGAGGTGTACTTTTCCCACTCACTAAATAACCCTCCTCCTATATTAACATGGTATAGCTCAACACTAGATATAATTTCACTGAGGTGTACTTTTCCCACTCGCTAAATAACCCTCCTCCTATATTAACACGGTATAGCTCAACACTAGATATAATTTCACTGAGGTGTACTTTTCCCACTCACTAAATAACCCTCCTCCTATATTAACACGGTATAGCTCAACACTAGATATAATTTCACTGAGGTGTACTTTTCCCACTAACAACATAACCCTTCTCCTATATTAACACGGTATAGCTCAACACTAGATATAATTTCACTGAGGTGTACTTTTCCCACTAACAACATAACCCTTCTCCTATATTAACACGGTATAGCTCAACACTAGATATAATTTCACTGAGGTGTACTTTTCCCACTCACTAAATAACCCTCCTCCTATATTAACAGTATAGCTCAACACTAGATATAATTTCACTGATGTGTACTTTTCCCACTCACAGCATAACCCTTCTCCTATATTAACAGTATAGCTCAACACTAGATATAATTTCACTGAGGTGTACTTTTCCCACTCACTAAATAACCCTCCTCCTATATTAACACGGTATAGCTCAACACTAGATATAATTTCACTGAGGTGTACTTTTCCCACTAACAACATAACACTCCTCCTATATTAAAACAGTATAGCTCAACACATCTAATATCACCGAGCTCTATATTTCTCTTGACACAGTATACCAGTTAAATGTTAACATACTAACTGTTTACAAAATCACAAACAATACATTTATGGTTCATAGTGTATTTTGGTTGAGATTGTTCTTACCACAAAATGTGTTCATTGATATGAAAACTGATTACCAGGCTCTTTGTTGTATGACTTTGTGCTCTAATATTGTGATTATGTTTATTTTGTATGTCTGTGTTGAACTGATGATAAATAGTAACATGTTATATTAAAAGTTGTGTTGTTGGTTGTTTTTAATTATCATAATGTTGGATCATTAGAGTAATTGTACAAGTTTTTATATTAGAAATACAACCTTTTATTCATTAACATGTCTAATTAATTAGTTCTCTATTCAGAAATAATTTGTCTAAATTTTGAACAAGATTTCAAGATTTTATTTTACCTAGGATATAATAAACTGTAACATGAAAAACAATTAGATGATGACTTTCAAAATGTGCAAGACATATAATTAAATGCAGCAGTTGTGAATATACATGTACAATATATAATATTATATATCATATGGAAATATAATGAAGAAAATATTAGTGATATGTAATAGTTTCACAATATTTGTCAGAAAAATTGAAAGTTATTCAATACTTTTGTGTTGCATAACGACAACTTTCAGTTTGATTAATGATGAATTTTGAACAAAATACTGTGGGATATACTTTTTTCTCTCCTATTTGGATAACCTCATTTTGACCTAAGAATAGATAATGAAATTCATTTGTACTATTTAGAATATTTATATGAAATGCAATAAATATTTGTAATGTAGGATTAGAGGTTACAATATTATATTTAATACATAACTTCAGAATTATATGTTTTGTAACTGAATTCTAACAGACCCTACCTTTATGGTGTTAATAATTCAGTCAAAAGTTATTAAATTATTCTTTACTCTAGGTGTGTTCTATATGGTCCAATGTTAGTAAAGATGGGTTCGATCTGTCATTTGGCAAATATCAAATCTTGTTTCACTCATACATTCATGTCTTTGTTATTAATAAATATTGTAGGTTTTCGTATATTTATTCAACTCTATATATATATTGTTTATATAAAGGAGAAGATATTATAGGTTGTAATACTTGTATCTGATCATATTGTCATGTTTTTGGACAATGAAATATGTTTAAACTAACATTTTATTGGATCAGTATGTAATCACGTGACCTTTTAATAGAATTATGCAGAAATAGAATGGTTGATTAAAGCAAATTGATAATCTTAAAGATTAATGTACAGTTGTGAATGTTAGATTTTATGCACAAAAGTGTGTCCATTTTTGCCAGGATGCATACGATTGCATGGTAAATTGTGAGAAGGGAAAAGAGGTACTTATTTAGTGTAATCAACTATTGTTCCTATGGCACCTGTCCAACTTCCTTCAAGCAAAAAATAATATTATATACATATAGAAGTTATTCATGGTATATTACAGAAGTTTTTAAGAATTTTTCACTAATTTTTCCATATTTTGAATCTTAGTCATCTTCTGCAGAGAATACCTATTTTGTGTTTTCCCAGAAACTTTACAGACCATATTTATACATAATAATGTTGTGCACATCAATTCACAGAGACATTCAAGACTATTTTTCTATTTTTGTTGTTGAAATTTTCATTTTAGTCACATTTTCATAAGAAGATACATAGTCGCCATGATATAGCTGAAATATTGCTGAAAGTGGTGCTAAAACACCAAAAATAAAAAAATCTATCAGAAGATACATATTTTCTGTAAATCCTATTATTTTTAATACTAAATCTTAGGATTTCGTTGAATTATTGCATATACATTGGAGATAGGTCTAGTAGTACTCAAGATATTTCTAGATTTTTTGTATAATTTATTACATACTCCCACAACAGAGCTCCCATAAACTATGCAAAATATATATTATATTCTCCAGTATTTTTAAAATCAACTCTCCCACAGTTTGCAAAATGAGGTATTCTTCAGTATTTTGTGTAATACACTAAAAGGGTAATTTTTTACTCTCAATTGTTTTTGTTGCTATATATTTTAAGAATAAGTTTTTGTTTGTATTGTGAGAATTTATATTACAATTAAACTTTTAAAAAGATTATATTAAGAAATAATCTGTGTCAAATCTAGTAACAATTTCAATTTTGCAATAACTTGTCGTCAGTTGTCTGTTTTTACTTTTTTCAAATGTCCATCACTGTCTCATTTCAATTCACAAATTTTGAAGTCTGAAAATGAAAACCAGATGAGCAATTACATGATTAGAGGACTCTGTGAACCATTGGATTTTAAATAGCTTCCCTCACAGTTTTAAACAAGGTGTACATCAGTAGTTTATGTTAACAGCCTCTCTCAAAGTATTAAGCATAAGGTGTCCATCTTTATGTTACACAGTCCCTCTCACAGTTTTAAAACATAAGGTGTCCATCAGCAGATTATGTAAACAGCTCCTCTCACAGTTTTATGCATAAGGTGTTCAACAGTAGTTTATGTAAACAGCTTCTCTCACAGTTTTAAGCATAAAGTGTTCACCAGTAGTTTATGTTAACAGCCCCTCTCACAGTTTTAGCCATAAGGTATCGACCAGTAGTTTATGATAGATAGCAGCTCACCTTAAAGTTTTAAGCATAAGGTGTACATCAGTGGTTTATGTTAGCAGCCCCTCTCACAGTTTTAAGCATGAGGTGTTCACCAGTATTTTATGTTAGCAGCCCTTCTCAGTTTTAAGCATGAGGTGTTCACCAGTATTTTATGTTAGCAGCCCCTCTCACAGTTTTAAGCATGAGGTGTTCACCAGTATTTTATGTTAGCAGCCCTTCTCACAGTTTTAAGCATGAGGTGTTCACCAGTATTTTATGTTAACAGCCCCTCTCACAGTTTTAAGCATGAGGTGTTCACCAGTATTTAATGTTCACAGCCCCTCTCACAGTTTTAAGCATGAGGTGTTCACCAGTATTTTATGTTAGCAGCCCCTCTCAGAGTTTTAAGCATGACGTGTTCACCAGTATTTTATGTTAGCAGCCCCTCTCACAGTTTTAAGCATGAGGTGTTCACCAGTATTTTATGTTAGCAGTCCCTCTCACAGTTTTAAGCATGAGGTGTTCACCAGTATTTTATGTTAACAGCCCCTCTCACAGTTTTAAGCATGAGGTGTTCACCAGTATTTTATGTTAACAGCCCCTCTCACAGTTTTAAGCATGAGGTGTTCACCAGTATTTTATGTTAACAGCCCTTCTTACAGTTTTAAGCATAAGGTGTCCATAAGTAGTTTATGTTATCAGCTCCTCTCACAGTTGTAAACATAAGATGTCCATCAGAACCCCTGTCACAGTTTTAAACATAAGGTGTCCATCAGTAGTTTATGTTAACAGCTCCTTTCACAGTTTTAAACATAATATATACACCATTTGTTTATGCTAAGAGTCCTTCTCACAGCTTTAAAATTAAGGTGTCCATTAGTAGTATATATAAACAGCCCCTCTCACTGTTTTAAACATAAGGTGTTCATCAGTAGTTTATGTTAACAGCCACTATCACAGTTTTAAGCATAAGATGTTCATCAGTAGTTTATGTTAACAGCCACTATCACAGTTTTAAGCATAAGATGTTCATCAGTAGTTTATGTTAACAGCCACTCGCACAGTTTTAAGTATAAGATGTTCATCAGTAGTTTATGTTAACAGCCACTATCACAGTTTTAAACATAAGGTGTTCATCAGTAGTTTATGTTAACAGCCACTCGCACAGTTTTAAGCATAAGATGTTCATCAGTAGTTTATGTTAACAGCCACTATCACAGTTTTAAACATAAGGTGTTCATCAGTAGTTTATGTTAACAGCCACTCGCACAGTTTTAAGTATAAGGTTTCCATCCGTAGTTTATGTTAACAGCCACTATCACAGTTTTAAGCATAAGGTGTTCATCAGTAGTTTATGTTAACAGCCACTATCGCAGTTTAAAGTATAAGGTATCCACCAGTAGTTTATGTTAACAGCCACTCTTACAGTTTTAAACACAAGGTGTTCATCAGTAGTTTATGTTAACAGCCACTCGCACAGTTTTAAGCATAAGGTGTTCACCAGTAGCTTATGTTAACAGCCACTCTTACAATTTTAAGCATGAGGTGTCCATAAGTAGTTTATGTAAACAGCCACTCTCACAGTTTTAAACATCAAATATCCACTAGTAATGTTAACAGTCCCTCTCACAGTTTAAATATAAGGTGTCCATCAGTAGTTTATGTTAACAACTCCTCTCATAGTTTTAACCATGAGGTGTCCATATGTAGTTTATGTTAACAGTCCCTCTCACAGTTTAAATGTAAGGTGTCCATCAGTAGTTTATGTTAACTATCCCTCTCGCAGTTTTAAGCATAAGGTGTCCATCAGTAGTGTATGTTAACTATCCCTCTCACAGTTTTAAGCATAAGATGACCATCAGTAGTTTATGTTAACAACCATTCTCACAGTTTTAATATAAGGTGTCCATCAGTGGTTTATGTTAACAGCCCCTCTCACAGTTGTAAACATAAGGTTTCCACCAGTAGTTTATGTTAAGAGCCCTTCTCACAGCTTTAAAGAACAGCCACTCTCACAGTTTTAAGCATAAGATGACCATCAGTAGTTTATGTTAACAACCATTCTCACAGTTTTAATATAAGGTGTCCACCAGTGGTTTATGTTAACAACCATTCTCAGTTTTAATATAAGGTGTCCATCAGTGGTTTATGTTAACAGCCCCTCTCACAGTTTTAAGCATAAGGTTTCCATCAGTAGTTTATGTTAACAGCCCCTCTTACAGTTTTAAGTATGCGGTTTCCATCAGTAGTTTATATTAACATCCCCTCTTACAGTTTTAAACAATATGTATCCACAAATAGTTTATGCTGACAACTCATCTCACATTTAAAAAAATAAGGTGTCCATCAGTAGTTTACGTTAGCAGCCCCTCTCAGTTTTAAGCATAAGGTGTCCATCAGTAGTTTATGTTAATTGCCCTCTCATAGTTTTAAACATAAGTTGTCCATCAGTAAATTATGTTAACAACCCTTCTCACAGTTTTATATATAAGGTGTCCATCAGTAGTTTATGTTAATGACCGCTGTCACAGTTTTACGCATGCTGTCACAGTTTTAAGCATAAGGCATCCAGCAGTAGTTTATGTTAGCAGCCACTCTCACAGTTTTAAGCATAATGTGTTCACCAGTAGCTTATGTTAACAGCCACTCTTAAAGTTTTAAGCATGAGGTGTCCATAAGTAGTTTATGTTAACAGTCCCTCACAGTTTAAATATAAGGTGTCCATCAGTAGTTTATATTAACAACTCCTCTCATAGTTTTAGCCATAAGGTGTCCATCAGTAGTTTATGTTAACTATCCCTCTCACAGTTTTAAAAATAAGGTGACCATCAGTAGTTTATGTTAACAACCATTCTCACAGTTTTAATATAAGGTGTCCATCAGTGGTTTATGCTAACAGCCCATCTCACAGTTGTAAGCATAAAGTTTCCACCAGTAATTTATGTTAAGAGCCCGTCTCACAGCTTTAAAGAACAGCCACTCTCACAGCTTTAAGCATAAGATGACCATCAGTAGTTTATGTTAACAACCATTCTCACAGTTTTAATATAAGGTGTCCACCAGTGGTTTATGTTAACAGCCCCTCTCACAGTTGTAAGCATAAGTTGTCTACCAGTAGTTTATGCTATGAGCCCTTCTCACAGCTTTAAAGATAAGGTTTCCATCAGTAGTTTATGTTAGCAGCCCCTCTCACAGTTTTAAACATAGGTATCATTCAGTAGTTTATGTTAACAGCCACTCTCACAGTTTTAAGCATAAGGTATCCACCAGTAGTTTATGTTAACAGCCACTCTCATAGTTTAAACATAGTTATATATAAGGTGTCCATCAGTAGTTTATGTTAATGGCCACTGTCACAGTTTTAAGCATGCTGTCACAGTTTTAAGCATAAGGCATCCAGCAGTAGTTTATGTTAGCAGCCCCTCTCACAGCTTTATGCATAAGATGTCCATCAGTAGTTTATTTTAACAGCCCCTCTCACCGTTTTAAGCATAAGGTATCCACTAGTAGTATACATTTGTTTGTTAACAGTCCCTTTCACAGTTTTAAGCACAAGGTGTCCATCAGTAGTTTATGTTAACAGCTCCTTTCACAGTTTTCAGCATAAGATGTCCATCATTAGTTTATGTTAGCAGCACCTTTCCCAGTTTTATGCATAAGGTGTCCATCAGTAGTTTATATTAGCAGCCCCTTTCCCAGTTTTATGCATAAGGTGTCCATCAGTAGTTTATGTTAACAGCCCCTTTCTCAGTTTTAAACATAAGGTGTCCATCAGTAGTTTATGTTAACATTCCCTCTCACAGTTTTGATCATAAGGTGACAATCAGTAGATTATGTTAACGGCCCCTGTCACAGTTTTAAGCATAAGGTGTCTATCAGTAGTTTATGTTAACAGCCCCTCTCACAGTTTTAAGCATAAGGTGTCCATTATTATTTTATGTTAACAGCCCCTTGCACACAGTGTCCATCAGTAGTTTATGTTAATGGCCCCTCTCACAGTTTTACATATAATGTATCCACCAGTGGTATATGTTAACGGCCCCTCTCACAATTGTAAGCATAAGGTTTCCACCAGTAGTTATATGTTAGGAGCCCTTCCCACAGCTTTAAAGATAAGGTCTCCATCAGTAGTTAATGTTAGCAGCCCCTCTCACAGTTTTAAACATAGGTGTTCATCAGTAGTTTATACTAACAGCCACTCTCACAGTTTTAAGCATAAGGTATCCACCAGTAGTTTATGTTAACAGCTACTTTTACAGTTTTAAGAATAAGGTGTCCATCAGTAGTTTATGTTAACAGCCACTCTCACAGTTTTAAACATCAAATATCCACTAGTAATGTTAACAGTCCCTCTCACAGTTTAAATGTAAGATGTCCATCAGTAGTTTATGTTAACAGCCCCTTTCACAGTTTTATGGATAAGATGTCCATTAGTAGTTTATGTTAACAGCCCTTCTCACAGTTTTATGGATAAGATGTCCATCAGTAGTTTATGTTAACAGCCCCTTTCACAGTTTTATGGATAAGGTGTCCATCAGTAGTTTATGTTAACAGCCCCTGTCACAGTTTTATGGATAAGATGTCCATCAGTAGTTTTTGTTAACAGTCCCTCTCACAGTTTTAAGCATAAGGTGTCCATCAGTAGTTTATGTTAATGACCACTGTCACAGTTGTAAACATAAGGTGTCCAGCAGTAGTTTATGTTAACAACCCTTCTCACAGTTTTATATATAAGTGTCCATCAGTAGTTTATGTTAACAGTCCCTCTCACAGTTTTGATCATAAGGTGACAATCAGTAGATTATGTTAACGGCCCCTGTCACAGTTTTAAGCATAAGGTGTCTATCAGTAGTTTATGTTAACAGCCCCTCTCACAGTTTTAAGCATAAGGTGTCCATTATTATTTTATGTTAACAGCCCCTTGCACACAGTGTCCATCAGTAGTTTATGTTAATGGCCCCTCTCACAGTTTTACATATAATGTATCCACCAGTGGTATATGTTAACGGCCCCTCTCACAATTGTAAGCATAAGGTTTCCACCAGTAGTTATATGTTAGGAGCCCTTCCCACAGCTTTAAAGATAAGGTCTCCATCAGTAGTTAATGTTAGCAGCCCCTCTCACAGTTTTAAACATAGGTGTTCATCAGTAGTTTATACTAAAAGCCACTCTCACAGTTTTAAGCATAAGGTATCCACTAGTAGTTTATGTTAACAGCTACTTTTACAGTTTTAAGAATAAGGTGTCCATCAGTAGTTTATGTTAACAGCCACTCTCACAGTTTTAAACATCAAATATCCACTAGTAATGTTAACAGCCCCTCTCACAGTTTAAATGTAAGATGTCCATCAGTAGTTTATGTTAACAGCCCCTTTCACAGTTTTATGGATAAGATGTCCATTAGTAGTTTATGTTAACAGCCCTTCTCACAGTTTTATGGATAAGATGTCCATCAGTAGTTTATGTTAACAGCCCCTTTCACAGTTTTATGGATAAGGTGTCCATCAGTAGTTTATGTTAACAGCCCCTTTCACAGTTTTATGGATAAGATGTCCATCAGTAGTTTTTGTTAACAGTCCCTCTCACAGTTTTAAGCATAAGGTGTCCATCAGTAGTTTATGTTAATGACCACTGTCAGAGTTGTAAACATAAGGTGTCCAGCAGTAGTTTATGTTAACAACCCTTCTCACAGTTTTATATATAAGTGTCCATCAGTAGTTTATGTTAACAGTCCCTCTCACAGTTTTATATATAAGGTGTCCATCAGTAGTTTTTGTTAACAGTCCCTTTCACAGTTTTATATATAAGGTGTCCATCAGTAGTTTATGTTAACAGTCGCTCTCAAAGTTTTATATATAAGGTGTCCATCAGTAGTTTATGTTAATGACCACTGTCACAGTTGTAAACATAAGGTGTCCATCAGTAGTTTATGTTAACAGTCCCTTTCACAGTTTTATATATAAGGTGTCCATCAGTAATTTTTGATAACAGTCCCTTTCACAGTTTTATATATAAGGTGTCCATCAGTAGTTTATGTTAACAGTCCCTCTCACAGTTTTATATATAAGGTGTCCATCAGTAATTTTTGTTAACAGTCCCTTTCACAGTTTTATATATAAGGTGTCCATCAGTAGTTTATGTTAACAGTCCCTCTCACAGTTTTATATATAAGGTGTCCATCAGTAGTTTATGTTAATGACAGCTGTCACAGTTGTAAACATAAGACATCCAGCAGTAGTTTATTTTAACAGCCTCTCTGACAGTTTTATACATAAGATGTCCATCAGTAGTTTATTTTAACAGTCCCTCTCACCGTTTTAAGCATAAGGTTTCCCCCAGGGGTATACTTTTGTTTGTTAACAGTCCCTTTCACAGTTTTAAGCATAAGATGTCCATCAGTAGTTTATGTTAATAGCCTCTATCACAGTTTTCAGGATAAGGTGTCCATCAGTAGTTTATGTTAACAGCCCCTTTCCCAGTTTTATGCATAAGGTGTCCATCAGTAATTTATGTTAACATCCCCTTTCCCAGTTTTATGCATAAGGTGTCCATCAGTAGTTTATGTTAACAGCCCCTTTCTCAGTTTTACACATAAGGTGTCCATCAGTAGTTTGTTAACACCCCTTTCCCACTTTTATGCATAAGGTGTCCATCAATAGTTTATGTTAACATCCCCTCTCACAGTTTTGAACATAAGGTGACAATCAGTAGATTATGTTAACGGCCCCTCTCAGTTTTAAGCATAAGGTGTTCATCAGTAGTTTATGTTAACAGCCCCTCTCACAGTTTTAAGCATAAGGTGTCCATTAGTATTTTATGTTAACTGCCCCTTGCACAGTTTTATGCATACAGTGTCCATCAGTAGCTTATGTTAATGGCCCCTCTCACAGTTTTACATATAATGTATCCACCAGTGGTATATGTTAATAGCCCCTCTCACAGTTTTATGCATAAGGTGTTCATCAATAGTTTCTGTTAACAGCCCCTCTCACAGTTTTATGGATAAGGTGTCTATCAGTAGTTTTTGTTAACAGTCCCTTTCACAGTTTTATATATAAGGTGTCCATCAGTAGTTTATGTTAACAGTCCCTCTCACAGTTTTATATATAAGGTGTCCATCAGTAATTTATGTTATTGACCACTGTCACAGTTGTAAACATAAGGTGTCCATCAGTAGTTTATGTTAACAGTCCCTTTCACAGTTTTATATATAAGGTGTCCATCAGTAGTTTATGTTAACAGTCCCTCTCACAGTTTTATATATAAGGTGTCCATCAGTAGTTTATGTTAACAGCCCCTCTCACAGTTTTATATATAAGGTGTCCATCAGTAGTTTTTGTTAACAGTCCCTTTCACAGTTTTATATATAAGGTGTCCATCAGTAATTTTTGTTAACAGTCCCTTTCACAGTTTTATATATAAGGTGTCCATCAGTAGTTTATGTTAACAACTCCTCTCACATTTTTAAGCATAAGGTGTCCATCAGTAGTTTATGTTAATGACCGCTGTCACAGTTGTAAACATAAGACATCCAGCAGTAGTTTATTTTAACAGCCTCTCTGACAGTTTTATACATAAGATGTCCATCAGTAGTTTATTTTAACAGCCCCTCTCACCGTTTTAAGCATAAGGTTTCCCCCAGGGGTATACTTTTGTTTGTTAACAGTCCCTTTCACAGTTTTAAGCATAAGATGTCCATCAGTAGTTTATGTTAATAGCCTATATCACAGTTTTCAGCATAAGGTGTCCATCAGTAGTTTATGTTAACAGCCCCTTTCCCAGTTTTATGCATAAGGTGTCCATCAGTAATTTATGTTAACATCCCCTTTCCCAGTTTTATGCATAAGGTGTCCATCAGTAGTTTATGTTAACAGCCCCTTTCTCAGTTTTAAACATAAGGTGTCCATCAGTAGTTTGGTAACACCCCTTTCCCACCTTTATGCATAAGGTGTCCATCAATAGTTTATGTTAACATCCCCTCTCACAGTTTTGAACATAAGGTGACAATCAGTAGATTATGTTAACGGCCCCTCTCAGTTTTAAGCATAAGGTGTTCATCAGTAGTTTATGTTAACAGCCCCTCTCACAGTTTTAAGCATAAGGTGTCCATTAGTATTTTATGTTAACTGCCCCTTGCACAGTTTTATGCATGCAGTGTCCATCAGTAGCTTATGTTAATGGCCCCTCTCACAGTTTTACATATAATGTATCCACCAGTGGTATATGTTAATGGCCCCTCTCACAGTTTTATGCATAAGGTGTTCATCAATAGTTTCTGTTAACAGTCCCTCTCACAGTTTTATGGATAAGGTGTCTATCAGTAGTTTATGTTAGCAGCCCCTTTCACAGTTTTATGCATAAGGTGTCCATCAGTAGTTTATTTGAACAGCCCCTCTTACAGTTTTAACATAAGTTGTCCAATAGTTTATGTTTACAGCATCTCTAGCGGTTTTAATCATAAGGTGTCCATCAGTAGTTTATGTTAGCAGCCCCTCCTATAGTTTCATGCATAAGGTATATACCAGTAGTTTATGTTAACTGCCCCTCTCACTGATTTAAAAATAAGATGTCCATCATTAGTTTGTGTTAGCAGCCCCTCTCACAGTTTTAATAGTTGATGTTAACAACCCCTCTCAGTTTTAGACATAAGGTGTCCATCAATAGTTTATGTTAACATCCCCTCTCAGTAAGCATAAGGTATCCATCAGTAGTTTATGTTGCCAACCCCTCTCACGGTTTTAAAAATAAAGTGTGCAAAGTGTACATTAGTAGTTTATGTTAACAACCCCTCTCACAGTTTTGAACATAAGGTGGCAATCAGTAGATTATCTTTACAGCTCATCGCACAGTTTTAAACATAAGGTGTCCATCAGTAATTTATGTTAACAGCCCCTCTCACAGTTTTAAACATAAGGTGTCCATCAGTAATTTATGTTAACAGCCCCTCTCACAGTTTTAAACATAAGGTGTCCATCAGTAATTTATGTTAACAGCCCCTCTCACAGTTTTAAATATAAGGTGTCCATCAGTAGTTTATTTGAACAGCCCCTCTTACAGTTTTAACATAAGTTGTCCAATAGTTTATGTTTACAGCATCTCTAGCGGTTTTAATCATAAGGTGTCCATCAGTAGTTTATGTTAGCAGCCCCTCCTATAGTTTCATGCATAAGGTATATACCAGTAGTTTATGTTAACTGCCCCTCTCACTGATTTAAAAATAAGATGTCCATCATTAGTTTGTGTTAGCTGCCCCTCTCACAGTTTTAATAGTTGATGTTAACAGCCCCTCTCAGTTTTAGACATAAGGTGTCCATCAATAGTTTATGTTAACATCCCCTCTCAGTAAGCATAAGGTATCCATCAGTAGTTTATGTTGCCAACCCCTCTCACGGTTTTAAAAATAAAGTGTGCAAAGTGTACATCAGTAGTTTATGTTAACAACCCCTCTCACAGTTTTGAACATAAGGTGGCAATCAGTAGATTATCTTTACAGCTCATCGCACAATTTTAAAAATAAAGTGTACATCAGTAGTTTATGTTAACAGCCCCTCTCATAGTTTTGAACATAAGGTGTCCATCAGTAATTTATGTTAACAGCCCCTCTCACAATTTTAAACATAAGGTGTCCATCAGTAATTTATGTTAACAGCCCCTCTCACAATTTTAAACATAAGGTGTCCATCAGTAATTTATGTTAACAGCCCCTCTCACAGTTTTAAGCATAAGGTGTCCATCAGTAATTTATGTTAACAGCTCCTCTCACAGTTTTAAACATAAGGTGTCCATCAGTAATTTATGTTAACAGCCCCTCTCACAATTTTAAACATAAGGTGTCCATCTATAGTTTATGTTAGCAGCCCCTTTCTCAGTTTTATATATAAGGTGTCCATCAGTAATTTATGTTAACAGCCCCTCTCACAGTTTTAAACATAAGGTGTCCATCAGTTATTTATGTTAACAGCCCCTCTCACAGTTTTAAACATAAGGTGTCCATCAGTAATTTATGTTAACAGCTCCTCTCACAGTTTTAAACATAAGGTGTCCATCAGTAATTTATGTTAACAGCCCCTCTCACAATTGTAAACATAAGGTGTCCATCTATAGTTTATGTTAGCAGCCCCTTTCTCAGTTTTATATATAAGGTATTCATCAGTAGTTTATGTTAACAGCCGCTCTCATAGTTTTGAACATAAGGTGTCCATCAGTAGATTTTTTGTTAACGACTCCTCTCACAGTTCTGAAGCATAAGGTGTCCATCAGTAGATTTTTTTGTTAGCGACTCCTCTCACAGTTCTGAAGCATAATGTATCCACCAGTAGTTTATGTTAACAACTCCTCTCACATTTTTAAGCATAAGGTGTCCATCAGTAGTTTATGTTAATGACCGCTGTCACAGTTGTAAACATAAGACATCCAGCAGTAGTTTATTTTAACAGCCTTTCTGACAGTTTTATACATAAGATGTCCATCAGTAGTTTATTTTAACAGCCCCTCTCACCGTTTTAAGCATAAGGTTTCCCCCAGGGGTATACTTTTGTTTGTTAACACTCTCTTTCACAGTTTTAAGCATAAGATGTCCATCAGTAGTTTATATTAATAGCCTATATCACAGTTTTCAGCATAAGGTGTCCATCAGTAGTTTATGTTAACAGCCCCTTTCCCAGTTTTATGCATAAGGTGTCCATCAGTAATTTATGTTAACATCCCCTTTCCCAGTTTTATGCATAAGGTGTCCATCAGTAGTTTATGTTAACAGCCCCTTTCTCAGTTTTAAACATAAGGTGTCCATCAGTAGTTTGGTAACACCCCTTTCCCACCTTTATGCATAAGGTGTCCATCAATAGTTTATGTTAACATCCCCTCTCACAGTTTTGAACATAAGGTGACAATCAGTAGATTATGTTAACGGCCCCTCTCAGTTTTAAGCATAAGGTGTTCATCAGTAGTTTATGTTAACAGCCCCTCTCACAGTTTTAAGCATAAGGTGTCCATTAGTATTTTATGTTAACTGCCCCTTGCACAGTTTTATGCATGCAGTGTCCATCAGTAGCTTATGTTAATGGCCCCTCTCACAGTTTTACATATAATGTATCCACCAGTGGTATATGTTAATGGCCCCTCTCACAGTTTTATGCATAAGGTGTTCATCAATAGTTTCTGTTAACAGTCCCTCTCACAGTTTTATGGATAAGGTGTCTATCAGTAGTTTATGTTAGCAGCCCCTTTCACAGTTTTATGCATAAGGTGTCCATCAGTAGTTTATTTGAACAGCCCCTCTTACAGTTTTAACATAAGTTGTCCAATAGTTTATGTTTACAGCATCTCTAGCGGTTTTAATCATAAGGTGTCCATCAGTAGTTTATGTTAGCAGCCCCTCCTATAGTTTCATGCATAAGGTATATACCAGTAGTTTATGTTAACTGCCCCTCTCACTGATTTAAAAATAAGATGTCCATCATTAGTTTGTGTTAGCAGCCCCTCTCACAGTTTTAATAGTTGATGTTAACAGCCCCTCTCAGTTTTAGACATAAGGTGTCCATCAATAGTTTATGTTAACATCCCCTCTCAGTAAGCATAAGGTATCCATCAGTAGTTTATGTTGCCAACCCCTCTCACGGTTTTAAAAATAAAGTGTGCAAAGTGTACATTAGTAGTTTATGTTAACAACCCCTCTCACAGTTTTGAACATAAGGTGGCAATCAGTAGATTATCTTTACAGCTCATCGCACAGTTTTAAGCATAAGGTGTCCATCAGTAATTTATGTTAACAGCCCCTCTCACAGTTTTAAACATAAGGTGTCCATCAGTAATTTATGTTAACAGCCCCTCTCACAGTTTTAAACATAAGGTGTCCATCAGTAATTTATGTTAACAGCCCCTCTCACAGTTTTAAACATAAGGTGTCCATCAGTAGTTTATTTGAACAGCCCCTCTTACAGTTTTAACATAAGTTGTCCAATAGTTTATGTTTACAGCATCTCTAGCGGTTTTAATCATAAGGTGTCCATCAGTAGTTTATGTTAGCAGCCCCTCCTATAGTTTCATGCATAAGGTATATACCAGTAGTTTATGTTAACTGCCCCTCTCACTGATTTAAAAATAAGATGTCCATCATTAGTTTGTGTTAGCTGCCCCTCTCACAGTTTTAATAGTTGATGTTAACAGCCCCTCTCAGTTTTAGACATAAGGTGTCCATCAATAGTTTATGTTAACATCCCCTCTCAGTAAGCATAAGGTATCCATCAGTAGTTTATGTTGCCAACCCCTCTCACGGTTTTAAAAATAAAGTGTGCAAAGTGTACATCAGTAGTTTATGTTAACAACCCCTCTCACAGTTTTGAACATAAGGTGGCAATCAGTAGATTATCTTTACAGCTCATCGCACAATTTTAAAAATAAAGTGTACATCAGTAGTTTATGTTAACAGCCCCTCTCATAGTTTTGAACATAAGGTGTCCATCAGTAATTTATGTTAACAGCCCCTCTCACAATTTTAAACATAAGGTGTCCATCAGTAATTTATGTTAACAGCCCCTCTCACAATTTTAAACATAAGGTGTCCATCAGTAATTTATGTTAACAGCCCCTCTCACAGTTTTAAACATAAGGTGTCCATCAGTAATTTATGTTAACAGCTCCTCTCACAGTTTTAAACATAAGGTGTCCATCAGTAATTTATGTTAACAGCCCCTCTCACAATTTTAAACATAAGGTGTCCATCTATAGTTTATGTTAGCAGCCCCTTTCTCAGTTTTATATATAAGGTGTCCATCAGTAATTTATGTTAACAGCCCCTCTCACAGTTTTAAACATAAGGTGTCCATCAGTAATTTATGTTAACAGCCCCTCTCACAGTTTTAAACATAAGGTGTCCATCAGTAATTTATGTTAACAGCTCCTCTCACAGTTTTAAACATAAGGTGTCCATCAGTAGTTTATGTTAACAGCCCCTCTCACAATTGTAAACATAAGGTGTCCATCTATAGTTTATGTTAGCAGCCCCTTTCTCAATTTTATATATAAGGTATTCATCAGTAGTTTATGTTAACAGCCGCTCTCATAGTTTTGAACATAAGGTGTCCATCAGTAGATTTTTTGTTAACGACTCCTCTCACAGTTCTGAAGCATAAGGTGTCCATCAGTAGATTTTTTTGTTAGCGACTCCTCTCACAGTTCTGAAGCATAATGTATCCACCAGTAGTTTATGTTAACAACTCCTCTCACATTTTTAAGCATAAGGTGTCCATCAGTAGTTTATGTTAATGACCGCTGTCACAGTTGTAAACATAAGACATCCAGCAGTAGTTTATTTTAACAGCCTTTCTGACAGTTTTATGCATAAAATGTCCATCAGTAGTTTATTTTAACAGCCCCTCTCACCGTTTTAAGCATAAGGTTTCCCCCAGGGGTATACTTTTGTTTGTTAACAGTCCCTTTCACAGTTTTAAGCATAAGATGTCCATCAGTAGTTTATGTTAATAGCCTATATCACAGTTTTTAGCATAAGGTGTCCATCAGTAGTTTATGTTAACAGCCCCTTTCCCAGTTTTATGCATAAGGTGTCCATCAGTAATTTATGTTAACATCCCCTTTCCCAGTTTTATGCATAAGGTGTCCATCAGTAGTTTATGTTAACAGCCCCTTTCTCAGTTTTAAACATAAGGTGTCCATCAGTAGTTTGGTAACACCCCTTTCCCACCTTTATGCATAAGGTGTCCATCAATAGTTTATGTTAACATCCCCTCTCACAGTTTTGAACATAAGGTGACAATCAGTAGATTATGTTAACGGCCCCTCTCAGTTTTAAGCATAAGGTGTTCATCAGTAGTTTATGTTAACAGCCCCTCTCACAGTTTTAAGCATAAGGTGTCCATTAGTATTTTATGTTAACTGCCCCTTGCACAGTTTTATG
This sequence comes from Bathymodiolus septemdierum, assembly GCA_963383655.1. NCBI lineage: Eukaryota > Metazoa > Mollusca > Bivalvia > Mytilida > Modiolidae > Bathymodiolus > Bathymodiolus septemdierum. The sequence goes on from OY726528.1 coordinate 3,598,686, forward strand.
CATGCAGTGTCCATCAGTAGCTTATGTTAATGGCCCCTCTCACAGTTTTACATATAATGTATCCACCAGTGGTATATGTTAATGGCCCCTCTCACAGTTTTATGCATAAGGCGTTCATCAATAGTTTCTGTTAACAGTCCCTCTCACAGTTTTATGGATAAGGTGTCTATCAGTAGTTTATGTTAGCAGCCCCTTTCACAGTTTTATGCATAAGGTGTCCATCAGTAGTTTATTTGAACAGCCCCTCTTACAGTTTTAACATAAGTTGTCCAATAGTTTATGTTTACAGCATCTCTAGCGGTTTTAATCATAAGGTGTCCATCAGTAGTTTATGTTAGCAGCCCCTCCTATAGTTTCATGCATAAGGTATATACCAGTAGTTTATGTTAACTGCCCCTCTCACTGATTTAAAAATAAGATGTCCATCATTAGTTTGTGTTAGCAGCCCCTCTCACAGTTTTAATAGTTGATGTTAACAGCCCCTCTCAGTTTTAGACATAAGGTGTCCATCAATAGTTTATGTTAACATCCCCTCTCAGTAAGCATAAGGTATCCATCAGTAGTTTATGTTGCCAACCCCTCTCACGGTTTTAAAAATAAAGTGTGCAAAGTGTACATTAGTAGTTTATGTTAACAACCCCTCTCACAGTTTTGAACATAAGGTGGCAATCAGTAGATTATCTTTACAGCTCATCGCACAGTTTTAAACATAAAGTGTCCATCAGTAATTTATGTTAACAGCCCCTCTCACAGTTTTAAACATAAGGTGTCCATCAGTAATTTATGTTAACAGCCCCTCTCACAGTTTTAAACATAAGGTGTCCATCAGTAATTTATGTTAACAGCCCCTCTCACAGTTTTAAACATAAGTTGTCCATCAGTAGTTTATTTGAACAGCCCCTCTTACAGTTTTAACATAAGTTGTCCAATAGTTTATGTTTACAGCATCTCTAGCGGTTTTAATCATAAGGTGTCCATCAGTAGTTTATGTTAGCAGCCCCTCCTATAGTTTCATGCATAAGGTATATACCAGTAGTTTATGTTAACTGCCCCTCTCACTGATTTAAAAATAAGATGTCCATCATTAGTTTGTGTTAGCTGCCCCTCTCACAGTTTTAATAGTTGATGTTAACAGCCCCTCTCAGTTTTAGACATAAGGTGTCCATCAATAGTTTATGTTAACATCCCCTCTCAGTAAGCATAAGGTATCCATCAGTAGTTTATGTTGCCAACCCCTCTCACGGTTTTAAAAATAAAGTGTGCAAAGTGTACATCAGTAGTTTATGTTAACAACCCCTCTCACAGTTTTGAACATAAGGTGGCAATCAGTAGATTATCTTTACAGCTCATCGCACAATTTTAAAAATAAAGTGTACATCAGTAGTTTATGTTAACAGCCCCTCTCATAGTTTTGAACATAAGGTGTCCATCAGTAATTTATGTTAACAGCCCCTCTCACAATTTTAAACATAAGGTGTCCATCAGTAATTTATGTTAACAGCCCCTCTCACAATTTTAAACATAAGGTGTCCATCAGTAATTTATGTTAACAGCTCCTCTCACAGTTTTAAACATAAGGTGTCCATCAGTAATTTATGTTAACAGCCCCTCTCACAATTTTAAACATAAGGTGTCCATCTATAGTTTATGTTAGCAGCCCCTTTCTCAGTTTTATATATAAGGTGTCCATCAGTAATTTATGTTAACAGCCCCTCTCACAGTTTTAAACATAAGGTGTCCATCAGTAATTTATGTTAACAGCCCCTCTCACAGTTTTAAACATAAGGTGTCCATCAGTAATTTATGTTAACAGCTCCTCTCACAGTTTTAAACATAAGGTGTCCATCAGTAGTTTATGTTAACAGGCCCTCTCACAATTGTAAACATAAGGTGTCCATCTATAGTTTATGTTAGCAGCCCCTTTCTCAGTTTTATATATAAGGTATTCATCAGTAGTTTATGTTAACAGCCGCTCTCATAGTTTTGAACATAAGGTGTCCATCAGTAGATTTTTTGTTAACGACTCCTCTCACAGTTCTGAAGCATAAGGTGTCCATCAGTAGATTTTTTTGTTAGCGACTCCTCTCACAGTTCTGAAGCATAATGTATCCACCAGTAGTTTATGTTAACAACTCCTCTCACATTTTTAAGCATAAGGTGTCCATCAGTAGTTTATGTTAATGACCGCTGTCACAGTTGTAAACATAAGACATCCAGCAGTAGTTTATTTTAACAGCCTTTCTGACAGTTTTATACATAAGATGTCCATCAGTAGTTTATTTTAACAGCCCCTCTCACCGTTTTAAGCATAAGGTTTCCCCCAGGGGTATACTTTTGTTTGTTAACAGTCCCTTTCACAGTTTTAAGCATAAGATGTCCATCAGTAGTTTATGTTAATAGCCTATATCACAGTTTTTAGCATAAGGTGTCCATCAGTAGTTTATGTTAACAGCCCCTTTCCCAGTTTTATGCATAAGGTGTCCATCAGTAATTTATGTTAACATCCCCTTTCCCAGTTTTATGCATAAGGTGTCCATCAGTAGTTTATGTTAACAGCCCCTTTCTCAGTTTTAAACATAAGGTGTCCATCAGTAGTTTGGTAACACCCCTTTCCCACCTTTATGCATAAGGTGTCCATCAATAGTTTATGTTAACATCCCCTCTCACAGTTTTGAACATAAGGTGACAATCAGTAGATTATGTTAACGGCCCCTCTCAGTTTTAAGCATAAGGTGTTCATCAGTAGTTTATGTTAACAGCCCCTCTCACAGTTTTAAGCATAAGGTGTCCATTAGTATTTTATGTTAACTGCCCCTTGCACAGTTTTATGCATGCAGTGTCCATCAGTAGCTTATGTTAATGGCCCCTCTCACAGTTTTACATATAATGTATCCACCAGTGGTATATGTTAATGGCCCCTCTCACAGTTTTATGCATAAGGCGTTCATCAATAGTTTCTGTTAACAGTCCCTCTCACAGTTTTATGGATAAGGTGTCTATCAGTAGTTTATGTTAGCAGCCCCTTTCACAGTTTTATGCATAAGGTGTCCATCAGTAGTTTATTTGAACAGCCCCTCTTACAGTTTTAACATAAGTTGTCCAATAGTTTATGTTTACAGCATCTCTAGCGGTTTTAATCATAAGGTGTCCATCAGTAGTTTATGTTAGCAGCCCCTCCTATAGTTTCATGCATAAGGTATATACCAGTAGTTTATGTTAACTGCCCCTCTCACTGATTTAAAAATAAGATGTCCATCATTAGTTTGTGTTAGCAGCCCCTCTCACAGTTTTAATAGTTGATGTTAACAGCCCCTCTCAGTTTTAGACATAAGGTGTCCATCAATAGTTTATGTTAACATCCCCTCTCAGTAAGCATAAGGTATCCATCAGTAGTTTATGTTGCCAACCCCTCTCACGGTTTTAAAAATAAAGTGTGCAAAGTGTACATTAGTAGTTTATGTTAACAACCCCTCTCACAGTTTTGAACATAAGGTGGCAATCAGTAGATTATCTTTACAGCTCATCGCACAGTTTTAAACATAAGGTGTCCATCAGTAATTTATGTTAACAGCCCCTCTCACAGTTTTAAACATAAGGTGTCCATCAGTAATTTATGTTAACAGCCCCTCTCACAGTTTTAAACATAAGGTGTCCATCAGTAATTTATGTTAACAGCCCCTCTCACAGTTTTAAACATAAGGTGTCCATCAGTAGTTTATTTGAACAGCCCCTCTTACAGTTTTAACATAAGTTGTCCAATAGTTTATGTTTACAGCATCTCTAGCGGTTTTAATCATAAGGTGTCCATCAGTAGTTTATGTTAGCAGCCCCTCCTATAGTTTCATGCATAAGGTATATACCAGTAGTTTATGTTAACTGCCCCTCTCACTGATTTAAAAATAAGATGTCCATCATTAGTTTGTGTTAGCTGCCCCTCTCACAGTTTTAATAGTTGATGTTAACAGCCCCTCTCAGTTTTAGACATAAGGTGTCCATCAATAGTTTATGTTAACAACCCCTCTCAGTAAGCATAAGGTATCCATCAGTAGTTTATGTTGCCAACCCCTCTCACGGTTTTAAAAATAAAGTGTGCAAAGTGTACATCAGTAGTTTATGTTAACAACCCCTCTCACAGTTTTGAACATAAGGTGGCAATCAGTAGATTATCTTTACAGCTCATCGCACAATTTTAAAAATAAAGTGTACATCAGTAGTTTATGTTAACAGCCCCTCTCATAGTTTTGAACATAAGGTGTCCATCAGTAATTTATGTTAACAGCCCCTCTCACAATTTTAAACATAAGGTGTCCATCAGTAATTTATGTTAACAGCCCCTCTCACAATTTTAAACATAAGGTGTCCATCAGTAATTTATGTTAACAGCCCCTCTCACAGTTTTAAACATAAGGTGTCCATCAGTAATTTATGTTAACAGCTCCTCTCACAGTTTTAAACATAAGGTGTCCATCAGTAATTTATGTTAACAGCCCCTCTCACAATTTTAAACATAAGGTGTCCATCTATAGTTTATGTTAGCAGCCCCTTTCTCAGTTTTATATATAAGGTGTCCATCAGTAATTTATGTTAACAGCCCCTCTCACAGTTTTAAACATAAGGTGTCCATCAGTAATTTATGTTAACAGCCCCTCTCACAGTTTTAAACATAAGGTGTCCATCAGTAATTTATGTTAACAGCTCCTCTCACAGTTTTAAACATAAGGTGTCCATCAGTAATTTATGTTAACAGCCCCTCTCACAATTGTAAACATAAGGTGTCCATCTATAGTTTATGTTAGCAGCCCCTTTCTCAGTTTTATATATAAGGTATTCATCAGTAGTTTATGTTAACATCCGCTCTCATAGTTTTGAACATAAGGTGTCCATCAGTAGATTTTTTGTTAACGACTCCTCTCACAGTTCTGAAGCATAAGGTGTCCATCAGTAAATTTTTTTGTTAGCGACTCCTCTCACAGTTCTGAAGCATAATGTATCCACCAGTAGTTTATGTTAACAACTCCTCTCACATTTTTAAGCATAAGGTGTCCATCAGTAGTTTATGTTAATGACCGCTGTCACAGTTGTAAGCATAAGACATCCAGCAGTAGTTTATTTTAACAGCCTTTCTGACAGTTTTATACATAAGATGTCCATCAGTAGTTTATTTTAACAGCCCCTCTCACCGTTTTAAGCATAAGGTTTCCCCCAGGGGTATACTTTTGTTTGTTAACAGTCCCTTTCACAGTTTTAAGCATAAGATGTCCATCAGTAGTTTATGTTAATAGCCTATATCACAGTTTTTAGCATAAGGTGTCCATCAGTAGTTTATGTTAACAGCCCCTTTCCCAGTTTTATGCATAAGGTGTCCATCAGTAATTTATGTTAACATCCCCTTTCCCAGTTTTATGCATAAGGTGTCCATCAGTAGTTTATGTTAACAGCCCCTTTCTCAGTTTTAAACATAAGGTGTCCATCAGTAGTTTGGTAACACCCCTTTCCCACCTTTATGCATAAGGTGTCCATCAATAGTTTATGTTAACATCCCCTCTCACAGTTTTGAACATAAGGTGACAATCAGTAGATTATGTTAACGGCCCCTCTCAGTTTTAAGCATAAGGTGTTCATCAGTAGTTTATGTTAACAGCCCCTCTCACAGTTTTAAGCATAAGGTGTCCATTAGTATTTTATGTTAACTGCCCCTTGCACAGTTTTATGCATGCAGTGTCCATCAGTAGCTTATGTTAATGGCCCCTCTCACAGTTTTACATATAATGTATCCACCAGTGGTATATGTTAATGGCCCCTCTCACAGTTTTATGCATAAGGCGTTCATCAATAGTTTCTGTTAACAGTCCCTCTCACAGTTTTATGGATAAGGTGTCTATCAGTAGTTTATGTTAGCAGCCCCTTTCACAGTTTTATGCATAAGGTGTCCATCAGTAGTTTATTTGAACAGCCCCTCTTACAGTTTTAACATAAGTTGTCCAATAGTTTATGTTTACAGCATCTCTAGCGGTTTTAATCATAAGGTGTCCATCAGTAGTTTATGTTAGCAGCCCCTCCTATAGTTTCATGCATAAGGTATATACCAGTAGTTTATGTTAACTGCCCCTCTCACTGATTTAAAAATAAGATGTCCATCATTAGTTTGTGTTAGCAGCCCCTCTCACAGTTTTAATAGTTGATGTTAACAGCCCCTCTCAGTTTTAGACATAAGGTGTCCATCAATAGTTTATGTTAACATCCCCTCTCAGTAAGCATAAGGTATCCATCAGTAGTTTATGTTGCCAACCCCTCTCACGGTTTTAAAAATAAAGTGTGCAAAGTGTACATTAGTAGTTTATGTTAACAACCCCTCTCACAGTTTTGAACATAAGGTGGCAATCAGTAGATTATCTTTACAGCTCATCGCACAGTTTTAAACATAAGGTGTCCATCAGTAATTTATGTTAACAGCCCCTCTCACAGTTTTAAACATAAGGTGTCCATCAGTAATTTATGTTAACAGCCCCTCTCACAGTTTTAAACATAAGGTGTCCATCAGTAATTTATGTTAACAGCCCCTCTCACAGTTTTAAACATAAGGTGTCCATCAGTAGTTTATTTGAACAGCCCCTCTTACAGTTTTAACATAAGTTGTCCAATAGTTTATGTTTACAGCATCTCTAGCGGTTTTAATCATAAGGTGTCCATCAGTAGTTTATGTTAGCAGCCCCTCCTATAGTTTCATGCATAAGGTATATACCAGTAGTTTATGTTAACTGCCCCTCTCACTGATTTAAAAATAAGATGTCCATCATTAGTTTGTGTTAGCTGCCCCTCTCACAGTTTTAATAGTTGATGTTAACAGCCCCTCTCAGTTTTAGACATAAGGTGTCCATCAATAGTTTATGTTAACAACCCCTCTCAGTAAGCATAAGGTATCCATCAGTAGTTTATGTTGCCAACCCCTCTCACGGTTTTAAAAATAAAGTGTGCAAAGTGTACATCAGTAGTTTATGTTAACAACCCCTCTCACAGTTTTGAACATAAGGTGGCAATCAGTAGATTATCTTTACAGCTCATCGCACAATTTTAAAAATAAAGTGTACATCAGTAGTTTATGTTAACAGCCCCTCTCATAGTTTTGAACATAAGGTGTCCATCAGTAATTTATGTTAACAGCCCCTCTCACAATTTTAAACATAAGGTGTCCATCAGTAATTTATGTTAACAGCCCCTCTCACAATTTTAAACATAAGGTGTCCATCAGTAATTTATGTTAACAGCCCCTCTCACAGTTTTAAACATAAGGTGTCCATCAGTAATTTATGTTAACAGCTCCTCTCACAGTTTTAAACATAAGGTGTCCATCAGTAATTTATGTTAACAGCCCCTCTCACAATTTTAAACATAAGGTGTCCATCTATAGTTTATGTTAGCAGCCCCTTTCTCAGTTTTATATATAAGGTGTCCATCAGTAATTTATGTTAACAGCCCCTCTCACAGTTTTAAACATAAGGTGTCCATCAGTAATTTATGTTAACAGCCCCTCTCACAGTTTTAAACATAAGGTGTCCATCAGTAATTTATGTTAACAGCTCCTCTCACAGTTTTAAACATAAGGTGTCCATCAGTAATTTATGTTAACAGCCCCTCTCACAATTGTAAACATAAGGTGTCCATCTATAGTTTATGTTAGCAGCCCCTTTCTCAGTTTTATATATAAGGTATTCATCAGTAGTTTATGTTAACATCCGCTCTCATAGTTTTGAACATAAGGTGTCCATCAGTAGATTTTTTGTTAACGACTCCTCTCACAGTTCTGAAGCATAAGGTGTCCATCAGTAAATTTTTTTGTTAGCGACTCCTCTCACAGTTCTGAAGCATAATGTATCCACCAGTAGTTTATGTTAACAACTCCTCTCACATTTTTAAGCATAAGGTGTCCATCAGTAGTTTATGTTAATGACCGCTGTCACAGTTGTAAGCATAAGACATCCAGCAGTAGTTTATTTTAACAGCCTTTCTGACAGTTTTATACATAAGATGTCCATCAGTAGTTTATTTTAACAGCCCCTCTCACCGTTTTAAGCATAAGGTTTCCCCCAGGGGTATACTTTTGTTTGTTAACAGTCCCTTTCACAGTTTTAAGCATAAGATGTCCATCAGTAGTTTATGTTAATAGCCTATATCACAGTTTTCAGCATAAGGTGTCCATCAGTAGTTTATGTTAACAGCCCCTTTCCCAGTTTTATGCATAAGGTGTCCATCAGTAATTTATGTTAACATCCCCTTTCCCAGTTTTATGCATAAGGTGTCCATCAGTAGTTTATGTTAACAGCCCCTTTCTCAGTTTTAAACATAAGGTGTCCATCAGTAGTTTGGTAACACCCCTTTCCCACCTTTATGCATAAGGTGTCCATCAATAGTTTATGTTAACATCCCCTCTCACAGTTTTGAACATAAGGTGACATACAGTAGATTATGTTAACGGCCCCTCTCAGTTTTAAGCATAAGGTGTTCATCAGTAGTTTATGTTAACAGCCCCTCTCACAGTTTTAAGCATAAGGTGTCCATTAGTATTTTATGTTAACTGCCCCTTGCACAGTTTTATGCATGCAGTGTCCATCAGTAGCTTATGTTAATGGCCCCTCTCACAGTTTTACATATAATGTATCCACCAGTGGTATATGTTAATGGCCCCTCTCACAGTTTTATGCATAAGGTGTTCATCAATAGTTTCTGTTAACAGCCCCTCTCACAGTTTTATGGATAAGGTGTCTATCAGTAGTTTATGTTAGCAGCCCCTTTCACAGTTTTATGCATAAGGTGTCCATCAGTAGTTTATTTGAACAGCCCCTCTTACAGTTTTAACATAAGTTGTCCAATAGTTTATGTTTACAGCATCTCTAGCGGTTTTAATCATAAGGTGTCCATCAGTAGTTTATGTTAGCAGCCCCTCCTATAGTTTCATGCATAAGGTATATACCAGTAGTTTATGTTAACTGCCCCTCTCACTGATTTAAAAATAAGATGTCCATCATTAGTTTGTGTTAGCAGCCCCTCTCACAGTTTTAATAGTTGATGTTAACAACCCCTCTCAGTTTTAGACATAAGGTGTCCATCAATAGTTTATGTTAACATCCCCTCTCAGTAAGCATAAGGTATCCATCAGTAGTTTATGTTGCCAACCCCTCTCACGGTTTTAAAAATAAAGTGTGCAAAGTGTACATTAGTAGTTTATGTTAACAACCCCTCTCACAGTTTTGAACATAAGGTGGCAATCAGTAGATTATCTTTACAGCTCATCGCACAGTTTTAAACATAAGGTGTCCATCAGTAATTTATGTTAACAGCCCCTCTCACAGTTTTAAACATAAGGTGTCCATCAGTAATTTATGTTAACAGCCCCTCTCACAGTTTTAAACATAAGGTGTCCATCAGTAATTTATGTTAACAGCCCCTCTCACAGTTTTAAATATAAGGTGTCCATCAGTAGTTTATTTGAACAGCCCCTCTTACAGTTTTAACATAAGTTGTCCAATAGTTTATGTTTACAGCATCTCTAGCGGTTTTAATCATAAGGTGTCCATCAGTAGTTTATGTTAGCAGCCCCTCCTATAGTTTCATGCATAAGGTATATACCAGTAGTTTATGTTAACTGCCCCTCTCACTGATTTAAAAATAAGATGTCCATCATTAGTTTGTGTTAGCTGCCCCTCTCACAGTTTTAATAGTTGATGTTAACAGCCCCTCTCAGTTTTAGACATAAGGTGTCCATCAATAGTTTATGTTAACATCCCCTCTCAGTAAGCATAAGGTATCCATCAGTAGTTTATGTTGCCAACCCCTCTCACGGTTTTAAAAATAAAGTGTGCAAAGTGTACATCAGTAGTTTATGTTAACAACCCCTCTCACAGTTTTGAACATAAGGTGGCAATCAGTAGATTATCTTTACAGCTCATCGCACAATTTTAAAAATAAAGTGTACATCAGTAGTTTATGTTAACAGCCCCTCTCATAGTTTTGAACATAAGGTGTCCATCAGTAATTTATGTTAACAGCCCCTCTCACAATTTTAAACATAAGGTGTCCATCAGTAATTTATGTTAACAGCCCCTCTCACAATTTTAAACATAAGGTGTCCATCAGTAATTTATGTTAACAGCCCCTCTCACAGTTTTAAGCATAAGGTGTCCATCAGTAATTTATGTTAACAGCTCCTCTCACAGTTTTAAACATAAGGTGTCCATCAGTAATTTATGTTAACAGCCCCTCTCACAATTTTAAACATAAGGTGTCCATCTATAGTTTATGTTAGCAGCCCCTTTCTCAGTTTTATATATAAGGTGTCCATCAGTAATTTATGTTAACAGCCCCTCTCACAGTTTTAAACATAAGGTGTCCATCAGTTATTTATGTTAACAGCCCCTCTCACAGTTTTAAACATAAGGTGTCCATCAGTAATTTATGTTAACAGCTCCTCTCACAGTTTTAAACATAAGGTGTCCATCAGTAATTTATGTTAACAGCCCCTCTCACAATTGTAAACATAAGGTGTCCATCTATAGTTTATGTTAGCAGCCCCTTTCTCAGTTTTATATATAAGGTATTCATCAGTAGTTTATGTTAACAGCCGCTCTCATAGTTTTGAACATAAGGTGTCCATCAGTAGATTTTTTGTTAACGACTCCTCTCACAGTTCTGAAGCATAAGGTGTCCATCAGTAGATTTTTTTGTTAGCGACTCCTCTCACAGTTCTGAAGCATAATGTATCCACCAGTAGTTTATGTTAACAACTCCTCTCACATTTTTAAGCATAAGGTGTCCATCAGTAGTTTATGTTAATGACCGCTGTCACAGTTGTAAACATAAGACATCCAGCAGTAGTTTATTTTAACAGCCTTTCTGACAGTTTTATACATAAGATGTCCATCAGTAGTTTATTTTAACAGCCCCTCTCACCGTTTTAAGCATAAGGTTTCCCCCAGGGGTATACTTTTGTTTGTTAACACTCTCTTTCACAGTTTTAAGCATAAGATGTCCATCAGTAGTTTATATTAATAGCCTATATCACAGTTTTCAGCATAAGGTGTCCATCAGTAGTTTATGTTAACAGCCCCTTTCCCAGTTTTATGCATAAGGTGTCCATCAGTAATTTATGTTAACATCCCCTTTCCCAGTTTTATGCATAAGGTGTCCATCAGTAGTTTATGTTAACAGCCCCTTTCTCAGTTTTAAACATAAGGTGTCCATCAGTAGTTTGGTAACACCCCTTTCCCACCTTTATGCATAAGGTGTCCATCAATAGTTTATGTTAACATCCCCTCTCACAGTTTTGAACATAAGGTGACAATCAGTAGATTATGTTAACGGCCCCTCTCAGTTTTAAGCATAAGGTGTTCATCAGTAGTTTATGTTAACAGCCCCTCTCACAGTTTTAAGCATAAGGTGTCCATTAGTATTTTATGTTAACTGCCCCTTGCACAGTTTTATGCATGCAGTGTCCATCAGTAGCTTATGTTAATGGCCCCTCTCACAGTTTTACATATAATGTATCCACCAGTGGTATATGTTAATGGCCCCTCTCACAGTTTTATGCATAAGGTGTTCATCAATAGTTTCTGTTAACAGTCCCTCTCACAGTTTTATGGATAAGGTGTCTATCAGTAGTTTATGTTAGCAGCCCCTTTCACAGTTTTATGCATAAGGTGTCCATCAGTAGTTTATTTGAACAGCCCCTCTTACAGTTTTAACATAAGTTGTCCAATAGTTTATGTTTACAGCATCTCTAGCGGTTTTAATCATAAGGTGTCCATCAGTAGTTTATGTTAGCAGCCCCTCCTATAGTTTCATGCATAAGGTATATACCAGTAGTTTATGTTAACTGCCCCTCTCACTGATTTAAAAATAAGATGTCCATCATTAGTTTGTGTTAGCAGCCCCTCTCACAGTTTTAATAGTTGATGTTAACAGCCCCTCTCAGTTTTAGACATAAGGTGTCCATCAATAGTTTATGTTAACATCCCCTCTCAGTAAGCATAAGGTATCCATCAGTAGTTTATGTTGCCAACCCCTCTCACGGTTTTAAAAATAAAGTGTGCAAAGTGTACATTAGTAGTTTATGTTAACAACCCCTCTCACAGTTTTGAACATAAGGTGGCAATCAGTAGATTATCTTTACAGCTCATCGCACAGTTTTAAGCATAAGGTGTCCATCAGTAATTTATGTTAACAGCCCCTCTCACAGTTTTAAACATAAGGTGTCCATCAGTAATTTATGTTAACAGCCCCTCTCACAGTTTTAAACATAAGGTGTCCATCAGTAATTTATGTTAACAGCCCCTCTCACAGTTTTAAACATAAGGTGTCCATCAGTAGTTTATTTGAACAGCCCCTCTTACAGTTTTAACATAAGTTGTCCAATAGTTTATGTTTACAGCATCTCTAGCGGTTTTAATCATAAGGTGTCCATCAGTAGTTTATGTTAGCAGCCCCTCCTATAGTTTCATGCATAAGGTATATACCAGTAGTTTATGTTAACTGCCCCTCTCACTGATTTAAAAATAAGATGTCCATCATTAGTTTGTGTTAGCTGCCCCTCTCACAGTTTTAATAGTTGATGTTAACAGCCCCTCTCAGTTTTAGACATAAGGTGTCCATCAATAGTTTATGTTAACATCCCCTCTCAGTAAGCATAAGGTATCCATCAGTAGTTTATGTTGCCAACCCCTCTCACGGTTTTAAAAATAAAGTGTGCAAAGTGTACATCAGTAGTTTATGTTAACAACCCCTCTCACAGTTTTGAACATAAGGTGGCAATCAGTAGATTATCTTTACAGCTCATCGCACAATTTTAAAAATAAAGTGTACATCAGTAGTTTATGTTAACAGCCCCTCTCATAGTTTTGAACATAAGGTGTCCATCAGTAATTTATGTTAACAGCCCCTCTCACAATTTTAAACATAAGGTGTCCATCAGTAATTTATGTTAACAGCCCCTCTCACAATTTTAAACATAAGGTGTCCATCAGTAATTTATGTTAACAGCCCCTCTCACAGTTTTAAACATAAGGTGTCCATCAGTAATTTATGTTAACAGCTCCTCTCACAGTTTTAAACATAAGGTGTCCATCAGTAATTTATGTTAACAGCCCCTCTCACAATTTTAAACATAAGGTGTCCATCTATAGTTTATGTTAGCAGCCCCTTTCTCAGTTTTATATATAAGGTGTCCATCAGTAATTTATGTTAACAGCCCCTCTCACAGTTTTAAACATAAGGTGTCCATCAGTAATTTATGTTAACAGCCCCTCTCACAGTTTTAAACATAAGGTGTCCATCAGTAATTTATGTTAACAGCTCCTCTCACAGTTTTAAACATAAGGTGTCCATCAGTAGTTTATGTTAACAGCCCCTCTCACAATTGTAAACATAAGGTGTCCATCTATAGTTTATGTTAGCAGCCCCTTTCTCAATTTTATATATAAGGTATTCATCAGTAGTTTATGTTAACAGCCGCTCTCATAGTTTTGAACATAAGGTGTCCATCAGTAGATTTTTTGTTAACGACTCCTCTCACAGTTCTGAAGCATAAGGTGTCCATCAGTAGATTTTTTTGTTAGCGACTCCTCTCACAGTTCTGAAGCATAATGTATCCACCAGTAGTTTATGTTAACAACTCCTCTCACATTTTTAAGCATAAGGTGTCCATCAGTAGTTTATGTTAATGACCGCTGTCACAGTTGTAAACATAAGACATCCAGCAGTAGTTTATTTTAACAGCCTTTCTGACAGTTTTATGCATAAAATGTCCATCAGTAGTTTATTTTAACAGCCCCTCTCACCGTTTTAAGCATAAGGTTTCCCCCAGGGGTATACTTTTGTTTGTTAACAGTCCCTTTCACAGTTTTAAGCATAAGATGTCCATCAGTAGTTTATGTTAATAGCCTATATCACAGTTTTTAGCATAAGGTGTCCATCAGTAGTTTATGTTAACAGCCCCTTTCCCAGTTTTATGCATAAGGTGTCCATCAGTAATTTATGTTAACATCCCCTTTCCCAGTTTTATGCATAAGGTGTCCATCAGTAGTTTATGTTAACAGCCCCTTTCTCAGTTTTAAACATAAGGTGTCCATCAGTAGTTTGGTAACACCCCTTTCCCACCTTTATGCATAAGGTGTCCATCAATAGTTTATGTTAACATCCCCTCTCACAGTTTTGAACATAAGGTGACAATCAGTAGATTATGTTAACGGCCCCTCTCAGTTTTAAGCATAAGGTGTTCATCAGTAGTTTATGTTAACAGCCCCTCTCACAGTTTTAAGCATAAGGTGTCCATTAGTATTTTATGTTAACTGCCCCTTGCACAGTTTTATGCATGCAGTGTCCATCAGTAGCTTATGTTAATGGCCCCTCTCACAGTTTTACATATAATGTATCCACCAGTGGTATATGTTAATGGCCCCTCTCACAGTTTTATGCATAAGGCGTTCATCAATAGTTTCTGTTAACAGTCCCTCTCACAGTTTTATGGATAAGGTGTCTATCAGTAGTTTATGTTAGCAGCCCCTTTCACAGTTTTATGCATAAGGTGTCCATCAGTAGTTTATTTGAACAGCCCCTCTTACAGTTTTAACATAAGTTGTCCAATAGTTTATGTTTACAGCATCTCTAGCGGTTTTAATCATAAGGTGTCCATCAGTAGTTTATGTTAGCAGCCCCTCCTATAGTTTCATGCATAAGGTATATACCAGTAGTTTATGTTAACTGCCCCTCTCACTGATTTAAAAATAAGATGTCCATCATTAGTTTGTGTTAGCAGCCCCTCTCACAGTTTTAATAGTTGATGTTAACAGCCCCTCTCAGTTTTAGACATAAGGTGTCCATCAATAGTTTATGTTAACATCCCCTCTCAGTAAGCATAAGGTATCCATCAGTAGTTTATGTTGCCAACCCCTCTCACGGTTTTAAAAATAAAGTGTGCAAAGTGTACATTAGTAGTTTATGTTAACAACCCCTCTCACAGTTTTGAACATAAGGTGGCAATCAGTAGATTATCTTTACAGCTCATCGCACAGTTTTAAACATAAAGTGTCCATCAGTAATTTATGTTAACAGCCCCTCTCACAGTTTTAAACATAAGGTGTCCATCAGTAATTTATGTTAACAGCCCCTCTCACAGTTTTAAACATAAGGTGTCCATCAGTAATTTATGTTAACAGCCCCTCTCACAGTTTTAAACATAAGTTGTCCATCAGTAGTTTATTTGAACAGCCCCTCTTACAGTTTTAACATAAGTTGTCCAATAGTTTATGTTTACAGCATCTCTAGCGGTTTTAATCATAAGGTGTCCATCAGTAGTTTATGTTAGCAGCCCCTCCTATAGTTTCATGCATAAGGTATATACCAGTAGTTTATGTTAACTGCCCCTCTCACTGATTTAAAAATAAGATGTCCATCATTAGTTTGTGTTAGCTGCCCCTCTCACAGTTTTAATAGTTGATGTTAACAGCCCCTCTCAGTTTTAGACATAAGGTGTCCATCAATAGTTTATGTTAACATCCCCTCTCAGTAAGCATAAGGTATCCATCAGTAGTTTATGTTGCCAACCCCTCTCACGGTTTTAAAAATAAAGTGTGCAAAGTGTACATCAGTAGTTTATGTTAACAACCCCTCTCACAGTTTTGAACATAAGGTGGCAATCAGTAGATTATCTTTACAGCTCATCGCACAATTTTAAAAATAAAGTGTACATCAGTAGTTTATGTTAACAGCCCCTCTCATAGTTTTGAACATAAGGTGTCCATCAGTAATTTATGTTAACAGCCCCTCTCACAATTTTAAACATAAGGTGTCCATCAGTAATTTATGTTAACAGCCCCTCTCACAATTTTAAACATAAGGTGTCCATCAGTAATTTATGTTAACAGCTCCTCTCACAGTTTTAAACATAAGGTGTCCATCAGTAATTTATGTTAACAGCCCCTCTCACAATTTTAAACATAAGGTGTCCATCTATAGTTTATGTTAGCAGCCCCTTTCTCAGTTTTATATATAAGGTGTCCATCAGTAATTTATGTTAACAGCCCCTCTCACAGTTTTAAACATAAGGTGTCCATCAGTAATTTATGTTAACAGCCCCTCTCACAGTTTTAAACATAAGGTGTCCATCAGTAATTTATGTTAACAGCTCCTCTCACAGTTTTAA
Source organism: Bathymodiolus septemdierum (assembly GCA_963383655.1). Lineage (NCBI taxonomy): Eukaryota > Metazoa > Mollusca > Bivalvia > Mytilida > Modiolidae > Bathymodiolus > Bathymodiolus septemdierum. The sequence continues at coordinate 3,614,875 of OY726528.1, forward strand.
ACATAAGGTGTCCATCAGTAGTTTATGTTAACAGGCCCTCTCACAATTGTAAACATAAGGTGTCCATCTATAGTTTATGTTAGCAGCCCCTTTCTCAGTTTTATATATAAGGTATTCATCAGTAGTTTATGTTAACAGCCGCTCTCATAGTTTTGAACATAAGGTGTCCATCAGTAGATTTTTTGTTAACGACTCCTCTCACAGTTCTGAAGCATAAGGTGTCCATCAGTAGATTTTTTTGTTAGCGACTCCTCTCACAGTTCTGAAGCATAATGTATCCACCAGTAGTTTATGTTAACAACTCCTCTCACATTTTTAAGCATAAGGTGTCCATCAGTAGTTTATGTTAATGACCGCTGTCACAGTTGTAAACATAAGACATCCAGCAGTAGTTTATTTTAACAGCCTTTCTGACAGTTTTATACATAAGATGTCCATCAGTAGTTTATTTTAACAGCCCCTCTCACCGTTTTAAGCATAAGGTTTCCCCCAGGGGTATACTTTTGTTTGTTAACAGTCCCTTTCACAGTTTTAAGCATAAGATGTCCATCAGTAGTTTATGTTAATAGCCTATATCACAGTTTTTAGCATAAGGTGTCCATCAGTAGTTTATGTTAACAGCCCCTTTCCCAGTTTTATGCATAAGGTGTCCATCAGTAATTTATGTTAACATCCCCTTTCCCAGTTTTATGCATAAGGTGTCCATCAGTAGTTTATGTTAACAGCCCCTTTCTCAGTTTTAAACATAAGGTGTCCATCAGTAGTTTGGTAACACCCCTTTCCCACCTTTATGCATAAGGTGTCCATCAATAGTTTATGTTAACATCCCCTCTCACAGTTTTGAACATAAGGTGACAATCAGTAGATTATGTTAACGGCCCCTCTCAGTTTTAAGCATAAGGTGTTCATCAGTAGTTTATGTTAACAGCCCCTCTCACAGTTTTAAGCATAAGGTGTCCATTAGTATTTTATGTTAACTGCCCCTTGCACAGTTTTATGCATGCAGTGTCCATCAGTAGCTTATGTTAATGGCCCCTCTCACAGTTTTACATATAATGTATCCACCAGTGGTATATGTTAATGGCCCCTCTCACAGTTTTATGCATAAGGCGTTCATCAATAGTTTCTGTTAACAGTCCCTCTCACAGTTTTATGGATAAGGTGTCTATCAGTAGTTTATGTTAGCAGCCCCTTTCACAGTTTTATGCATAAGGTGTCCATCAGTAGTTTATTTGAACAGCCCCTCTTACAGTTTTAACATAAGTTGTCCAATAGTTTATGTTTACAGCATCTCTAGCGGTTTTAATCATAAGGTGTCCATCAGTAGTTTATGTTAGCAGCCCCTCCTATAGTTTCATGCATAAGGTATATACCAGTAGTTTATGTTAACTGCCCCTCTCACTGATTTAAAAATAAGATGTCCATCATTAGTTTGTGTTAGCAGCCCCTCTCACAGTTTTAATAGTTGATGTTAACAGCCCCTCTCAGTTTTAGACATAAGGTGTCCATCAATAGTTTATGTTAACATCCCCTCTCAGTAAGCATAAGGTATCCATCAGTAGTTTATGTTGCCAACCCCTCTCACGGTTTTAAAAATAAAGTGTGCAAAGTGTACATTAGTAGTTTATGTTAACAACCCCTCTCACAGTTTTGAACATAAGGTGGCAATCAGTAGATTATCTTTACAGCTCATCGCACAGTTTTAAACATAAGGTGTCCATCAGTAATTTATGTTAACAGCCCCTCTCACAGTTTTAAACATAAGGTGTCCATCAGTAATTTATGTTAACAGCCCCTCTCACAGTTTTAAACATAAGGTGTCCATCAGTAATTTATGTTAACAGCCCCTCTCACAGTTTTAAACATAAGGTGTCCATCAGTAGTTTATTTGAACAGCCCCTCTTACAGTTTTAACATAAGTTGTCCAATAGTTTATGTTTACAGCATCTCTAGCGGTTTTAATCATAAGGTGTCCATCAGTAGTTTATGTTAGCAGCCCCTCCTATAGTTTCATGCATAAGGTATATACCAGTAGTTTATGTTAACTGCCCCTCTCACTGATTTAAAAATAAGATGTCCATCATTAGTTTGTGTTAGCTGCCCCTCTCACAGTTTTAATAGTTGATGTTAACAGCCCCTCTCAGTTTTAGACATAAGGTGTCCATCAATAGTTTATGTTAACAACCCCTCTCAGTAAGCATAAGGTATCCATCAGTAGTTTATGTTGCCAACCCCTCTCACGGTTTTAAAAATAAAGTGTGCAAAGTGTACATCAGTAGTTTATGTTAACAACCCCTCTCACAGTTTTGAACATAAGGTGGCAATCAGTAGATTATCTTTACAGCTCATCGCACAATTTTAAAAATAAAGTGTACATCAGTAGTTTATGTTAACAGCCCCTCTCATAGTTTTGAACATAAGGTGTCCATCAGTAATTTATGTTAACAGCCCCTCTCACAATTTTAAACATAAGGTGTCCATCAGTAATTTATGTTAACAGCCCCTCTCACAATTTTAAACATAAGGTGTCCATCAGTAATTTATGTTAACAGCCCCTCTCACAGTTTTAAACATAAGGTGTCCATCAGTAATTTATGTTAACAGCTCCTCTCACAGTTTTAAACATAAGGTGTCCATCAGTAATTTATGTTAACAGCCCCTCTCACAATTTTAAACATAAGGTGTCCATCTATAGTTTATGTTAGCAGCCCCTTTCTCAGTTTTATATATAAGGTGTCCATCAGTAATTTATGTTAACAGCCCCTCTCACAGTTTTAAACATAAGGTGTCCATCAGTAATTTATGTTAACAGCCCCTCTCACAGTTTTAAACATAAGGTGTCCATCAGTAATTTATGTTAACAGCTCCTCTCACAGTTTTAAACATAAGGTGTCCATCAGTAATTTATGTTAACAGCCCCTCTCACAATTGTAAACATAAGGTGTCCATCTATAGTTTATGTTAGCAGCCCCTTTCTCAGTTTTATATATAAGGTATTCATCAGTAGTTTATGTTAACATCCGCTCTCATAGTTTTGAACATAAGGTGTCCATCAGTAGATTTTTTGTTAACGACTCCTCTCACAGTTCTGAAGCATAAGGTGTCCATCAGTAAATTTTTTTGTTAGCGACTCCTCTCACAGTTCTGAAGCATAATGTATCCACCAGTAGTTTATGTTAACAACTCCTCTCACATTTTTAAGCATAAGGTGTCCATCAGTAGTTTATGTTAATGACCGCTGTCACAGTTGTAAGCATAAGACATCCAGCAGTAGTTTATTTTAACAGCCTTTCTGACAGTTTTATACATAAGATGTCCATCAGTAGTTTATTTTAACAGCCCCTCTCACCGTTTTAAGCATAAGGTTTCCCCCAGGGGTATACTTTTGTTTGTTAACAGTCCCTTTCACAGTTTTAAGCATAAGATGTCCATCAGTAGTTTATGTTAATAGCCTATATCACAGTTTTTAGCATAAGGTGTCCATCAGTAGTTTATGTTAACAGCCCCTTTCCCAGTTTTATGCATAAGGTGTCCATCAGTAATTTATGTTAACATCCCCTTTCCCAGTTTTATGCATAAGGTGTCCATCAGTAGTTTATGTTAACAGCCCCTTTCTCAGTTTTAAACATAAGGTGTCCATCAGTAGTTTGGTAACACCCCTTTCCCACCTTTATGCATAAGGTGTCCATCAATAGTTTATGTTAACATCCCCTCTCACAGTTTTGAACATAAGGTGACAATCAGTAGATTATGTTAACGGCCCCTCTCAGTTTTAAGCATAAGGTGTTCATCAGTAGTTTATGTTAACAGCCCCTCTCACAGTTTTAAGCATAAGGTGTCCATTAGTATTTTATGTTAACTGCCCCTTGCACAGTTTTATGCATGCAGTGTCCATCAGTAGCTTATGTTAATGGCCCCTCTCACAGTTTTACATATAATGTATCCACCAGTGGTATATGTTAATGGCCCCTCTCACAGTTTTATGCATAAGGCGTTCATCAATAGTTTCTGTTAACAGTCCCTCTCACAGTTTTATGGATAAGGTGTCTATCAGTAGTTTATGTTAGCAGCCCCTTTCACAGTTTTATGCATAAGGTGTCCATCAGTAGTTTATTTGAACAGCCCCTCTTACAGTTTTAACATAAGTTGTCCAATAGTTTATGTTTACAGCATCTCTAGCGGTTTTAATCATAAGGTGTCCATCAGTAGTTTATGTTAGCAGCCCCTCCTATAGTTTCATGCATAAGGTATATACCAGTAGTTTATGTTAACTGCCCCTCTCACTGATTTAAAAATAAGATGTCCATCATTAGTTTGTGTTAGCAGCCCCTCTCACAGTTTTAATAGTTGATGTTAACAGCCCCTCTCAGTTTTAGACATAAGGTGTCCATCAATAGTTTATGTTAACATCCCCTCTCAGTAAGCATAAGGTATCCATCAGTAGTTTATGTTGCCAACCCCTCTCACGGTTTTAAAAATAAAGTGTGCAAAGTGTACATTAGTAGTTTATGTTAACAACCCCTCTCACAGTTTTGAACATAAGGTGGCAATCAGTAGATTATCTTTACAGCTCATCGCACAGTTTTAAACATAAGGTGTCCATCAGTAATTTATGTTAACAGCCCCTCTCACAGTTTTAAACATAAGGTGTCCATCAGTAATTTATGTTAACAGCCCCTCTCACAGTTTTAAACATAAGGTGTCCATCAGTAATTTATGTTAACAGCCCCTCTCACAGTTTTAAACATAAGGTGTCCATCAGTAGTTTATTTGAACAGCCCCTCTTACAGTTTTAACATAAGTTGTCCAATAGTTTATGTTTACAGCATCTCTAGCGGTTTTAATCATAAGGTGTCCATCAGTAGTTTATGTTAGCAGCCCCTCCTATAGTTTCATGCATAAGGTATATACCAGTAGTTTATGTTAACTGCCCCTCTCACTGATTTAAAAATAAGATGTCCATCATTAGTTTGTGTTAGCTGCCCCTCTCACAGTTTTAATAGTTGATGTTAACAGCCCCTCTCAGTTTTAGACATAAGGTGTCCATCAATAGTTTATGTTAACAACCCCTCTCAGTAAGCATAAGGTATCCATCAGTAGTTTATGTTGCCAACCCCTCTCACGGTTTTAAAAATAAAGTGTGCAAAGTGTACATCAGTAGTTTATGTTAACAACCCCTCTCACAGTTTTGAACATAAGGTGGCAATCAGTAGATTATCTTTACAGCTCATCGCACAATTTTAAAAATAAAGTGTACATCAGTAGTTTATGTTAACAGCCCCTCTCATAGTTTTGAACATAAGGTGTCCATCAGTAATTTATGTTAACAGCCCCTCTCACAATTTTAAACATAAGGTGTCCATCAGTAATTTATGTTAACAGCCCCTCTCACAATTTTAAACATAAGGTGTCCATCAGTAATTTATGTTAACAGCCCCTCTCACAGTTTTAAACATAAGGTGTCCATCAGTAATTTATGTTAACAGCTCCTCTCACAGTTTTAAACATAAGGTGTCCATCAGTAATTTATGTTAACAGCCCCTCTCACAATTTTAAACATAAGGTGTCCATCTATAGTTTATGTTAGCAGCCCCTTTCTCAGTTTTATATATAAGGTGTCCATCAGTAATTTATGTTAACAGCCCCTCTCACAGTTTTAAACATAAGGTGTCCATCAGTAATTTATGTTAACAGCCCCTCTCACAGTTTTAAACATAAGGTGTCCATCAGTAATTTATGTTAACAGCTCCTCTCACAGTTTTAAACATAAGGTGTCCATCAGTAATTTATGTTAACAGCCCCTCTCACAATTGTAAACATAAGGTGTCCATCTATAGTTTATGTTAGCAGCCCCTTTCTCAGTTTTATATATAAGGTATTCATCAGTAGTTTATGTTAACATCCGCTCTCATAGTTTTGAACATAAGGTGTCCATCAGTAGATTTTTTGTTAACGACTCCTCTCACAGTTCTGAAGCATAAGGTGTCCATCAGTAAATTTTTTTGTTAGCGACTCCTCTCACAGTTCTGAAGCATAATGTATCCACCAGTAGTTTATGTTAACAACTCCTCTCACATTTTTAAGCATAAGGTGTCCATCAGTAGTTTATGTTAATGACCGCTGTCACAGTTGTAAGCATAAGACATCCAGCAGTAGTTTATTTTAACAGCCTTTCTGACAGTTTTATACATAAGATGTCCATCAGTAGTTTATTTTAACAGCCCCTCTCACCGTTTTAAGCATAAGGTTTCCCCCAGGGGTATACTTTTGTTTGTTAACAGTCCCTTTCACAGTTTTAAGCATAAGATGTCCATCAGTAGTTTATGTTAATAGCCTATATCACAGTTTTCAGCATAAGGTGTCCATCAGTAGTTTATGTTAACAGCCCCTTTCCCAGTTTTATGCATAAGGTGTCCATCAGTAATTTATGTTAACATCCCCTTTCCCAGTTTTATGCATAAGGTGTCCATCAGTAGTTTATGTTAACAGCCCCTTTCTCAGTTTTAAACATAAGGTGTCCATCAGTAGTTTGGTAACACCCCTTTCCCACCTTTATGCATAAGGTGTCCATCAATAGTTTATGTTAACATCCCCTCTCACAGTTTTGAACATAAGGTGACATACAGTAGATTATGTTAACGGCCCCTCTCAGTTTTAAGCATAAGGTGTTCATCAGTAGTTTATGTTAACAGCCCCTCTCACAGTTTTAAGCATAAGGTGTCCATTAGTATTTTATGTTAACTGCCCCTTGCACAGTTTTATGCATGCAGTGTCCATCAGTAGCTTATGTTAATGGCCCCTCTCACAGTTTTACATATAATGTATCCACCAGTGGTATATGTTAATGGCCCCTCTCACAGTTTTATGCATAAGGTGTTCATCAATAGTTTCTGTTAACAGCCCCTCTCACAGTTTTATGGATAAGGTGTCTATCAGTAGTTTATGTTAGCAGCCCCTTTCACAGTTTTATGCATAAGGTGTCCATCAGTAGTTTATTTGAACAGCCCCTCTCACAGTTTTAACATAAGTTGTCCAATAGTTTATGTTTACAGCATCTCTAGCGGTTTTAATCATAAGGTGTCCATCAGTAGTTTATGTTAGCAGCCCCTCCTATAGTTTCATGCATAAGGTATATACCAGTAGTTTATGTTAACTGCCCCTCTCACTGATTTAAAAATAAGATGTCCATCATTAGTTTGTGTTAGCAGCCCCTCTCACAGTTTTAATAGTTGATGTTAACAGCCCCTCTCAGTTTTAGACATAAGGTGTCCATCAATAGTTTATGTTAACATCCCCTCTCAGTAAGCATAAGGTATCCATCAGTAGTTTATGTTGCCAACCCCTCTCACGGTTTTAAAAATAAAGTGTGCAAAGTGTACATTAGTAGTTTATGTTAACAACCCCTCTCACAGTTTTGAACATAAGGTGGCAATCAGTAGATTATCTTTACAGCTCATCGCACAGTTTTAAACATAAGGTGTCCATCAGTAATTTATGTTAACAGCCCCTCTCACAGTTTTAAACATAAGGTGTCCATCAGTAATTTATGTTAACAGCCCCTCTCACAGTTTTAAACATAAGGTGTCCATCAGTAATTTATGTTAACAGCCCCTCTCACAGTTTTAAACATAAGGTGTCCATCAGTAGTTTATTTGAACAGCCCCTCTTACAGTTTTAGCATAAGTTGTCCAATAGTTTATGTTTACAGCATCTCTAGCGGTTTTAATCATAAGGTGTCCATCAGTAGTTTATGTTAGCAGCCCCTCCTATAGTTTCATGCATAAGGTATATACCAGTAGTTTATGTTAACTGCCCCTCTCACTGATTTAAAAATAAGATGTCCATCATTAGTTTGTGTTAGCTGCCCCTCTCACAGTTTTAATAGTTGATGTTAACAGCCCCTCTCAGTTTTAGACATAAGGTGTCCATCAATAGTTTATGTTAACATCCCCTCTCAGTAAGCATAAGGTATCCATCAGTAGTTTATGTTGCCAACCCCTCTCACGGTTTTAAAAATAAAGTGTGCAAAGTGTACATCAGTAGTTTATGTTAACAACCCCTCTCACAGTTTTGAACATAAGGTGGCAATCAGTAGATTATCTTTACAGCTCATCGCACAATTTTAAAAATAAAGTGTACATCAGTAGTTTATGTTAACAGCCCCTCTCATAGTTTTGAACATAAGGTGTCCATCAGTAATTTATGTTAACAGCCCCTCTCACAATTTTAAACATAAGGTGTCCATCAGTAATTTATGTTAACAGCCCTTCTCACAATTTTAAACATAAGGTGTCCATCAGTAATTTATGTTAACAGCCCCTCTCACAGTTTTAAACATAAGGTGTCCATCAGTAATTTATGTTAACAGCTCCTCTCACAGTTTTAAACATAAGGTGTCCATCAGTAATTTATGTTAACAGCCCCTCTCACAATTTTAAACATAAGGTGTCCATCTATAGTTTATGTTAACATCCCCTCTCAGTAAGCATAAGGTATCCATCAGTAGTTTATGTTGCCAACCCCTCTCACGGTTTTAAAAATAAAGTGTGCAAAGTGTACATCAGTAGTTTATGTTAACAACCCCTCTCACAGTTTTGAACATAAGGTGGCAATCAGTAGATTATCTTTACAGCTCATCGCACAATTTTAAAAATAAAGTGTACATCAGTAGTTTATGTTAACAGCCCCTCTCATAGTTTTGAACATAAGGTGTCCATCAGTAATTTATGTTAACAGCCCCTCTCACAATTTTAAACATAAGGTGTCCATCAGTAATTTATGTTAACAGCCCCTCTCACAATTTTAAACATAAGGTGTCCATCAGTAATTTATGTTAACAGCCCCTCTCACAGTTTTAAACATAAGGTGTCCATCAGTAATTTATGTTAACAGCTCCTCTCACAGTTTTAAACATAAGGTGTCCATCAGTAATTTATGTTAACAGCCCCTCTCACAATTTTAAACATAAGGTGTCCATCTATAGTTTATGTTAGCAGCCCCTTTCTCAGTTTTATATATAAGGTGTCCATCAGTAATTTATGTTAACAGCCCCTCTCACAGTTTTAAACATAAGGTGTCCATCAGTAATTTATGTTAACAGCCCCTCTCACAGTTTTAAACATAAGGTGTCCATCAGTAATTTATGTTAACAGCTCCTCTCACAGTTTTAAACATAAGGTGTCCATCAGTAATTTATGTTAACAGCCCCTCTCACAATTGTAAACATAAGGTGTCCATCTATAGTTTATGTTAGCAGCCCCTTTCTCAGTTTTATATATAAGGTATTCATCAGTAGTTTATGTTAACAGCCGCTCTCATAGTTTTGAACATAAGGTGTCCATCAGTAGATTTTTTGTTAACGACTCCTCTCACAGTTCTGAAGCATAAGGTGTCCATCAGTAAATTTTTTTGTTAGCGACTCCTCTCACAGTTCTGAAGCATAATGTATCCACCAGTAGTTTATGTTAACAACTCCTCTCACATTTTTAAGCATAAGGTGTCCATCAGTAGTTTATGTTAATGACCGCTGTCACAGTTGTAAGCATAAGACATCCAGCAGTAGTTTATTTTAACAGCCTTTCTGACAGTTTTATACATAAGATGTCCATCAGTAGTTTATTTTAACAGCCCCTCTCACCGTTTTAAGCATAAGGTTTCCCCCAGGGGTATACTTTTGTTTGTTAACAGTCCCTTTCACAGTTTTAAGCATAAGATGTCCATCAGTAGTTTATGTTAATAGCCTATATCACAGTTTTCAGCATAAGGTGTCCATCAGTAGTTTATGTTAACAGCCCCTTTCCCAGTTTTATGCATAAGGTGTCCATCAGTAATTTATGTTAACATCCCCTTTCCCAGTTTTATGCATAAGGTGTCCATCAGTAGTTTATGTTAACAGCCCCTTTCTCAGTTTTAAACATAAGGTGTCCATCAGTAGTTTGGTAACACCCCTTTCCCACCTTTATGCATAAGGTGTCCATCAATAGTTTATGTTAACATCCCCTCTCACAGTTTTGAACATAAGGTGACATACAGTAGATTATGTTAACGGCCCCTCTCAGTTTTAAGCATAAGGTGTTCATCAGTAGTTTATGTTAACAGCCCCTCTCACAGTTTTAAGCATAAGGTGTCCATTAGTATTTTATGTTAACTGCCCCTTGCACAGTTTTATGCATGCAGTGTCCATCAGTAGCTTATGTTAATGGCCCCTCTCACAGTTTTACATATAATGTATCCACCAGTGGTATATGTTAATGGCCCCTCTCACAGTTTTATGCATAAGGTGTTCATCAATAGTTTCTGTTAACAGCCCCTCTCACAGTTTTATGGATAAGGTGTCTATCAGTAGTTTATGTTAGCAGCCCCTTTCACAGTTTTATGCATAAGGTGTCCATCAGTAGTTTATTTGAACAGCCCCTCTCACAGTTTTAACATAAGTTGTCCAATAGTTTATGTTTACAGCATCTCTAGCGGTTTTAATCATAAGGTGTCCATCAGTAGTTTATGTTAGCAGCCCCTCCTATAGTTTCATGCATAAGGTATATACCAGTAGTTTATGTTAACTGCCCCTCTCACTGATTTAAAAATAAGATGTCCATCATTAGTTTGTGTTAGCAGCCCCTCTCACAGTTTTAATAGTTGATGTTAACAGCCCCTCTCAGTTTTAGACATAAGGTGTCCATCAATAGTTTATGTTAACATCCCCTCTCAGTAAGCATAAGGTATCCATCAGTAGTTTATGTTGCCAACCCCTCTCACGGTTTTAAAAATAAAGTGTGCAAAGTGTACATTAGTAGTTTATGTTAACAACCCCTCTCACAGTTTTGAACATAAGGTGGCAATCAGTAGATTATCTTTACAGCTCATCGCACAGTTTTAAACATAAGGTGTCCATCAGTAATTTATGTTAACAGCCCCTCTCACAGTTTTAAACATAAGGTGTCCATCAGTAATTTATGTTAACAGCCCCTCTCACAGTTTTAAACATAAGGTGTCCATCAGTAATTTATGTTAACAGCCCCTCTCACAGTTTTAAACATAAGGTGTCCATCAGTAGTTTATTTGAACAGCCCCTCTTACAGTTTTAGCATAAGTTGTCCAATAGTTTATGTTTACAGCATCTCTAGCGGTTTTAATCATAAGGTGTCCATCAGTAGTTTATGTTAGCAGCCCCTCCTATAGTTTCATGCATAAGGTATATACCAGTAGTTTATGTTAACTGCCCCTCTCACTGATTTAAAAATAAGATGTCCATCATTAGTTTGTGTTAGCTGCCCCTCTCACAGTTTTAATAGTTGATGTTAACAGCCCCTCTCAGTTTTAGACATAAGGTGTCCATCAATAGTTTATGTTAACATCCCCTCTCAGTAAGCATAAGGTATCCATCAGTAGTTTATGTTGCCAACCCCTCTCACGGTTTTAAAAATAAAGTGTGCAAAGTGTACATCAGTAGTTTATGTTAACAACCCCTCTCACAGTTTTGAACATAAGGTGGCAATCAGTAGATTATCTTTACAGCTCATCGCACAATTTTAAAAATAAAGTGTACATCAGTAGTTTATGTTAACAGCCCCTCTCATAGTTTTGAACATAAGGTGTCCATCAGTAATTTATGTTAACAGCCCCTCTCACAATTTTAAACATAAGGTGTCCATCAGTAATTTATGTTAACAGCCCTTCTCACAATTTTAAACATAAGGTGTCCATCAGTAATTTATGTTAACAGCCCCTCTCACAGTTTTAAACATAAGGTGTCCATCAGTAATTTATGTTAACAGCTCCTCTCACAGTTTTAAACATAAGGTGTCCATCAGTAATTTATGTTAACAGCCCCTCTCACAATTTTAAACATAAGGTGTCCATCTATAGTTTATGTTAACATCCCCTCTCAGTAAGCATAAGGTATCCATCAGTAGTTTATGTTGCCAACCCCTCTCACGGTTTTAAAAATAAAGTGTGCAAAGTGTACATCAGTAGTTTATGTTAACAACCCCTCTCACAGTTTTGAACATAAGGTGGCAATCAGTAGATTATCTTTACAGCTCATCGCACAATTTTAAAAATAAAGTGTACATCAGTAGTTTATGTTAACAGCCCCTCTCATAGTTTTGAACATAAGGTGTCCATCAGTAATTTATGTTAACAGCCCCTCTCACAATTTTAAACATAAGGTGTCCATCAGTAATTTATGTTAACAGCCCCTCTCACAATTTTAAACATAAGGTGTCCATCAGTAATTTATGTTAACAGCCCCTCTCACAGTTTTAAACATAAGGTGTCCATCAGTAATTTATGTTAACAGCTCCTCTCACAGTTTTAAACATAAGGTGTCCATCAGTAATTTATGTTAACAGCCCCTCTCACAATTTTAAACATAAGGTGTCCATCTATAGTTTATGTTAGCAGCCCCTTTCTCAGTTTTATATATAAGGTGTCCATCAGTAATTTATGTTAACAGCCCCTCTCACAGTTTTAAACATAAGGTGTCCATCAGTAATTTATGTTAACAGCCCCTCTCACAGTTTTAAACATAAGGTGTCCATCAGTAATTTATGTTAACAGCTCCTCTCACAGTTTTAAACATAAGGTGTCCATCAGTAATTTATGTTAACAGCCCCTCTCACAATTGTAAACATAAGGTGTCCATCTATAGTTTATGTTAGCAGCCCCTTTCTCAGTTTTATATATAAGGTATTCATCAGTAGTTTATGTTAACAGCCGCTCTCATAGTTTTGAACATAAGGTGTCCATCAGTAGATTTTTTGTTAACGACTCCTCTCACAGTTCTGAAGCATAAGGTGTCCATCAGTAAATTTTTTTGTTAGCGACTCCTCTCACAGTTCTGAAGCATAATGTATCCACCAGTAGTTTATGTTAACAACTCCTCTCACATTTTTAAGCATAAGGTGTCCATCAGTAGTTTATGTTAATGACCGCTGTCACAGTTGTAAGCATAAGACATCCAGCAGTAGTTTATTTTAACAGCCTTTCTGACAGTTTTATACATAAGATGTCCATCAGTAGTTTATTTTAACAGCCCCTCTCACCGTTTTAAGCATAAGGTTTCCCCCAGGGGTATACTTTTGTTTGTTAACAGTCCCTTTCACAGTTTTAAGCATAAGATGTCCATCAGTAGTTTATGTTAATAGCCTATATCACAGTTTTCAGCATAAGGTGTCCATCAGTAGTTTATGTTAACAGCCCCTTTCCCAGTTTTATGCATAAGGTGTCCATCAGTAATTTATGTTAACATCCCCTTTCCCAGTTTTATGCATAAGGTGTCCATCAGTAGTTTATGTTAACAGCCCCTTTCTCAGTTTTAAACATAAGGTGTCCATCAGTAGTTTGGTAACACCCCTTTCCCACCTTTATGCATAAGGTGTCCATCAATAGTTTATGTTAACATCCCCTCTCACAGTTTTGAACATAAGGTGACAATCAGTAGATTATGTTAACGGCCCCTCTCAGTTTTAAGCATAAGGTGTTCATCAGTAGTTTATGTTAACAGCCCCTCTCACAGTTTTAAGCATAAGGTGTCCATTAGTATTTTATGTTAACTGCCCCTTGCACAGTTTTATGCATGCAGTGTCCATCAGTAGCTTATGTTAATGGCCCCTCTCACAGTTTTACATATAATGTATCCACCAGTGGTATATGTTAATGGCCCCTCTCACAGTTTTATGCATAAGGTGTTCATCAATAGTTTCTGTTAACAGCCCCTCTCACAGTTTTATGGATAAGGTGTCTATCAGTAGTTTATGTTAGCAGCCCCTTTCACAGTTTTATGCATAAGGTGTCCACCAGTAGTTTATTTGAACAGCCCCTCTCACAGTTTTAACATAAGTTGTCCAATAGTTTATGTTTACAGCATCTCTAGCGGTTTTAATCATAAGGTGTCCATCAGTAGTTTATGTTAGCAGCCCCTCCTATAGTTTCATGCATAAGGTATATACCAGTAGTTTATGTTAACTGCCCCTCTCACTGATTTAAAAATAAGATGTCCATCATTAGTTTGTGTTAGCAGCCCCTCTCACAGTTTTAATAGTTGATGTTAACAGCCCCTCTCAGTTTTAGACATAAGGTGTCCATCAATAGTTTATGTTAACATCCCCTCTCAGTAAGCATAAGGTATCCATCAGTAGTTTATGTTGCCAACCCCTCTCACGGTTTTAAAAATAAAGTGTGCAAAGTGTACATTAGTGTTTATGTTAACAACCCCTCTCACAGTTTTGAACATAAGGTGGCAATCAGTAGATTATCTTTACAGCTCATCGCACAGTTTTAAACATAAGGTGTCCATCAGTAATTTATGTTAACAGCCCCTCTCACAGTTTTAAACATAAGGTGTCCATCAGTAATTTATGTTAACAGCCCCTCTCACAGTTTTAAACATAAGGTGTCCATCAGTAATTTATGTTAACAGCCCCTCTCACAGTTTTAAACATAAGGTGTCCATCAGTAGTTTATTTGAACAGCCCCTCTTACAGTTTTAGCATAAGTTGTCCAATAGTTTATGTTTACAGCATCTCTAGCGGTTTTAATCATAAGGTGTCCATCAGTAGTTTATGTTAGCAGCCCCTCCTATAGTTTCATGCATAAGGTATATACCAGTAGTTTATGTTAACTGCCCCTCTCACTGATTTAAAAATAAGATGTCCATCATTAGTTTGTGTTAGCTGCCCCTCTCACAGTTTTAATAGTTGATGTTAACAGCCCCTCTCAGTTTTAGACATAAGGTGTCCATCAATAGTTTATGTTAACATCCCCTCTCAGTAAGCATAAGGTATCCATCAGTAGTTTATGTTGCCAACCCCTCTCACGGTTTTAAAAATAAAGTGTGCAAAGTGTACATCAGTAGTTTATGTTAACAACCCCTCTCACAGTTTTGAACATAAGGTGGCAATCAGTAGATTATCTTTACAGCTCATCGCACAATTTTAAAAATAAAGTGTACATCAGTAGTTTATGTTAACAGCCCCTCTCATAGTTTTGAACATAAGGTGTCCATCAGTAATTTATGTTAACAGCCCCTCTCACAATTTTAAACATAAGGTGTCCATCAGTAATTTATGTTAACAGCCCTTCTCACAATTTTAAACATAAGGTGTCCATCAGTAATTTATGTTAACAGCCCCTCTCACAGTTTTAAACATAAGGTGTCCATCAGTAATTTATGTTAACAGCTCCTCTCACAGTTTTAAACATAAGGTGTCCATCAGTAATTTATGTTAACAGCCCCTCTCACAATTTTAAACATAAGGTGTCCATCTATAGTTTATGTTAGCAGCCCCTTTCTCAGTTTTATATATAAGGTGTCCATCAGTAATTTATGTTAACAGCCCCTCTCACAGTTTTAAACATAAGGTGTCCATCAGTAATTTATGTTAACAGCCCCTCTCACAGTTTTAAACATAAGGTGTCCATCAGTAATTTATGTTAACAGCTCCTCTCACAGTTTTAAACATAAGGTGTCCATCAGTAATTTATGTTAACAGCCCCTCTCACAATTGTAAACATAAGGTGTCCATCTATAGTTTATGTTAGCAGCCCCTTTCTCAGTTTTATATATAAGGTATCCATCAGTAGTTTATGTTAACAGCCGCTCTCATAGTTTTGAACATAAGGTGTCCATCAGTAGATTTTTTGTTAACGACTCCTCTCACAGTTCTGAAGCATAATGTATCCACCAGTAGTTTATGTTAACAACTTCTCTCACATTTTTAAGCATAAGGTGTCCATCAGTAGTTTATGTTAACAACCCCTCTTACAGTTTTAAGCATAAGATGTCCATCAGTAGTTTATGTTTACAGCCCTTCTCACAGTTTTAAAAATAAGGTGTCCATCAGTAGTTTATGTTAACAACCCCTCTCACAGTTTTAAGCATAAGGTGTCCATCAGTAGTTTATGTTAACAGTCCCTCTTACAGTTTTAAGCATAAGATGTCCATCAGTAGTTTATGTTTACAGCCCCTCTCACGGTTTTAAAAATAAAGTGTCATCAGTAGTTTATGTTAACAGCCCTTTTCACAGTACGTGTCCACCGGTATTTTGTGTAATACAATAAAAGGGTAATGTTTTGCTTTCAATTGTTTTTGTTGCTAGATATTTTAAGAACACGTTTTTGCTTGTTTTGTAATAGGATTTTGTATTACAATTAAACTTGTTATTGTTTCTTAAAAAATTGTATGAAGAAATTATCTGTGTCAAATCCAGTAACAATTTCAATTTTGCAATCACTTGTCATCCGTTGTGTGTCCTTACTTTCTTCCATTATCCTTCACTACCACATTTTAAGTCACAATGAGCTCAAATTTGTGACACATATATTCCAGATTTTCTGTTGGGTGGACTCTAATTTAATATACAGATTGTACAAATTAGGCTTATTTTGATTTTTAAAATCATACCAAGGTCTTCTCCTTTAGAAACAATTGATTCAAATTATACTAAATGGAGAAATCAGAAAGAGTTTGAGTTTTAACTTATTTGGATTTATATGTTTCGAATTTTTGTGTAAAATTTGAAGTCTGAAAATGAAAACCATGCGAGTGATTGCATGATTATTGGATACTGTGAACCACTGGTTTTTAATACTATGGTTACTTATTATGGGTATATGTGTAATTGAATTATGGAAACTAATGCTTTTCTAGAGTTTTTCTCCTCATAGGGTTTTATCTCTAGTTTTTAATGCAGAGTTTCCTGGCAGTTTTGATATATGATATATGATAAAAAAAATTATTTTGTATTAATATTTGATTGTAAAGGTTAACTTGCTTTATATTTCACCTAATGTTCCCAATGTTTGTACACAGCATTAACATTTGATATAAAACATATATGTTTTCTATATTGCTTTATTATAATTTCAATTGAAATGTATTTATGTGCTTAAGTGTTAAGGTTATTGTGTTTAATGCCACTTTCAATAATATTTTAGCTATATTGTGGCAGACAGTTTTATTGATGGGGAAAACTGGAGAAAACTATCGACCTGTTGCAAGTCTTTAGGAAACTTGATCACATAATGTTGTATTGAGGACACCTCGCCATGAGCGGGATTCGAATTCGAAACTTAAGTGATGGTAAGCACTGATTGCACAGATAGTAAATCCAACTACTATACAACACGACCATGACGGCTCCTTATTTCCTTAAGAAATGTTTGAAGATACCAAAAGGGATAATTAGAAGCCGTTAATTGAAGGACAGACATTATAATGGCCAAAAGAAAAAGGACAAAAGGACAAACAATAATACACAAAACATTACACAGAAAACTAAAGATTAAGACAAATGAAACCCACTACAATTCGGGGAAATATTCCGATGCTCCGGAAGGATAAGCAGTTCCTGCTCTAGATGTGACACCTATCTTGTTACTATATGTTCATATATAATAAGTTGTGTATACAAAAAATAATGCAATTAAAAAACATTCTGAATATTTAACACTGATCCATTGAGATTCAGCATAACTAACCATGATATTATACTGTTTACATTCATAGAGGTTAACGTGATCGCCTCAAGTGGAGTTGATTGGGAGTTCGAGCCCCGGTCAGATCAATCCAAATGACAATAAAATTGGTGTTTTTTGCTTCTTCTCTAAACTTGCATCAATAAGAAGCAAGAGCAAAGGCTGGTGGGCTCGAAATCACACTAATGTGTCCGAATGGAGTGACATATCCACCCACAGACTGTAGTTTTGGTTTGTCAACACTGTAAAAGTCCAGGTAAGCGTGTTGGTCTAGTACAAAGAGGATATCTACATTAAATCATCGAAATGTACCTAAACAGCAATTAATCAACCATTTATAGAACCGGATTCCATTTGTTTACTTTGTTTTTTCTTAATTCATGCACATTACAAAACAATATTAGTTATACTTTAATTGTGAAAAGAAAGTTTAAGTACCAATACCAAAAAAACGAACAATCATCCTTCAGTTAAATTGAACACACTGAACACTGATATGACGTTGGAAATCCAGGTTCTGGCTTGGTGTAGGCACAAACATGTGGCGGGTTTAAACCTGTTACTGGGATCCCAATCCTTCCTTCTTGATAACTGGATCTCCAACGGCAATACATATATAAACAAACGATAAACAACCTGCACAGATTCGCTTCCACTCGATGAAGATCATATACTATCACAAAAATGGATGACAACATAAGCATTGGCAGCAAAGAAGCAATTACACAGAATACACCAGAATTTTTTTTAGGATAAATACGCACTTCGTATTCATAGTGTAAAAAAACTATGCGGAATATATATTCCTGCTAACAAAATCAACTCCGCAACTTGTCATATTTATGTCTGTATTAAACTCCAGTTAACTCCATACGAGTAGTAAGACACATGGTTTAGTTACGTCCTGATCACGATAGTACCATCCAGTTAACTCCATACGAGTAGTAAGACACATGGTTTAGTTACGTCCTGATCACGACAGCACCATCCAGTTAACTCCATACATGTAGTAAGACACATGGTTTAGTTACGTCCTGATCACGATAGTACCATCCAGTTAACTCCATACGAGTAGTAAGACACATGGTTTAGTTACGTCCTGATCACGATAGTACCATCCAGTTAACTCCATGCGAGTAGTAAGACACATGGTTTAGTTACGTCCTGATCACGACAGCACCATCCAGTTAATTCCATACGTGTAGTAAGACACATGGTTTAGCTACGTCCTGATCACGACAGTACCATCCAGTTAACTCCATACCTGCAGTAAGACACATGGTTTAGTTACGTCCTGATCACGATAGTACCATCCAGTTAACTCCATACGTGTAATAAGACACATGGTTTAGCTACGTCCTGATCACGACAGTACCATCCAGTTAACTCCATACCTGCAGTAAGACACATGGTTTAGTTACGTCCTGATCACGATAGTACCATCCAGTTAACCCCATACGTGTAGTAAGACACATGGTTTAGTTACGTCCTGATCACGATAGTACCATCCAGTTAACTCCATACGAGTAGTAAGACACATGGTTTAGTTACCTCCTGATCACGATAGTACCATCCAGTTAACTCCATACGAGTAGTAAGACACATGGTTTAGTTACCTCCTGATCACGATAGTACCATCCAGTTAACTCCATACGTGTAGTAAGACACATGGTTTAGTTACGTCCTGATCACGACAGTACCATCCAGTTAACTCCATACGAGTAGTAAGACACATGGGTTAGTTACCTCCTGATCACGATAGTACCATCCAGTTAACTCCATACGAGTAGTAAGACACATGGGTTAGTTACCTCCTGATCACGATAGTACCATCCAGTTAACTCCATACGAATAGTAAGACACATGGTTTAGTTACGTCCTGATCACGATAGTACCATCCAGTTAACTCCATACGAGTAGTAAGACACATGGTTTAGTTACGTCCTGATCACGATAGTACCATCCAGTTAACTCCATACGAGTAGTAAGACACATGGTTTAGTTACGTCCTGATCACGATAGAACCATCCAGTTAACTCCATACGTGTAGTAAGACACATGGTTTAGTTACCTCCTGATCACGATAGTACCATCCAGTTAACTCCATACGTGTAGTAAGACACATGGTTTAGTTACCTCCTGATCACGATAGTACCATCCAGTTAACCCCATACGTGTAGTAAGACACATGGTTTAGTTACCTCCTGATCACGATAGTACCATCCAGTTAACTCCATACGTGTAGTAAGACACATGGTTTAGTTACCTCCTGATCACGATAGTACCATCCAGTTAACTCCATACGTGTAGTAAGACACATGGTTTAGTTACCTCCTGATCACGATAGTACCATCCAGTTAACTCCATACGTGTAGTAAGACACATGGTTTAGTTACGTCCTGATCACGATAGTACCATCCAGTTAACTCCATACGTGTAGTAAGACACATGGTTTAGTTACGTCCTGATCACGATAGTACCATCCAGTTAACTCCATACGAGTAGTAAGACACATGGTTTAGTTACGTCCTGATCACGATAGTACCATCCAGTTAACTCCATACGAGTAGTAAGACACATGGTTTAGTTACGTCCTGATCACGATAGTACCATCCAGTTAACTCCATACGTGTAGTAAGACACATGGTTTAGTTACCTCCTGATCACGATAGTACCATCCAGTTAACTCCATACGTGTAGTAAGACACATGGTTTAGTTACGTCCTGATCACGATAGTACCATCCAGTTAACTCCATACGAGTAGTAAGACTAATAGGTTCTTACACGAGTCCCTATTGAAGATCTGGGATTTCTTCCACGAGTGTGAGAAATTCCGTCTTTTCACGAGTGAAGCGTAACGGAACGAGTGGAAAGACGCTGAATTTCTCTCACGAGTGGAAGAAATCCCAGATCTTCAATAAGGACGAGTGCAAATACCTGTTTCTTCCTTTCAACTTAAAAACAAAGCATGTCGATTTCATTCATTCATTCGCATGTCAATGTCATGTTTACTACACAAAATATTACAACGCCACGTGCAATGCAGTAAATACACACTTTTTTAAAACCGCATTAAATCTATTAGGGGAAACAGTTAAAATTCAGGTAATATTGATATTTGAAGCTTTTTTAAATCTACTAAGACGACAATTTATATTACTACAGCAGTCGTTGAAGCGGACTCCATTGATTATACTCGGCCGATTTGATTGTAAGACAAGGTCACGCGCAGCTGTCTTTATGGCTTGTCTTACATAGAAAACGCATCAAAACGGAAGAAACATGGTTTAGTTACGTCCTGATCACGATAGTAACATCCAGTTCACTCCATACGTGTAGTAAGACACATGGTTTAGTTACGTCCTGATCACGATAGTACCATCCAGTTAACTCCATATGTGTAGTAAGACACATGGTTTAGTTACGTCCTGATCACGACAGTACCATCCAGTTAACTCCATACGTGTAGTAAGACACATGGTTTAGTTACGTCCTGATCACGATAGTACCATCCAGTTAATTCCATACGTGTAGTAAGACACATGATTTAGTTACGTCCTGATCACGACAGTACCATCCAATTAACTCCATACGTGCAGTAAGACACATGGCTTAGTTACGTCTTGATCACGATAGTACCATCCAGTTAACTCCATACGTGTAGTAAGACACATGGTTTAGTTACCTCCTGATCACGATAGTACCATCCAGTTAACTCCATACGAGTAGTAAGACACATGGTTTAGTTACCTCCTGATCACGATAGTACCATCCAGTTAACTCCATACGAATAGTAAGACACATGGTTTAGTTACGTCCTGATCACGATAGTACCATCCAGTTAACTCCATACGTGTAGTAAGACACATGGTTTAGTTACGTCCTGATCACGATAGTACCATCCAGTTAACTCCATACGTGTAGTAAGACACATGGTTTAGTTACGTCCTGATCACGACAGTACCATCCAGTTAATTCCATACGTGTAGTAAGAAACATGGTTTAGTTACGTCCTGATCACAACAGTACCATCCAGTTAATTTCATACGTGTAGTAAGACACCTGGTTTAGTTAGGTCCAGATCACGACAGTACCATCCAGTTAACTCCATACGTGTAGTAAGACACATGGATTAGTTACGTCCTCATCACGATAGTGCCATCCAGTTAACTCCATACGTGTAGTAAGACACATGGTTTAGTTACGTCCTCATCACGATAGTACCATCCAGTTAACTCCATACGTGTAGTAAGAAACATGGCTTAGTTACGTCCTGATCACGACAGTACCATCCAGTTAACTCCACACATGTAGTAGGACACATGGTTTAGCTACGTCCTGATCACGACAGTACCATCCAGTAAACTCCATACCTGCTGTAAGACACATGGTTTAGTTACGTCCTGATCACGATAGTACCATCCAGTTAACTCCATACGCGTAGTAAGACACATGGCTTAGTTACGTCCTGATCACGATAGTACCATCCAGTTAACTCCATACGTGTAGTAATACACATGGTTTAGTTACGTCCTGATCACGATAGTACCATCCAGTTAACTCCATACGTGTAGTAATACACATGGTTTAGTTACGTCCTGATCACGATAGTACCTTCCAGTTAACTCCATACGTGTAGTAAAACACATGGTTTAGTTACGTCCTCATCACGACAGTACCATCCAGTTAACTCCATACGTGTAGTAAGACACATGGTTTAGTTACGTCCTGATCACGATAGTACCATCCAGTTAACTCCATACGAGTAGTAAGACACATGGTTTAGTTACCTCCTGATCACGATAGTACCATCCAGTTAACTCCATACGAGTAGTAAGACACATGGTTTAGTTACCTCCTGATCACGATAGTACCATCCAGTTAACTCCATACGAATAGTAAGACACATGGTTTAGTTACGTCCTGATCACGATAGTACCATCCAGTTAACTCCATACGTGTAGTAAGACACATGGTTTAGTTACTTCCTGATCACGAGAGTACCATCCAGTTAACTCCATACGTGTAGTAAGACACATGGTTTAGTTACCTCCTGATCACGACAGTACCATCCAGTTAACTCCATACGAGTAGTAAGACACATGGGTTAGTTACCTCCTGATCACGATAGTACCATCCAGTTAACTCCATACGAGTAGTAAGACATATGGTTTAGTTACCTCCTGATCACGATAGTACCATCCAGTTAACTCCATACGAATAGTAAGACACATGGTTTAGTTACGTCCTGATCACGATAGTACCATCCAGTTAACTCCATACGAGTAGTAAGACACATGGATTAGTTACGTCCTGATCACGACAGTACCATCCAGTTAACTCCATACGAGTAGTAAGACACATGGGTTAGTTACCTCCTGATCACGATAGTACCATCCAGTTAACTCCATACGAGTAGTAAGACACATGGTTTAGTTACCTCCTGATCACGATAGTACCATCCAGTTAACTCCATACGAATAGTAAGACACATGGTTTAGTTACGTCCTGATCACGATAGTACCATCCATTTAACTCCATACGTGTAGTAAGACACATGGTTTAGTTACGTCCTGATCACGATAGTACCATCCAGTTAACTCCATACGTGTAGTAAGACACATGGTTTAGTTACGTCCTGATCACGACAGTACCATCCAGTTAATTCCATACGTGTAGTAAGAAACATGGTTTAGTTAGGTCCTGATCACAACAGTACCATCCAGTTAATTCCATACGTGTAGTAAGACACCTGGTTTAGTTAGGTCCAGATCACGACAGTACCATCCAGTTAACTCCATACGTGTAGTAAGACACATGGTTTAGTTACGTCCTCATCACGATAGTGCCATCCAGTTAACTCCATACGTGTAGTAAGACACATGGTTTAGTTACGTCCTGATCACGATAGTACCATCCAGTTAACTCCATACGTGTAGTAAAACACATGGTTTAGCTACGTCCTCATCACGACAGTACCATCCAGTTAACTCCATACGTGTAGTAAGACACATGGTTTAGTTACGTCCTGATCACGATAGTACCATCCAGTTAACTCCATACGAGTAGTAAGACACATGGTTTAGTTACCTCCTGATCACGATAGTACCATCCAGTTAACTCCATACGAGTAGTAAGACACATGGTTTAGTTACCTCCTGATCACGATAGTACCATCCAGTTAACTCCATACGAATAGTAAGACACATGGTTTAGTTACGTCCTGATCACGATAGTACCATCCAGTTAACTCCATACGTGTAGTAAGACACATGGTTTAGTTACGTCCTGATCACGATAGTACCATCCAGTTAACTCCATACGTGTAGTAAGACACATGGTTTAGTTACGTCCTGATCACGACAGTACCATCCAGTTAATTCCATACGTGTAGTAAGAAACATGGTTTAGTTAGGTCCTGATCACAACAGTACCATCCAGTTAATTCCATACGTGTAGTAAGACACCTGGTTTAGTTAGGTCCAGATCACGACAGTACCATCCAGTTAACTCCATACGTGTAGTAAGACACATGGTTTAGTTACGTCCTCATCACGATAGTGCCATCCAGTTAACTCCATACGTGTAGTAAGACACATGGTTTAGTTACGTCCTCATCACGATAGTACCATCCAGTTAACTCCATACGTGTAGTAAGAAACATGGCTTAGTTACGTCCTGATCACGACAGTACCATCCAGTTAACTCCACACATGTAGTAAGACACATGGTTTAGCTACGTCCTGATCACGACAGTACCATCCAGTAAACTCCATACCTGCTGTAAGACACATGGTTTAGTTACGTCCTGATCACGATAGTACCATCCAGTTAACTCCATACGCGTAGTAAGACACATGGCTTAGTTACGTCCTGATCACGATAGTACCATCCAGTTAACTCCATACGTGTAGTAATACACATGGTTTAGTTACGTCCTGATCACGATAGTACCATCCAGTTAACTCCATACGTGTAGTAAGACACATGGTTTAGTTACGTCCTGATCACGATAGTACCATCCAGTTAACTCCATACGAGTAGTAAGACACATGGTTTAGTTACCTCCTGATCACGATAGTACCATCCAGTTAACTCCATACGTGTAGTAAGACACATGGTTTAGTTACCTCCTGATCACGATAGTACCATCCAGTTAACTCCATACGAATAGTAAGACACATGATTTAGTTACGTCCTGATCACGATAGTACCATCCAGTTAACTCCATACGTGTAGTAAGACACATGGTTTAGTTACTTCCTGATCACGAGAGTACCATCCAGTTAACTCCATACGTGTAGTAAGACACATGGTTTAGTTACCTCCTGATCACGACAGTACCATCCAGTTAACTCCATACGAGTAGTAAGACACATGGGTTAGTTACCTCCTGATCACGATAGTACCATCCAGTTAACTCCATACGAATAGTAAGACACATGGTTTTGTTACGTCCTGATCACGATAGTACCATCCAGTTAACTCCATACGAATAGTAAGACACATGGTTTTGTTACGTCCTGATCACGATAGTACCATCCAGTTAACTCCATACGAGTAGTAAGACACATGGATTAGTTACGTCCTGATCACGACAGTACCATCCAGTTAACTCCATACGAGTAGTAAGACACATGGGTTAGTTACCTCCTGATCACGATAGTACCATCCAGTTAACTCCATACGAGTAGTAAGACACATGGTTTAGTTACGTCCTGATCACGATAGTACCATCCAGTTAACTCCATACGTGTAGTAAAACACATGGTTTAGCTACGTCCTCATCACGACAGTACCATCCAGTTAACTCCATACGTGTAGTAAGACACATGGTTTAGTTACGTCCTGATCACGATAGTACCATCCAGTTAACTCCATACGAGTAGTAAGACACATGGTTTAGTTACCTCCTGATCACGATAGTACCATCCAGTTAACTCCATACGAGTAGTAAGACACATGGTTTAGTTACCTCCTGATCACGACAGTACCATCCAGTTAACTCCATACGAGTAGTAAGACACATGGGTTAGTTACCTCCTGATCACGACAGTACCATCCAGTTAACTCCATACGTGTAGTAAGACACATGGTTTAGTTACGTCCTGATCACGACAGTACCATCCAGTTAATTCCATACGTGTAGTAAGAAACATGGTTTAGTTAGGTCCTGATCACAACAGTACCATCCAGTTAATTCCATACGTGTAGTAAGACACCTGGTTTAGTTAGGTCCAGATCACGACAGTACCATCCAGTTAACTCCATACGTGTAGTAAGACACATGGTTTAGTTACGTCCTCATCACGATAGTGCCATCCAGTTAACTCCATACGTGTAGTAAGACACATGGCTTAGTTACGTCCTCATCACGATAGTACCATCCAGTTAACTCCATACGTGTAGTAAGAAACATGGCTTAGTTACGTCCTGATCACGACAGTACCATCCAGTTAACTCCACACATGTAGTAAGACACATGGTTTAGCTACGTCCTGATCACGACAGTACCATCCAGTAAACTCCATACCTGCTGTAAGACACATGGTTTAGTTACGTCCTGATCACGATAGTACCATCCAGTTAACTCCATACGCGTAGTAAGACACATGGCTTAGTTACGTCCTGATCACGATAGTACCATCCAGTTAACTCCATACGTGTAGTAATACACATGGTTTGGTTACGTCCTGATCACGATAGTACCATCCAGTTAACTCCATACGTGTAGTAAGACACATGGTTTAGTTACGTCCTGATCACGATAGTACCATCCAGTTAACTCCATACGTGTAGTAAAACACATGGTTTAGCTACGTCCTCATCACGACAGTACCATCCAGTTAACTCCATACGTGTAGTAAGACACATGGTTTAGTTACGTCCTGATCACGATAGTACCATCCAGTTAACTCCATACGAGTAGTAAGACACATGGTTTAGTTACCTCCTGATCACGATAGTACCATCCAGTTAACTCCATACGAGTAGTAAGACACATGGTTTAGTTACCTCCTGATCACGATAGTACCATCCAGTTAACTCCATACGAATAGTAAGACACATGGTTTAGTTACGTCCTGATCACGATAGTACCATCCAGTTAACTCCATACGTGTAGTAAGACACATGGTTTAGTTACTTCCTGATCACGAGAGTACCATCCAGTTAACTCCATACGTGTAGTAAGACACATGGTTTAGTTACCTCCTGATCACGACAGTACCATCCAGTTAACTCCATACGAGTAGTAAGACACATGGGTTAGTTACCTCCTGATCACGATAGTACCATCCAGTTAACTCCATACGAATAGTAAGACACATGGTTTTGTTACGTCCTGATCACGATAGTACCATCCAGTTAACTCCATACGAATAGTAAGACACATGGTTTTGTTACGTCCTGATCACGATAGTACCATCCAGTTAACTCCATACGAGTAGTAAGACACATGGATTAGTTACGTCCTGATCACGAAAGTACCATCCAGTTAACTCCATACGAGTAGTAAGACACATGGGTTAGTTACCTCCTGATCACGATAGTACCATCCAGTTAACTCCATACGAGTAGTAAGACACATGGTTTAGTTACCTCCTGATCACGATAGTACGATCCAGTTAACTCCATACGAATAGTAAGACACATGGTTTAGTTACCTCCTGATCACGATAGTACCATCCAGTTAACTCCATACGAATAGTAAGACACATGGTTTAGTTACGTCCTGATCACGATAGTACCATCCAGTTAACTCCATACGAATAGTAAGACACATGGTTTAGTTACGTCCTGATCACGATAGTACCATCCAGTTAACTCCATACGAGTAGTAAGACACATGGTTTAGTTACCTCCTGATCACGATAGTACCATCCAGTTAACTCCATACGAATAGTAAGACACATGGTTTAGTTACGTCCTGATCACGATAGTACCATCCAGTTAACTCCATACGTGTAGTAAGACACATGGTTTAGTTACTTCCTGATCACGAGAGTACCATCCAGTTAACTCCATACGTGTAGTAAGACACATGGTTTAGTTACCTCCTGATCACGACAGTACCATCCAGTTAACTCCATACGAGTAGTAAGACACATGGGTTAGTTACCTCCTGATCACGATAGTACCATCCAGTTAACTCCATACGTGTAGTAAGACACATGGTTTAGTTACGTCCTGATCACGATAGTACCATCCAGTTAACTCCATACGTGTAGTAAGACACATGGTTTAGTTACGTCCTGATCACGATAGTACCATCCAGTTAACTCCATACGAATAGTAAGACACATGGTTTAGTTACGTCCTGATCACGATAGTACCATCCAGTTAACTCCATACGTGTAGTAAGACACATGGTTTAGTTACTTCCTGATCACGAGAGTACCATCCAGTTAACTCCATACGTGTAGTAAGACACATGGTTTAGTTACCTCCTGATCACGACAGTACCATCCAGTTAACTCCATACGAGTAGTAAGACACATGGGTTAGTTACCTCCTGATCACGATAGTACCATCCAGTTAACTCCATACGTGTAGTAAGACACATGGTTTAGTTACGTCCTGATCACGATAGTACCATCCAGTTAACTCCATACGTGTAGTAAGACACATGGTTTAGTTACGTCCTGATCACGATAGTACCATCCAGTTAACTCCATACGTGTAGTAAGACACATGGTTTAGTTACGTCCTGATCACGACAGTACCATCCAGTTAATTCCATACGTGTAGTAAGAAACATGGTTTAGTTAGGTCCTGATCACAACAGTACCATCCAGTTAATTCCATACGTGTAGTAAGACACCTGGTTTAGTTAGGTCCAGATCACGACAGTACCATCCAGTTAACTCCATAAGTGTAGTAAGACACATGGTTTAGTTACGTCCTCATCACGATAGTGCCATCCAGTTAACTCCATACGTGTAGTAAGACACATGGTTTAGTTACGTCCTCATCACGATAGTACCATCCAGTTAACTCCATACGTGTAGTAAGAAACATGGCTTAGTTACGTCCTGATCACGACAGTACCATCCAGTTAACTCCACACATGTAGTAAGACACATGGTTTAGCTACGTCCTGATCACGACAGTACCATCCAGTAAACTCCATACCTGCTGTAAGACACATGGTTTAGTTACGTCCTGATCACGATAGTACCATCCAGTTAACTCCATACGCGTAGTAAGACACATGGCTTAGTTACGTCCTGATCACGATAGTACCATCCAGTTAACTCCATACGTGTAGTAATACACATGGTTTAGTTACGTCCTGATCACGATAGTACCATCCAGTTAACTCCATACGTGTAGTAAGACACATGGTGTAGTTACGTCCTGATCACGATAGTACCATCCAGTTAACTCCATACGTGTAGTAAAACACATGGTTTAGCTACGTCCTCATCACGACAGTACCATCCAGTTAACTCCATACGTGTAGTAAGACACATGGTTTAGTTACGTCCTGATCACGATAGTACCATCCAGTTAACTCCATACGAGTAGTAAGACACATGGTTTAGTTACCTCCTGATCACGATAGTACCATCCAGTTAACTCCATACGAGTAGTAAGACACATGGTTTAGTTACCTCCTGATCACGATAGTACAATCCAGTTAACTCCATACGAATAGTAAGACACATGGTTTAGTTACGTCCTGATCACGATAGTACCATCCAGTTAACTCCATACGTGTAGTAAGACACATGGTTTAGTTACTTCCTGATCACGAGAGTACCATCCAGTTAACTCCATACGTGTAGTAAGACACATGGTTTAGTTACCTCCTGATCACGACAGTACCATCCAGTTAACTCCATACGAGTAGTAAGACACATGGGTTAGTCACCTCCTGATCACGATAGTACCATCCAGTTAACTCCATACGAATAGTAAGACACATGGTTTTGTTACGTCCTGATCACGATAGTACCATCCAGTTAACTCCATACGAGTAGTAAGACACATGGATTAGTTACGTCCTGATCACGACAGTACCATCCAGTTAACTCCATACGAGTAGTAAGACACATGGGTTAGTTACCTCCTGATCACGATAGTACCATCCAGTTAACTCCATACGAGTAGTAAGACACATGGTTTAGTTACCTCCTGATCACGATAGTACCATCCAGTTAACTCCATACGAATAGTAAGACACATGGTTTAGTTACGTCCTGATCACGATAGTACCATCCAGTTAACTCCATACGTGTAGTAAGACACATGGTTTAGTTACGTCCTGATCACGATAGTACCATCCATTTAACTCCATACGTGTAGTAAGACACATGGTTTAGTTACGTCCTGATCACGACAGTACCATCCAGTTAATTCCATACGTGTAGTAAGAAACATGGCTTAGTTAGGTCCTGATCACAACAGTACCATCCAGTTAATTCCATACGTGTAGTAAGACACCTGGTTTAGTTAGGTCCAGATCACGACAGTACCATCCAGTTAACTCCATACGTGTAGTAAGACACATGGTTTAGTTACGTCCTCATCACGATAGTGCTATCCAGTTAACTCCATACGTGTAGTAAGACACATGGTTTAGTTACGTCCTCATCACGACAGTACCATCCAGTTAACTCCATACGTGTAGTAAGAAACATGGCTTAGTTACGTCCTGATCACGACAGTACCATCCAGTTAACTCCACACATGTAGTAAGACACATGGTTTAGCTACGTCCTGATCACGACAGTACCATCCAGTTAACTCCATACCTGCTGTAAGACACATGGTTTAGTTACGTCCTGATCACGATAGTACCTTCCAGTTAACTCCATACGCGTAGTAAGACACATGGTTTAGTTACGTCCTGATCACGATAGTACCATCCAGTTAACTCCATACGTGTAGTAATACACATGGTTTAGTTACGTCCTGATCACGATAGTACCATCTGATCACGATAGTACCATCCAGTTAACTCCATACGAGTAGTAAGACACATGGTTTAGTTACCTCCTGATCACGATAGTACCATCCAGTTAACTCCATACGAATAGTAAGACACATGGTTTAGTTACGTCCTGATCACGATAGTACCATCCAGTTAACTCCATACGTGTAGTAAGACACATGGTTTAGTTACGTCCTGATCACGAAAGTACCATCCAGTTAACTCCATACGTGTAGTAAGACACATGGTTTAGTTACGTCCTGATCACGACAGTACCATCCAGTTAATTCCATACGTGTAGTAAGAAACATGGTTTAGTTAGGTCCTGATCACAACAGTACCATCCAGTTAATTCCATACGTGTAGTAAGACACCTGGTTTAGTTAGGTCCAGATCACGACAGTACCATCCAGTTAACTCCATACGTGTAGTAAGACACATGGTTTAGTTACGTCCTCATCACGATAGTGCCATCCAGTTAACTCCATACGTGTAGTAAGACACATGGTTTAGTTACGTCCTCATCACGATAGTACCATCCAGTTAACTCCATACGTGTAGTAAGAAACATGGCTTAGTTACGTCCTGATCACGACAGTACCATCCAGTTAACTCCACACATGTAGTAAGACACATGGTTTAGCTACGTCCTGATCACGACAGTACCATCCAGTAAACTCCATACCTGCTGTAAGACACATGGTTTAGTTACGTCCTGATCACGATAGTACCATCCAGTTAACTCCATACGCGTAGTAAGACACATGGCTTAGTTACGTCCTGATCACGATAGTACCATCCAGTTAACTCCATACGTGTAGTAATACACATGGTTTAGTTACGTCCTGATCACGATAGTACCATCCAGTTAACTCCATACGTGTAGTAAGACACATGGTTTAGTTACGTCCTGATCACGATAGTACCATCCAGTTAACTCCATACGTGTAGTAAAACACATGGTTTAGTTACGTCCTCATCACGACAGTACCATCCAGTTAACTCCATACGTGTAGTAAGACACATGGTTTAGTTACGTCCTGATCACGATAGTACCATCCAGTTAACTCCATACGAGTAGTAAGACACATGGTTTAGTTACCTCCTGATCACGATAGTACCATCCAGTTAACTCCATACGAGTAGTAAGACACATGGTTTAGTTACCTCCTGATCACGATAGTACCATCCAGTTAACTCCATACGAATAGTAAGACACATGGTTTAGTTTCGTCCTGATCACGATAGTACCATCCAGTTAACTCCATACGTGTAGTAAGACACATGGTTTAGTTACTTCCTGATCACGAGAGTACCATCCAGTTAACTCCATACGTGTAGTAAGACACATGGTTTAATTACCTCCTGATCACGACAGTACCATCCAGTTAACTCCATACGAGTAGTAAGACACATGGGTTAGTTACCTCCTGATCACGATAGTACCATCCAGTTAACTCCATACGAGTAGTAAGACACATGGTTTAGTTACCTCCTGATCACGATAGTACCATCCAGTTAACTCCATACGAATAGTAAGACACATGGTTTAGTTACGTCCTGATCACGATAGTACCATCCAGTTAACTCCATACGAGTAGTAAGACACATGGTTTAGTTACGTCCTGATCACGACAGTACCATCCAGTTAACTCCATACGAGTAGTAAGACACATGGGTTAGTTACCTCCTGATCACGATAGTACCATCCAGTTAACTCCATACGAGTAGTAAGACACATGGTTTAGTTACCTCCTGATCACGATAGTACCATCCAGTTAACTCCATACGAATAGTAAGACACATGGTTTAGTTACGTCCTGATCACGATAGTACCATCCAGTTAACTCCATACGTGTAGTAAGACACATGGTTTAGTTACGTCCTGATCACGATAGTACCATCCAGTTAACTCCATACGTGTAGTAAGACACATGGTTTAGTTACGTCCTGATCACGACAGTACCATCCAGTTAATTCCATACGTGTAGTAAGAAACATGGTTTAGTTAGGTCCTGATCACAACAGTACCATCCAGTTAATTCCATACGTGTAGTAAGACACCTGGTTTAGTTAGGTCCAGATCACGACAGTACCATCCAGTTAATTCCATACGTGTAGTAAGACACATGGTTTAGTTACGTACTCATCACGATAGTGCCATCCAGTTAACTCCATACGTGTAGTAAGACACATGGTTTAGTTACGTCCTCATCACGACAGTACCATCCAGTTAACTCCATACGTGTAGTAAGAAACATGGCTTAGTTACGTCCTGATCACGACAGTACCATCCAGTTAACTCCACACATGTAGTAAGACACATGGTTTAGCTACGTCCTGATCACGACAGTACCATCCAGTTAACTCCATACCTGCTGTAAGACACATGGTTTAGTTACGTCCTGATCACGATAGTACCTTCCAGTTAACTCCATACGCGTAGTAAGACACATGGTTTAGTTACGTCCTGATCACGATAGTACCATCCAGTTAACTCCATACGTGTAGTAATACACATGGTTTAGTTACGTCCTCATCACGATAGTACCATCCAGTTAACTCCATACGTGTAGTAAAACACATGGTTTAGTTACGTCCTCATCACGACAGTACCATCCAGTTAACTCCATACGTGTAGTCAGACACATGGTTTAGTTACGTCCTGATCACGATAGTACCATCCAGTTAACTCCATACAAGTAGTAAGACACATGGTTTAGTTACCTCCTGATCACGACAGTACCATCCAGTTAACTCCATACGAGTAGTAAGACACCTGGTTTAGTTACCTCCTGATCACGATAGTACCATCCAGTTAACTCCATACGAGTAGTAAGACACATGGTTTAGTTACGTCCTCATCACGATAGTACCATCCAGTTAACTCCATACGTGTAGTAAGACACATGGTTTAGTTACTTCCTGATCACGAGAGTACCATCCAGTTAACTCCATAAGTGTAGTAAGACACATGGTTTAGTTACCTCCTGTTCACGATAGTACCATCCAGTTAACTCCATACGAGTAGTAAGACACATGGATTAGTTACCTCCTGATCACGATAGTACCATCCAGTTAACTCCATACGAGTAGTAAGACACATGGTTTAGTTACGTCCTGATCACGATAGTACCATCCAGTTAACTCCATACGTGTAGTAAGACACATGGTTTAGTTACGTCCTGATCACGACAGTACCATCCAGTTAACTCCATACGAGTAGTAAGACACATGGTTTAGTTACCTCCTGATCACGATAGTACCATCCAGTTAACTCCATACGAGTAGTAAGACACATGGTTTAGTTACCTCCTGATCACGATAGTACCATCCAGTTAACTCCATACGAATAGTAAGACACATGGTTTAGTTACGTCCTGATCACGACAGTACCATCCAGTTAACTCCATACGTGTAGTAAGACACATGGTTTAGTTACTTCCTGATCACGAGAGTACCATCCAGTTAACTCCATACGTGTAGTAAGACACATGGTTTAGTTACCTCCTGTTCACGATAGTACCATCCAGTTAACTCCATACGAGTAGTAAGACACATGGATTAGTTACCTCCTGATCACGATAGTACCATCCAGTTAACTCCATACGTGTAGTAAGACACATGGTTTAGTTACCTCCTGATCACGATAGTACCATCCAGTTAACTCCATACGAGTAGTAAGACACATGGTTTAGTTACGTCCTGATCACGATAGTACCATCCAGTTAACTCCATACGTGTAGTAAGACACATGGTTTAGTTACGTCCTGATCACGACAGTACCATCCAGTTAACTCCATACGAGTAGTAAGACACATGGGTTAGTTACCTCCTGATCACGATAGTACTATCCAGTTAACTCCATACGAGTAGTAAGACACATGGTTTAGTTACCTCCTGATCACGATAGTACCATCCAGTTAACTCCATACGAGTAGTAAGACACATGGTTTAGTTACCTCCTGATCACGATAGTACCATCCAGTTAACTCCATACGAATAGTAAGACACATGGTTTAGTTACGTCCTGATCACGATAGTACCATCCAGTTAACTCCATACGTGTAGTAAGACACATGGTTTAGTTACTTCCTGATCACGAGAGTACCATCCAGTTAACTCCATACGTGTAGTAAGACACATGGTTTAGTTACCTCCTGATCACGACAGTACCATCCAGTTAACTCCATACGAGTAGTAAGACACATGGGTTAGTTACCTCCTGATCACGATAGTACCATCCAGTTAACTCCATACGAGTAGTAAGACACATGGTTTAGTTACCTCCTGATCACGATAGTACCATCCAGTTAACTCCATACGAATAGTAAGACACATGGTTTAGTTACGTCCTGATCACGATAGTACCATCCAGTTAACTCCATACGAGTAGTAAGACACATGGTTTAGTTACGTCCTGATCACGACAGTACCATCCAGTTAACTCCATACGAGTAGTAAGACACATGGGTTAGTTACCTCCTGATCACGATAGTACCATCCAGTTAACTCCATACGAGTAGTAAGACACATGGTTTAGTTACCTCCTGATCACGATAGTACCATCCAGTTAACTCCATACGAATAGTAAGACACATGGTTTAGTTACGTCCTGATCACGATAGTACCATCCAGTTAACTCCATACGAGTAGTAAGACACATGGTTTAGTTACGTCCTGATCACGACAGTACCATCCAGTTAACTCCATACGAGTAGTAAGACACATGGGTTAGTTACCTCCTGATCACGATAGTACCATCCAGTTAACTCCATACGAGTAGTAAGACAAATGGTTTAGTTACCTCCTGATCACGATAGTACCATCCAGTTAACTCCATACGAATAGTAAGACACATGGTTTAGTTACGTCCTGATCACGATAGTACCATCCAGTTAACTCCATACGTGTAGTAAGACACATGGTTTAGTTACGTCCTGATCACGATAGTACCATCCAGTTAACTCCATACGTGTAGTAAGACACATGGTTTAGTTACGTCCTGATCACGACAGTACCATCCAGTTAATTCCATACGTGTAGTAAGAAACATGGTTTAGTTAGGTCCTGATCACAACAGTACCATCCAGTTAATTCCATACGTGTAGTAAGACACCTGGTTTAGTTAGGTCCAGATCACGACAGTACCATCCAGTTAACTCCATACGTGTAGTAAGACACATGGTTTAGTTACGTCCTCATCACGATAGTGCCATCCAGTTAACTCCATACGTGTAGTAAGACACATGGTTTAGTTACGTCCTCATCACGACAGTACCATCCAGTTAACTCCATACGTGTAGTAAGAAACATGGCTTAGTTACGTCCTGATCACGACAGTACCATCCAGTTAACTCCACACATGTAGTAAGACACATGGTTTAGCTACGTCCTGATCACGACAGTACCATCCAGTTAACTCCATACCTGCTGTAAGACACAT
This sequence comes from Bathymodiolus septemdierum, assembly GCA_963383655.1. Classification (NCBI taxonomy): domain Eukaryota; kingdom Metazoa; phylum Mollusca; class Bivalvia; order Mytilida; family Modiolidae; genus Bathymodiolus; species Bathymodiolus septemdierum. Next base: position 3,650,734 of record OY726528.1, read on the forward strand.
GGTTTAGTTACGTCCTGATCACGATAGTACCTTCCAGTTAACTCCATACGCGTAGTAAGACACATTGTTTAGTTACGTCCTGATCACGATAGTACCATCCAGTTAACTCCATACGTGTAGTAATACACATGGTTTAGTTACGTCCTGATCACGATAGTACCATCCAGTTAACTCCATACGTGTAGTAAGACACATGGCTTAGTTACGTCCTGATCACGACAGTACCATCCAGTTAACTCCATACGAGTAGTAAGACACATGGTTTAGTTACCTCCTGATCACGATAGTACCATCCAGTTAACTCCATACGAGTAGTAAGACACATGGTTTAGTTACCTCCTGATCACGATAGTACCATCCAGTTAACTCCATACGAATAGTAAGACACATGGTTTAGTTACGTCCTGATCACGACAGTACCATCCAGTTAACTCCATACGTGTAGTAAGACACATGGTTTAGTTACTTCCTGATCACGAGAGTACCATCCAGTTAACTCCATACGTGTAGTAAGACACATGGTTTAGTTACCTCCTGTTCACGATAGTACCATCCAGTTAACTCCATACGAGTAGTAAGACACATGGTTTAGTTACGTCCTGATCACGACAGTACCATCCAGTTAACTCCATACGAGTAGTAAGACACATGGGTTAGTTACCTCCTGATCACGATAGTACCATCCAGTTAACTCCATACGAGTAGTAAGACAAATGGTTTAGTTACCTCCTGATCACGATAGTACCATCCAGTTAACTCCATACGAATAGTAAGACACATGGTTTAGTTACGTCCTGATCACGATAGTACCATCCAGTTAACTCCATACGTGTAGTAAGACACATGGTTTAGTTACGTCCTGATCACGATAGTACCATCCAGTTAACTCCATACGTGTAGTAAGACACATGGTTTAGTTACGTCCTGATCACGACAGTACCATCCAGTTAATTCCATACGTGTAGTAAGAAACATGGTTTAGTTAGGTCCTGATCACAACAGTACCATCCAGTTAATTCCATACGTGTAGTAAGACACCTGGTTTAGTTAGGTCCAGATCACGACAGTACCATCCAGTTAACTCCATACGTGTAGTAAGACACATGGTTTAGTTACGTCCTCATCACGATAGTTCCATCCAGTTAACTCCATACGTGTATTAAGACACATGGTTTAGTTACGTCCTCATCACGACAGTACCATCCAGTTAACTCCATACGTGTAGTAAGAAACATGGCTTAGTTACGTCCTGATCACGACAGTACCATCCAGTTAACTCCACACATGTAGTAAGACACATGGTTTAGCTACGTCCTGATCACGACAGTACCATCCAGTTAACTCCATACCTGCTGTAAGACACATGGTTTAGTTACGTCCTGATCACGATAGTACCTTCCAGTTAACTCCATACGCGTAGTAAGACACATTGTTTAGTTACGTCCTGATCACGATAGTACCATCCAGTTAACTCCATACGTGTAGTAATACACATGGTTTAGTTACGTCCTGATCACGATAGTACCATCCAGTTAACTCCATACGTGTAGTAAGACACATGGTTTAGTTACGTCCTGATCACGACAGTACCATCCAGTTAACTCCATACGAGTAGTAAGACACATGGTTTAGTTACCTCCTGATCACGATAGTACCATCCAGTTAACTCCATACGAGTAGTAAGACACATGGTTTAGTTACCTCCTGATCACGATAGTACCATCCAGTTAACTCCATACGAATAGTAAGACACATGGTTTAGTTACGTCCTGATCACGACAGTACCATCCAGTTAACTCCATACGTGTAGTAAGACACATGGTTTAGTTACTTCCTGATCACGAGAGTACCATCCAGTTAACTCCATACGTGTAGTAAGACACATGGTTTAGTTACCTCCTGTTCACGATAGTACCATCCAGTTAACTCCATACGAGTAGTAAGACACATGGATTAGTTACCTCCTGATCACGATAGTACCATCCAGTTAACTCCATACGTGTAGTAAGACACATGGTTTAGTTACCTCCTGATCACGATAGTACCATCCAGTTAACTCCATACGAGTAGTAAGACACATGGTTTAGTTACGTCCTGATCACGATAGTACCATCCAGTTAACTCCATACGTGTAGTAAGACACATGGTTTAGTTACGTCCTGATCACGACAGTACCATCCAGTTAACTCCATACGAGTAGTAAGACACATGGGTTAGTTACCTCCTGATCACGATAGTACTATCCAGTTAACTCCATACGAGTAGTAAGACACATGGTTTAGTTACCTCCTGATCACGATAGTACCATCCAGTTAACTCCATACGAATAGTAAGACACATGGTTTAGTTACGTCCTGATCACGACAGTACCATCCAGTTAACTCCATACGTGTAGTAAGACACATGGTTTAGTTACTTCCTGATCACGAGAGTACCATCCAGTTAACTCCATACGTGTAGTAAGACACATGGTTTAGTTACCTCCTGTTCACGATAGTACCATCCAGTTAACTCCATACGAGTAGTAAGACACATGGATTAGTTACCTCCTGATCACGATAGTACCATCCAGTTAACTCCATACGTGTAGTAAGACACATGGTTTAGTTACCTCCTGATCACGATAGTACCATCCAGTTAACTCCATACGAGTAGTAAGACACATGGTTTAGTTACGTCCTGATCACGATAGTACCATCCAGTTAACTCCATACGTGTAGTAAGACACATGGTTTAGTTACGTCCTGATCACGACAGTACCATCCAGTTAACTCCATACGAGTAGTAAGACACATGGGTTAGTTACCTCCTGATCACGATAGTACTATCCAGTTAACTCCATACGAGTAGTAAGACACATGGTTTAGTTACCTCCTGATCACGATAGTACCATCCAGTTAACTCCATACGAGTAGTAAGACACATGGTTTAGTTACCTCCTGATCACGATAGTACCATCCAGTTAACTCCATACGAATAGTAAGACACATGGTTTAGTTACGTCCTGATCACGATAGTACCATCCAGTTAACTCCATACGTGTAGTAAGACACATGGTTTAGTTACTTCCTGATCACGAGAGTACCATCCAGTTAACTCCATACGTGTAGTAAGACACATGGTTTAGTTACCTCCTGATCACGACAGTACCATCCAGTTAACTCCATACGAGTAGTAAGACACATGGGTTAGTTACCTCCTGATCACGATAGTACCATCCAGTTAACTCCATACGAGTAGTAAGACACATGGTTTAGTTACCTCCTGATCACGATAGTACCATCCAGTTAACTCCATACGAATAGTAAGACACATGGTTTAGTTACGTCCTGATCACGATAGTACCATCCAGTTAACTCCATACGAGTAGTAAGACACATGGTTTAGTTACGTCCTGATCACGACAGTTCCATCCAGTTAACTCCATACAGGTAGTAAGACACATGGGTTAGTTACCTCCTGATCACGATAGTACCATCCAGTTAACTCCATACGAGTAGTAAGACACATGGTTTAGTTACCTCCTGATCACGATAGTACCATCCAGTTAACTCCATACGAATAGTAAGACACATGGTTTAGTTACGTCCTGATCACGATAGTACCATCCAGTTAACTCCATACGAGTAGTAAGACACATGGTTTAGTTACGTCCTGATCACGACAGTACCATCCAGTTAACTCCATACGAGTAGTAAGACACATGGGTTAGTTACCTCCTGATCACGATAGTACCATCCAGTTAACTCCATACGAGTAGTAAGACACATGGTTTAGTTACCTCCTGATCACGATAGTACCATCCAGTTAACTCCATACGAATAGTAAGACACATGGTTTAGTTACGTCCTGATCACGATAGTACCATCCAGTTAACTCCATACGTGTAGTAAGACACATGGTTTAGTTACGTCCTGATCACGATAGTACCATCCAGTTAACTCCATACGTGTAGTAAGACACATGGTTTAGTTACGTCCTGATCACGACAGTACCATCCAGTTAATTCCATACGTGTAGTAAGAAACATGGTTTAGTTAGGTCCTGATCACAACAGTACCATCCAGTTAATTCCATACGTGTAGTAAGACACCTGGTTTAGTTAGGTCCAGATCACGACAGTACCACCCAGTTAACTCCATACGTGTAGTAAGACACATGGTTTAGTTACGTCCTCATCACGATAGTGCCATCCAGTTAACTCCATACGTGTAGTAAGACACATGGTTTAGTTACGTCCTCATCACGACAGTACCATCCAGTTAACTCCATACGTGTAGTAAGAAACATGGCTTAGTTACGTCCTGATCACGACAGTACCATCCAGTTAACTCCACACATGTAGTAAGACACATGGTTTAGCTACGTCCTGATCACGACAGTACCATCCAGTTAACTCCATACCTGCTGTAAGACACATGGTTTAGTTACGTCCTGATCACGATAGTACCTTCCAGTTAACTCCATACGCGTAGTAAGACACATGGTTTAGTTACGTCCTGATCACGATAGTACCATCCAGTTAACTCCATACGTGTAGTAATACACATGGTTTAGTTACGTCCTGATCACGATAGTACCATCCAGTTAACTCCATACGTGTAGTAAGACACATGGTTTAGTTACGTCCTGATCACGATAGTACCATCCAGTTAACTCCATACGTGTAGTAAAACACATGGTTTAGTTACGTCCTCATCACGACAGTACCATCCAGTTAACTCCATACGTGTAGTAAGACACATGGTTTAGTTACGTCCTGATCACGATAGTACCATCCAGTTAACTCCATACGAGTAGTAAGACACATGGTTTAGTTACCTCCTGATCACGACAGTACCATCCAGTTAACTCCATACGAGTAGTAAGACACATGGTTTAGTTACCTCCTGATCATGATAGTACAATCCAGTTAACTCCATACGAGTAGTAAGACACATGGTTTAGTTACGTCCTGATCACGATAGTACCATCCAGTTAACTCCATACGTGTAGTAAGACACATGGTTTAGTTACTTCCTGATCACGAGAGTACCATCCAGTTAACTCCATACGTGTAGTAAGACACATGGTTTAGTTACCTCCTGTTCACGATAGTACCATCCAGTTAACTCCATACGAGTAGTAAGACACATGGATTAGTTACCTCCTGATCACGATAGTACCATCCAGTTAACTCCATACGTGTAGTAAGACACATGGTTTAGTTACCTCCTGATCACGATAATACCATCCAGTTAACTCCATACGAGTAGTAAGACACATGGTTTAGTTACGTCCTGATCACGATAGTACCATCCAGTTAACTCCATACGTGTAGTAAGACACATGGTTTAGTTACGTCCTGATCACGACAGTACCATCCAGTTAACTCCATACGAGTAGTAAGACACATGGGTTAGTTACCTCCTGATCACGATAGTACCATCCAGTTAACTCCATACGAGTAGTAAGACACATGGCTTAGTTACCTCCTGATCACGATAGTACCATCCAGTTAACTCCATACGAGTAGTAAGACACATGGTTTAGTTACCTCCTGATCACGGTAGTACCATCCAGTTAACTCCATACGAATAGTAAGACACATGGTTTAGTTACGTCCTGATCACGATAGTACCATCCAGTTAACTCCATACGTGTAGTAAGACACATGGTTTAGTTACTTCCTGATCACGAGAGTACCATCCAGTTAACTCCATACGTGTAGTAAGACACATGGTTTAGTTACCTCCTGATCACGACAGTACCATCCAGTTAACTCCATACGAGTAGTAAGACACATGGGTTAGTTACCTCCTGATCACGATAGTACCATCCAGTTAACTCCATACGAGTAGTAAGACACATGGTTTAGTTACCTCCTGATCACGCTAGTACCATCCAGTTAGCTCCATACGAATAGTAAGACACATGGTTTAGTTACGTCCTGATCACGATAGTACCATCCAGTTAACTCCATACGAGTAGTAAGACACATGGTTTAGTTACGTCCTGATCACGACAGTACCATCCAGTTAACTCCATACGAGTAGTAAGACACATGGGTTAGTTACCTCCTGATCACGATAGTACCATCCAGTTAACTCCTTACGAGTAGTAAGACACATGGTTTAGTTACGTCCTGATCACGATAGTACCATCCAGTTAACTCCATACGTGTAGTAAGACACATGGTTTAGTTACGTCCTGATCACGATAGTACCATCCAGTTAACTCCATACGTGTAGTAAGACACATGGTTTAGTTACGTCCTGATCACGACAGTACCATCCAGTTAATTCCATACGTGTAGTAAGAAACATGGTTTAGTTAGGTCCTGATCACAACAGTACCATCCAGTTAATTCCATACGTGTAGTAAGACACCTGGTTTAGTTAGGTCCAGATCACGACAGTACCATCCAGTTAACTCCATACGTGTAGTAAGACACATGGTTTAGTTACGTCCTCATCACGATAGTGCCATCCAGTTAACTCCATACGTGTAGTAAGACACATGGTTTAGTTACGTCCTCATCACGACAGTACCATCCAGTTAACTCCATACGTGTAGTAAGAAACATGGCTTAGTTACGTCCTGATCACGACAGTACCATCCAGTTAACTCCACACATGTAGTAAGACACATGGTTTAGCTACGTCCTGATCACGACAGTACCATCCAGTTAACTCCATACCTGCTGTAAGACACATGGTTTAGTTACGTCCTGATCACGATAGTACCATCCAGTTAACTCCATACGCGTAGTAAGACACATGGCTTAGTTACGTCCTGATCACGATAGTACCATCCAGTTAACTCCATACGTGTAGTAATACACATGGTTTAGTTACGTCCTGATCACGATAGTACCATCCAGTTAACTCCATACGTGTAGTAATACACATGGTTTAGTTACGTCCTGATCACGATAGTACCATCCAGTTAACTCCATACGTGTAGTAAAACACATGGTTTAGTTACGTCCTCATCACGACAGTACCATCCAGTTAACTCCATACGTGTAGTAAGACACATGGTTTAGTTACGTCCTGATCACGATAGTACCATCCAGTTAACTCCATACGAGTAGTAAGACACATGGTTTAGTTACCTCCTGATCACGATAGTACCATCCAGTTAACTCCATACGAGTAGTAAGACACATGGTTTAGTTACCCCCTGATCACGATAGTACCATCCAGTTAACTCCATACGAGTAGTAAGACACATGGTTTAGTTACGTCCTGATCACGATAGTACCATCCAGTTAACTCCATACGTGTAGTAAGACACATGGTTTAGTTACTTCCTGATCACGAGAGTACCATCCAGTTAACTCCATACGTGTAGTAAGACACATGGTTTAGTTACCTCCTGTTCACGATAGTACCATCCAGTTAACTCCATACGAGTAGTAAGACACATGGATTAGTTACCTCCTGATCACGATAGTACCATCCAGTTAACTCCATACGTGTAGTAAGATACATGGTTTAGTTACCTCCTGATCACGATAGTACCATCCAGTTAACTCCATACGAGTAGTAAGACACATGGTTTAGTTACGTCCTGATCACGATAGTACCATCCAGTTAACTCCATACGTGTAGTAAGACACATGGTTTAGTTACGTCCTGATCACGACAGTACCATCCAGTTAACTCCATACGAGTAGTAAGACACATGGGTTAGTTACCTCCTGATCACGATAGTACCATCCAGTTAACTCCATACGAGTAGTAAGACACATGGTTTAGTTACCTCCTGATCACGATAGTACCATCCAGTTAACTCCATACGAATAGTAAGACACATGGTTTAGTTACGTCCTGATCACGATAGTACCATCCAGTTAACTCCATACGAGTAGTAAGACACATGATTTAGTTACGTCCTGATCACGACAGTACCATCCAGTTAACTCCATACGAGTAGTAAGACACATGGGTTAGTTACCTCCTGATCACGATAGTACCATCCAGTTAACTCCATACGAGTAGTAAGACACATGGTTTAGTTACCTCCTGATCACGATAATACCATCCAGTTAACTCCATACGAATAGTAAGACACATGGTTTAGTTACGTCCTGATCACGATAGTACCATCCAGTTAACTCCATACGTGTAGTAAGACACATGGTTTAGTTACGTCCTGATCACAATAGTACCATCCAGTTAACTCCATACGTGTAGTAAGACACATGGTTTAGTTACCTCCTGATCACGATAGTACCATCCAGTTAACTCCATACGTGTAGTAAGACACATGGTTTAGTTACGTCCTGATCACGATAGTACCATCCAGTTAACTCCATACGAGTAGTAAGACTAATAGGTTTTTACACGAGTCCCTATTGAAGATCTGGGATTTCTTCCACGAGTGTGAGAAATTCCGTCTTTTCACGAGTGAAGCGTAACGGAACGAGTGGAAAGACGCTGAATTTCTCTCACGAGTGGAAGAAATCCCAGATCTTCAATAAGGACGAGTGCAAATACCTGTTTCTTCCTTTCAACTTAAAAACAAAGCATGTCGATTTCATTCATTCATTCGCATGTCAATGTCATGTTTACTACACAAAATATTACAACGCCACGTGCAATGCAGTAAATACACACTTTTTTAAAACCGCATTAAATCTATTAGGGGAAACAGTTAAAATTCAGGTAATATTGATATTTGAAGCTTTTTTAAATCTACTAAGACGACAATTTATATTACTACAGCAGTCGTTGAAGCGGACTCCATTGATTATACTCGGCAGATTTGATTGTAAGACAAGGTCACGCGCAGCTGTCTTTATGGCTTGTCTTACATAGAAAACGCATCAAAACGGAAGAAACATGGTTTAGTTACGTCCTGATCACGATAGTACCATCCAGTTAACTCCATACGTGTAGTAAGACACATGGTTTAGTTACGTCCTGATCACGATAGTACCATCCAGCTAACTCCATACGAGTAGTAAGACACATGGTTTAGTTACATCCTGATCACGATAGTACCATCCAGTTAACTCCATACGAGTAGTAAGACACATGGTTTAGTTACCTCCTGATCACGATAGTACCATCCAGTTAACTCCATACGAGTAGTAAGACACATGGTTTAGTTACGTCCTGATCACGATAGTACCATCCAGTTAACTCCATACGTGTAGTAAGACACATGGTTTAGTTACTTCCTGATCACGATAGTACCATCCAGTTAACTCCATACGTGTAGTAAGACACATGGGTTAGTTACCTCCTGATCACGATAGTACCATCCAGTTAACTCCATACGAGTAGTAAGACACATGGTTTAGTTACGTCCTGATCACGATAGTACCATCCAGTTAACTCCATACGAATAGTAAGACACATGGTTTAGTTACCTCCTGATCACGATAGTACCATCCAGTTAACTCCATACGAGTAGTAAGACACATGGATTAGTTACCTCCTGATCACGATAGTACCATCCAGTTAACTCCATACGTGTAGTAAGACACATGGTTTAGTTACCTCCTGATCACGATAGTACCATCCAGTTAACTCCATACGTGTAGTAAGACACATGGTTTAGTTACGTCCTGATCACGATAGTACCATCCAGTTAACTCCATACGAGTAGTAAGACACATGGTTTAGTTACCTCCTGATCACGATAGTACCATCCAGTTAACTCCATACGTGTAGTAAGACACATGATTTAGTTACGTCCTGATCACGACAGTACCATCCAGTTAACTCCATACGAGTAGTAAGAAACATGGGTTAGTTACCTCCTGATCACGATAGTACCATCCAGTTAACTCCATACGAGTAGTAAGACACATGGTTTAGTTACGTTCTGATCACGATAGTACCATCCAGTTAACTCCATACGAATAGTAAGACACATGGTTTAGTTACGTCCTGATCACGATAGTACCATCCAGTTAACTCCATACGAGTAGTAAGACACATGGTGTAGTTACGTCCTGATCACGATAGTACCATCCAGTTAACTCCATACGAGTAGTAAGACACATGGTTTAGTTACGTCCTGATCACGATAGTACCATCCAGTTAACTCCATACGTGTAGTAAGACACATGGTTTAGTTACCTCCTGATCACGATAGTATCATCCAGTTAACTCCATACGTGTAGTAAGACACATGGTTTAGTTACCTCCTGATCACGATAGTACCATCCAGTTAACTCCATACGTGTAGTAAGACACATGGTTTAGTTACCTCCTGATCACGATAGTACCATCCAGTTAACTCCATACGAGTAGTAAGACTAATAGGTTCTTACACGAGTCCCTATTGAAGATCTGGGATTTCTTCCACGAGTGTGAGAAATTCCGTCTTTTCACGAGTGAAGCGTAACGGAACGAGTGGAAAGACGCTGAATTTCTCTCACGAGTGGAAGAAATCCCAGATCTTCAATAAGGACGAGTGCAAGTACCTGTTTCTTCCTTTCAACTTAAAAACAAAGCATGTCGATTTCATTCATTCATTCGCATGTCAATGTCATGTTTACTACACAAAATATTACAACGCCACGTGCAATGCAGTAAATACACACTTTTTTAAAACCGCATTAAATCTATTAGGGGAAACAGTTAAAATTCGGGTAATATTGATATTTGAAGCTTTTTTAAATCTACTAAGACGACAATTTATATTACTACAGCAGTCGTTGAAGCGGACTCCATTGATTATACTCGGCCGATTTGATTGTAAGACAAGGTCACGCGCAGCTGTCTTTATGGCTTGTCTTACATAGAAAACGCATCAAAACGGAAGAAACATGGTTTAGTTACGTCCTGATCACGATAGTACCATCCAGTTCACTCCATACGTGTAGTAAGACACATGGTTTAGTTACGTCCTGATCACGATAGTACCATCCAGTTAACTCCATATGTGTAGTAAGACACATGGTTTAGTTACGTCCTGATCACGACAGTACCATCCAGTTAACTCCATACGTGTAGTAAGACACATGGTTTAGTTACGTCCTGATCACGATAGTACCATCCAGTTAATTCCATACGTGTAGTAAGACACATGATTTAGTTACGTCCTGATCACGACAGTACCATCCAATTAACTCCATACGTGCAGTAAGACACATGGTTTAGTTACGTCCTGATCACGATAGTACCATCCAGTTAACTCCATACGTGTAGTAAGACACATGGTTTAGTTACGTCCTGATCACGATAGTACCATCCAGTTAACTCCATACGTGTACTAAGACACATGGTTTAGTTACTTCCTGATCACGATAGTACCATCCAGTTAACTCCATACGTGTAGTAAGACACATGGTTTAGTTACGTCCTCATCACGACAGTACCATCCAGTTAACTCCATACGTGTAGTAAGACACATGGTTTAGTTACGTCCTGATCACGATAGTACCATCCAGTTAACTCCATACGTGTAGTAAGACACATGGTTTAGTTACTTCCTGATCACGAGAGTACCATCCAGTTAACTCTATACGTGTAGTAAGACACATGGTTTAGTTACCTCCTGTTCACGATAGTACCATCCAGTTAACTCCATACGAGTAGTAAGACACATGGATTAGTTACCTCCTGATCACGATAGTACCATCCAGTTAACTCCATACGTGTAGTAAGACACATGGTTTAGTTACCTCCTGATCACGATAGTACCATCCAGTTAACTCCATACGAGTAGTAAGACACATGGTTTAGTTACGTCCTGATCACGATAGTACCATCCAGTTAACTCCATACGTGTAGTAAGACACATGGTTTAGTTACGTACTGATCACGACAGTACCATCCAGTTAACTCCATACGAGTAGTAAGACACATGGGTTAGTTACCTCCTGATCACGATAGTACCATCCAGTTAACTCCATACGAGTAGTAAGACACATGGTTTAGTTACGTCCTGATCACGATAGTACCATCCAGTTAACTCCATACGAATAGTAAGACACATGGTTTAGTTACGTCCTGATCACGATAGTACCATCCAGTTAACTCCATACGAGTAGTAAGACACATGGATTAGTTACCTCCTGATCACGATAGTACCATCCAGTTAACTCCATACGTGTAGTAAGACACATGGTTTAGTTACCTCCTGATCACGATAGTACCATCCAGTTAACTCCATACGTGTAGTAAGACACATGGTTTAGTTACCTCCTGATCACGATAGTACCATCCAGTTAACTCCATACGAGTAGTAAGACACATGGTTTAGTTACCTCCTGATCACGATAGTACCATCCAGTTAACTCCATACGTGTAGTAAGACACATGGTTTAGTTACGTACTGATCACGACAGTACCATCCAGTTAACTCCATACGAGTAGTAAGACACATGGGTTAGTTACCTCCTGATCACGATAGTACCATCCAGTTAACTCCATACGAGTAGTAAGACACATGGTTTAGTTACGTCCTGATCACGATAGTACCATCCAGTTAACTCCATACGAATAGTAAGACACATGGTTTAGTTACGTCCTGATCACGATAGTACCATCCAGTTAACTCCATACGAGTAGTAAGACACATGGATTAGTTACCTCCTGATCACGATAGTACCATCCAGTTAACTCCATACGTGTAGTAAGACACATGGTTTAGTTACCTCCTGATCACGATAGTACCATCCAGTTAACTCCATACGTGTAGTAAGACACATGGTTTAGTTACCTCCTGATCACGATAGTACCATCCAGTTAACTCCATACGAGTAGTAAGACACATGGTTTAGTTACCTCCTGATCACGATAGTACCATCCAGTTAACTCCATACGTGTAGTAAGACACATGGTTTAATTACGTCCTGATCACGACAGTACCATCCAGTTAACTCCATACGAGTAGTAAGACACATGGGTTAGTTACCTCCTGATCACGATAGTACCATCCAGTTAACTCCATACGAGTAATAAGACACATGGTTTTGTTACGTCCTGATCACGATAGTACCATCCAGTTAACTCCATACGAATAGTATGACACATGGTTTAGTTACGTCCTGATCACGATAGTACCATCCAGTTAACTCCATACGAGTAGTAAGACACATGGTGTAGTTACGTCCTGATCACGATAGTACCATCCAGTTAACTCCATACGAGTAGTAAGACACATGGTTTAGTTACGTCCTGATCACGATAGTACCATCCAGTTAACTCCATACGTGTAGTAAGACACATGGTTTAGTTACCTCCTGATCACGATAGTATCATCCAGTTAACTCCATACGTGTAGTAAGACACATGGTTTAGTTACCTCCTGATCACGATAGTACCATCCAGTTAACTCCATACGAGTAGTAAGACACATGGTTTAGTTACGTCCTGATCACGATAGTACCATCCAGTTAACTCCATACGTGTAGTAAGACACATAGTTTAGTTACTTCCTGATCACGATAGTACCATCCAGTTAACTCCATACGTGTAGTAAGACACATGGTTTAGTTACGTACTGATCACGACAGTACCATCCAGTTAACTCCATACGAGTAGTAAGACACATGGGTTAGTTACCTCCTGATCACGATAGTACCATCCAGTTAACTCCATACGAGTAGTAAGACACATGGTTTAGTTACGTCCTGATCACGATAGTACCATCCAGTTAACTCCATACGAATAGTAAGACACATGGTTTAGTTACCTCCTGATCACGATAGTACCATCCAGTTAACTCCATACGAGTAAAAAGACACATGGATTAGCTACCTCCTGATCACGATAGTACCATCCAGTTAACTCCATACGTGTAGTAAGACACATGGTTTAGTTACCTCCTGATCACGATAGTACCATCCAGTTAACTCCATACGTGTAGTAAGACACATGGTTTAGTTACCTCCTGATCACGATAGTACCATCCAGCTAACTCCATACGAGTAGTAAGACACATGGTTTAGTTACCTCCTGATCACGATAGTACCATCCAGTTAACTCCATACGTGTAGTAAGACACATGGTTTAGTTACGTCCTGATCACGACAGTACCATCCAGTTAACTCCATACGAGTAGTAAGACACATGGGTTAGTTACCTCCTGATCACGATAGTACCATCCAGTTAACTCCATACGAGTAGTAAGACACATGGTTTAGTTACGTTCTGATCACGATAGTACCATCCAGTTAACTCCATACGAATAGTAAGACACATGGTTTAGTTACGTCCTGATCACGATAGTACCATCCAGTTAACTCCATACGAGTAGTAAGACACATGGTGTAGTTACGTCCTGATCACGATAGTACCATCCAGTTAACTCCATACGAGTAGTAAGACACATGGTTTAGTTACGTCCTGATCACGACAGTACCATCCAGTTAACTCCATACGTGTAGTAAGACACATGGTTTAGTTACGTCCTGATCACGATAGTACCATCCAGTTAATTCCATACGTGTAGTAAGACACATGATTTAGTTACGTCCTGATCACGACAGTACCATCCAATTAACTCCATACGTGCAGTAAGACACATGGTTTAGTTACGTCCTGATCACGATAGTACCATCCAGTTAACTCCATACGTGTAGTAAGACACATGGTTTAGTTACGTCCTGATCACGATAGTACCATCCAGTTAACTCCATACGTGTACTAAGACACATGGTTTAGTTACTTCCTGATCACGATAGTACCATCCAGTTAACTCCATACGTGTAGTAAGACACATGGTTTAGTTACGTCCTCATCACGACAGTACCATCCAGTTAACTCCATACGTGTAGTAAGACACATGGTTTAGTTACGTCCTGATCACGATAGTACCATCCAGTTAACTCCATACGTGTAGTAAGACACATGGTTTAGTTACTTCCTGATCACGAGAGTACCATCCAGTTAACTCTATACGTGTAGTAAGACACATGGTTTAGTTACCTCCTGTTCACGATAGTACCATCCAGTTAACTCCATACGAGTAGTAAGACACATGGATTAGTTACCTCCTGATCACGATAGTACCATCCAGTTAACTCCATACGTGTAGTAAGACACATGGTTTAGTTACCTCCTGATCACGATAGTACCATCCAGTTAACTCCATACGAGTAGTAAGACACATGGTTTAGTTACGTCCTGATCACGATAGTACCATCCAGTTAACTCCATACGTGTAGTAAGACACATGGTTTAGTTACGTACTGATCACGACAGTACCATCCAGTTAACTCCATACGAGTAGTAAGACACATGGGTTAGTTACCTTCTGATCACGATAGTACCATCCAGTTAACTCCATACGAGTAGTAAGACACATGGTTTAGTTACGTCCTGATCACGATAGTACCATCCAGTTAACTCCATACGAATAGTAAGACACATGGTTTAGTTACGTCCTGATCACGATAGTACCATCCAGTTAACTCCATACGAGTAGTAAGACACATGGATTAGTTACCTCCTGATCACGATAGTACCATCCAGTTAACTCCATACGTGTAGTAAGACACATGGTTTAGTTACCTCCTGATCACGATAGTACCATCCAGTTAACTCCATACGTGTAGTAAGACACATGGTTTAGTTACCTCCTGATCACGATAGTACCATCCAGTTAACTCCATACGAGTAGTAAGACACATGGTTTAGTTACCTCCTGATCACGATAGTACCATCCAGTTAACTCCATACGTGTAGTAAGACACATGGTTTAGTTACGTACTGATCACGACAGTACCATCCAGTTAACTCCATACGAGTAGTAAGACACATGGATTAGTTACCTCCTGATCACGATAGTACCATCCAGTTAACTCCATACG
Organism: Bathymodiolus septemdierum; assembly: GCA_963383655.1. Taxonomy (NCBI): domain Eukaryota; kingdom Metazoa; phylum Mollusca; class Bivalvia; order Mytilida; family Modiolidae; genus Bathymodiolus; species Bathymodiolus septemdierum. Next base: position 3,666,494 of record OY726528.1, read on the forward strand.
TGTAGTAAGACACATGGTTTAGTTACCTCCTGATCACGATAGTACCATCCAGTTAACTCCATACGTGTAGTAAGACACATGGTTTAGTTACCTCCTGATCACGATAGTACCATCCAGTTAACTCCATACGAGTAGTAAGACACATGGTTTAGTTACCTCCTGATCACGATAGTACCATCCAGTTAACTCCATACGTGTAGTAAGACACATGGTTTAATTACGTCCTGATCACGACAGTACCATCCAGTTAACTCCATACGAGTAGTAAGACACATGGGTTAGTTACCTCCTGATCACGATAGTACCATCCAGTTAACTCCATACGAGTAATAAGACACATGGTTTTGTTACGTCCTGATCACGATAGTACCATCCAGTTAACTCCATACGAATAGTAAGACACATGGTTTAGTTACGTCCTGATCACGATAGTACCATCCAGTTAACTCCATACGAGTAGTAAGACACATGGTTTAGTTACCTCCTGATCACGATAGTATCATCCAGTTAACTCCATACGTGTAGTAAGACACATGGTTTAGTTACCTCCTGATCACGATAGTACCATCCAGTTAACTCCATACGAGTAGTAAGACACATGGTTTAGTTACGTCCTGATCACGATAGTACCATCCAGTTAACTCCATACGTGTAGTAAGACACATGGTTCAGTTACCTCCTGATCACGATAGTATCATCCAGTTAACTCCATACGTGTAGTAAGACACATGGTTTAGTTACCTCCTGATCACGATAGTACCATCCAGTTAACTCCATACGTGTAGTAAGACACATGGTTTAGTTACCTCCTGATCACGATAGTACCATCCAGTTAACTCCATACGAGTAGTAAGACACATGGTTTAGTTACGTCCTGATCACGATAGTACCATCCAGTTAACTCCATACGTGTAGTAAGACACATGGTTTAGTTACTTCCTGATCACGATAGTACCATCCAGTTAACTCCATACGTGTAGTAAGACACATGGTTTAGTTACGTACTGATCACGACAGTACCATCCAGTTAACTCCATACGAGTAGTAAGACACATGGGTTAGTTACCTCCTGATCACGATAGTACCATCCAGTTAACTCCATACGAGTAGTAAGACACATGGTTTAGTTACGTCCTGATCACGATAGTACCATCCAGTTAACTCCATACGAATAGTAAGACACATGGTTTAGTTACCTCCTGATCACGATAGTACCATCCAGTTAACTCCATACGAGTAGTAAGACACATGGATTAGTTACCTCCTGATCACGATAGTACCATCCAGTTAACTCCATACGTGTAGTAAGACACATGGTTTAGTTACCTCCTGATCACGATAGTACCATCCAGTTAACCCCATACGTGTAGTAAGACACATGGTTTAGTTACCTCCTGATCACGATAGTACCATCCAGTTAACTCCATACGAGTAGTAAGACACATGGTTTAGTTACCTCCTGATCACGATAGTACCATCCAGTTAACTCCATACGTGTAGTAAGACACATGGTTTAGTTACGTCCTGATCACGATAGTACCATTCAGTTAACTCCATACGAGTAGTAAGACACATGGGTTAGTTACCTCCTGATCACGATAGTACCATCCAGTTAACTCCATACGAGTAGTAAGACACATGGTTTAGTTACGTTCTGATCACGATAGTACCATCCAGTTAACTCCATACGAATAGTAAGACACATGGTTTAGTTACGTCCTGATCACGATAGTACCATCCAGTTAACTCCATACGAGTAGTAAGACACATGGTGTAGTTACGTCCTGATCACGATAGTACCATCCAGTTAACTCCATACGAGTAGTAAGACACATGGTTTAGTTACGTCCTGATCACGATAGTACCATCCAGTTAACTCCATACGTGTAGTAAGACACATGGTTTAGTTACCTCCTGATCACGATAGTATCATCCAGTTAACTCCATACGTGTAGTAAGACACATGGTTTAGTTACCTCCTGATCACGATAGTACCATCCAGTTAACTCCATACGTGTAGTAAGACACATGGTTTAGTTACCTCCTGATCACGATAGTACCATCCAGTTAACTCCATACGAGTAGTAAGACTAATAGGTTCTTACACGAGTCCCTATTGAAGATCTGGGATTTCTTCCACGAGTGTGAGAAATTCCGTCTTTTCACGAGTGAAGCGTAACGGAACGAGTGGAAAGACGCTGAATTTCTCTCACGAGTGGAAGAAATCCCAGATCTTCAATAAGGACGAGTGCAAGTACCTGTTTCTTCCTTTCAACTTAAAAACAAAGCATGTCGATTTCATTCATTCATTCGCATGTCAATGTCATGTTTACTACACAAAATATTACAACGCCACGTGCAATGCAGTAAATACACACTTTTTTAAAACCGCATTAAATCTATTAGGGGAAACAGTTAAAATTCGGGTAATATTGATATTTGAAGCTTTTTTAAATCTACTAAGACGACAATTTATATTACTACAGCAGTCGTTGAAGCGGACTCCATTGATTATACTCGGCCGATTTGATTGTAAGACAAGGTCACGCGCAGCTGTCTTTATGGCTTGTCTTACATAGAAAACGCATCAAAACGGAAGAAACATGGTTTAGTTACGTCCTGATCACGATAGTACCATCCAGTTCACTCCATACGTGTAGTAAGACACATGGTTTAGTTACGTCCTGATCACGATAGTACCATCCAGTTAACTCCATACGTGTAGTAAGACACATGGTTTAGTTACGTCCTCATCACGACAGTACCATCCAGTTAACTCCATACGAGTAGTAAGACACATGGGTTAGTTACCTCCTGATCACGATAGTACCATCCAGTTAACTCCATACGAGTAGTAAGACACATGGTTTAGTTACGTCCTGATCACGATAGTACCATCCAGTTAACTCCATACGAATAGTAAGACACATGGTTTAGTTACGTCCTGATCACGATAGTACCATCCAGTTAACTCCATACGAGTAGTAAGACACATGGTGTAGTTACGTCCTGATCACGATAGTACCATCCAGTTAACTCCATACGAGTAGTAAGACACATGGTTTAGTTACGTCCTGATCACGATAGTACCATCCAGTTAACTCCATACGAGTAGTAAGACACATGGTTTAGTTACCTCCTGATCACGATAGTACCATCCAGTTAACTCCATACGTGTAGTAAGACACATGGTTTAATTACGTCCTGATCACGACAGTACCATCCAGTTAACTCCATACGAGTAGTAAGACACATGGGTTAGTTACCTCCTGATCACGATAGTACCATCCAGTTAACTCCATACGAGTAATAAGACACATGGTTTTGTTACGTCCTGATCACGATAGTACCATCCAGTTAACTCCATACGAATAGTAAGACACATGGTTTAGTTACGTCCTGATCACGATAGTACCATCCAGTTAACTCCATACGAGTAGTAAGACACATGGTGTAGTTACGTCCTGATCACGATAGTACCATCCAGTTAACTCCATACGAGTAGTAAGACACATGGTTTAGCTACGTCCTGATCACGATAGTACCATCCAGTTAACTCCATACGTGTAGTAAGACACATGGTTTAGTTACCTCCTGATCACGATAGTATCATCCAGTTAACTCCATACGTGTAGTAAGACACATGGTTTAGTTACCTCCTGATCACGATAGTACCATCCAGTTAACTCCATACGTGTAGTAAGACACATGGTTTAGTTACCTCCTGATCACGATAGTACCATCCAGTTAACTCCATACGAGTAGTAAGACTAATAGGTTCTTACACGAGTCCCTATTGAAGATCTGGGATTTCTTCCACGAGTGTGAGAAATTCCGTCTTTTCACGAGTGAAGCGTAACGGAACGAGTGGAAAGACGCTGAATTTCTCTCACGAGTGGAAGAAATCCCAGATCTTCAATAAGGACGAGTGCAAGTACCTGTTTCTTCCTTTCAACTTAAAAACAAAGCATGTCGATTTCATTCATTCATTCGCATGTCAATGTCATGTTTACTACACAAAATATTACAACGCCACGTGCAATGCAGTAAATACACACTTTTTTAAAACCGCATTAAATCTATTAGGGGAAACAGTTAAAATTCGGGTAATATTGATATTTGAAGCTTTTTTAAATCTACTAAGACGACAATTTATATTACTACAGCAGTCGTTGAAGCGGACTCCATTGATTATACTCGGCCGATTTGATTGTAAGACAAGGTCACGCGCAGCTGTCTTTATGGCTTGTCTTACATAGAAAACGCATCAAAACGGAAGAAACATGGTTTAGTTACGTCCTGATCACGATAGTACCATCCAGTTCACTCCATACGTGTAGTAAGACACATGGTTTAGTTACGTCCTGATCACGATAGTACCATCCAGTTAACTCCATATGTGTAGTAAGACACATGGTTTAGTTACGTCCTGATCACGACAGTACCATCCAGTTAACTCCATACGTGTAGTAAGACACATGGTTTAGTTACGTCCTCATCACGACAGTACCATCCAGTTAACTCCATACGTGTAGTAAGACACATGGCTTAGTTACGTCCTGATCACGATAGTACCATCCAGTTAACTCCATACGTGTAGTAAGACACATGATTTAGTTACGTCCTGATCACGATAGTACCATCCAATTAACTCCATACGTGCAGTAAGACACATGGTTTAGTTACGTCCTGATCACGATAGTACCATCCAGTTAACTCCATACGTGTAGTAAGACACATGGTTTAGTTACGTCCTGATCACGATAGTACCATCCAGTTAACTCCATACGTGTAGTAAGACACATGGTTTAGTTATGTCCTGATCACGATAGTACCATCCAGTTAACTCCATACGTGTACTAAGACACATGGTTTAGTTACGTCCTGATCACGATAGTACCATCCAGTTAACTCCATACGTGTAGTAAGACAAATGGTTTAGTTACGTCCTCATCACGACAGTACCATCCAGTTAACTCCATACGTGTAGTAAGACACATTGTTTAGTTACGTCCTGATCACGATAGTACCATCCAGTTAACTCCATACGTGTAGTAAGACACATGGTTTAGTTACGTCCTGATCACGACAGTACCATCCAGTTAATTCCATACGTGTAGTAAGACACATGGTTTAGTTAGATCCTGATCACAACAGTACCATCCAGTTAATTCCATACGTGTAGTAAGACACATGGTTTAGTTAGGTCCAGATCACGACAGTACCATCCAGTTAACTCCATACGTGTAGTAAGACACATGGTTTAGTTACGTCCTCATCACGATAGTGCCATCCAGTTAACTCCATACGTGTAGTAAGACACATGGTTTAGTTACGTCCTCATCACGACAGTACCATCCAGTTAACTCCATACGTGTAGTAAGAAAAATGGCTTAGTTACGTGCTGATCACGACAGTACCATCCAGTTAACTCCACACGTGTAGTAAGACACATGATTTAGCTACGTCCTGATCACGACAGTACCATCCAGTTAACTCCATACGTGTAGTAAGACACATGGTTTAGTTACGTCCTGATCACGATAGTACCATCCAGTTAACTCCATACGTGTAGTAAGACACATGGTTTAGTTACGTCCTGATCACGATAGTACCATCCAGTTAACTCCATACGTGTAGTAAAACACATGGCTTAGTCACGTCCTCATCACGACAGTACCAACCAGTTAACTCCATACGTGTAGTAAGACACATGGTTTAATTACGTCCTCATCACGACAGTACCATCCAGTTAACTCCATACGTGTAGTAAGACACATGGTTTAGTTACGTCCTGATCACGATAGTACCATCCAGTTAACTCCATACGTGTAGTAATACACATAATTTAGTTACATCCTGATCACGACAGTACCATCCAATTAACTCCATACGTGTAGTAATACCCATGGTTTAGTTACGTCCTCATCACGACAATACTATCCAGTTAACTCCATACGTGCAGTAAGACACATGGTTTAGTTACGTCTTCATCACGACAGTACCATCCAGTTAACTCCATACTTGTAGTAAGACATATGGTTTAGCTACGTCCTCAAAACGAGAGTAGTACCCAGTTAACTCCATACCTGTAGAAAGACACATGGTTTAGTTACGTCCTGATCACGATAGTACCGTCCAGCTAACTCCATACGAGTAGTAAGACACATGGTTTAGTTACGTCCTGATCACGCTAGTACCATCCAGCTAACTCCATACGTGTAGTAAGACACATGGATTAGGTACGTCCTGATCACGATAGTACCATCCAGTTAACTCCATACGTGTAGTAAGACACATGGTTTAGCTAAGGCCTGATCACGACAGTACCATCCAGTTAACTCCATACGTGTAGTAAGAAACATGGCTTAGCTACGTCCTGATCACGATAGTACCATCCAGTTAACTCCATACGTGTAGTAAGACACATGGTTTAGTTACGTCCTGATCACGACAGTACCATCCAGTTAACTCCATACGTGTAGTAAGACACATGGTTTAGTTACGTCCTGATCATGATAGTACCATCCAATTAACTCCATACGTGTAGTAAGACACATGGTTTAGTTACGTCCTGATCACGACAGTACCATCCAGTTAACTCCATATGTGTAGTAATACACATGGTTTAGTTACGTCCTGATCACGATAGTACCATCCAGTTAACTCCATGCGTGTAGTAAGACACATGGTTTAGTTACGTCCTGATCACGATAGTACCATCCAGTTAACTCATTAGGTGTAATAAGACACATGGTTTAGTTACGTCCTGATCAGGATAGTACCATCCAGTTAACTCCATACGTGTAGTAAGAGACATGGTTTAGGTACGTTCTGATCACGATAATACCATCCAGTTAACTCCATACGTGAAGTAAGACACATGGTTTAGTTACGTCCTGATCACGACAGTACCATCCAGTTAACTCCATACGTGCAGTAAGACACATGGTTTAGTTACGTCCTGATCACGATAGTACCATCCAGTTAACTCCATACGTGTAGTAATACACATGGTTTAGTTACGTCCTGATCACGATGGTACCATCCAGTTAACTTCATACGTGTAGTAAGACACATGGGTTAGTTACGTCCTGATCAGGATAGTACCATCCAGTTAACTCCATACGTGTAGTAAGAGACATGGTTTAATTACGTCCTGATCACGATAATACCATCCAGTTAACTCCATACGTGCAGTAAGACACATGATTTAGTTACGTCCTGATCACGATAGTACCATCCAGTTAACTCCATACGTGTAGTAAAACACATGGTTTAGCTACGTCCTGATCACGATAGTACCATCCAGTTAACTCCATACGTGTAGTAAGACACATGGTTTAGTTACGTCCTGATCACGACAGTACCATCCAGTTAACTCCAAACGTGTAGTAAGACACATGATTTAGTTACGTCCTGATCACGACAGTACCATCCAGTTAATTCCATACGTGTAGTAGGCCACATGGTTTATTTACGTCCTGATCACGATAGTACCATCCAGTTAACTCCATACGTGTAGTAATACACATGGCTTAGTTACGTCCTGATCACGATAGTACCATCCAGTTAACTCCATACGTGTAGTAAGACACATGGTTTAGTTATGTCCTGATCACGACAGTACCATCCAGTTAATTCCATACGTGTAGTAAGACACATGGTTTAGTTACCTCCTGATCGCGACAGTACCATCCAATTAACTCCATACGTGTAGTAAGACACATGGTTTAGTTACGTCCTGATCATGACAGTACCATCCAGTTAACTCCATACGTGTAGTAATACACATGGTTTAGTTACATCCTGATCACGATAGTACCATCCAGTTAACTCCATACGTGTAGTAAGACACATGGTTAGTTACGTCCTGATCACGATAGTACCATCCAGTTAACTCCACACGTGTAGTAAAACACATGGTTTAGTTACATCCTGATCACGATAGTACCATCCAGTTAACTCCATACGTGTAGTAAGACACATGATTTAGTTACGTCGTGATCACGACAGTACCATCCAGTTAATTCCATACGTGTAGTAGGCCACATGGTTTAGTTACGTCCTGATCACGATAGTACCATCCAGTTAACTCCATACGTGTAGTAATACACATGGCTTAGTTACGTCCTGATCACGATAGTACCATCCAGTTAACTCCATACGTGTAGTAAGACACATGGTTTAGTTATGTCCTGATCACGACAGTACCTTCCAGTTAATTACATACGTGTAGTAAGACACATGGTTTAGTTACGTCCTGATCGCGACAGTACCATCCAATTAACTCCATACGTGTAGTAAGAAACATGGTTTAGCTACGTTCTGATCAAGATAGTACCATCCAGTTAACTCCATACGTGTAGTAAGACACAAGGTTTAGCTACGTCCTGATCACGATAGTACCATCCAGTTAACTCCATATGTGTAGTAAGACACATGGTTTAGTTACGTCCTGATCACGATAGTACCATCCAGTTAACTCCATGCGTGTAGTAAGACACATGGTTTAGTTACGTCCTGATAACGATAGTACCATCAAGTTAACTCATTAGGTGTAATAAGACACATGGTTTAGTTACGTCCTGATCAGGATAGTACCATCCAGTTAACTCCATACGTGTAGTAAGAGACATGGTTTAGGTACGTTCTGATCACGATAGTACCATCCAGTTAACTCCATACGTGAAGTAAGACACATGGTTTAGTTACGTCCTGATCACGACAGTACCATCCAGTTAACTCCATACGTGCAGTAAGACACATGGTTTAGTTACGTCCTGATCACGAGAGTACCATCCAGTTAACTCCATACGTGTAGTAATACACATGGTTTACTTACGTCCTGATCACGATGGTACCATCCAGTTAACTTCATATGTGTAGTAATACAGATGGTTTAGTTACGTCCTGATCACGATAGTACCATCCAGTTAACTTCATACGTGTAGTAAGACACATGGTTTAGTTACGTCCTGATCAGGATAGTACCATCCAGTTAACTCCATACGTGTAGTAAGAGACATGGTTTAGTTACGTCCTGATCACGATAATACCATCCAGTTAACTCCATACGTGCAGTAAGACACATGATTTAGTTACGTCCTGATCACGACAGTACCATCCAGTTAACTCCATACGTGTAGTAAGACACATGGTTTAGTTACGTGCTGATCACGATAGTACCATCCAGTTAACTCCATACGTGTAGTAAAACACATGGTTTAGCTACGTCCTGATCACGATAGTACCATCCAGTTAACTCCATACGTGTAGTAAGACACATGGTTTAGTTACGTCCTGATCACGACAGTACCATCCAGTTAAATCCAAACGTGTAGTAAGACACATGGTTTAGTTACGTCCTGATCACGATAGTACCATCCAGTTAACTCCATACGTGTAGTAAGACACATGATTTAGTTACGTCCTGATCACGACAGTACCATCCAGTTAATTCCATACGTGTAGTAGGCCACATGGTTTAGTTACGTCCTGATCACGATAGTACCATCCAGTTCACTCCATACGTGTAGTAATACACATGGCTTAGTTATGTCCTGATCACGACAGTACCATCCAGTTAATTACATACTTGTAGTAAGACACATGGTTTAGTTACGTCCTGATCGCGACAGTACCATCCAATTAACTCCATACGTGTAGTAAGACACATGGTTTAGTTACGTCCTGATCACGACAGTACCATCCAGTTAACTCCATACGTGTAGTAATACACATGGATTAGTTACATTCTGATCACGATAGTACCATCCAGTTAACTCCATACGTGTAGTAAGACACATGGTTTAGTTACGTTCTGATCACGATAGTACCATCCAGTTAACTCCATACGTGAAGTAAGACACATGGTTTAGTTACGTCCTGATCACGACAGTACCATCCAGTTAACTCCATACGTGCAGTAAGACACATGGTTTAGTTACGTCCTGATCACGAGAGTACCATCCAGTTAACTCCATACGTGTAGTAATACACATGGTTTACTTACGTCCTGATCACGATGGTACCATCCAGTTAACTTCATATGTGTAGTAATACAGATGGTTTAGTTACGTCCTGATCACGATAGTACCATCCAGTTAACTTCATACGTGTAGTAAGACACATGGTTTAGTTACGTCCTGATCAGGATAGTACCATCCAGTTAACTCCATACGTGTAGTAAGAGACATGGTTTAGTTACGTCCTGATCACGATAATACCATCCAGTTAACTCCATACGTGCAGTAAGACACATGATTTAGTTACGTCCTGATCACGACAGTACCATCCAGTTAACTCCATACGTGTAGTAAGACACATGGTTTAGTTACGTGCTGATCACGATAGTACCATCCAGTTAACTCCATACGTGTAGTAAAACACATGGTTTAGCTACGTCCTGATCACGATAGTACCATCCAGTTAACTCCATACGTGTAGTAAGACACATGGTTTAGTTACGTCCTGATCACGACAGTACCATCCAGTTAACTCCAAACGTGTAGTAAGACACATGGTTTAGTTACGTCCTGATCACGATAGTACCATCCAGTTAACTCCATACGTGTAGTAAGACACATGATTTAGTTACGTCCTGATCACGACAGTACCATCCAGTTAATTCCATACGTGTAGTAGGCCACATGGTTTAGTTACGTCCTGATCACGATAGTACCATCCAGTTCACTCCATACGTGTAGTAATACACATGGCTTAGTTATGTCCTGATCACGACAGTACCATCCAGTTAATTACATACTTGTAGTAAGACACATGGTTTAGTTACGTCCTGATCGCGACAGTACCATCCAATTAACTCCATACGTGTAGTAAGACACATGGTTTAGTTACGTCCTGATCACGACAGTACCATCCAGTTAACTCCATACGTGTAGTAATACACATGGATTAGTTACATTCTGATCACGATAGTACCATCCAGTTAACTCCATACGTGTAGTAAGACACATGGTTTAGTTACGTCCTGATCACGATAGTACCATCCAGTTAACTCCACACGTGTAGTAAAACACATGGTTTAGTTACATCCTGATCACGATAGTACCATCCAGTTAACTCCATACGTGTAGTAAGACACATGATTTAGTTACGTCCTGATCACGACAGTACCATCCAGTTAATTCCATACGTGTATTAGGCCACATGGTTTAGTTACGTCCTGATCACGACATAACCATCCAGTTAACTCCATACGTGTAGTAATACACATGGCTTAGTTACGTCCTGATCACGATAGTACCATCCAGTTAACTCCATACGTGTAGTAAGACACATGGTTTAGTTATGTCCTGATCACGACAGTACCTTCCAGTTAATTACATACGTGTAGTAAGACACATGGTTTAGTTACGTCCTGATCGCGACAGTACCATCCAATTAACTCCATACGTGTAGTAAGACACATGGTTTAGTTACGTCCTGATCACGACAGTACCATCCAGTTAACTCCATACGTGTAGTAATACACATGGTTTAGTTACATCCTGATCACGATAGTACCATCCAGTTAACTCCATACGTGTAGTAAGACACATGGTTTAGTTACGTCCTGATCACGATAGTACCATCCAGTTAACTCCATACGTGTAGTAAGAAACATGGTTTAGTTACGTTCTGATCAAGATAGTACCATCCAGTTAACTCCATACGTGTAGTAAGACACATGGTTTAGCTACGTCCTGATCACGATAGTACCATCCAGTTAACTCATTAGGTGTAATAAGACACATGGTTTAGTTACGTCCTGATCAGGATAGTACCATCCAGTTAACTCCATACGTGTAGTAAGACACATGGTTTAGTTACGTCCTGATCACGATAGTATCATCCAGTTAACTCCATACGTGTAGTAATACACATGGTTTAGTTACGTCCTGATCACGATAGTACCATCCAATTAACTCCATACGTGTAGTAATACACATGGTTTAGTTACGTCCTGATCACGATAGTACCATCCTATTAACTCCATACGTGTAGTAAGACACATGGTTTAGTTACATCCTGATCACGATAGTACCATCCAGTTAACTCCATACGCGTAGTAAGACACATGGTTTAGTCACGTCCTGATCACGACAGTACCATCCAGTTAACTCCATACGTGCAGTAAGACACATGGTTTAGCTACGTGCTGATCACGATAGTACCATCCAGTTAACTCCATACGTGTAGTAAAACACATGGTTTAGCTACGTCCTGATCACGATAGTACCATCCAGTTAACTCCATACGTGTAGTAAGACACATGGTTTAGTTACGTCCTGATCACGACAGTACCATCCAGTTAACTCCAAACGTGTAGTAAGACACATGGTTTAGTTACGTCCTGATCACGATAGTACCATCCAGTTAACTCCATACGTGTAGTAAGACACATGATTTAGTTACGTCCTGATCACGACAGTACCATCCAGTTAATTCCATACGTGTAGTAGGCCACATGGTTTAGTTACGTCCTGATCACGATAGTACCATCCAGTTAACTCCATACGTGTAGTAATACACATGGCTTAGTTACGTCCTGATCACGATAGTACCATCCAGTTAACTCCATACGTGTAGTAAGACACATGGTTTAGTTATGTCCTGATCACGACAGTACCATCCAGTTAAATACATACTTGTAGTAAGACACATGGTTTAGTTACGTCCTGATCGCGACAGTACCATCCAATTAACTCCATACGTGTAGTAAGACACATGGTTTAGTTACCTCCTGATCACGACAGTACCATCCAGTTAACTCCATACGTGTAGTAATACACATGGATTAGTTACATCCTGATCACGATAGTACCATCCAGTTAACTCCATACGTGTAGTAAGACACATGGTTTAGTTACGTCCTGATCACGATAGTACCATCCAGTTAACTCCACACGTGTAGTAAAACACATGGTTTAGTTACATCCTGATCACGATAGTACCATCCAGTTAACTCCATACGTGTAGTAAGACACATGATTTAGTTACGTCCTGATCACGACAGTACCATCCAGTTAATTCCATACGTGTATTAGGCCACATGGTTTAGTTACGTCCTGATCACGATAGTACCATCCAGTTAACTCCATACGTGTAGTAATACACATGGCTTAGTTACGTCCTGTTCACGATAGTACCATCCAGTTAACTCCATACGTGTAGTAAGACACATGGTTTAGTTATGTCCTGATCACGACAGTACCATCCAGTTAATTACATACGTGTAGTAAGACACATGGTTTAGTTACGTCCTGATCGCGACAGTACCATCCAATTAACTCCATACGTGTAGTAAGACACATGGTTTAGTTACGTCCTGATCACGACAGTACCATCCAGTTAACTCCATACGTGTAGTAATACACATGGTTTAGTTACATCCTGATCACGATAGTACCATCCAGTTAACTCCTTACGTGTAGTAAGACACATGGTTTAGTTACGTCCTGATCACGATAGTACCATCCAGTTAACTCCATACGTGTAGTAAGACACATGGTTTAGTTACGTCCTGATCACGATAGTACCATCCAGTTAACTCCATACGTGTAGTAAGAAACATGGTTTAGTTACGTTCTGATCAAGATAGTACCATCCAGTTAACTCCATACGTGTAGTAAGACACATGGTTTAGCTACGTCCTGATCACGATAGTACCATCCAGTTAACTCATTAGGTGTAATAAGACACATGGTTTAGTTACGTCCTGATCAGGATAGTACCATCCAGTTAACTCCATACGTGTAGTAAGACACATGGTTTAGTTACGTCCTGATCACGATAGTATCATCCAGTTAACTCCATACGTGTAGTAATACACATGGTTTAGTTACGTCCTGATCACGATAGTACCATCCAATTAACTCCATACGTGTAGTAATACACATGGTTTAGTTACGTCCTGATCACGATAGTACCATCCTATTAACTCCATACGTGTAGTAAGACACATGGTTTAGTTACATCCTGTTCACGATAGTACCATCCAGTTAACTCCATACGCGTAGTAAGACACATGGTTTAGTCACGTCCTCATCACGACAGTACCAACCAGTTAACTCCATACGTGTAGTAAGACACATGGTTTAATTACGTCCTCATCACGACAGTACCATCCAGTTAACTCCATAGGTGTAGAAAGACACATGGTTTAGTTACGTCCTGATCCCGACAGTACCATCGAGTTAACTCCATACGCGTAGTAAGACACATGGTTTAGTCACGTCCTCATCACGACAGTACCAACCAGTTAACTCCATACGTGTAGTAAGACACATGGTTTAATTACGTCCTCATCACGACAGTACCATCCAGTTAACTCCATACGTGTAGTAAGACACATGGTTTAGTTACGTCCTGATCACGATAGTACCATCCAGTTAACTCCATACGTGTAGTAATACACATAATTTAGTTACATCCTGATCACGACAGTACCATCCAATTAACTCCATACGTGTAGTAATACCCATGGTTTAGTTACGTCCTCATCACGAGAGTACTATCCAGTTAACTCCATACGTGCAGTAAGACACATGGTTTAGTTACGTCTTCATCACGACAGTACCATCCAGTTAACTCCATACTTGTAGTAAGACATATGGTTTAGTTACGTCCTCATAACGAGAGTAGTACCCAGTTAACTCCATACCTGTAGAAAGACACATGGTTTAGTTACGTCCTGATCACGATAGTACCGTCCAGCTAACTCCATACGTGTAGTAAGACACATGGTTTAGTTACGTCCTGATCACGCTAGTACCATCCAGCTAACTCCATACGTGTAGTAAGACACATGGATTAGGTACGTCCTGATCACGATAGTACCATCCAGTTAACTCCATACGTGTAGTAAGACACATGGTTTAGCTAAGGCCTGATCACGACAGTACCATCCAGTTAACTCCATACGTGTAGTAAGAAACATGGCTTAGCTACGTCCTGATCACGATAGTACCATCCAGTTAACTCCATACGTGTAGTAAGACACATGATTTAGTTACGTCCTGATCACGACAGTACCATCCAGTTAACTCCATACGTGTAGTAAGACACATGGTTTAGTTACGTCCTGATCATGATAGTACCATCCAATTAACTCCATACGTGTAGTAAGACACATGGTTTAGTTACGTCCTGATCACGACAGTACCATCCAGTTAACTCCATATGTGTAGTAATACACATGGTTTAGTTACGTCCTGATCACGATAGTACCATCCAGTTAGCTCCATGCGTGTAGTAAGACACATGATTTAGTTACGTCCTGATCACGATAGTACCATCCAGTTAACTCATTAGGTGTAATAAGACACATGGTTTAGTTACGTTCTGATCAGGATAGTACCATCCAGTTAACTCCATACATGTAGTAAGAGACATGGTTTAGGTACGTTCTGATCACGATAGTACCATCCAGTTAACTCCATACGTGAAGTAAGACACATGGTTTAGTTACGTCCTGATCACGACAGTATCATCCAGTTAACTCCATACGTGCAGTAAGACACATGGTTTAGTTACGTCCTGATCACGATAGTACCATCCAGTTAACTCCATACGTGTAGTAATACACATGGTTTAGTTACGTCCTGATCACGATGGTACCATCCAGTTAACTTCATACGTGTAGTAAGACACATGGTTTAGTTACGTCCTGATCAGGATAGTACCAGCCAGTTAACTCCATACGTGTAGTAAGAGACATGGTTTAATTACGTCCTGATCACGATAATACCATCCAGTTAACTCCATACGTGCAGTAAGACACATGATTTAGTTACGTCCTGATCACGATAGTATCATCCAGTTAACTCCATACGTGTAGTAAAACACATGGTTTAGCTACGTCCTGATCACGATAGTACCATCCAGTTAACTCCATACGTGTAGTAAGACACATGGTTTAGTTACGTCCTGATCACGACAGTACCATCCAGTTAACTCCAAACGTGTAGTAAGACACATGGTTTAGTTACGTCCTGATCACGATAGTACCATCCAGTTAACACCATACGTGTAGTAAGACACATGATTTAGTTACGTCCTGATCACGAGAGTACCATCCAGTTAACTCCATACGTGTAGTAAGACACATGGTTTAGTTACGTCCTGATCACGATAATACCATCCAGTTAACTCCATACGTGTAGTAAGACACATGGTTTAGTTATGTCCTGATCACGACAGTACCATCCAGTTAATTACATACGTGTAGTAAGACACATGGTTTAGTTACCTCCTGATCGCGACAGTACCATCCAATTAACTCCATACGTGTAGTAAGACACATGGTTTAGTTACGTCCTGATCATGACAGTACCATCCAGTTAACTCCATACGTGTAGTAATACACATGGTTTAGTTACATCCTGATCACGATAGTACCATCCAGTTAACTCCATAAGTGTAGTAAGACACATGGTTTAGTTACGTCCTGATCACGATAGTACCATCCAGTTAACTCCACACGTGTAGTAAAACACATGGTTTAGTTACATCCTGATTACGATAGTACCATCCAGTTAACTCCATACGTGTAGTAAGACACATGATTTAGTTACGTCCTGATCACGACAGTACCATCCAGTTAATTCCATACGTGTAGTAGGCCACATGGTTTAGTTACGTCCTGATCACGATAGTACCATCCAGTTAACTCCATACGTGTAGTAATACACATGGCTTAGTTACGTCCTGATCACGATAGTACCATCCAGTTAACTCCATACGTGTAGTAAGACACATGGTTTAGTTATGTCCTGATCACGACGTACCTTCCAGTTAATTACATACGTGTAGTAAGACACATGGTTTAGTTACGTCCTGATCGCGACAGTACCATCCAATTAACTCCATACGTGTAGTAAGACACATGGTTTAGTTACGTCCTGATCACGACAGTACCATCCAGTTAACTCCATACGTGTAGTAATACACATGGTTTAGTTACATCCTGATCACGATAGTACCATCCAGTTAACTCCATACGTGTAGTAAGACACATGGTTTAGTTACGTCCTGATCACGATAGTACCATCCAGTTAACTCCATACGTGTAGTAAGACACATGGTTTAGTTACGTCCTGATCACGACGTACCGTCCAGTTAACTCCATACGTGTAGTAAGAAACATGGTTTAGTTACGTTCTGATCAAGATAGTACCATCCAGTTAATTCCATACGTGTAGTAAGACACATGGTTTAGCTACGTCCTGATCACGATAGTACCATCCAGTTAACTCCATATGTGTAGTAATACACATGGTTTAGTTACGTCCTGATCACGATAGTACCATCCAGTTAACTCCATGCGTGTAGTAAGACACATGATTTAGTTACGTCCTGATAACGATAGTACCATCAAGTTAACTCATTAGGTGTAATAAGACACATGGTTTAGTTACGTCCTGATCACGATAGTACCGTCCAGTTAACTCCATACGTGTAGTAAGAAACATGGTTTAGGTACGTTCTGATCAAGATAGTACCATCCAGTTAATTCCATACGTGTAGTAAGACACATGGTTTAGCTACGTCCTGATCACGATAGTACCATCCAGTTAACTCCATATGTGTAGTAATACACATGGTTTAGTTACGTCCTGATCACGATAGTACCATCCAGTTAACTCCATGCGTGTAGTAAGACACATGATTTAGTTACGTCCTGATAACGATAGTACCATCAAGTTAACTCATTAGGTGTAATAAGACACATGGTTTAGTTACGTCCTGATCAGGATAGTACCATCCAGTTAACTCCATACGTGTAGTAAGAGACATGGTTTAGGTACGTTCTGATCACGATAGTACCATCCAGTTAACTCCATACGTGAAGTAAGACACATGGTTTAGTTACGTCCTGATCACGACAGTACCATCCAGTTAACTCCATACGTGCAGTAAGACACATGGTTTAGTTACGTCCTGATCACGATAGTACCATCCAGTTAACTCCATACGTGTAGTAATACACATGGTTTACTTACGTCCTGATCACGATGGTACCATCCAGTTAACTTCATATGTGCAGTAATACAGATGGTTTAGTTACGTCCTGATCACGATAGTACCATCCAGTTAACTTCATACGTGTAGTAAGACACATGGTTTAGTTACGTCCTGATCAGGATAGTACCATCCAGTTAACTCCATACGTGTAGTAAGAGACATGGTTTAGTTACGTGCTGATCACGATAGTACCATCCAGTTAACTCCATACGTGTAGTAAAACACATGGTTTAGTTACGTCCTGATCACGATAGTACCATCCAGTTAACTCCATACGTGTAGTAAGACACATGGTTTAGTTACGTCCTGATCACGACAGTACCATCCAGTTAACTCCAAACGTGTAGTAAGACACATGGTTTAGTTACGTCCTGATCACGATAGTACCATCCAGTTAACTCCATACGTGTAGTAAGACACATGATTTAGTTACGTCCTGATCACGACAGTACCATCCAGTTAACTCCATACGTGTAGTAAGACACATGATTTAGTTACGTCCTGATCACGACAGTACCATCCAGTTAATTCCATACGTGTAGTAGGCCACATGGTTTAGTTACGTCCTGATCACGATAGTACCATCCAGTTAACTCCATACGTGTAGTAATACACATGGCTTAGTTATGTCCTGATCACGACAGTACCATCCAGTTAATTACATACTTGTAGTAAGACACATGGTTTAGTTACGTCCTGATCGCGACAGTACCATCCAATTAACTCCATACGTGTAGTAAGACACATGGTTTAGTTACGTCCTGATCACGACAGTACCATCCAGTTAACTCCATACGTGTAGTAATACACATGGATTAGTTACATTCTGATCACGATAGGACCATCCAGTTAACTCCATACGTGTAGTAAGACACATGGTTTAGTTACGTCCTGATCACGATAGTACCATCCAGTTAACTCCACACGTGTAGTAAAACACATGGTTTAGTTACATCCTGATCACGATAGTACCATCCAGTTAACTCCATACGTGTAGTAAGACACATGATTTAGTTACGTCCTGATCACGACAGTACCATCCAGTTAATTCCATACGTGTATTAGGCCACATGGTTTAGTTACGTCCTGATCACGACATAACCATCCAGTTAACTCCATACGTGTAGTAATACACATGGCTTAGTTACGTCCTGATCACGATAGTACCATCCAGTTAACTCCATACGTGTAGTAAGACACATGGTTTAGTTATGTCCTGATCACGACAGTACCTTCCAGTTAATTACATACGTGTAGTAAGACACATGGTTTAGTTACGTCCTGATCGCGACAGTACCATCCAATTAACTCCATACGTGTAGTAAGACACATGGTTTAGTTACGTCCTGATCACGACAGTACCATCCAGTTAACTCCATACGTGTAGTAATACACATGGTTTAGTTACATCCTGATCACGATAGTACCATCCAGTTAACTCCATACGTGTAGTAAGACACATGGTTTAGTTACGTCCTGATCACGATAGTACCATCCAGTTAACTCCATACGTGTAGTAAGAAACATGGTTTAGTTACGTTCTGATCAAGATAGTACCATCCAGTTAACTCCATACGTGTAGTAAGACACATGGTTTAGCTACGTCCTGATCACGATAGTACCATCCAGTTAACTCATTAGGTGTAATAAGACACATGGTTTAGTTACGTCCTGATCAGGATAGTACCATCCAGTTAACTCCATACGTGTAGTAAGACACATGGTTTAGTTACGTCCTGATCACGATAGTACCATCCAATTAACTCCATACGTGTAGTAATACACATGGTTTAGTTACGTCCTGATCACGATAGTACCATCCTATTAACTCCATACGTGTAGTAAGACACATGGTTTAGTTACATCCTGATCACGATAGTACCATCCAGTTAACTCCATACGCGTAGTAAGACACATGGTTTAGTCACGTCCTGATCACGACAGTACCATCCAGTTAACTCCATACGTGCAGTAAGACACATGGTTTAGCTACGTGCTGATCACGATAGTACCATCCAGTTAACTCCATACGTGTAGTAAAACACATGGTTTAGCTACGTCCTGATCACGATAGTACCATCCAGTTAACTCCATACGTGTAGTAAGACACATGGTTTAGTTACGTCCTGATCACGACAGTACAATCCAGTTAACTCCAAACGTGTAGTAAGACACATGGTTTAGTTACGTCCTGATCACGATAGTACCATCCAGTTAACTCCATACGTGTAGTAAGACACATGATTTAGTTACGTCCTGATCACGACAGTACCATCCAGTTAATTCCATACGTGTAGTAGGCCACATGGTTTAGTTACGTCCTGATCACGATAGTACCATCCAGTTAACTCCATACGTGTAGTAATACACATGGCTTAGTTACGTCCTGATCACGATAGTACCATCCAGTTAACTCCATACGTGTAGTAAGACACATGGTTTAGTTATGTCCTGATCACGACAGTACCATCCAGTTAATTACATACTTGTAGTAAGACACATGGTTTAGTTACGTCCTGATCGCGACAGTACCATTCAATTAACTCCATACGTGTAGTAAGACACATGGTTTAGTTACCTCCTGATCACGACAGTACCATCCAGTTAACTCCATACGTGTAGTAATACACATGGATTAGTTACATCCTGATCACGATAGTACCATCCAGTTAACTCCATACGTGTAGTAAGACACATGGTTTAGTTACGTCCTGATCACGATAGTACCATCCAGTTAACTCCACACGTGTAGTAAAACACATGGTTTAGTTACATCCTGATCACGATAGTACCATCCAGTTAACTCCATACGTGTAGTAAGACACATGATTTAGTTACGTCCTGATCACGACAGTACCATCCAGTTAATTCCATACGTGTATTAGGCCACATGGTTTAGTTACGTCCTGATCACGATAGTACCATCCAGTTAACTCCATACGTGTAGTAATACACATGGCTTAGTTACGTCCTGTTCACGATAGTACCATCCAGTTAACTCCATACGTGTAGTAAGACACATGGTTTAGTTATGTCCTGATCACGACAGTACCATCCAGTTAATTACATACGTGTAGTAAGACACATGGTTTAGTTACGTCCTGATCGCGACAGTACCATCCAATTAACTCCATACGTGTAGTAAGACACATGGTTTAGTTACGTCCTGATCACGACAGTACCATCCAGTTAACTCCATACGTGTAGTAATACACATGGTTTAGTTACATCCTGATCACGATAGTACCATCCAGTTAACTCCTTACGTGTAGTAAGACACATGGTTTAGTTACGTCCTGATCACGATAGTACCATCCAGTTAACTCCATACGTGTAGTAAGACACATGGTTTAGTTACGTCCTGATCACGATAGTACCATCCAGTTAACTCCATACGTGTAGTAAGAAACATGGTTTAGTTACGTTCTGATCAAGATAGTACCATCCAGTTAACTCCATACGTGTAGTAAGACACATGGTTTAGCTACGTCCTGATCACGATAGTACCATCCAGTTAACTCATTAGGTGTAATAAGACACATGGTTTAGTTACGTCCTGATCAGGATAGTACCATCCAGTTAACTCCATACGTGTAGTAAGACACATGGTTTAGTTACGTCCTGATCACGATAGTATCATCCAGTTAACTCCATACGTGTAGTAATACACATGGTTTAGTTACGTCCTGATCACGATAGTACCATCCAATTAACTCCATACGTGTAGTAATACACATGGTTTAGTTACGTCCTGATCACGATAGTACCATCCTATTAACTCCATACGTGTAGTAAGACACATGGTTTAGTTACATCCTGTTCACGATAGTACCATCCAGTTAACTCCATACGCGTAGTAAGACACATGGTTTAGTCACGTCCTCATCACGACAGTACCAACCAGTTAACTCCATACGTGTAGTAAGACACATGGTTTAATTACGTCCTCATCACGACAGTACCATCCAGTTAACTCCATAGGTGTAGTAAGACACATGGTTTAGTTACGTCCTGATCCCGACAGTACCATCGAGTTAACTCCATACGCGTAGTAAGACACATGGTTTAGTCACGTCCTCATCACGACAGTACCAACCAGTTAACTCCATACGTGTAGTAAGACACATGGTTTAATTACGTCCTCATCACGACAGTACCATCCAGTTAACTCCATACGTGTAGTAAGACACATGGTTTAGTTACGTCCTGATCACGATAGTACCATCCAGTTAACTCCATACGTGTAGTAATACACATAATTTAGTTACATCCTGATCACGACAGTACCATCCAATTAACTCCATACGTGTAGTAATACCCATGGTTTAGTTACGTCCTCATCACGAGAGTACTATCCAGTTAACTCCATACGTGCAGTAAGACACATGGTTTAGTTACGTCTTCATCACGACAGTACCATCCAGTTAACTCCATACTTGTAGTAAGACATATGGTTTAGTTACGTCCTCATAACGAGAGTAGTACCCAGTTAACTCAATACCTGTAGAAAGACACATGGTTTAGTTACGTCCTGATCACGATAGTACCGTCCAGCTAACTCCATACGTGTAGTAAGACACATGGTTTAGTTACGTCCTGATCACGCTAGTACCATCCAGCTAACTCCATACGTGTAGTAAGACACATGGATTAGGTACGTCCTGATCACGATAGTACCATCCAGTTAACTCCATACGTGTAGTAAGACACATGGTTTAGCTAAGGCCTGATCACGACAGTACCATCCAGTTAACTCCATACGTGTAGTAAGAAACATGGCTTAGCTACGTCCTGATCACGATAGTACCATCCAGTTAACTCCATACGTGTAGTAAGACACATGATTTAGTTACGTCCTGATCACGACAGTACCATCCAGTTAACTCCATACGTGTAGTAAGACACATGGTTTAGTTACGTCCTGATCATGATAGTACCATCCAATTAACTCCATACGTGTAGTAAGACACATGGTTTAGTTACGTCCTGATCACGACAGTACCATCCAGTTAACTCCATATGTGTAGTAATACACATGGTTTAGTTACGTCCTGATCACGATAGTACCATCCAGTTAGCTCCATGCGTGTAGTAAGACACATGATTTAGTTACGTCCTGATCACGATAGTACCATCCAGTTAACTCATTAGGTGTAATAAGACACATGGTTTAGTTACGTTCTGATCAGGATAGTACCATCCAGTTAACTCCATACATGTAGTAAGAGACATGGTTTAGGTACGTTCTGATCACGATAGTACCATCCAGTTAACTCCATACGTGAAGTAAGACACATGGTTTAGTTACGTCCTGATCACGACAGTATCATCCAGTTAACTCCATACGTGCAGTAAGACACATGGTTTAGTTACGTCCTGATCACGATAGTACCATCCAGTTAACTCCATACGTGTAGTAATACACATGGTTTAGTTACGTCCTGATCACGATGGTACCATCCAGTTAACTTCATACGTGTAGTAAGACACATGGTTTAGTTACGTCCTGATCAGGATAGTACCAGCCAGTTAACTCCATACGTGTAGTAAGAGACATGGTTTAATTACGTCCTGATCACGATAATACCATCCAGTTAACTCCATACGTGCAGTAAGACACATGATTTAGTTACGTCCTGATCACGATAGTACCATCCAGTTAACTCCATACGTGTAGTAAAACACATGGTTTAGCTACGTCCTGATCACGATAGTACCATCCAGTTAACTCCATACGTGTAGTAAGACACATGGTTTAGTTACGTCCTGATCACGACAGTACCATCCAGTTAACTCCAAACGTGTAGTAAGACACATGGTTTAGTTACGTCCTGATCACGATAGTACCATCCAGTTAACTCCATACGTGTAGTAAGACACATGATTTAGTTACGTCCTGATCACGACAGTACCATCCAGTTAATTCCATACGTGTAGTAGGCCACATGGTTTATTTACGTCCTGATCACGATAGTACCATCCAGTTAACTCCATACGTGTAGTAATACACATAGCTTAGTTACGTCCTGATCACGATAGTACCATCCAGTTAACTCCATACGTGTAGTAAGACACATGGTTTAGTTATGTCCTGATCACGACAGTACCATCCAGTTAATTACATACGTGTAGTAAGACACATGGTTTAGTTACCTCCTGATCGCGACAGTACCATCCAATTAACTCCATACGTGTAGTAAGACACATGGTTTAGTTACGTCCTGATCATGACAGTACCATCCAGTTAACTCCATACGTGTAGTAATACACATGGTTTAGTTACATCCTGATCACGATAGTACCATCCAGTTAACTCCATAAGTGTAGTAAGACACATGGTTTAGTTACGTCCTGATCACGATAGTACCATCCAGTTAACTCCACACGTGTAGTAAAACACATGGTTTAGTTACATCCTGATCACGATAGTACCATCCAGTTAACTCCATACGTGTAGTAAGACACATGATTTAGTTACGTCCTGATCACGACAGTACCATCCAGTTAATTCCATACGTGTAGTAGGCCACATGGTTTAGTTACGTCCTGATCACGATAGTACCATCCAGTTAACTCCATACGTGTAGTAATACACATGGCTTAGTTACGTCCTGATCACGATAGTACCATCCAGTTAACTCCATACGTGTAGTAAGACACATGGTTTAGTTATGTCCTGATCACGACGTACCTTCCAGTTAATTACATACGTGTAGTAAGACACATGGTTTAGTTACGTCCTGATCACGATAGTACCATCCAGTTAGCTCCATGCGTGTAGTAAGACACATGATTTAGTTACGTCCTGATCACGATAGTACCATCCAGTTAACTCATTAGGTGTAATAAGACACATGGTTTAGTTACGTTCTGATCAGGATAGTACCATCCAGTTAACTCCATACATGTAGTAAGAGACATGGTTTAGGTACGTTCTGATCACGATAGTACCATCCAGTTAACTCCATACGTGTAGTAAGACACATGGTTTAATTACGTCCTCATCACGACAGTACCATCCAGTTAACTCCATAGGTGTAGTAAGACACATGGTTTAGTTACGTCCTGATCCCGACAGTACCATCGAGTTAACTCCATACGCGTAGTAAGACACATGGTTTAGTCACGTCCTCATCACGACAGTACCAACCAGTTAACTCCATACGTGTAGTAAGACACATGGTTTAATTACGTCCTCATCACGACAGTACCATCCAGTTAACTCCATACGTGTAGTAAGACACATGGTTTAGTTACGTCCTGATCACGATAGTACCATCCAGTTAACTCCATACGTGTAGTAATACACATAATTTAGTTACATCCTGATCACGACAGTACCATCCAATTAACTCCATACGTGTAGTAATACCCATGGTTTAGTTACGTCCTCATCACGAGAGTACTATCCAGTTAACTCCATACGTGCAGTAAGACACATGGTTTAGTTACGTCTTCATCACGACAGTACCATCCAGTTAACTCCATACTTGTAGTAAGACATATGGTTTAGTTACGTCCTCATAACGAGAGTAGTACCCAGTTAACTCCATACCTGTAGAAAGACACATGGTTTAGTTACGTCCTGATCACGATAGTACCGTCCAGCTAACTCCATACGTGTAGTAAGACACATGGTTTAGTTACGTCCTGATCACGCTAGTACCATCCAGCTAACTCCATACGTGTAGTAAGACACATGGATTAGGTACGTCCTGATCACGATAGTACCATCCAGTTAACTCCATACGTGTAGTAAGACACATGGTTTAGCTAAGGCCTGATCACGACAGTACCATCCAGTTAACTCCATACGTGTAGTAAGAAACATGGCTTAGCTACGTCCTGATCACGATAGTACCATCCAGTTAACTCCATACGTGTAGTAAGACACATGATTTAGTTACGTCCTGATCACGACAGTACCATCCAGTTAACTCCATACGTGTAGTAAGACACATGGTTTAGTTACGTCCTGATCATGATAGTACCATCCAATTAACTCCATACGTGTAGTAAGACACATGGTTTAGTTACGTCCTGATCACGACAGTACCATCCAGTTAACTCCATATGTGTAGTAATACACATGGTTTAGTTACGTCCTGATCACGATAGTACCATCCAGTTAGCTCCATGCGTGTAGTAAGACACATGATTTAGTTACGTCCTGATCACGATAGTACCATCCAGTTAACTCATTAGGTGTAATAAGACACATGGTTTAGTTACGTTCTGATCAGGATAGTACCATCCAGTTAACTCCATACATGTAGTAAGAGACATGGTTTAGGTACGTTCTGATCACGATAGTACCATCCAGTTAACTCCATACGTGTAGTAAGACACATGGTTTAATTACGTCCTCATCACGACAGTACCATCCAGTTAACTCCATAGGTGTAGTAAGACACATGGTTTAGTTACGTCCTGATCCCGACAGTACCATCGAGTTAACTCCATACGCGTAGTAAGACACATGGTTTAGTCACGTCCTCATCACGACAGTACCAACCAGTTAACTCCATACGTGTAGTAAGACACATGGTTTAATTACGTTCTCATCACGACAGTACCATCCAGTTAACTCCATACGTGTAGTAAGACACATGGTTTAGTTACGTCCTGATCACGATAGTACCATCCAGTTAACTCCATACGTGTAGTAATACACATAATTTAGTTACATCCTGATCACGACAGTACCATCCAATTAACTCCATACGTGTAGTAATACCCATGGTTTAGTTACGTCCTCATCACGAGAGTACTATCCAGTTAACTCCATACGTGCAGTAAGACACATGGTTTAGTTACGTCTTCATCACGACAGTACCATCCAGTTAACTCCATACTTGTAGTAAGACATATGGTTTAGTTACGTCCTCATAACGAGAGTAGTACCCAGTTAACTCCATACCTGTAGAAAGACACATGGTTTAGTTACGTCCTGATCACGATAGTACCGTCCAGCTAACTCCATACGTGTAGTAAGACACATGGTTTAGTTACGTCCTGATCACGCTAGTACCATCCAGCTAACTCCATACGTGTAGTAAGACACATGGATTAGGTACGTCCTGATCACGATAGTACCATCCAGTTAACTCCATACGTGTAGTAAGACACATGGTTTAGCTAAGGCCTGATCACGACAGTACCATCCAGTTAACTCCATACGTGTAGTAAGAAACATGGCTTAGCTACGTCCTGATCACGATAGTACCATCCAGTTAACTCCATACGTGTAGTAAGACACATGATTTAGTTACGTCCTGATCACGACAGTACCATCCAGTTAACTCCATACGTGTAGTAAGACACATGGTTTAGTTACGTCCTGATCATGATAGTACCATCCAATTAACTCCATACGTGTAGTAAGACACATGGTTTAGTTACGTCCTGATCACGACAGTACCATCCAGTTAACTCCATATGTGTAGTAATACACATGGTTTAGTTACGTCCTGATCACGATAGTACCATCCAGTTAGCTCCATGCGTGTAGTAAGACACATGATTTAGTTACGTCCTGATCACGATAGTACCATCCAGTTAACTCATTAGGTGTAATAAGACACATGGTTTAGTTACGTTCTGATCAGGATAGTACCATCCAGTTAACTCCATACATGTAGTAAGAGACATGGTTTAGGTACGTTCTGATCACGATAGTACCACCCAGTTAACTCCATACGTGAAGTAAGACACATGGTTTAGTTACGTCCTGATCACGACAGTATCATCCAGTTAACTCCATACGTGCAGTAAGACACATGGTTTAGTTACGTCCTGATCACGATAGTACCATCCAGTTAACTCCATACGTGTAGTAATACACATGGTTTAGTTACGTCCTGATCACGATGGTACCATCCAGTTAACTTCATACGTGTAGTAAGACACATGGTTTAGTTACGTCCTGATCAGGATAGTACCAGCCAGTTAACTCCATACGTGTAGTAAGAGACATGGTTTAATTACGTCCTGATCACGATAATACCATCCAGTTAACTCCATACGTGCAGTAAGACACATGATTTAGTTACGTCCTGATCACGATAGTACCATCCAGTTAACTCCATACGTGTAGTAAAACACATGGTTTAGCTACGTCCTGATCACGATAGTACCATCCAGTTAACTCCATACGTGTAGTAAGACACATGGTTTAGTTACGTCCTGATCACGACAGTACCATCCAGTTAACTCCAAACGTGTAGTAAGACACATGGTTTAGTTACGTCCTGATCACGATAGTACCATCCAGTTAACTCCATACGTGTAGTAAGACACATGATTTAGTTACGTCCTGATCACGACAGTACCATCCAGTTAATTCCATACGTGTAGTAGGCCACATGGTTTAGTTACGTCCTGATCACGATAGTACCATCCAGTTAACTCCATACGTGTAGTAATACACATAGCTTAGTTACGTCCTGATCACGATAGTACCATCCAGTTAACTCCATACGTGTAGTAAGACACATGGTTTAGTTATGTCCTGATCACGACAGTACCATCCAGTTAATTACATACGTGTAGTAAGACACATGGTTTAGTTACCTCCTGATCGCGACAGTACCATCCAATTAACTCCATACGTGTAGTAAGACACATGGTTTAGTTACGTCCTGATCATGACAGTACCATCCAGTTAACTCCATACGTGTAGTAATACACATGGTTTAGTTACATCCTGATCACGATAGTACCATCCAGTTAACTCCATAAGTGTAGTAAGACACATGGTTTAGTTACGTCCTGATCACGATAGTACCATCCAGTTAACTCCACACGTGTAGTAAAACACATAGTTTAGTTACATCCTGATCACGATAGTACCATCCAGTTAACTCCATACGTGTAGTAAGACACATGATTTAGTTACGTCCTGATCACGACAGTACCATCCAGTTAATTCCATACGTGTAGTAGGCCACATGGTTTAGTTACGTCCTGATCACGATAGTACCATCCAGTTAACTCCATACGTGTAGTAATACACATGGCTTAGTTACGTCCTGATCACGATAGTACCATCCAGTTAACTCCATACGTGTAGTAAGACACATGGTTTAGTTATGTCCTGATCACGACGTACCTTCCAGTTAATTACATACGTGTAGTAAGACACATGGTTTAGTTACGTCCTGATCGCGACAGTACCATCCAATTAACTCCATACGTGTAGTAAGACACATGGTTTAGTTACGTCCTGATCACGACAGTACCATCCAGTTAACTCCATACGTGTAGTAATACACATGGTTTAGTTACATCCTGATCACGATAGTACCATCCAGTTAACTCCATACGTGTAGTAAGACACATGGTTTAGTTACGTCCTGATCACGATAGTACCATCCAGTTAACTCCATACGTGTAGTAAGACACATGGTTTAGTTACGTCCTGATCACGATAGTACCATCCAGTTAACTCCATACGTGTAGTAAGAAACATGGTTTAGTTACGTTCTGATCAAGATAGTACCATCCAGTTAATTCCATACGTGTAGTAAGACACATGGTTTAGCTACGTCCTGATCACGATAGTACCATCCAGTTAACTCCATATGTGTAGTAATACACATGGTTTAGTTACGTCCTGATCACGATAGTACCATCCAGTTAACTCCATGCGTGTAGTAAGACACATGGTTTAGTTACGTCCTGATAACGATAGTACCATCAAGTTAACTCATTAGGTGTAATAAGACACATGGTTTAGTTACGTCCTGATCAGGATAGTACCATCCAGTTAACTCCATACGTGTAGTAAGAGACATGGTTTAGGTACGTTCTGATCACGATAGTACCATCCAGTTAACTCCATACGTGAAGTAAGACACATGGTTTAGTTACGTCCTGATCACGACAGTACCATCCAGTTAACTCCATACGTGCAGTAAGACACATGGTTTAGTTACGTCCTGATCACGATAGTACCATCCAGTTAACTCCATACGTGTAGTAATACACATGGTTTACTTACGTCCTGATCACGATGGTACCATCCAGTTAACTTCATATGTGCAGTAATACAGATGGTTTAGTTACGTCCTGATCACGATAGTACCATCCAGTTAACTTCATACGTGTAGTAAGACACATGGTTTAGTTACGTCCTGATCAGGATAGTACCATCCAGTTAACTCCATACGTGTAGTAAGAGACATGGTTTAGTTACGTGCTGATCACGATAGTACCATCCAGTTAACTCCATACGTGTAGTAAAACACATGGTTTAGTTACGTCCTGATCACGATAGTACCATCCAGTTAACTCCATACGTGTAGTAAGACACATGGTTTAGTTACGTCCTGATCACGACAGTACCATCCAGTTAACTCCAAACGTGTAGTAAGACACATGGTTTAGTTACGTCCTGATCACGATAGTACCATCCAGTTAACTCCATACGTGTAGTAAGACACATGATTTAGTTACGTCCTGATCACGACAGTACCATCCAGTTAATTCCATACGTGTAGTAGGCCACATGGTTTAGTTACGTCTTGATCACGATAGTACCATCCAGTTAACTCCATACGTGAAGTAATACACATGGCTTAGTTACGTCCTGATCACGATAGTACCATCCAGTTAACTCCATACGTGTAGTAAGACACATGGTTTAGTTATGTCCTGATCACGACAGTACCATCCAGTTAATTACATACTTGTAGTAAGACACATGGTTTAGTTACGTCCTGATCGCAACAGTACCATCCAATTAACTCCATACGTATAGTAAGACACATGGTTTAGTTACGTCCTGATCACGACAGTACCATCCAGTTAACTCCATACGTGTAGTATTACACATGGATTAGTTACATCCTGATCACGATAGTACCATCCAGTTAACTCCATACGTGTAGTAAGACACATGGTTTAGTTACGTCCTGATCACGATAGTACCATCCAGTTAACTCCACACGTGTAGTAAAACACATGGTTTAGTTACATCCTGATCACGATAGTACCATCCAGTTAACTCCATACGTGTAGTAAGACACATGATTTAGTTACGTCCTGATCACGACAGTACCATCCAGTTAATTCCATACGTGTATTAGGCCACATGGTTTAGTTACGTCCTGATCACGATAGTACCATCCAGTTAACTCCATACGTGTAGTAATACACATGGCTTAGTTACGTCCTGATCACGATAGTACCATCCAGTTAACTCCATACGTGTAGTAAGACACATGGTTTAGTTACGTCCTGATCACGACAGTACCATCCAGTTAATTACATACGTGTAGTAAGACACATGGTTTAGTTACGTCCTGATCGCGACAGTACCATCCAATTAACTCCATACGTGTAGTAAGACACATGGTTTAGTTACGTCCTGATCACGACAGTACCATCCAGTTAACTCCATACGTGTAGTAAGACACATGGTTTAGTTACGTCCTGATCACGATAGTACCATCCAGTTAACTCCATACGTGTAGTAAGACACATGGTTTAGTTACGTCCTGATCACGATAGTACCATCCAGTTAACTCCATACGTGTAGTAAAACACATGGTTTAGCTACGTCCTGATCACGAGAGAACCATCCAGTTAACTCCATATGTGTAGTAATACACATGGTTTAGTTACGTCCTGATCACGATAGTACCATCCAGTTAACTCCATGCGTGCAGTAAGACACATGGTTTAGTTACGTCCTGATAACGATAGTACCATCAAGTTAACTCATTAGGTGTAATAAGACACATGGTTTAGTTACGTCCTGATCAGGATAGTACCATCCAGTTAACTCCATACGTGTAGTAAGAGACATGGTTTAGGTACGTTCTGATCACGATAGTACCATCCCGTTAACTCCATACGTGAAGTAATACACATGGTTTAGTTACGTCCTGATCACGACAGTACCATCCAGTTAACTCCATACGTGCAGTAAGACACATGGTTTAGTTACGTCCTGATCACGATAGTACCATCCAGTTAACTCCATACGTGTAGTAATACACATGGTTTACTTACGTCCTGATCACGATGATACCATCCAGTTAACTTCATATGTGTAGTAATACAGATGGTTTAGTTACGTCCTGATCACGATAGTACCATCCAAATAACTTCATACGTGTAGTAAGACACATGGTTTAGTTAGGTCCTGATCAGGATAGTACCATCCAGTTAACTCCATACGTGTAGTAAGAGACATGGTTTAGTTACGTCCTGATCACGATAATACCATCCAGTTAACTCCATACGTGCAGTAAGACACATGATTTAGTTACGTCCTGATCACGACAGGACCATCCAGTTAACTCCATACGTGTAGTAAGACACATGGTTTAGTTACGTCCTGATCACGATAGTACCATCCAGTTAACTCCATACGTGTAGTAAAACACATGGTTTAGCTACGTCCTGATCACGATAGTACCATCCAGTTAACTCCATACGTGTAGTAAGACACATGGCTTAGTTACGTCCTGATCACGATAGTACCATCCAGTTAACTCCAAACGTGTAGTAAGACACATGGCTTAGTTACGTCCTGATCACGACAGCACCATCCAGTTAATTCCATACGTGTAGTAGGCCACATGGTTTAGTTACGTCCTGATCACGATAGTACCATCCAGTTAACTCCATACGTGTAGTAATACACATGGCTTAGTTACGTCCTGATCACGATAGTACCATCCAGTTAACTCCATACGTGTAGTAAGACACATGGTTTAGTTATGTCCTGATCACGACAGTACCATCCAGTTAATTACATACGTGTAGTAAGACACATGGTTTAGTTACGTCCTGATCGCGACAGTACCATCCAATTAACTCCATACGTGTAGTAAGACACATGATTTAGTTACGTCCTGATCACGACAGTACCATCCAGTTAACTCCATACGTGTAGTAATACACATGGTTTAGTTACATCCTGATCACGATAGTACCATCCAGTTAACTCCATACGTGTAGTAAGACACATGGTTTAGTTACGTCCTGATCACGATAGTACCATCCAGTTAACTCCACACGTGTAGTAAAACACATGGTTTAGTTACATCCTGATCACGATAGTACCATCCAGTTAACTCCATACGTGTAGTAAGACACATGATTTAGTTACGTCCTGATGACGACAGTACCATCCAGTTAATTCCATACGTGTAGTCGGCCACATGGTTTAGTTACGTCCTGATCACGATAGTACCATCCAGTTAACTCCATACGTGTAGTAATACACATGGCTTAGTTACGTCCTGATCACGATAGTACCATCCAGTTAACACCATACGTGTAGTAAGACACATGGTTTAGTTATGTCCTGATCACGACAGTACCATCCAGTTAATCACATACGTGTAGTAAGACACATGGTTTAGTTACGTCCTGATCGCGACAGTACCATCCAATTAACTCCATACGTGTAGTAAGACACATGGTTTAGTTACGTCCTGATCAAGACAGTACCATCCAGTTAACTCCATACGTGTAGTAATACACATGGTTTAGTTACATCCTGATCACGATAGTACCATCCAGTTAACTCCATACGTGTAGTAAGACACATGGTTTAGTTACGTCCTGATCACGATAGTACCATCCAGTTAACTCCATACGTGTAGTAAGACACATGGTTTAGTTACGTCCTGATCACGATAGTACCATCCAGTTAACTCCATACGTGTAGTAAGAAAGATGGTTTAGTTACGTTCTGATCAAGATAGTACCATCCAGTTAACTCCATACGTGTAGTAAGACACATGGTTTAGCTACGTCCTGATCACGATAGTACCATCCAGTTAACTCATTAGGTGTAATAAGACACATGGTTTAGTTACGTCCTGATCAGGATAGTATCATCCAGTTAACTCCATACGTGTAGTAAGACACATGGTTTAGATACGTTCTGATCACGATAGTACCATCCAGTTAACTCCATACGTGAAGTAAGACACATGGTTTAGTTACGTCCTGATCACGACAGTACCATCCAGTTAACTCCATACGTGCAGTAAGACACATGGCTTAGTTACGTCCTGATCACGATAGTACCATCCAGTTAACTCCATACGTGTAGTAATACACATGGTTTAGTTACGTCCTGATCACGATGGTACCATCCAGTTAACTTCATATGTGTAGTAATACAGATGGTTTAGTTACGTCCTGATCACGATAGTACCATCCAGTTAACTTCATACGTGTAGTAAGACACATGGTTTAGTTACGTCCTGATCACGATAGTACCATCCAGTTAACTCCATACGTGTAGTAAGACACATGATTTAGTTACGTCCTGATCAGGATAGTACCATCCAGTTAACTCCATACGTGTAGTAAGAGATATGGTTTAGTTACGTCCTGATCACGATAATACCATCCAGTTAACTCCATACGTGCAGTAAGACACATGATTTAGTTACGTCCTGATCACGATAGTACCATCCAGTTAACTCCATACGTGTAGTAATACACATGGCTTAGTTACATCCTGATCACGATAGTACCATCCAGTTAACTCCATACGTGTAGTAAGACACATGGTTTAGTTATGTCCTGATCACGACAGTACCATCCAGTTAATTACATACGTGTAGTAAGACACATGGTTTAGTTACGTCCTGATCGCGACAGTACCATCCAATTAACTCCATACGTGTAGTAAGACACATGGTTTAGTTACGTCCTGATCACGACAGTACCATCCAGTTAACTCCATACGTGTAGTAATACACATGGTTTAGTTACATCCTGATCACGATAGTACCATCCAGTTAACTCCATACGTGTAGTAAGACACATGGTTTAGTTACGTCCTGATCACGATAGTACCATCCAGTTAACTCCACACGTGTAGTAAAACACATGGTTTAGTTACATCCTGATCACGATAGTACCATCCAGTTAACTCCATACGTGTAGTAAGACACATGATTTAGTTACGTCCTGATGACGACAGTACCATCCAGTTAATTCCATACGTGTAGTCGGCCACATGGTTTAGTTACGTCCTGATCACGATAGTACCATCCAGTTAACTCCATACGTGTAGTAATACACATGGCTTAGTTACGTCCTGATCACGATAGTACCATCCAGTTAACACCATACGTGTAGTAAGACACATGGTTTAGTTATGTCCTGATCACGACAGTACCATCCAGTTAATCACATACGTGTAGTAAGACACATGGTTTAGTTACGTCCTGATCGCGACAGTACCATCCAATTAACTCCATACGTGTAGTAAGACACATGGTTTAGTTACGTCCTGATCACGACAGTACCATCCAGTTAACTCCATACGTGTAGTAATACACATGGTTTAGTTACATCCTGATCACGATAGTACCATCCAGTTAACTCCATACGTGTAGTAAGACACATGGTTTAGTTACGTCCTGATCACGATAGTACCATCCAGTTAACTCCATACGTGTAGTAAGACACATGGTTTAATTACGTCCTGATCACGATAGTACCATCCAGTTAACTCCATACGTGTAGTAAGAAACATGGTTTAGTTACGTTCTGATCAAGATAGTACCATCCAGTTAACTCCATACGTGTAGTAAGACACATGGTTTAGCTACGTCCTGATCACGATAGTACCATCCAGTTAACTCATTAGGTGTAATAAGACACATGGTTTAGTTACGTCCTGATCAGGATAGTATCATCCAGTTAACTCCATACGTGTAGTAAGACACATGGTTTAGATACGTTCTGATCACGATAGTACCATCCAGTTAACTCCATACGTGAAGTAAGACACATGGTTTAGCTACGTCCTGATCACGACAGTACCATCCAGTTAACTCCATACGTGCAGTAAGACACATGGCTTAGTTACGTCCTGATCACGATAGTACCATCCAGTTAACTCCATACGTGTAGTAATACAGATGGTTTAGTTACGTCCTGATCACGATAGTACCATCCAGTTAACTTCATACGTGTAGTAAGACACATGGTTTAGTTACGTCCTGATCACGATAGTACCATCCAGTTAACTCCATACATGTAGTAAGACACATGATTTAGTTACGTCCTGATCAGGATAGTACCATCCAGTTAACTCCATACGTGTAGTAAGAGATATGGTTTAGTTACGTCCTGATCACGATAATACCATCCAGTTA
The DNA here is from genome assembly GCA_963383655.1 of Bathymodiolus septemdierum. Classification (NCBI taxonomy): domain Eukaryota; kingdom Metazoa; phylum Mollusca; class Bivalvia; order Mytilida; family Modiolidae; genus Bathymodiolus; species Bathymodiolus septemdierum. The sequence goes on from OY726528.1 coordinate 3,702,664, forward strand.
ACTCCATACGTGCAGTAAGACACATGATTTAGTTACGTCCTGATCACGACAGTACCATCCAGTTAACTCCATACGTGTAGTAAGACACATGGTTTAGTTACGTCCTGATCACGATAGTACCATCCAGTTAACTCCATACGTGTAGTAAAACACATGGTTTAGCTACGTCCTGATCACGATAGTACCATCCAGTTAACTCCATACGTGTAGTAATACACATGGCTTAGTTACGTCCTGATCACGACAGTACCATCCAGTTAACTCCAAACGTGTAGTAAGACACATGGTTTAGTTACGTCCTGATCACGATAGTACCATCCATTTAACTCCATACGTGTAGAAAGACACATGGTTTAGTCACGTCCTCATCACGACATTACCATCCAGTTAACTCCATACGTGTAGTAAGACACATGATTTAGTTACGTCCTGATCACGACAGTATCATCCAGTTAATTCCATACGTGTAGTAGGCCACATGGTTTAGTTACGTCCTGATCACGATAGTACCATCCAATTAACTCCATACGTGTAGTAATACACATGGTTTAGTTACGTCCTGATCACGACAGTACCATCCAGTTAACTCCATACGTGTAGTAAGACACATGGTTTAGTTATGTCCTGATCACGACAGTACCATCCAGTTAATTACATACGTGTAGTAAGACACATGGTTTAGTTACGTCCTGATCGCGACAGTACCATCCAATTAACTCCATACGTGTAGTAAGACACATGGTTTAGTTACGTCCTGATCACGACAGTACCATCCAGTTAACTCCATACGTGTAGTAAAACACATGGTTTAGTTACATCCTGATCACGATAGTACCATCCAGTTAACTCCATACGTGTAGTAAGACACATGGTTTAGTTACGTCCTGATCACGATAGTACCATCCAGTTAACTCCATACGTGTAGTAAGACACATGGTTTAGTTACGTCCTGATCACGATAGTACCATCCAGTTAACTCCATACGTGTAGTAAGAAACATGGTTTAGTTACGTTCTGATCACGATAATACCATCCAGTTAACTCCATACGTGTAGTAAGACACATGGTTTAGTTATGTCCTGATCACGACAGTATCATCCAGTTAATTCCATACGTGTAGTAGGCCACATGGTTTAGTTACGTCCTGATCACGATAGTACCATCCAGTTAACTCTATACGTGTAGTAATACACATGGCTTAGTTACGTCCTGATCACGATAGTACCATCCAGTTAACTCCATACGTGTAGTAAGACACATGGTTTAGTTATGTCCTGATCACGACAGTACCATCCAGTTAATTACATACGTGTAGTAAGACACATGGTTTAGTTACGTCCTGATCGCGACAGTACCATCCAATTCACTCCATACGTGTAGTAAGACACATGGTTTAGTTACGTCCTGATCACGACAGTACCATCCAGTTAACTCCATACGTGTAGTAATACACATGGTTTAGTTACATCCTGATCACGATAGTACCATCCAGTTAACTCCATACGTGTAGTAAGACACATGGTTTAGTTACGTCCTGATCACGATAGTACCATCCAGTTAACTCCATACGTGTAGTAAGACACATGGTTTAATTACGTCCTGATCACGATAGTACCATCCAGTTAACTCCATACGTGTAGTAAGAAACATGGTTTAGTTACGTTCTGATCAAGATAGTACCATCCAGTTAACTCCATACGTGTAGTAAGACACATGGTTTAGCTACGTCCTGATCACGATAGTACCATCCAGTTAACTCATTAGGTGTAATAAGACACATGGTTTAGTTACGTCCTGATCAGGATAGTATAATCCAGTTAACTCCATACGTGTAGTAAGACACATGGTTTAGATACGTTCTGATCACGATAGTACCATCCAGTTAACTCCATACGTGAAGTAAGACACATGGTTTAGCTACGTCCTGATCACGACAGTACCATCCAGTTAACTCCATACGTGCAGTAAGACACATGGCTTAGTTACGTCCTGATCACGATAGTACCATCCAGTTAACTCCATACGTGTAGTAATACAGATGGTTTAGTTACGTCCTGATCACGATAGTACCATCCAGTTAACTTCATACGTGTAGTAAGACACATGGTTTAGTTACGTCCTGATCACGATAGTACCATCCAGTTAACTCCATACGTGTAGTAAGACACATGATTTAGTTACGTCCTGATCAGGATAGTACCATCCAGTTAACTCCATACGTGTAGTAAGAGATATGGTTTAGTTACGTCCTGATCACGATAATACCATCCAGTTAACTCCATACGTGCAGTAAGACACATGATTTAGTTACGTCCTGATCACGACAGTACCATCCAGTTAACTCCATACGTGTAGTAAGACACATGGTTTAGTTACGTCCTGATCACGATAGTACCATCCAGTTAACTCCATACGTGTAGTAAAACACATGGTTTAGCTACGTCCTGATCACGATAGTACCATCCAGTTAACTCCATACGTGTAGTAATACACATGGCTTAGTTACGTCCTGATCACGACAGTACCATCCAGTTAACTCCAAACGTGTAGTAAGACACATGGTTTAGTTACGTCCTGATCACGATAGTACCATCCATTTAACTCCATACGTGTAGTAAGACACATGGTTTAGTCACGTCCTCATCACGACATTACCATCCAGTTAACTCCATACGTGTAGTAAGACACATGATTTAGTTACGTCCTGATCACGACAGTATCATCCAGTTAATTCCATACGTGTAGTAGGCCACATGGTTTAGTTACGTCCTGATCACGATAGTACCATCCAGTTAACTCCATACGTGTAGTAATACACATGGTTTAGTTACGTCCTGATCACGACAGTACCATCCAGTTAACTCCATACGTGTAGTAAGACACATGGTTTAGTTATGTCCTGATCACGACAGTACCATCCAGTTAATTACATACGTGTAGTAAGACACATGGTTTAGTTACGTCCTGATCGCGACAGTACCATCCAATTAACTCCATACGTGTAGTAAGACACATGGTTTAGTTACGTCCTGATCACGACAGTACCATCCAGTTAACTCCATACGTGTAGTAAAACACATGGTTTAGTTACATCCTGATCACGATAGTACCATCCAGTTAACTCCATACGTGTAGTAAGACACATGGTTTAGTTACGTCCTGATCACGATAGTACCATCCAGTTAACTCCATACGTGTAGTAAGACACATGGTTTAGTTACGTCCTGATCGCGACAGTACCATCCAATTCACTCCATACGTGTAGTAAGACACATGGTTTAGTTACGTCATGATCACGACAGTACCATCCAGTTAACTCCATACGTGTAGTAATACACATGGTTTAGTTACATCCTGATCACGATAGTACCATCCAGTTAACTCCATACGTGTAGTAAGACACATGGTTTAGTTACGTCCTGATCACGATAGTACCATCCAGTTAACTCCATACGTGTAGTAAGACACATGGTTTAATTACGTCCTGATCACGATAGTACCATCCAGTTAACTCCATACGTGTAGTAAGAAACATGGTTTAGTTACGTTCTGATCAAGATAGTACCATCCAGTTAACTCCATACGTGTAGTAAGACACATGGTTTAGCTACGTCCTGATCACGATAGTACCATCCAGTTAACTCATTAGGTGTAATAAGACACATGGTTTAGTTACGTCCTGATCAGGATAGTATAATCCAGTTAACTCCATACGTGTAGTAAGACACATGGTTTAGATACGTTCTGATCACGATAGTACCATCCAGTTAACTCCATACGTGAAGTAAGACACATGGTTTAGCTACGTCCTGATCACGACAGTACCATCCAGTTAACTCCATACGTGCAGTAAGACACATGGCTTAGTTACGTCCTGATCACGATAGTACCATCCAGTTAACTCCATACGTGTAGTAATACAGATGGTTTAGTTACGTCCTGATCACGATAGTACCATCCAGTTAACTTCATACGTGTAGTAAGACACATGGTTTAGTTACGTCCTGATCACGATAGTACCATCCAGTTAACTCCATACGTGTAGTAAGACACATGATTTAGTTACGTCCTGATCAGGATAGTACCATCCAGTTAACTCCATACGTGTAGTAAGAGATATGGTTTAGTTACGTCCTGATCACGATAATACCATCCAGTTAACTCCATACGTGCAGTAAGACACATGATTTAGTTACGTCCTGATCACGACAGTACCATCCAGTTAACTCCATACGTGTAGTAAGACACATGGTTTAGTTACGTCCTGATCACGATAGTACCATCCAGTTAACTCCATACGTGTAGTAAAACACATGGTTTAGCTACGTCCTGATCACGATAGTACCATCCAGTTAACTCCATACGTGTAGTAATACACATGGCTTAGTTACGTCCTGATCACGACAGTACCATCCAGTTAACTCCAAACGTGTAGTAAGACACATGGTTTAGTTACGTCCTGATCACGATAGTACCATCCATTTAACTCCATACGTGTAGTAAGACACATGGTTTAGTCACGTCCTCATCACGACATTACCATCCAGTTAACTCCATACGTGTAGTAAGACACATGATTTAGTTACGTCCTGATCACGACAGTATCATCCAGTTAATTCCATACGTGTAGTAGGCCACATGGTTTAGTTACGTCCTGATCACGATAGTACCATCCAGTTAACTCCATACGTGTAGTAATACACATGGTTTAGTTACGTCCTGATCACGACAGTACCATCCAGTTAACTCCATACGTGTAGTAAGACACATGGTTTAGTTATGTCCTGATCACGACAGTACCATCCAGTTAATTACATACGTGTAGTAAGACACATGGTTTAGTTACGTCCTGATCGCGACAGTACCATCCAATTAACTCCATACGTGTAGTAAGACACATGGTTTAGTTACGTCCTGATCACGACAGTACCATCCAGTTAACTCCATACGTGTAGTAAAACACATGGTTTAGTTACATCCTGATCACGATAGTACCATCCAGTTAACTCCATACGTGTAGTAAGACACATGGTTTAGTTACGTCCTGATCACGATAGTACCATCCAGTTAACTCCATACGTGTAGTAAGACACATGGTTTAGTTACGTCCTGATCACGATAGTACCATCCAGTTAACTCCATACGTGTAGTAAGACACATGGTTTAATTACGTCCTGATCACGATAGTACCATCCAGTTAACTCCATACGTGTAGTAAGAAACATGGTTTAGTTACGTTCTGATCAAGATAGTACCATCCAGTTAACTCCATACGTGTAGTAAGACACATGGTTTAGCTACGTCCTGATCACGATAGTACCATCCAGTTAACTCATTAGGTGTAATAAGACACATGGTTTAGTTACGTCCTGATCAGGATAGTATCATCCAGTTAACTCCATACGTGTAGTAAGACACATGGTTTAGATACGTTCTGATCACGATAGTACCATCCAGTTAACTCCATACGTGAAGTAAGACACATGGTTAACTACGTCCTGATCACGACAGTACCATCCAGTTAACTCCATACGTGCAGTAAGACACATGGCTTAGTTACGTCCTGATCACGATAGTACCATCCAGTTAACTCCATACGTGTAGTAATACAGATGGTTTAGTTACGTCCTGATCACGATAGTACCATCCAGTTAACTTCATACGTGTAGTAAGACACATGGTTTAGTTACGTCCTGATCACGATAGTACCATCCAGTTAACTCCATACGTGTAGTAAGACACATGATTTAGTTACGTCCTGATCAGGATAGTACCATCCAGTTAACTCCATACGTGTAGTAAGAGATATGGTTTAGTTACGTCCTGATCACGATAATACCATCCAGTTAACTCCATACGTGCAGTAAGACACATGATTTAGTTACGTCCTGATCACGACAGTACCATCCAGTTAACTCCATACGTGTAGTAAGACACATGGTTTAGTTACGTCCTGATCACGATAGTACCATCCAGTTAACTCCATACGTGTAGTAAAACACATGGTTTAGCTACGTCCTGATCACGATAGTACCATCCAGTTAACTCCATACGTGTAGTAATACACATGGCTTAGTTACGTCCTGATCACGACAGTACCATCCAGTTAACTCCAAACGTGTAGTAAGACACATGGTTTAGTTACGTCCTGATCACGATAGTACCATCCATTTAACTCCATACGTGTAGTAAGACACATGGTTTAGTCACGTCCTCATCACGACATTACCATCCAGTTAACTCCATACGTGTAGTAAGACACATGATTTAGTTACGTCCTGATCACGACAGTATCATCCAGTTAATTCCATACGTGTAGTAGGCCACATGGTTTAGTTACGTCCTGATCACGATAGTACCATCCAGTTAACTCCATACGTGTAGTAATACACATGGTTTAGTTACGTCCTGATCACGACAGTACCATCCAGTTAACTCCATACGTGTAGTAAGACACATGGTTTAGTTATGTCCTGATCACGACAGTACCATCCAGTTAATTACATACGTGTAGTAAGACACATGGTTTAGTTACGTCCTGATCGCGACAGTACCATCCAATTAACTCCATACGTGTAGTAAGACACATGGTTTAGTTACGTCCTGATCACGACAGTACCATCCAGTTAACTCCATACGTGTAGTAAAACACATGGTTTAGTTACATCCTGATCACGATAGTACCATCCAGTTAACTCCATACGTGTAGTAAGACACATGGTTTAGTTACGTCCTGATCACGATAGTACCATCCAGTTAACTCCATACGTGTAGTAATACACATGGTTTAGTTACGTCCTGATCACGATAGTACCATCCAGTTAACTCCATACGTGTAGTAAGAAACATGGTTTAGTTACGTTCTGATCACGATAATACCATCCAGTTAACTCCATACGTGTAGTAAGACACATGGTTTAGTTATGTCCTGATCACGACAGTATCATCCAGTTAATTCCATACGTGTAGTAGGCCACATGGTTTAGTTACGTCCTGATCACGATAGTACCATCCAGTTAACTCTATACGTGTAGTAATACACATGGCTTAGTTACGTCCTGATCACGATAGTACCATCCAGTTAACTCCATACGTGTAGTAAGACACATGGTTTAGTTATGTCCTGATCACGACAGTACCATCCAGTTAATTACATACGTGTAGTAAGACACATGGTTTAGTTACGTCCTGATCGCGACAGTACCATCCAATTAACTCCATACGTGTAGTAAGACACATGGTTTAGTTACGTCCTGATCACGACAGTACCATCCAGTTAACTCCATACGTGTAGTAAAACACATGGTTTAGTTACATCCTGATCACGATAGTACCATCCAGTTAACTCCATACGTGTAGTAAGACACATGGTTTAGTTACGTCCTGATCACGATAGTACCATCCAGTTAACTCCATACGTGTAGTAAGACACATGGTTTAGTTACGTCCTGATCACGATAGTACCATCCAGTTAACTCCATACGTGTAGTAAGAAACATGGTTTAGTTACGTTCTGATCACGATAATACCATCCAGTTAACTCCATACGTGTAGTAAGACACATGGTTTAGTTATGTCCTGATCACGACAGTATCATCCAGTTAATTCCATACGTGTAGTAGGCCACATGGTTTAGTTACGTCCTGATCACGATAGTACCATCCAGTTAACTCTATACGTGTAGTAATACACATGGCTTAGTTACGTCCTGATCACGATAGTACCATCCAGTTAACTCCATACGTGTAGTAAGACACATGGTTTAGTTATGTCCTGATCACGACAGTACCATCCAGTTAATTACATACGTGTAGTAAGACACATGGTTTAGTTACGTCCTGATCGCGACAGTACCATCCAATTAACTCCATACGTTTAGTAAGACACATGGTTTAGTTACGTCCTGATCACGATAGTACCATCCAGTTAACTCCATACGTGTAGTAAGACACATGGTTTAGTTACGTCCTGATCACGATAGTACCATCCAGTTAACTCCATACGTGTAGTAAGAAACATGGTTTAGTTACGTTCTGATCACGATAGTACCATCCAGTTAACTCCATACGTGTAGTAAGACACATGGTTAAGTTATGTCCTGATCATGATAGTACCATCCAATTAACTCCATACGTGTAGTAAGACACATGGTTTAGTTACGTCCTGATCACGATGGTACCATCCAGTTAACTCCATACGTGTAGTAATACACATAGTTTAGTTACGTCTTGATCACGATAGTACCATCCAATTAATTCCATACGTGTAGTAATACACATGGTTTAGTTACGTCCTGATCACGATAGTACCATCCAATTAACTTCATACGTGTAGTAAGACACATGGTTTAGTTACGTCCTGATCACGATAGTATCATCCAGTTAACTCCATACGTGTAGTAATACACATGGTTTTGTTACGTGCTGATCACGATAGTACCATCCAGTTAACTCCATACGTGTAGTAAGACACATGGTTTATTTACGTCCTCATCACGATAGTACCATCCAGTTAACTCCATACGTGTAGTTAGAAACATGGTTTAGTTACGTTCTGATCAAGATAGTACCATCCAGTTAACTCCATACGTGTAGTAAGACACATGGTTTAGCTACGTCCTGATCACGATAGTACCATCCAGTTAACTCATTAGGTGTAATAAGACACATGGTTTAGTTACGTCCTGATCAGGATAGTACCATCCAGTTAACTCCATACGTGTAGTAAGACACATGGTTTAGATACGTTCTGATCACGATAGTACCATCCAGTTAACTCCATACGTGAAGTAAGACACATGGCTTAGTTACGTCCTGATCACGACAGTACCATCCAGTTAACTCCATACGTGAAGTAAGACACATGGCTTAGTTACGTCCTGATCACGATAGTACCATCCAGTTAACTCCATACGTGTAGTAATACACATGGTTTAGTGACGTCCTGATCAAGATGGTACCATCCAGTTAACTTCATATGTGTAGTAATACAGATGGTTTACTTACGTCCTGATCACGATAGTACCATCCAGTTAACTTCATACGTGTAGTAAGACACATGGCTTAGTTACGTCCTGATCACGATAGTACCATCCAGTTAACTCCATACGTGTAGTAAGACACATGGTTTAGTTACGTCCTGATCAGGATAGTACCATCCAGTTAACTCCATACGTGTAGTAAGAGACATGGTTTAGTTACGTCCTGATCACGATAATACCATCCAGTTAACTCCATACGTGCAGTAAGACACATGATTTAGTTACGTCCTGATCACGACAGTACCATCCAGTTAACTCCATACGTGTAGTAAAACACATGGTTTAGTTACGTCCTGATCACGATAGTACCATCCAGTTAACTCCATACGTGTAGTAAAACACATGGTTTAGCTACGTCCTGATCACGATAGTACCATCCAGTTAACTCCATACGTGTAGTAATACACATGGCTTAGTTACGTCCTGATCACGACAGTACCATCCAGTTAACTCCAAACGTGTAGTAAGACACATGGTTTAGTTACGTCCTGATCACGATAGTACCATCCATTTAACTCGATACGTGTAGTAAGACACATGGTTTAGTCACGTCCTCATCACGACATTACCATCCAGTTAACTCCATACGTGTAGTAAGACACATGATTTAATTACGTCCTGATCACGACAGTATCATCCAGTTAATTACATACGTGTAGTAAGACACATGGTTTAGTTACGTCCTGATCGCGACAGTACCATCCAATTAACTCCATACGTGTAGTAAGACACATGGTTTAGTTACGTCCTGATCACGACAGTACCATCCAGTTAACTCCATACGTGTAGTAAAACACATGGTTTAGTTACATCCTGATCACGATAGTACCATCCAGTTAACTCCATACGTGTAGTAAAACACATGGTTTAGTTACATCCTGATCACGATAGTACCATCCAGTTAACTCCATACGAGTAGTAAGACACATGGTTTAGTTACGTCCTTATCACGATAGTACCATCCAGTTAACTCCATACGTGTAGTAAGACACATGGTTTAGTTACGTCCTGATCACGATAGTACCATCCAGTTAACTCCATACGTGTAGTAAGAAACATGGTTTAGTTACGTTCTGATCACGATAATACCATCCAGTTAACTCCATACGTGTAGTAAGACACATGGTTTAGTTATGTCCTGATCACGACAGTATCATCCAGTTAATTCCATACGTGTAGTAGGCCACATGGTTTAGTTACGTCCTGATCACGATAGTACCATCCAGTTAACTCCATACGTGTAGTAATACACATGGCTTAGTTACGTCCTGATCACGATAGTACCATCCAGTTAACTCCATACGTGTAGTAAGACACATGGTTTAGTTATGTCCTGATCACGACAGTACCATCCAGTTAATTACATACGTGTAGTAAGACACATGGTTTAGTTACGTCCTGATCGCGACAGTACCATCCAATTAACTCCATACGTTTAGTAAGACACATGGTTTAGTTACGTCCTGATCACGATAGTACCACCCAGTTAACTCCATACGTGTAGTAAGACACATGGTTTAGTTACGTCCTGATCACGATAGTACCATCCAGTTAACTCCATACGTGTAGTAAGAAACATGGTTTAGTTACGTTCTGATCACGATAGTACCATCCAGTTAACTCCATACGTGTAGTAAGACACATGGTTAAGTTATGTCCTGATCATGATAGTACCATCCAATTAACTCCATACGTGTAGTAAGACACATGGTTTAGTTACGTCCTGATCACGATGGTACCATCCAGTTAACTCCATACGTGTAGTAATACACATAGTTTAGTTACGTCTTGATCACGATAGTACCATTCAATTAATTCCATACGTGTAGTAATACACATGGTTTAGTTACGTCCTGATCACGATAGTACCATCCAATTAACTTCATACGTGTAGTAAGACACATGGTTTAGTTACGTCCTGATCACGATAGTACCATCCAGTTAACTCCATACGTGTAGTAATACACATGGTTTTGTTACGTGCTGATCACGATAGTACCATCCAGTTAACTCCATACGTGTAGTAAGACACATGGTTTATTTACGTCCTCATCACGATAGTACCATCCAGTTAACTCCATACGTGTAGTTAGAAACATGGTTTAGTTACGTTCTGATCAAGATAGTACCATCCAGTTAACTCCATACGTGTAGTAAGACACATGGTTTAGCTACGTCCTGATCACGATAGTACCATCCAGTTAACTCATTAGGTGTAATAAGACACATGGTTTAGTTACGTCCTGATCAGGATAGTACCATCCAGTTAACTCCATACGTGTAGTAAGACACATGGTTTAGATACGTTCTGATCACGATAGTACCATCCAGTTAACTCCATACGTGAAGTAAGACACATGGTTTAGTTACGTCCTGATCACGACAGTACCATCCAGTTAACTCCATACGTGCAGTAAGACACATGGCTTAGTTACGTCCTGATCACGATAGTACCATCCAGTTAACTCCATACGTGTAGTAATACACATGGTTTAGTTACGTCCTGATCACGATGGTACCATCCAGTTAACTTCATATGTGTAGTAATACAGATGGTTTACTTACGTCCTGATCACGATAGTACCATCCAGTTAACTTCATACGTGTAGTAAGACACATGGCTTAGTTACGTCCTGATCACGATAGTACCATCCAGTTAACTCCATACGTGTAGTAAGACACATGGTTTAGTTACGTCCTGATCAGGATAGTACCATCCAGTTAACTCCATACGTGTAGTAAGAGACATGGTTTAGTTACGTTCTGATCACGATAATACCATCCAGTTAACTCCATACGTGCAGTAAGACACATGATTTAGTTACGTCCTGATCACGACAGTACCATCCAGTTAACTCCATACGTGTAGTAAGACACATGGTTTAGTTACGTCCTGATCACGATAGTACCATCCAGTTAACTCCATACGTGTAGTAAAACACATGGTTTAGCTACGTCCTGATCACGATAGTACCATCCAGTTAACTCCATACGTGTAGTAAGACACATGGTTTAGTTACGTCCTGATCACGACAGTACCATCCAGTTAACTCCAAACGTGTAGTAAGACACATGGTTTAGTTACGTCCTGATCACGATAGTACCATCCATTTAACTCCATACGTGTAGTAAGACACATGGTTTAGTTCCGTCCTGATCACGATAGTACCATCCAGTTAACTCCATACGTGTAGTAATACACATGGTTTTGTTACGTGCTGATCACGATAGTACCATCCAGTTAACTCCATACGTGTAGTAAGACACATGGTTTATTTACGTCCTCATCACGACAGTACCATCCAGTTAACTCCATACGTGTAGTAAAACACATGGTTTAGTTACGTTCTGATCACGATAGTATCATCCAGTTAACTCCATACGTGTAGTAAAACACATGGTTTAGATACGTCCTCATCACGACAGTACCATCCAGTTAACTCCATACATGTAGTAAGACACATGGTTTAGTTACGTCCTTATCATGACAGTACCATCCAGTTAACTCCATACATGTAGTAATACACATGGTTTAGTTACGTCCTGATCACGACAGTACCATCCAGTTAACTCCATACGTGTAGTAAAACACATGGTTTAGCTACGTCCTGATCACGATAGTACCATCCAGTTAACTCCATACGTGTAGTAAGACACATGGTTTAGTTACGTCCTGATCACGATAGTACCATCCAGTTACCTCCATACGTGTAGTAAGACGCATGGTTTAGTTACGTCCTGATCACGATAGTACCATCCAGTTAACTCCATATGTGTAGTAAAACACATGGTTTAGCTACGTCCTGATCACGATAGTACCATCCAGTTAACTCCATACGTGTAGTAAGACACATGGTTTAGTTACGTCCTGATCACGATAGTACCATCCAGTTAACTTCATACGTGTAGTAAGACACATGGTTTAGTCACGTCCTCATCACGACATTACCATCCAGTTAACTCCATACGTGTAGTAAGACACATGATTTAGTTACGTCCTGATCACGACAGTACCATCCAGTTAATTCCATACGTGTAGTAGGCCACATGGTTTAGTTACGTCCTGATTACGATAGTACCATCCAGTTAACTCCATACGTGTAGTAAGACACATGGTTTAGTTACGTCCGGATCACGATAGTACCATCCAGTTAACTCCATACGTGTAGTAAGACACATGGTTTTGTTACGTCCTGATCACGATAGTACCATCCAGTTAACTCCATACGTGTAGTAAGACACATGGTTTATTTACGTCCTCATCACGACAGTACCATCCAGTTAACTCCATACGTGTAGTAAGACACATGGTTTAGTTACGTTCTGATCACGATAGTATCATCCAGTTAACTCCATACCTGTAGTAAGACACATGGTTTAGTTACGTCCTGATCACGACAGTACCATCCAATTAACTCCATACATGTAGTAATACACATGGTTTAGTTACGTCCTGATCACAACAGTACCATGCAATTAACTCCATACGTGTAGTAATACACATGGTTTAGTTACGTCCTGATCACGACAGTCCCATCCAGTTAACTCCATAGGTGTAGTAAGACACATGGTTTAGATACGTGTTGATCACGTCAGTATCATCCAGTTAACTCCATACGTGTAGTAAGACTCATGGTTTATTTACGTCCTCATCACGATAGTACCATCCAGTTAACTCCATACCTGTAGTAAGACACATGGTTTTGTTACGTCCTGATCACGATAGTATCATCCAGTTAACTCCATACGTGTAGTAAGACACATGGTTTAGTTACGTGCTTATCACGACAGTACCATCCAGTTAACTCCATACGTGTAGTAATACACATGGTTTAGTTACGTCCTGATCACGATAGTACCATCCAGTTAACTCCATACGTGTAGTAAGACACATGATTTAGTTACGTCCTGATCACGATAGTACCATCCAGTTAACTCCATACGTGTAGTAAGACACATGGTTTAGTTACGTCCTGATCACGATAGTACCATCCAGTTAACGCCATACGTGTAGTAAGACACATGGTTTAGTTAGGTCCTGATTACGACAGTACCATCCAGTTAACTCCATACGTGTAGTAAGACACATGGTTTAGTTATGCAGTTAACTCCAAACGTGTAGTAAGACACATGGTTTAGTTACGTCCTGATCACGATAGTACCATCCACTTAACTCCATACGTGTAGTAAGACATATGGTTTAGTCACGTCCTCATCACGACATTACCATCCAGTTAACTCCATACGTGTAGTAAGACACATGATTTAGTTACGTCCTGATCACGACAGTACCATCCAGTTAACTCCATACGTGTAGTAATACACATGGTTTAGTTACGTCCTGATCACGATAGTACCATCCAGTTAACTCCATACGTGTAGTAAGACACATGGTTTAGCTATGTCCTGATCACGACAGTACCATCCAGTTAACTCCATACGTGTAGTAAGACACATGGTTTAGTTACGTCCTGATCGCGACAGTACCATCCAATTAACTCCATATGTGTAGTAAGACACATGGTTTAGTTACGTCCTGATCACGACAGTACCATCCAGTTAACTCCATACGTGTAGTAAAACACATGGTTTAGTTACATCCTGATCACGATAGTACCATCCAGTTAACTCCATACGTGTAGTAAGACACATGGTTTAGTTACGTCCTGATCACGATAGTACCATCCAATTAACTCCATACGTGTAGTAAGACACATGGTTTAGTTACGTCCTGATCACGATAGTACCATCCAGTTAACTCCATACGTGTAGTAAGAAACATGGCTTAGTTACGTTTTGATCACGATAGTACCATCCAGTTAACTCCATACGTGTAATAAGACACATGGTTTAGTTACGTCCTGATCACGACAGTACCATCCAGTTAACTCCATACGTGTAGTAAGACACATGGTTTAGTTACGTCCTGATCACGATAGTACCATCCAGTTAACTCCATACGTGTAGTAAGACACATGGTTTAGTTACGTCCTGATCACGATAGTACCATCCAGTTAACTCCATACGTGTAGTAAGAAACATGGCTTAGTTACGTTTTGATCACGATAGTACCATCCAGTTAACTCCATACGTGTAATAAGACACATGGTTTAGTTACGTCCTGATCACGACAGTACCATCCAGTTAACTCCAAACGTGTAGTAAGACACATGGTTTAGTTATGTCCTGATCATGATAGTACCATCCAGTTAACTCCATACGTGTAGTAAGACACATGGTTTAGTTACGTCCGGATCACGATAGTACCATCCAGTTAACTCTATACGTGTAGTAAGACACATGGTTTTGTTACGTCCTGATCACGATAGTACCCTCCAGTTAACTCCATACGTGTAGTAAGACACATGGTTTATTTACGTCCTCATCACGACAGTACCATCCAGTTAACTCCATACGTGTAGTAAGACACATGGTTTAGTTACGTTCTGATCACGATAGTATCATCCAGTTAACTCCATACCTGTAGTAAGACACATGGTTTAGTTACGTCCTGATCACGACAGTACCATCCAATTAACTCCATACATGTAGTAATACACATGGTTTAGTTACGTCCTGATCACGACAGTACCATCCAATTAACTCCATACGTGTAGTAATACACATGGTTTAGTTACGTCCTGATCACGACAGTCCCATCCAGTTAACTCCATAGGTGTAGTAAGACACATGGTTTAGATACGTGTTGATCACGTCAGTATCATCCAGTTAACTCCATACGTGTAGTAAGACTCATGGTTTATTTACGTCCTCATCACGACAGTACCATCCAGTTAACTCCATACGTGTAGTAAGACACATGGTTTAGTTACGTTCTGATCACGATAGTATCATCCAGTTAACTCCATACCTGTAGTAAGACACATGGTTTAGTTACGTCCTGATCACGACAGTACCATCCAATTAACTCCATACATGTAGTAATACACATGGTTTAGTTACGTCCTGATCACGACAGTACCATCCAATTAACTCCATACGTGTAGTAATACACATGGTTTAGTTACGTCCTGATCACGACAGTCCCATCCAGTTAACTCCATAGGTGTAGTAAGACACATGGTTTAGATACGTGTTGATCACGTCAGTATCATCCAGTTAACTCCATACGTGTAGTAAGACTCATGGTTTATTTACGTCCTCATCACGACAGTACTATCCAGTTAACTCCATACCTGTAGTAAGACACATGGTTTTGTTACGTCCTGATCACGATAGTATCATCCAGTTAACTCCATACGTGTAGTAAGACACATGGTTTAGTTACGTGCTTATCACGACAGTACCATCCAGTTAACTCCATACGTGTAGTAATACACATGGTTTAGTTACGTCCTGATCACGATAGTACCATCCAGTTAACTCCATACGTGTAGTAAGACACATGATTTAGTTACGTCCTGATCACGATAGTACCATCCAGTTAACTCCATACCTGTAGTAAGACACATGGTTTTGTTACGTCCTGATCACGACAGTACCATCCAATTAACTCCATACGTGTAGTAATACACATGGTTTAGTTACGTCCTGATCACGACAGTCCCATCCAGTTAACTCCATAGGTGTAGTAAGACACATGGTTTAGATACGTGTTGATCACGTCAGTATCATCCAGTTAACTCCATACGTGTAGTAAGACTCATGGTTTATTTACGTCCTCATCACGACAGTACCATCCAGTTAACTCCATACGTGTAGTAAGACACATGGTTTAGTTACGTTCTGATCACGATAGTATCATCCAGTTAACTCCATACCTGTAGTAAGACACATGGTTTAGTTACGTCCTGATCACGACAGTACCATCCAATTAACTCCATACATGTAGTAATACACATGGTTTAGTTACGTCCTGATCACGACAGTACCATCCAATTAACTCCATACGTGTAGTAATACACATGGTTTAGCTACGTCCTGATCACGACAGTCCCATCCAGTTAACTCCATAGGTGTAGTAAGACACATGGTTTAGATACGTGTTGATCACGTCATTATCATCCAGTTAACTCCATACGTGTAGTAAGACTCATGGTTTATTTACGTCCTCATCACGACAGTACCATCCAGTTAACTCCATACCTGTAGTAAGACACATGGTTTTGTTACGTCCTGATCACGATAGTATCATCCAGTTAACTCCATACGTGTAGTAAGACACATGGTTTAGTTACGTGCTTATCACGACAGTACCATCCAGTTAACTCCATACGTGTAGTAATACACATGGTTTAGTTACGTCCTGATCACGATAGTACCATCCAGTTAACTCCATACGTGTAGTAAGACACATGATTTAGTTACGTCCTGATCACGATAGTACCATCCAGTTAACTCCATACCTGTAGTAAGACACATGGTTTTGTTACGTCCTGATCACGATAGTATCATCCAGTTAACTCCATACGTGTAGTAAGACACATGGTTTAGTTACGTGCTTATCACGACAGTACCATCCAGTTAACTCCATACGTGTAGTAATACACATGGTTTAGTTACGTCCTGATCACGATAGTACCATCCAGTTAACTCCATACGTGTAGTAAGACACATGATTTAGTTACGTCCTGATCACGATAGTACCATCCAGTTAACTCCATACGTGTAGTAAGACACATGGTTTAGTTACGTCCTGATCACGATAGTACCATCCAGTTAACTCCATACGTGTAGTAAGACACATGGTTTAGTTACGTCCTGATCACGACAGTACCATCCAGTTAACTCCATACGTGTAGTAAGACACATGGTTTAGTTACGTCCTGATCACGACAGTACCATCCAGTTAACTCCAAACGTGTAGTAAGACACATGGTTTAGTTACGTCCTGATCACGATAGTACCATCCAGTTAACTCCATACGTGTAGTAAGACACATGGTTTAGTCACGTCCTCATCACGACATTACCATCCAGTTAACTCCATACGTGTAGTAAGACACATGATTTAGTTACGTCCTGATCACGACAGTACCATCCAGTTAACTCCATACGTGTAGTAATACACATGGTTTAGTTACGTCCTGATCACGATAGTACCATCCAGTTAACTCCATACGTGTAGGAAGACACATGGTTTAGCTATGTCCTGATCACGACAGTACCATCCAGTTAACTCCATACGTGTAGTAAGACACATGGTTTAGTTACGTCCTGATCGCGACAGTACCATCCAATTAACTCCATACGTGTAGTAAGACACATGGTTTAGTTACGTCCTGATCACGACAGTACCATCCAGTTAACTCCATACGTGTAGTAAAACACATGGTTTAGTTACATCCTGATCACGATAGTACCATCCAGTTAACTCCATACGTGTAGTAAGACACATGGTTTAGTTACGTCCTGATCACGATAGTACCATCCAATTAACTCCATACGTGTAGTAAGACACATGGTTTAGTTACGTCCTGATCACGATAGTACCATCCAGTTAACTACATACGTGTAGTAAGAAACATGGCTTAGTTACGTTTTGATCACGATAGTACCATCCAGTTAACTCCATACGTGTAATAAGACACATTGTTTAGTTACGTCCTGATCACGACAGTACCATCCAGTTAACTCCATACGTGTAGTAAGACACATGGTTAAGTTATGTCCTGATCATGATAGTACCATCCAATTAACTCCATACGTGTAGTAAGACACATGGTTTAGTTACGTCCTGATCACGATGGTACCATCCAGTTAACTCCATACGTGTAGTAATACACATAGTTTAGTTACGTCTTGATCACGATAGTACCATTCAATTAATTCCATACGTGTAGTAATACACATGGTTTAGTTACGTCCTGATCACGATAGTACCATCCAATTAACTTCATACGTGTAGTAAGACACATGGTTTAGTTACGTCCTGATCACGATAGTACCATCCAGTTAACTCCATACGTGTAGTAATACACATGGTTTTGTTACGTGCTGATCACGATAGTACCATCCAGTTAACTCCATACGTGTAGTAAGACACATGGTTTATTTACGTCCTCATCACGATAGTACCATCCAGTTAACTCCATACGTGTAGTTAGAAACATGGTTTAGTTACGTTCTGATCAAGATAGTACCATCCAGTTAACTCCATACGTGTAGTAAGACACATGGTTTAGCTACGTCCTGATCACGATAGTACCATCCAGTTAACTCATTAGGTGTAATAAGACACATGGTTTAGTTACGTCCTGATCAGGATAGTACCATCCAGTTAACTCCATACGTGTAGTAAGACACATGGTTTAGATACGTTCTGATCACGATAGTACCATCCAGTTAACTCCATACGTGAAGTAAGACACATGGTTTAGTTACGTCCTGATCACGACAGTACCATCCAGTTAACTCCATACGTGCAGTAAGACACATGGCTTAGTTACGTCCTGATCACGATAGTACCATCCAGTTAACTCCATACGTGTAGTAATACACATGGTTTAGTTACGTCCTGATCACGATGGTACCATCCAGTTAACTTCATATGTGTAGTAATACAGATGGTTTACTTACGTCCTGATCACGATAGTACCATCCAGTTAACTTCATACGTGTAGTAAGACACATGGCTTAGTTACGTCCTGATCACGATAGTACCATCCAGTTAACTCCATACGTGTAGTAAGACACATGGTTTAGTTACGTCCTGATCAGGATAGTACCATCCAGTTAACTCCATACGTGTAGTAAGAGACATGGTTTAGTTACGTTCTGATCACGATAATACCATCCAGTTAACTCCATACGTGCAGTAAGACACATGATTTAGTTACGTCCTGATCACGACAGTACCATCCAGTTAACTCCATACGTGTAGTAAGACACATGGTTTAGTTACGTCCTGATCACGATAGTACCATCCAGTTAACTCCATACGTGTAGTAAAACACATGGTTTAGCTACGTCCTGATCACGATAGTACCATCCAGTTAACTCCATACGTGTAGTAAGACACATGGTTTAGTTACGTCCTGATCACGACAGTGCCATCCAGTTAACTCCAAACGTGTAGTAAGACACATGGTTTAGTTACGTCCTGATCACGATAGTACCATCCATTTAACTCCATACGTGTAGTAAGACACATGGTTTAGTTCCGTCCTGATCACGATAGTACCATCCAGTTAACTCCATACGTGTAGTAATACACATGGTTTTGTTACGTGCTGATCACGATAGTACCATCCAGTTAACTCCATACGTGTAGTAAGACACATGGTTTATTTACGTCCTCATCACGACAGTACCATCCAGTTAACTCCATACGTGTAGTAAAACACATGGTTTAGTTACGTTCTGATCACGATAGTATCATCCAGTTAACTCCATACGTGTAGTAAAACACATGGTTTAGATACGTCCTCATCACGACAGTACCATCCAGTTAACTCCATACATGTAGTAAGACACATGGTTTAGTTACGTCCTTATCATGACAGTACCATCCAGTTAACTCCATACATGTAGTAATACACATGGTTTAGTTACGTCCTGATCACGACAGTACCATCCAGTTAACTCCATACGTGTAGTAAAACACATGGTTTAGCTACGTCCTGATCACGATAGTACCATCCAGTTAACTCCATACGTGTAGTAAGACACATGGTTTAGTTACGTCCTGATCACGATAGTACCATCCAGTTACCTCCATACGTGTAGTAAGACGCATGGTTTAGTTACGTCCTGATCACGATAGTACCATCCAGTTAACTCCATATGTGTAGTAAAACACATGGTTTAGCTACGTCCTGATCACGATAGTACCATCCAGTTAACTCCATACGTGTAGTAAGACACATGGTTTAGTTACGTCCTGATCACGATAGTACCATCCAGTTAACTTCATACGTGTAGTAAGACACATGGTTTAGTCACGTCCTCATCACGACATTACCATCCAGTTAACTCCATACGTGTAGTAAGACACATGATTTAGTTACGTCCTGATCACGACAGTACCATCCAGTTAATTCCATACGTGTAGTAGGCCACATGGTTTAGTTACGTCCTGATTACGATAGTACCATCCAGTTAACTCCATACGTGTAGTAAGACACATGGTTTAGTTACGTCCGGATCACGATAGTACCATCCAGTTAACTCCATACGTGTAGTAAGACACATGGTTTTGTTACGTCCTGATCACGATAGTACCATCCAGTTAACTCCATACGTGTAGTAAGACACATGGTTTATTTACGTCCTCATCACGACAGTACCATCCAGTTAACTCCATACGTGTAGTAAGACACATGGTTTAGTTACGTTCTGATCACGATAGTATCATCCAGTTAACTCCATACCTGTAGTAAGACACATGGTTTAGTTACGTCCTGATCACGACAGTACCATCCAATTAACTCCATACATGTAGTAATACACATGGTTTAGTTACGTCCTGATCACAACAGTACCATGCAATTAACTCCATACGTGTAGTAATACACATGGTTTAGTAACGTCCTGATCACGACAGTCCCATCCAGTTAACTCCATAGGTGTAGTAAGACACATGGTTTAGATACGTGTTGATCACGTCAGTATCATCCAGTTAACTCCATACGTGTAGTAAGACTCATGGTTTATTTACGTCCTCATCACGATAGTACCATCCAGTTAACTCCATACCTGTAGTAAGACACATGGTTTTGTTACGTCCTGATCACGATAGTATCATCCAGTTAACTCCATACGTGTAGTAAGACACATGGTTTAGTTACGTGCTTATCACGACAGTACCATCCAGTTAACTCCATACGTGTAGTAATACACATGGTTTAGTTACGTCCTGATCACGATAGTACCATCCAGTTAACTCCATACGTGTAGTAAGACACATGATTTAGTTACGTCCTGATCACGATAGTACCATCCAGTTAACTCCATACGTGTAGTAAGACACATGGTTTAGTTACGTCCTGATCACGATAGTACCATCCAGTTAACGCCATACGTGTAGTAAGACACATGGTTTAGTTAGGTCCTGATTACGACAGTACCATCCAGTTAACTCCATACGTGTAGTAAGACACATGGTTTAGTTATGCAGTTAACTTCAAACGTGTAGTAAGACACATGGTTTAGTTACGTCCTGATCACGATAGTACCATCCACTTAACTCCATACGTGTAGTAAGACATATGGTTTAGTCACGTCCTCATCACGACATTACCATCCAGTTAACTCCATACGTGTAGTAAGACACATGATTTAGTTACGTCCTGATCACGACAGTACCATCCAGTTAACTCCATACGTGTAGTAATACACATGGTTTAGTTACGTCCTGATCACGATAGTACCATCCAGTTAACTCCATACGTGTAGTAAGACACATGGTTTAGCTATGTCCTGATCACGACAGTACCATCCAGTTAACTCCATACGTGTAGTAAGACACATGGTTTAGTTACGTCCTGATCGCGACAGTACCATCCAATTAACTCCATATGTGTAGTAAGACACATGGTTTAGTTACGTCCTGATCACGACAGTACCATCCAGTTAACTCCATACGTGTAGTAAAACACATGGTTTAGTTACATCCTGATCACGATAGTACCATCCAGTTAACTCCATACGTGTAGTAAGACACATGGTTTAGTTACGTCCTGATCACGATAGTACCATCCAATTAACTCCATACGTGTAGTAAGACACATGGTTTAGTTACGTCCTGATCACGATAGTACCATCCAGTTAACTCCATACGTGTAGTAAGAAACATGGCTTAGTTACGTTTTGATCACGATAGTACCATCCAGTTAACTCCATACGTGTAATAAGACACATGGTTTAGTTACGTCCTGATCACGACAGTACCATCCAGTTAACTCCATACGTGTAGTAAGACACATGGTTTAGTTACGTCCTGATCACGATAGTACCATCCAGTTAACTCCATACGTGTAGTAAGACACATGGTTTAGTTACGTCCTGATCACGATAGTACCATCCAGTTAACTCCATACGTGTAGTAAGAAACATGGCTTAGTTACGTTTTGATCACGATAGTACCATCCAGTTAACTCCATACGTGTAATAAGACACATGGTTTAGTTACGTCCTGATCACGACAGTACCATCCAGTTAACTCCAAACGTGTAGTAAGACACATGGTTTAGTTATGTCCTGATCATGATAGTACCATCCAGTTAACTCCATACGTGTAGTAAGACACATGGTTTAGTTACGTCCGGATCACGATAGTACCATCCAGTTAACTCTATACGTGTAGTAAGACACATGGTTTTGTTACGTCCTGATCACGATAGTACCCTCCAGTTAACTCCATACGTGTAGTAAGACACATGGTTTATTTACGTCCTCATCACGACAGTACCATCCAGTTAACTCCATACGTGTAGTAAGACACATGGTTTAGTTACGTTCTGATCACGATAGTATCATCCAGTTAACTCCATACCTGTAGTAAGACACATGGTTTAGTTACGTCCTGATCACGACAGTACCATCCAATTAACTCCATACATGTAGTAATACACATGGTTTAGTTACGTCCTGATCACGACAGTACCATCCAATTAACTCCATACGTGTAGTAATACACATGGTTTAGTTACGTCCTGATCACGACAGTCCCATCCAGTTAACTCCATAGGTGTAGTAAGACACATGGTTTAGATACGTGTTGATCACGTCAGTATCATCCAGTTAACTCCATACGTGTAGTAAGACTCATGGTTTATTTACGTCCTCATCACGACAGTACCATCCAGTTAACTCCATACGTGTAGTAAGACACATGGTTTAGTTACGTTCTGATCACGATAGTATCATCCAGTTAACTCCATACCTGTAGTAAGACACATGGTTTAGTTACGTCCTGATCACGACAGTACCATCCAATTAACTCCATACATGTAGTAATACACATGGTTTAGTTACGTCCTGATCACGACAGTACCATCCAATTAACTCCATACGTGTAGTAATACACATGGTTTAGTTACGTCCTGATCACGACAGTCCCATCCAGTTAACTCCATAGGTGTAGTAAGACACATGGTTTAGATACGTGTTGATCACGTCAGTATCATCCAGTTAACTCCATACGTGTAGTAAGACTCATGGTTTATTTACGTCCTCATCACGACAGTACTATCCAGTTAACTCCATACCTGTAGTAAGACACATGGTTTTGTTACGTCCTGATCACGATAGTATCATCCAGTTAACTCCATACGTGTAGTAAGACACATGGTTTAGTTACGTGCTTATCACGACAGTACCATCCAGTTAACTCCATACGTGTAGTAATACACATGGTTTAGTTACGTCCTGATCACGATAGTACCATCCAGTTAACTCCATACGTGTAGTAAGACACATGATTTAGTTACGTCCGGATCACGATAGTACCATCCAGTTAACTCCATACCTGTAGTAAGACACATGGTTTTGTTACGTCCTGATCACGACAGTACCATCCAATTAACTCCATACGTGTAGTAATACACATGGTTTAGTTACGTCCTGATCACGACAGTCCCATCCAGTTAACTCCATAGGTGTAGTAAGACACATGGTTTAGATACGTGTTGATCACGTCAGTATCATCCAGTTAACTCCATACGTGTAGTAAGACTCATGGTTTATTTACGTCCTCATCACGACAGTACCATCCAGTTAACTCCATACGTGTAGTAAGACACATGGTTTAGTTACGTTCTGATCACGATAGTATCATCCAGTTAACTCCATACCTGTAGTAAGACACATGGTTTAGTTACGTCCTGATCACGACAGTACCATCCAATTAACTCCATACATGTAGTAATACACATGGTTTAGTTACGTCCTGATCACGACAGTACCATCCAATTAACTCCATACGTGTAGTAATACACATGGTTTAGTTACGTCCTGATCACGACAGTCCCATCCAGTTAACTCCATAGGTGTAGTAAGACACATGGTTTAGATACGTGTTGATCACGTCAGTATCATCCAGTTAACTCCATACGTGTAGTAAGACTCATGGTTTATTTACGTCCTCATCACGACAGTACCATCCAGTTAACTCCATACCTGTAGTAAGACACATGGTTTTGTTACGTCCTGATCACGATAGTATCATCCAGTTAACTCCATACGTGTAGTAAGACACATGGTTTAGTTACGTGCTTATCACGACAGTACCATCCAGTTAACTCCATACGTGTAGTAATACACATGGTTTAGTTACGTCCTGATCACGATAGTACCATCCAGTTAACTCCATACGTGTAGTAAGACACATGATTTAGTTACGTCCTGATCACGATAGTACCATCCAGTTAACTCCATACCTGTAGTAAGACACATGGTTTTGTTACGTCCTGATCACGATAGTATCATCCAGTTAACTCCATACGTGTAGTAAGACACATGGTTTAGTTACGTGCTTATCACGACAGTACCATCCAGTTAACTCCATACGTGTAGTAATACACATGGTTTAGTTACGTCCTGATCACGATAGTACCATCCAGTTAACTCCATACGTGTAGTAAGACACATGATTTAGTTACGTCCTGATCACGATAGTACCATCCAGTTAACTCCATACGTGTAGTAAGACACATGGTTTAGTTACGTCCTGATCACGATAGTACCATCCAGTTAACTCCATACGTGTAGTAAGACACATGGTTTAGTTACGTCCTGATCACGACAGTACCATCCAGTTAACTCCATACGTGTAGTAAGACACATGGTTTAGTTACGTCCTGATCACGACAGTACCATCCAGTTAACTCCAAACGTGTAGTAAGACACATGGTTTAGTTACGTCCTGATCACGATAGTACCATCCAGTTAACTCCATACGTGTAGTAAGACACATGGTTTAGTCACGTCCTCATCACGACATTACCATCCAGTTAACTCCATACGTGTAGTAAGACACATGATTTAGTTACGTCCTGATCACGACAGTACCATCCAGTTAACTCCATACGTGTAGTAATACACATGGTTTAGTTACGTCCTGATCACGATAGTACCATCCAGTTAACTCCATACGTGTAGGAAGACACATGGTTTAGCTATGTCCTGATCACGACAGTACCATCCAGTTAACTCCATACGTGTAGTAAGACACATGGTTTAGTTACGTCCTGATCGCGACAGTACCATCCAATTAACTCCATACGTGTAGTAAGACACATGGTTTAGTTACGTCCTGATCACGACAGTACCATCCAGTTAACTCCATACGTGTAGTAAAACACATGGTTTAGTTACATCCTGATCACGATAGTACCATCCAGTTAACTCCATACGTGTAGTAAGACACATGGTTTAGTTACGTCCTGATCACGATAGTACCATCCAATTAACTCCATACGTGTAGTAAGACACATGGTTTAGTTACGTCCTGATCACGATAGTACCATCCAGTTAACTACATACGTGTAGTAAGAAACATGGCTTAGTTACGTTTTGATCACGATAGTACCATCCAGTTAACTCCATACGTGTAATAAGACACATTGTTTAGTTACGTCCTGATCACGACAGTACCATCCAGTTAACTCCATACGTGTAGTAAGACACATGGTTTAGTTACGTCCTGATCACGATAGTACCATCCAGTTAACTCCATACGTGTAGTAAGACACATGGTTTAGTTACGTCCTGATCACGATAGTACCATCCAGTTAACTCCATACGTGTAGTAAGAAACATGGCTTAGTTACGTTTTGATCACGATAGTACCATCCAGTTAACTCCATACGTGTAATAAGACACATGGTTTAGTTACGTCCTGATCACGACAGTACCATCCAGTTAACTCCAAACGTGTAGTAAGACACATGGTTAAGTTATGTCCTGATCATGATAGTACCATCCAATTAACTCCATACGTGTAGTAAGACACATGGTTTAGTTACGTCCTGGTCACGATGGTACAATCCAGTTAACTCCATACGTGTAGTAATACACATAGTTTAGTTACGTCCTGATCACGATAGTACCATCCAATTAATTCCATACGTGTAGTAATACACATGGTTTAGTTACGTCCTGATCACGATAGTACCATCCAATTAACTCCATACGTGTAGTAAGACACATGGTTTAGTTACGTCCTGATCACGATAGTACCATCCAGTTAACTCCATACTTGTAGTAATACACATGGTTTTGTTACGTCCTGATCACGATAGTACCATCCAGTTAACTCCATACGTGTAGTAAGACACATGGTTTATTTACGTCCTCATCACGACAGTACCATCCAGTTAACTCCATACGCGTAGTAAGACACATGGTTTAGTTACGTCCTGATCACGATAGTAACATCCAGTTAACTCCATACGTGTAGTAATACACATGGTTTAATTACGTCCTGATCACGACAGTACCATCCAATTAACTCCATACGTGTAGCAATACAGATGGTTTAGTTACATCCTGATCACGACAGTACCATCCAATTAACTCCATACGTGTAGTAAGACACATGGTTTAGTTACGTCCTGATCACGACAGTACCATCCAGTTAACTCCAAGCGTGTAGTAAGACACATGGTTTAGTTACGTCCCGATCACGATAGTACCATCCAATTAACTCCATACGTGTAGTAAGACACATGGTTTAGTTACGTCCCGATCACGACAGTACCATCCAGTTAACTCCAAACGTGTAGTAAGACACATGGTTTAGTTACGTCCTGATCACGATAGTACCATCCAGTTAACTCCATACGCGTAGTAAGACACATGGTTTAGTTACGTCCTGATCACGATAGTATCATCCAGTTAACTCCATACGTGTAGTAATACACATGGTTTAGTTACGTCCTGATCACGATAGTACCATCCAGTTAACTCCATACGTGTAGTAAGACACATGGTTTAGTTATGTCCTGGTGATGACAGTACCATCCAGTTAATTCCATACGTGTTGTAAGACACATGGTTTAGTTACGTTCTGATCACGATAGCACCATCCAGTTAACTCCATACGTGTAATAAGACACATGGTTTAGTTACGTCCTGATCACGACAGTACCATCCAGTTAACTCCATACGTGTAGTAAGACACATGGTTTAGTTATGTCCTGATCATGATAGTACCATCCAATTAACTCCATACGTATAGTAAGACACATGGTTTAGTTACGTCCTGATCACGATAGTACAATCCAGTTAACTCCATATGTGTAGTAATACACATAGTTTAGTTACGTCCTGATCACGATAGTACCATCCAATTAATTCCATACGTGTAGTAATACACATGGTTTAGTTACGTCCTGATCACGATAGTACCATCCAATTAACTCCATACGTGTAGTAAGACACATGGTTTAGTTACGTCCTGATCACGATAGTACCATCCAGTTAACTCCATACTTGTAGTAATACACATGGTTTTGTTACGTCCTGATCACGATAGTACCATCCAGTTAACTCCATACGTGTAGTTAGACACATGGTTTATTTACGTCCTCATCACGACAGTACCATCCAGTTAACTCCATACGTGTAGTAAGACACATGGTTTAGTTACGTTCTGATCACGATAGTATCATCCAGTTAACTCCATACGTGTAGTAAAACACATGGTTTAGTTACGTCCTCATCACGACAGTACCATCCAATTAACTCCATACATGTAGTAAGACACATGGTTTAGTTACGTCCTCATGATGACAGTACCATCCAGTTAACTCCATACGTGTAGTAATACACATGGTTTAGTTACGTCCTGATCACGACAGTACCATCCAATTAACTCCATACGTGTAGTAATACACATGGTTTAGTTACGTCCTGATCACGACAGTACCATCCAGTTAACTCCATACGTGTAGTAAGACACATGGTTTAGTTACGTCTTGATCACGTCAGTACCATCCAGTTAACTCCATACGTGTAGTAAGACTCATGGTTTATTTACGTCCTGATCACGATAGTACCATCCAGTTAACTCCATACGCGTAGTTAGACACATGGTTTAGTTACGTCCTGATCACGACAGTACCATCCAGTTAACTCCATAGGTGTAGTAAGACACATGGTTTAGTTACGTCCTGATCACGATAGTACCATCTAGTTAACTCCATACGTGTAGTAAAACACATGGTTTAGTTACGTCCTGATCAGGATAGTACCATCCAGTTAACTCCATAAGTGTAGTAAGACACATGGTTTAGTTACGTCCTGATCACGATAGTACCATCCAGTTAACTCCATACGTGTAGTAAGACACATGGTTTAGTTACGTCCTGATCAGGATAGTACCATCCAGTTAACTCAATACGTGTAGTAAGACGCATGGTTTAGTTACGTCCTGATCACGATAGTACCATCCAGTTACCTCCATACGTGTAGTAATACACATGGTTTAGTTACGTCATGATCACGATAGTACCATCCAGTTAACTCCATACGTGTAGTAAGACGCATGGTTTAGTTACGTCCTGATCACGATAGTACCATCCAGTTAACTCCATACATGTAGTAAGACACATGGTTTAGTTACGCTCTGATCACGATAGTATCATCCAGTTAATTCCATACGTGTAGTAAGATACATGGTTTAGTTACGTCCTGATCACGATAGTACCATACAATTAACTCCATACGTGTAGTAAGACACATGGTTTAGTTACGTCCTGATCACGATAGTAACATCCAGTTAACTCCATACGTGTAGTAATACAAATGGTTTAGTTACGTCCTGATCACGACAGTTCCATCCAATTAACTCCATACGTGTAGCAATACAGATGGTTTAGTTACGTCCTGATCACGACAGTACCATCCAATTAACTCCATACGTGTAGTAAGACACATGGTTTAGTTACGTCCTGATCACGACAGTACCATCCAGTTAACTCCAAACGTGTAGTAAGACACATGGTTTAGTTACGTCCTGATCACGACAGTACCATCCAATTAACTCCATACGTGTAGTAAGACACATGGTTTAGTTACGTCCTGATCACGACAGTACCATCCAGTTAACTCCAAACGTGTAGTAAGACACATGGTTTAGTTACGTCCTGATCACGATAGTACCATCCAGTTAACTCCATACGCGTAGTAAGACACATGGTTTAGTTACGTCCTGATCACGATAGTATCATCCAGTTAACTCCATACGTGTAGTAATACACATGGTTTAGTTACGTCCTGATCACGATAGTACCATCCAGTTAACTCCATACGTGTAGTAAGACACATGGTTTAGTTATGTCCTGATGATGACAGTACCATCCAGTTAATTACATACGTGTAGTAAGACACATGGTTTAGTTACGTCCTGATCGCGACAGTACCATCCAATTAACTCCATACGTGTGGTAAGACACATGGTTTAGTTACGTCCTGATCACGACAGTACCATCCAGTTAACTCCACACGTGTAGTAAAACACATGGTTTAGTTACATCCTGATCACGATAGTACCATCCAGTTAACTCCATACGTGTAGTAAGACACATGGTTTAGTTACGTCCTGATGACGATAGTACCATCCAGTTAACTCCATACGTGTAGTAAGACACATGGTTTAGTTACGTCCTGATCACGATAGTACCATCCAGTTAACTCCATACGTGTAGTAAGACACATGGTTTAGTTACGTCCTGATGACGATAGTACCATCCAGTTAACTCCATACGTGTAGTAAGACACATGGTTTAGTTACGTCCTGATCACGATAGTACCATCCTGTTAACTCCATACGTGTAGTAAGACACATGGTTTGATTGATTTATTGATTTTTGGTGTAAGACACATTAAACTTTCTATTAAATCAGTTGTATTCATTTATTCGCTCACGTCAGATACAGCTTTCTAGTTGTCACAACATAATGTGTATTTTGATTAAAAAAATTAGTAATTGAAATTTTTGCTTGTTTAATATATTTATTTTTTATTTAGAAAGGTACTCCTTTACAGCGAGGACAACTTCTACCGGGGTAGCAGAAGTTGTGTCTAAAAGTACATATTCAAAGTTCATCATTTACATATGGCATTAAAATTAAAATCAATATAAATACATTCAAAATATAACAGCTTGTTACTAAGTCTGCAAGTAGAGCATTGTCAGCTTTATACGGAAAATTTATTTCATGTGGTATAATGACTTATTAAACAACATTATTCAGAAAAAACTGGTAGAACGTGCTAATGTGGGTCACGGGTCACTGTAATCGGGCGGCTGTATCGAGAAACAGATACGGTGTTGAAAAAACTGTTGATACTCATAAAAAATTGATAAATGCAATACAATTTTATGTTTGTCTTCAAGAAATATGATAGACAAAACCATGTGTGAAGTTTTATGACGAAATATCTCCGATTTCCACAGGTAATCTTAGCGATGTATTTTTATCTTGGACAAGAATAATGATCGAGCGCCTGATTGGATGACCGATTTAAAACACACTGACTCCGCATGGTAAAAAGATGCATGTAAAAGCAATCTATGTTATATTTATTCATTTGTTTGATTCTGGAATATTGTTGATCATTGATTTAAACAAGAAAAAAATGAAAAGGGGGGGGGGGGAATTTTATTTGTGAATTTTACAGTTAAATAAATGTTATGTTTCGACAGTTTAAAGAGAAAAATGAAAATTTGTTGCGACTAAAGCTTAAATCAGCGTTAAAAATTGAACAAATATCAGTGGTTTGGTAAATGAGATTTATTTCAAAAAGAAAATATGAATTTATTATTTATTAATTTATTATTAATGATATCCCTTGGGATGGGGGGCTATGAAGAAAATTTGAAATAAAAACACAGGACCGGACATTAAGCAAAAATAATAATCCATAATTAGTTTTTTATTAAAAAAAATCCAGGACCCCTGTGTCCATGAATTTTTTTTTTTAGTTAATAATATAGTATTATTACGTGAGGTTTTTCATATTGGCATAGTTATAGGTCCGAGGCCTGCTGTATTGGCCTGAGGCACAGCCGAAGGCCAATGCATTAGACCGAGGACCTATAACTAGGCTAATATGAAAAACATCACGTAATGATACCTTTATTACTTAACCAGTCCAATATCTCTCAGGACTTTTCCTTGCGATTGTAGAAACATCTAGCGGATTCCGATCTAGCTGTTGTTGGACTGGCTGGAATCGGGCCAATACGGATATTTGCCGTATTGGCCCAATGAAATTTTTTATATTGTATTGACAGATTTGTTCATATAAAGGCTAATAAATAAAAGTTAATTAATAATATGAAATATTGACATCCACACTTGCCTTTTGGACAGCACATTTCTGTGTCCACACTTGTGATGTTTATAATACACTTTACAAATCTTTAGTTGAGCCTGTACTTTATTATGGCACTGGTTTATGGGGTCATACGAACTGGAGAGAAGTATAGACTGTGCAAAACAAGGCATGTAGACTGTTTCTCGGCTGTTAGTTTAAATATATTTTATTAATTAATTCAATATAACATTACAATATTCAGCTATATACATTACATAATAAGAAGTAATTCATAGGATTGGGAAACAAGTTACAAGAACTTATATCAATCCCTATCCGTAGGAATAAATTTCATTTATAATATACTGTGAATCTCTAAGGGGAGAATCAAATAGAACTAACTAATAATATTTCTCGGCTGTTGCGTCAAATGTTGCCATTCAAGGAGATATGGAATATTGTAGTTTCAAGCAGGGGATATCATAGGGAAATGGGATGGAATCGGCAAATAAACATGCTAGAAAATGGCCGATTTTACCATTCGATATATCTTTAGATTTTAGAATAAGTAAGGAAATTCTCGTCTAGTTCGCGTGTATCGTAACCCGAATAATCCAGTCGTTATATTACGCTCCCGCTGGTCGCTACATCCAGCGATAGTGCCGATAGAGGGCGCAGTATTATTCAAGTTACGTGTAGCGAGAAACTTTTCATTGGATAATTTGTTGACGTATTTGAAGTTTGTATGCAAATTTAGAATCGACCCAGATAAGTCGGAAAATACCGAGGTATAATTGGAATATACGGAAAATATCGAAGGAAATTCGGCAATATATCAATAGGAAAGTGGGCGTTTCTATACATGTGGAACTGTTGTAGACCTGCATTTTTTTAAATTCTATGTCTGCATGCTTTTCACGAATAAAATGTTTTATACCTTATTTAGCATCACCAATGAATGAAACTGTTGTCATATATAAATGAATTGTTAAACTTAAAAATAGTTAGTCAAAATTGGTTCATGTGTGTAAGTACATGTATATTATTTTGTATTCACAGATTTAGTTTTTTTTATTTGAGTATATATTGTATTACA
This sequence comes from Bathymodiolus septemdierum, assembly GCA_963383655.1. NCBI lineage: Eukaryota > Metazoa > Mollusca > Bivalvia > Mytilida > Modiolidae > Bathymodiolus > Bathymodiolus septemdierum. Next base: position 3,736,025 of record OY726528.1, read on the forward strand.
TTTTCAACATGCAATTGTTGTTCTACTCTTAACAGAGAAACATTTTATTAGATTAATATTTCATATTTTTTGTGTAAGTATTATTATTTGATTTATATGTAGTATATTTAATCTTGTTTTAATTTGAACATGATGTAAATAATTTCCCCTCTGTTTTGTGAAGTTTCAAATATTTACATTATCTTCAGTTTGTAATTACAGTTCAATTAAATACTTGTGCATTATGTAAAATATGTTTTATGTGATTTTATTGGCTTCATATATAACTATTTATTGAGAAAAATAATTAAGACCGTTTGACCTGTGTTTAAGACAATATTCTGACAAACATCATATTTACTTTCATATTCATCAATACAATTGTAATTGGTCAGTAAACTGTAAACAGCAAAAGAAAAAAGTAAGTAGCATATATATTAGTTTTCACTATTAGGTGTTTGTAGATATTTTTTTGTCATCCAGAAACATCTTAGAGCATTTGTTATAGATCAAATCGGGTCATCTAGCAGCAAACATAAATAAACAGCTGTGCCAAGAGCGCACGATACGCCCGTCGTCAACATTGATACAATATTTGTAAAGATTTTCTTTCCCATAACTCTTGAATGAAAAATCTAAATTTCACCAAAAAGTATACAGACCGTAAGACTATCAATTCCAATAACTCATATGCAACTATTACGGTCATAATTAGGTTCGATAACTCTGAAATGACTTCTCGACTATGTTTTCTCCGGAAACAGTAGAATAATAAAGGGAGGTAACAAATTTGACAGGTAGCGCTACGATTTTCCTTTAAATCGGTATTTTACTTTATTGAAAAGCTAATAAATATGAGAAAAATTCAAATTGGTTGCAGGAATACACTTCAAAATATTGATAAGAAAAATCATATCCAACTATTCCAGTGATAATCAGGTTCGATTACTCTGTAATTAATTATGATCTAGCTTTTGATAACCTGTTCATATCAGAAACATATAAAAATAATATGTCTCTGATTATATATTGTACCAAAGATTTATATTCTTGATTGTACTGATATAACATGTAAAATGCATTTTTTTTTTTTAGGTAATCAGTGAATTCATTTATCTGAAAACAAATATGAGAGTTAAGATATTATTCAGATGAATTATTTAATGTAACTTTTACATTAATATGTGAAATTTACTATTAAAATTCTTCCATTTAAAAAATAATCGGTTCAAAACATTGCATTCTTGCAGCGAAAAGTGAAGATTTAGAAAATTAAATACCTATACTCGAGGTTACAAAAGATTGGAACGCTAAATAAGTGTTTAGGAGCTGGAAAGTATAGCCAAAATCGGGATGCATAATGTTGCCATTTTGTCGTTTACCCCCTTTTTTGTTGTTTGGTTTTTTGTTAAAAAAAGGTTTTGCTTCTGTTTAAAAATGTAGTTTTTATCTAACAGGATAGCCAAAATCGCTTACTGCTACATTTTTGTATATACACCTTTGTTGTCATTTTAACTGGTCGAATTATATTATTTAAAAAGTGTGTGAAATGATATTATTTACCTGTACAATAATACAGGAAATAATCACACCGGGGGTTCTGACATTTTTATGGCTTTGTGTATAATTAATTAGGATGTATTGCACTCCTCTGTGCGGATTTCACTTCTCCAAACAATTTACATATTAATTGTAATAAAAAATATCTGTAATCCAAAAAATGTTCAATTCACATTTGACAAAATGTAAAACTCTGGAACACATCCTTCACTCAACCATCATCACTTGAACGTAACAATGTCCTCTCAGAATTACAACATGGATTCCGAAAAAAAACGTTCTACTGAAAGCCAGCTGATTCTCACTGTACAAGACCTTGCAGCCGACCTTGATAAGGGCCAACAGATAGATGCCGTACTTCTGGACTTCTCAAAGGCCTTCGATAAAGTTCCCCACCGACGTCTTCTCCTGAAGCTCCACCACTCTGGAGTGAGAAGTAATACTCTGTCGTGGATTGCAGACTTTCTCTCTGGTCGCTCCCAGGAAGTAGTCCTCGAAGGTAAACACTCTGCACAATGTAAAGTGACTTCTGGCACTGTTCTTGGTCCCCTGCTTTTTCTCGTTTACATAAACGACATGCCACCTTGTGTCTCATCGAGAGCAAGACTATTTGCGGACGGCTGCCTCCTATATAGGCCCATCAAAACTGAAACTGATGCCACCAAGCTCCAGGAGCACATTGATGCCCTGCAAAACTGGGAAAGTACCTGGCAGATGTCATTTAATCCCGACAAGTGTGAGGTACTACGCATCACCAACAAGCGTAATAAGATCATGGCAAATTATTATATCCACGGCCAACAACTTCAAATCGTCGTTACCATCTCCAAAAATCTCTCGTGGAACAATCACGTAAACAACATCACAAAGAAGGAAAATTCCACCCTAGCCTTCCTTCGACGCAACATCCGAATCTGCCCACAGAGAGCTAAGACACAGGCCTACAACACATTCGTACGACCATCACTTGAATATGCCTCTACTGTGTGGGATCCACATACTCAGGCCAACATCAATAAAGTAGAGAGCATCCAACGCAGAGCTGCCAGATTCGTCACCAACAACTACGACCCTAGAGCCAGTGTTACAACACTACTACAAGACCTCAACTGGCCCACCCTACAACACAGACGCCAACTAGCCAAGCTCATCATGATGTACCGCATTATTTACCATCTCATCGAAATACCATCTATTACCTATCTCATTCCATCCAGATCAGGTACCAGAGGACACAACATCCGATACCTACAACCTTCAACCAGAGTGCTAGCATATCAATACTCCTTCTTCCCTAGCACCATCAGACTCTGGAACAACCTACCACAGACCCTAGTCAGCTCAGGCTCCATTGACATCTTCCGTCATAGCCTGACAAACACCAGCCTTCCATAATTTCCACTTCTTTGTTTTTAATTGTACATTTCTGGAAAGTTTTTATTTTTAATTGTAAATGGAGGGTTGCTGACCTGACCACATGTATATAGTTTTCAATGCGACAATACTCTGGAAAGAGGGATGCATTTATTGAAAGAAGAAGAAGAAGAAGACAAGCGCTAAAAATTACAAACAAACATTATTATCGGCGTGTCCACAAAGTTGCTAAAGAGGAAAATGCACACTCTTATGAAATATTTTTAATCAGGTGGAATATTTTTAAAGAGTCATGAATAAATGAGTGAAATAGAGTTCTATAATCTGTCAAATCCGCGTCCTATTAAACATGAACACTACTTCCGGTGAGCTCCGCCATGTTGGATTTTTCTTGATCGATCTTGAAAAATTGGTCATTTTCAAATCAAATTGGAAGTAATAAGAACACAACTTAAACTGTTGGGAACTCGATTTTCGGAAAGATTCATAATTCAGCTTCTACAAGATATCAGCATAAATTTTTTTCTTATTAATTTTATTGATCAAATTTAACAATTTCCAAGGACTGAATTTACAAATTATCGTAAATTAATAGGGATTGTACATGATTTATCGAGGTTTTTATGCACTTTTTAAAAATTGATTTGGAAGTATTTTCTCGTTAGATTAAACTGATACAAATAACATTTTCTTATCGATAAACATTTCAAGATTATGTGGATATCAGCATAATTTTTTTATATTTAGCAGTTTTTTTTCAATAGCGATTGAAAGTTCAATCACCGTGCATACTTTGTTAATTTAAATGACACCTATAATGTTGGCGACTACGTCATCAAAGTCACGTGAAGACTGAATAAGCTGGATATGGTGCGAAATTTGAAGTGAATTGGCCAAGGGGTTCTCAATTTACAGCGAGACATACGAAAAATCTCCTACAATTTGATGAATAAAGTCTCATAACTCTGGAATGAAAAATTGAAATTTCACCAAAAAGTATACAGACCATAAGACTATCAATTCCAATAACTATGCGAAGTTTAAAGTGAATTGGCCAAGGGGTTCTCAATTTACAGCGTGACATACGATAACTCGCCTACAATTTGATGAATAGTCCCATAACTCTGGAATGAAAATTATAAATTTCACAATAAAGTATACAGAGCGTAAGACCATCAATTCCAATAACTGTGAAATTTGAAGTGAATTGGCCAAGGGGTTCTTAAGTTAGAGCATGACATGTGAAACGGACGGACAGTCTAACATTGGTATACCATAATACGTCCCGTCTTAAAGACGGGCGTATGAAAAGTCCTATGAGTAATGGTCATTAACCACCCAATTCTACCTTCTTATCTATCAGTCAGTTATCCATTCACTGACTCTGCTATTATACTGTCCATGTTTGTTGTCATTAATTTTTGTGATCGTATCTTGTTTTGTTTTAATGGAAATGAATATATGTGCCAATTCTTTATTATTAACTTGTACAACACATACATATAGCACAAGCTCATTAGAGGCTTGTGTTATATGTATGATTTACATCGACTCTAAATAAAGCTTTGAATTGAATTGAATAATGTATTGTTGGTGATCTACCATCGATAATACTAAATTTCATCAAGGTGTTACTTTGATCAGCAGTACCAAATTATTACCGGTTAAGTCAGTATTATGTACCAATTTATCATCATACATTTTTTATGCTAAACTGAAGAAACATTTGTTGATGAGGGAAAATTAACCAGTGTATATTAAAGCCAAGTGTGAAGACAGTATTGTTCTCTATACAAATATGTTGGACACAGTAATTGTTTGTACCCACTGCAATATGGACATGTCTCGTTTTACTTTTTCAAGCTTTCTTATTAGATTCCTTTAACCCCTTTAATCTGAGAAATCATAAACACAAGCTAGCTAGGTCAAATCTTCTTGTAAAAAATAGGCAGGGAATATAATAAAAAAAAAACCCCATCAATTCAAATATGAACTAGAGGCTCACCTGAGCCTGCATCGCTCACCTGATTTGAAAAGTAAACGGATGACAGACGACAGACGCCAAGTGATGGGAAAAGCTCACATTGCCTTTGGCAAGGTGAGCTAAAAATGGCTGAAACATGTTAAAATTTTATGAAAGATATAAATTGTGTGTATCTGTAAATTTGGAATTTGCACCTCATTTAGCCTTTTTTCCATAACTGATTTTCTGTTATGACTTTTAGGTAACTTAGAAATTTCAATTATTTCCACAAAAAAATGATATTTAAATTGGAAGAAAAATAAAATAGTTCTTATTTTTTTTATTCAGCCCATTTATGTTGAGATTATCTCACAATCGTAATAGATAGAGGAAAGTCATCGATATATAACCAAAAGCACTTTGCACAAAACAAAAAATGTGTCAAAATTGGTTGAAAAATAATAATTCTATATAACTTCTAAATATGTAATATTTTGCAACTTGGGGCCCCTTTTATAAAATGGCATTATGGTCATGATCATTAGGTAGTTTAATTTAAAACTAACTATGCAATCGGTGTCTATCACCATTAAAGTTGTGAGTTTAAATCCCAATTATGGCGGGGTGTATCCCATACAACTTTATGTGATGAAGTTTGTCATTGACTTACAACAGGTCAGTGGTTTTCTCCTTTTCCCTCCAATCATAAAACTGACAGCCACAGTTTTAATGAAATATTGTTGAAAGTGGCATAAAGTACCATAACCCTACTTTTACAAATATCCTATTTTTTCTGGTCCATCAATAACTCATACAGATGAAAGTTTTGCAGAAAAATGCATTAAATTGAATAAATAATATAAAAGTTAAAATTCTTAATTTGTTGGGCCCTTGCAGTGGAATTTATCTTGGAAACCATTAGAGATAGAAGAAATCCTTTGACACTCTATCAGTACCTGTCAGCTCACTAAAGAAAAAAAATCTGCCTCGAAATTTTGATAAAAATATTATATACCTTCTATATGCAAAATTTACAAATATAGGCCCTTTTTAGGGCCCATCAATAACCCATTTGGACCATTATATTAAAAAAAAATCATTTAAATTAGATGAAAATTTACTTAAATTTTAAATTTTCACTCTTTGGGTACATTTTTATGTAAACAACAGTAATATTTAAATAATAACCCTATGTATATTTCTGTAAGGTATTTTCCTAAGATCAGATGGGAAATAAACTCCTTTTGTTTTGAAATGGGTACAGTTAAAATACCTCTAATTAACACAAACCTTTATTGAGTGCCAATGATCATTCTGTTCACAATTCAGAAGTCAACTAGAACTTATATTATCTCATGGAAACCATTCTGTTATATATGTACAATGACCACCACACCATAACATAATAGGACCCACAGATATTTTGCAGTCTTATAAGGGGCCCGGATAGCTCAATGAGTTAGGTCACTGGATCCAACAACTCGTACAAGCCTATCACCAATATGGCGTGGGTTCGCGAAACACCAAAAATCAAATCAATCAATCAATCAATCAGTCTTATAAAAATAATTAGGTATTATTATTTCATTTTTATTTTAAAAATAAAAAACTTACATCATTTTCTTATATTTCAGTAATAATAAAGTTATTTATAAACATACAATAACTAATGAAAAAAAAAAAAAAATTAAATACAATTTGATTTTGTAAAAATTTAACAGTTCAATGTATGAACCGAGATTTACATGAACTTTCCTGGGTAAGGATGGTTTGTAGCAGAAGTTTATATTGTCTGTTGTAAATAATCAATATTTTATTATTATTTATAATACACTAATTACAAATTAATTACAAAGATATATATATAGTTTCTGGACATAGGTATTTTAAGTCATTAAACACAAACCGTCATTCCTTCAATACAAGTGATTACTAATAACAATTACAGATAACTTGTACTGTTTTGGAGTTATTCCCCTTTAATATGTGTAAAATTTCTAAATAGGTTTAATTCTGTATTTTCATTTCATTAAAATCATTAGTGTTTTATGCAATAACTATTGTCAACCAATATAAGTTGGGTAGAGCTTTCTTTTCTATGGGTTTTAACCATTAGGGCCAGGTGATCTCAAAATGAACAGATATTGTTAGGGATTATTTTTTTGTTTCAATTCCTTCAAAATGGAACCAACAGCAAGCTGGGTAGAAAATGATTTTGAAAGAAGACCTGTTGAACATTTAAAAGATATTATTGATAATGAATTTGAATGTTTAATAGATATTGAAAATGATCAAGAGCATATATCTAGAAGTTTTGAAAGAAGAAAGAATTTCAAGAATATCTGGAGTTAATTACATCAATGGTTTAATAAATGAAGACCCATTAAAATATGACCTCAGTAAATTTATGAATTTTCTAAAAAATGAGTTTGAAGCAATTATTGCTAGGAGCAAAACTTTGCCACAGCATGAAACACAAAAAATTCAAACATATGTTCAGAAAGAATTTTTCCTTTTACAAACAAATGGAATTATTCATAAATCCTTTGTAAGTGCATTAAATAGTTTAAAAACTGATCACCATGTACAATCAGAGACAAACATTTTAGGACATGATTATAGTAAAATAGACAAATCTACTGTCAGAAAATTATTTCCTTTGATTGCACCTGTTATACCTAGTATATCTGAACAAAATATACCAATAATACAGTTTGATAATTTGCCAATATCTGACATTGACTGTTTCTACTTGATTTTATCTGTTTGTTCATATTTTTGGAATATAAATAGGTGACCAGTTTCTCAAAAAATTATCTCTGGTGATTTATATAATATTGAAAATCTACAGATACCAATCAATATAAATTCACAAGAAAAATTACATAATTTATATTATTTTGGTTGGGTTATTATGGCAACTAGAAAAGAAATTATTAGAATGAAAGAAGCTTTAGTCTTCCTAAACATGCTCAAAGTATAGAAGTTTGTGCAGTAAACAAAGATAATGTTTTTCATTTAATAAATATACTGGGAGAAGACAAAGCAAAGGGTAAATTAAAATTTGGTGCCCCTTACTTTGAATATGAAGTAAAAGAGGATGTTCTTCCATTTTTTTATTATTTGGCAGCTTGTTGTGTAAAATTATTAGACAAAAATGTCATGGCAATATATAAAAATAATACTTTGAAGAAAGCTTTAGAGAAACTTTCTTCTTGTGAAACACTAAGGAAAAAATTTATTGATATGTTAGAAAAATGTGGCCCAGTCAAACCAGAAATTACTCTGGCAGATAAAATGTTTTTAATGTATCGTATTGTATAAAAACAAATGCATTCTAGACAAAAAATCGAAATTAAACGTCACAATCTTCAACCAAAAAAAGTAAGTTTAGCTACAAGAACAGCAATAAAGATCAAATGTTCAGGAAACTCTTCAACTGTCATTGGAAAAAACCCAAAAACTAATCGTTCATCTAAAAGAAAAAGAAATTGTACAACAGAAAAAGAATCAGTTAATCAATCACCTACATGTTTAAACATAAACATAATGAAATCGACAGAAAATCAATGTGCCACTGCTTCAAATAATTATCAAGATGCTATACATTCTGAAACAGGAAATAATAAAACAAACAAAACATTAATTGAACATGAAACTGCTTGTTCATCGAAAAAGAAAAAACTACAATTTACATGGCAAAAGCATCAAACATAAGTGGGACTTTAAAAAAAAATCCATGTTCCTAAAAGGTAAAATAATTGGAATAACACCAAATGAAACAATGCCAGATGACTCTGATACAGATATTCTGAAAGATGAAACATGTTTTGATATTCAGTATTCAAAATACAAATCAAAAACCCATCACTACAGAATACTATCAGATTTACAATGTGGTGATCTACAGAATACTCCCAGATTTACAATGTGGTGATCTTCAAATTTTAAAATCAGATAATGATTGAATACACATATTTTTGTGTTAAATTATTTGGGAAAATATATACATGATTATAATGAGATGCATCATGTAATCAGCTTAAAAAAGTATTTCAGTCAAATATAAATTATTTTTAACATGTGTTTACAGAGAAGCTTAACTACATATATAAATGTTACCTAGTTGATTTTAATCCATTTTATTTAATCACTATTAGAACAATATGAAAATCCCTGCATTGTATCCAAAAAAAAATAACACTCATACAGTTATATGATCCCTGCATTGTATCCAAAAAAAAATAACACTCATACAGTTATATCATCCCTGCATTGTATCCAAAAAAAAATAACACTCATACAGTTATATCATCCCTGCATTGTATCCCAAAAAAAAATAACACTCATACAGTTATATCATCCCTGCATTGTATCCAAAAAAAAAATAACACTCATACAGTTATATCATCCCTGCATTGTATCCAAAAAAAATAACACTCATACAGTTATATCATCCCTGCATTGTATCCAAAAAAAAATAACACTCATACAGTTATATCATCCCTGCATTGTATCCAAAAAAAAAATAACACTCATACAGTTATATCATCCCTGCATTATATCCAAAAAAATAACATTCGTACAGTTATATCATCCCTGCATTGTATCCAAAAAAAAAAATAACACTCATACAGTTATATCATCCCTGCATTGTATCCAAAAAAATAACATTCGTACAGTTATATCATCCCTGCATTGTATCCAAAAAAATAATACTCATACAGTTATATCATCCCTGCATTGTATCCAAAAAAAAAATAACACTCATACAGTTATATCATCCCGCATTGTATCCAAAAAAATAACATTCGTACAGTTATATCATCCCTGCATTGTATCCCAAATAATAACACTCATACAGTTATATCATCCCTGCATTGTATCCAAAATAATAACACTCATACAGTTATATCATCCCTGCATTGTATCCAAAAAAAAAATAACACTCATACAGTTATATCATCCCTGCATTGTATCCAAAAAAAAATAACACTCATACAGTTATATCATCCCTGCATTGTATCCAAAAAAAAAATAACACTCATACAGTTATATCATCCCTGCATTGTATCCAAAAAAAAAAAAATAACACTCATACAGTTATATCATCCCTGCATTGTATCCAAAAAAAAATAACACTCATACAGTTATATCATCCCTGCATTGTATCCAAAAAAAAAATAACACTCATACAGTTATATCATCCCTGCATTGTATCCAAAAAAAAATAACACTCATACAGTTATATCATCCCTGCATTGTATCAAAAAAAAATAACACTCATACAGTTATATCATCCCTGCATTGTATCCAAAAAAAAATAACATTCATACAGTTATATCATCCCTGCATTGTATCCAAAAAAAAATAACACTCATACAGTTATATCATCCCTGCATTGTATCCAAAAAAAAATAACACTCATACAGTTATATCATCCCTGCATTGTATCCAAAAAAAAATAACACTCATACAGTTATATCATCCCTGCATTGTATCCAAAAAAAAATAACACTCATACAGTTATATCATCCCTGCATTGTATCCAAAAAAAATAACACTCATACAGTTATATCATCCCTGCATTGTATCAAAAAAAAAAATAACACTCATACAGTTATATCATCCCTGCATTGTATCCAAAAAAAAATAACACTCATACAGTTATATCATCCCTGCATTGTATCCAAAAAAATAACATTCGTACAGTTATATCATCCCTGCATTGTATCCAAAAAAAATAACACTCATACAGTTATATCATCCCTGCATTGTATCCAAAAAAAAAATAACACTCATACAGTTATATCATCCCTGCATTGTATCAACAAAAAAATAACACTCATACAGTTATATCATCCCTGCATTGTATCCAAAAAAATAAAAACACTCATACAGTTATATCAACCCTGCATTGTATCCAAAAAAAATAATACTCATACAGTTATATCATCCCTGCATTGTATCCAAAAAAATAACACTCATACAGTTATATCATCCCTGCATTGTATGCAAAAAAAAAAAAAAACTCATACAGTTATATTTGTGCATAAAGATATAATTGAAAAATTTAATTGTAGATGAAAAATCTACTATGTAACTTTAACACTAAGAATGTACCGGTAAATGGTTTCTTAAATTATGCATGTCTATCACTTAATTAAATTTTAAATGACAAAAGAAAATTATTAATTTTACAGTACAACATGAATCATGGTTAAAGGAGTCTCCTGGTTGACAGTGTTCTTCAGTATCCACAACTTTGTAAAGTAGTCCTTTTTTGCTGTATACCCCAACATAAGTCTGTCAGTGTTCCAGTAAAATTATCAACATCTGGATTATTAGTGGCTACAAATGGAAAAGAATATAAATCAATTCAGGAATGGTTCTACTCTGAATTATATCCACGTTTACCTGAAAATAAGGCAACGTCATGATATACCACAAAGTAATCGAGATTTTTTTCACAAAACCAGGCAGAAAGGGGATTTCTTTTCAGACGCTGATATCTAAAATTAGTATAGGAGAGGATATTAATAATATTTTACCTATTACAAATGAAATTTCATTTTGTTCACTTTCAGTTAATTCCTTATTAAATAGTTATGAGCTTGTTTTGTATAGTTTAATGAGAGTTACTGGACTTAATATCAATGTAGTTAATTATCAACTACTGGAAGACATTGCCACTACTTTGTGTAAAGATAGTGACAATACTTTCTGTCATTCTGATGTAATTAGCTATGTTACAAATAGTGATGACATCTTTAGCTACAGATACACCATGTTTTATGATATTGTGAAGTCCTTTTGTCACTTTAATGCCAATTAACTTATCAATATCATAAATCATGATGATACTATCAACACTATACTTACAGAGGCCAAAACAACTTGTACTGGTTCATTAGAACCATACAACAATTTATTTACATTTTAAGTAATGAAATACAGTTGGCCAACAATAAGTAAAAATTATCCATTATGGCATTTACTATCTGCAATGAAAGTAAACATGTTAACATTTGGAAAACATCAGCTGACAATGAAGCCAATGTGTTAATGTGCCTCACTGTTGATAGTGAATTTCATTACATTGTAACTGTCAATGGTAAACAATGTGAATTGGACTGGTTAGAATTGCCTAATTCTATTTCAAATATACAAGACTTTTTATTAATATTACAATCTCTTGATGAACTAAATTTTTGCAATGGAATAAGTGTAACAAAATTTGAAGATGTGTTGTGTGACGATATTAAAAATGGTATATACATGAAATATGATAAATATTTGGGTCCAGTTCATGATAATGTATTAAAAAGTTTTAACTGTTTAGAGGCAATTTCATCCATGTCACAATCTAATTACTTGCACTGTTTTGAATTGCAAAGTTACCTATATCACTTAAGGTCCAGAATTAAGCTTCAAAAATCAAATCCTGATTCTTGTCATACTTTTTTCAAATTTAAAACAAAAGAACAATTGAACCAAGATTTTGCTATTTTGAAGAAAAAAACAATTCAAGAAAAGGAAAAAGAATATAGGAAAATTAAAAATAAATTTGAAGAAAGTGATCTACTTTCCAAAAGTGATGATGATGATTTGAGGCAAATATTGTCTTGCCTAAACAGTGGATTTTCAGAAATGAATAAAAAATTAGATAGTCCAAAGTGTTTTTGGGCCGATTGTAATAGTAGTCAATTTGACAGTGTAAGTGCATTGATAAAACATGTTTCTATCGATCACATAGCAAATCAAGAACAGAATGATCGACCTCCAATTATGAAAAAATATAAATGCAACTGGGAAAAATGTACAGCAGGTCATTTTGATAAACAAGATTCATTAAAAAATCATGTGAAAAAACATACTGGTGAAGAAAAAGATATTTTTTTAAAACTTCTCCTTATTGATCAGGCTAAAGCTTTGGTAACACCTTCTAAACAAATGAGATGGCATCCAATGGTAATCAAATTTTGTCTTTCAAACTACACCTCTGAGAGAAATTATGAACAATTACGTAATTCTGGTTTTCTCAAATTACCTTCCGGACGTTTATTAAGAAATTACCGACATTTTGATACACAAAATTCTGGCTGGAATATACAAAATATAGAAAAAAAGACTAATTTATTTAAAAAAAACAAAAACTCTCTTCAAAGTAAAATTGGTGCACTTATTTTTGATGAAATGAAAATAAAACAGGGTCTAGTATGGACTACTGAATCTAATGAAATTGTTGGATTTACTGATTTAGGTTCCAATGATGTTGATGGCTTTAAATCTTTGGCAAGCAACATTTTACAATTCTTCTTTAAATCTGTATTTTCTGATTTCAGTTTCCCAGTTGCATTTATACCTGTAAGAAATTTAAATGGCATACAAGTAAATAATGCTTTTTGGGAAGGGGTAGAGTTGCTACATTCATTTGGATTTATAACTATGTTGTCAATTTGTGATGGAGCATCCGAAAACAAAAAAATTATATATTCAAATGTCCAATCACATCCACAACACTCACTTGTTTCACATATGAGAATAAATCCAGATACAAATGGTCCACTTTATTTTATGTCGGATCCACCGCATTTGATAAAAAAAACTCAGAAATAATATTTATTCAAGTGGCCATAGAGATTTTCATACAAAATTACTGATTTTAAATGGAAAGGAAATGATATGGGAACATTTTGCATCTGTTCTTCGGCGTGATTCAAAGCGGGCTGTGCCTATAACTAAGCTTTCTGCTGAAAGTGTTTATTTAAACAACTTCAGTAAAATCCGTGTTAATTTGGCTGTACATACATTAAATCCCATTGTTGCACAGGAAATGTTAGAACATGGAAATACTGCTACATCTTCTACTCAAACATATATATTAAAATGTAGCAGATTATTTCAAATTTTAAACAGTGAAGATCCAATTAAAGTAATTGAAGATCCTTGAATTAAAGAACTTGAAGATATCAACAACTGGTTTAAAATTTGGCAAAATACAGTAAAAACACAGTACCATTCTGCAAGTGAATTGAATAAGCACCAAATTTCATGGCAAACTCAACAAGACTTAACTACAACAATAACTTCATTTATTGATTTGTGTAAATACATTATGGACAAAAAATTCCAAGATATATATCCTGAAAAACCATACATTATACCGCGACGTTTAAATCAAGACATTGTCGAATCCTGGTTTTCACACCAGAGAGGACTTTGTGGTGACAGTCGTGAGCCCACAGTTTCACAACATGGTCAAAACAATACTAAACTATTGAGCTTAAAAAGAGCAAGGGGGGATAAATCAAAAAATAGTTATGGCACAGCCAGTATTGATGAAATTGCTGAAGACAGACAGCCCCTTTCCAAAAATAAAAACAGAAGACATTTCACATGGCCTGTTAATTTATAATTTGTGAATTTTATTATATTTCAGTGTCTAATGTGTATGTGTATACATCTTCTAGAGGATCTGGTCTGAGACTCCAGGATGCAATAGTTACAAGTGTTCCTGGTGGAAGGCTGTCCATCCTTGCAGATGAGGCATTTTCATCTTTAAATGATATTGAAGGCCACAAATTTGTATATTTTTTATGTGGCATTCCAGATATAACATTCAAATATCAAGAAAAAGGTGAACGTAATTATGAGAAAGTTGTTTTTTTTTAATAATAATACTGCTTTTAATTTCAAAACTTTAATGTATGGTATTCAAAGTCGATTTAATTCAATTAATTGTACACCTATCTTTTGTACTCTTCCAACAATTAATATAAAAAGCTGGAACAATATTAGGCTAACACAGCATAAAACATACATAATACATTACACACATAAATATTACCATAGGCAAGTACAACTTAATAAAGTTATCAAGAAAATTAATTCATTCATAATTAGTTATAATCATGAAAACGAGGTGAAAACGCCTCATTTGCATTCAACTATAAACAGGTGGTGCAGTCGTCCCAAAACAATGAGGTATCTTTACCATAAATTTGTGGATGGTGTTCATCCTTCACCAGAGCTGAAAGCAAAATAGAGTCATGTATTGCAATCTGCTATATCAAGCAACCTCTAGAAAATTATTTTATTAGTGACATTTGCTACAGTTATTCATCATTAAATTAATAGTAGAAAAGTCTTCATTCAGACTTCTTATCATTATTCATTTTGTTGCCTGTATTTTTCAGTCTCTATTTAGACTGATATTCAAATACTGCCATTGCAGATTTAGCTTGTAGTTTAGTATTTAGTTGCCTGTATTTTTCAGTCTCTATTTAAACTGATTATGAAATTCTGCCATTGCAGATTTAGTTTGTAGTTTTGTATTTAGTTGCCTGTATTTTTCAGTCTCTAGTTAGACTGATATTCATATTCTGCCATTGCAGATTTAGTTTGTAGTTTTGTATTTAGTTGTCTGTATTTTTCAGTCTCTATTTAGACTGATATTCAAATACTGCCATTGTAGATTTAGCTTGTACATGTAGTTTAGTATTTAGTTGTCTGTATTTTTCAGTCTCTATTTAGACTGATATTCAAATACTGCCATTGTAGATTTAGCTTGTAGTTTAGTATTTTGCTGCCTGTATTTTTCAGTCTCTATTTAGACTGATATTCAAATACTGCCATTGTAGATTTAGCTTGTAGCTTAGTATTTAGTTGCCTGTATTTTTCAGTCTCTATTTAGACTGATATTCATATACTCCATTGTAGATTTAGCTTGTAGTTTAGTATTTAGTTGCCTGTGTTTTTCAGTCTCTATTTAGACTGATATTCAAATACTGCCATTGTAGATTTAGCTTGTAGTTTAGTATTTAGTTGCCTGTATTTTTCAGTCTCTATTTAGACTGATTATGAAATACTGTCATTGTAGATTTAGCTTGTAGTTTAGTATTTAGTTGTCTGTATTTTTCAGTCTCTATTTATACTAATATTCAAATACTGCCATTGTAGATTTAGCTTGTAGTTTAGTATTTTGCTGCCTGTATTTTTCAGTCTCTATTTAGACTGATATTCAAATACTGCCATTGCAGATTTTTTTTGTAGTTTAGTATTTAGTTGCCTGTATTTTACAGTCTCTATTTAAACTGATTATGAAATTCTGCCATTGCAGATTTAGTTTGTAGTTTAGTATTTAGTTGCCTGTATTTTTCAGTCTCTATTTAGACTGATATTCAAATACTGCCATTGTAGATTTAGCTTGTAGTTTAGTATTTAGTTGCCTGTATTTTTCAGTCTCTATTTAGACTGATTATGAAATACTGTCATTGTAGATTTAGCTTGTAGTTTAGTATTTAGTTGCCTGGATTTTTCAGTCTCTATTTAGACTGATATTCATATTCTGCCATTGCAGATTTAGTTTGTAGTTTTGTATTTAGTTGTCTGTATTTTTCAGTCTCTATTTAGACTGATATTCAAATACTGCCATTGTAGATTTAGCTTGTACATGTAGTTTAGTATTTTGCTGCCTGTATTTTTTCAGTCTCTATTTAGACTGATATTCAAATACTGCCATTGCAGATTTTGTTTGTAGTTTAGTATTTAGTTGCCTGTATTTTTCAGTCTCTATTTAAACTGATTATGAAATTCTGCCATTGCAGATTTAGTTTGTAGTTTTGTATTTAGTTGCCTGTATTTTTCAGTCTCTATTTAGACTGATATTCAAATACTGCCATTGTAGATTTAGCTTGTAGTTTAGTATTTAGTTGCCTGTATTTTTCAGTCTCTATTTAGACTGATATTCATATACTCCATTGTAGATTTAGCTTGTAGTTTAGTATTTAGTTGCCTGTATTTTTCAGTCTCTATTTAGACTGATATTCAAATACTGCCATTGTAGATTTAGCTTGTAGTTTAGTATTTAGTTGCCTGTATTTTTCAGTCTCTATTTAGACTGACATTCAAATACTGCCATTGTAGATTTAGCTTGTAGTTTAGTATTTAGTTGCCTGTATTTTTCAGTCTCTATTTAGACTGATATTCAAATACTGCCATTGTAGATTTAGCTTGTAGTTTAGTATTTAGTTGCCTGTATTTTTCAGTCTCTATTTAGACTGATATTCAAATACTGCCATTGTAGATTTAGCTTGTAGTTTAGTATTTTGCTGCCTGTATTTTTCAGTCTCTATTTAGACTGATATTCAAATACTGCCATTGTAGATTTAGCTTGTAGCTTAGTATTTAGTTGCCTGTATTTTTCAGTCTCTATTTAGACTGATATTCATATACTCCATTGTAGATTTAGCTTGTAGTTTAGTATTTAGTTGCCTGTGTTTTTCAGTCTCTATTTAGACTGATATTCAAATACTGCCATTGTAGATTTAGCTTGTAGTTTAGTATTTAGTTGCCTGTATTTTTCAGTCTCTATTTAGACTGATTATGAAATACTGTCATTGTAGATTTAGCTTGTAGTTTAGTATTTAGTTGTCTGTATTTTTCAGTCTCTATTTATACTAATATTCAAATACTGCCATTGTAGATTTAGCTTGTAGTTTAGTATTTTGCTGCCTGTATTTTTCAGTCTCTATTTAGACTGATATTCAAATACTGCCATTGCAGATTTTTTTTGTAGTTTAGTATTTAGTTGCCTGTATTTTACAGTCTCTATTTAAACTGATTATGAAATTCTGCCATTGCAGATTTAGTTTGTAGTTTAGTATTTAGTTGCCTGTATTTTTCAGTCTCTATTTAGACTGATATTCAAATACTGCCATTGTAGATTTAGCTTGTAGTTTAGTATTTAGTTGCCTGTATTTTTCAGTCTCTATTTAGACTGATTATGAAATACTGTCATTGTAGATTTAGCTTGTAGTTTAGTATTTAGTTGCCTGGATTTTTCAGTCTCTATTTAGACTGATATTCATATTCTGCCATTGCAGATTTAGTTTGTAGTTTTGTATTTAGTTGTCTGTATTTTTCAGTCTCTATTTAGACTGATATTCAAATACTGCCATTGTAGATTTAGCTTGTACATGTAGTTTAGTATTTTGCTGCCTGTATTTTTCAGTCTCTATTTAGACTGATATTCAAATACTGCCATTACAGATTTTGTTTGTAGTTTAGTATTTAGTTGCCTGTATTTTTCAGTCTCTATTTAAACTGATTATGAAATTCTGCCATTGCAGATTTAGTTTGTAGTTTTGTATTTAGTTGCCTGTATTTTTCAGTCTCTATTTAGACTGATATTCAAATACTGCCATTGTAGATTTAGCTTGTAGTTTAGTATTTAGTTGCCTGTATTTTTCAGTCTCTATTTAGACTGATATTCATATACTCCATTGTAGATTTAGCTTGTAGTTTAGTATTTAGTTGCCTGTATTTTTCAGTCTCTATTTAGACTGATATTCAAATACTGCCATTGTAGATTTAGCTTGTAGTTTAGTATTTAGTTGCCTGTATTTTTCAGTCTCTATTTAGACTGACATTCAAATACTGCCATTGTAGATTTAGCTTGTAGTTTAGTATTTAGTTGCCTGTATTTTTCAGTCTCTATTTAGACTGATATTCATATACTCCATTGTAGATTTAGCTTGTAGTTTAGTATTTAGTTGCCTGTATTTTTCAGTCTCTATTTAGACTGATTATGAAATACTGTCATTGTAGATTTAGCTTGTAGTTTAGTATTTAGTTGCCTGGATTTTTCAGTCTCTATTTAGACTGATATTCAAATACTGCCATTGCAGATTTAGCTTGTAGTTTAGTATTTAGTTGCCTGTATTTTTCAGTCTCTATTTAGACTGATTATGAAATACTGTCATTGTAGATTTAGCTTGTAGTTTAGTATTTAGTTGCCTGGATTTTTCAGTCTCTATTTAGACTGATATTCAAATACTGCCATTACAGATTTAGCTTGTAGTTTAGTATTTAGTTGCCTGTATTTTTTCAGTCTCTATTTAGACTGATATTCAAATACTGCCATTGCAGATTTTGTTTGTAGTTTAGTATTTAGTTGCCTGTATTTTTCAGTCTCTATTTAAACTGATTATGAAATTCTGCCATTGCAGATTTAGTTTGTAGTTTTGTATTTAGTTGCCTGTATTTTTCAGTCTCTATTTAGACTGATATTCAAATACTGCCATTGTAGATTTAGCTTGTAGTTTAGTATTTAGTTGCCTGTATTTTTCAGTCTCTATTTAGACTGATATTCATATACTCCATTGTAGATTTAGCTTGTAGTTTAGTATTTAGTTGCCTGTATTTTTCAGTCTCTATTTAGACTGATATTCAAATACTGCCATTGTAGATTTAGCTTGTAGTTTAGTATTTAGTTGCCTGTATTTTTCAGTCTCTATTTAGACTGACATTCAAATACTGCCATTGTAGATTTAGCTTGTAGTTTAGTATTTAGTTGCCTGTATTTTTCAGTCTCTATTTAGACTGATATTCAAATACTGCCATTGTAGATTTAGCTTGTAGTTTAGTATTTAGTTGCCTGTATTTTTCAGTCTCTATTTAGACTGATATTCAAATACTGCCATTGTAGATTTAGCTTGTAGTTTAGTATTTTGCTGCCTGTATTTTTCAGTCTCTATTTAGACTGATATTCAAATACTGCCATTGTAGATTTAGCTTGTAGCTTAGTATTTAGTTGCCTGTATTTTTCAGTCTCTATTTAGACTGATATTCATATACTCCATTGTAGATTTAGCTTGTAGTTTAGTATTTAGTTGCCTGTGTTTTTCAGTCTCTATTTAGACTGATATTCAAATACTGCCATTGTAGATTTAGCTTGTAGTTTAGTATTTAGTTGCCTGTATTTTTCAGTCTCTATTTAGACTGATTATGAAATACTGTCATTGTAGATTTAGCTTGTAGTTTAGTATTTAGTTGTCTGTATTTTTCAGTCTCTATTTATACTAATATTCAAATACTGCCATTGTAGATTTAGCTTGTAGTTTAGTATTTTGCTGCCTGTATTTTTCAGTCTCTATTTAGACTGATATTCAAATACTGCCATTGCAGATTTTTTTTGTAGTTTAGTATTTAGTTGCCTGTATTTTACAGTCTCTATTTAAACTGATTATGAAATTCTGCCATTGCAGATTTAGTTTGTAGTTTAGTATTTAGTTGCCTGTATTTTTCAGTCTCTATTTAGACTGATATTCAAATACTGCCATTGTAGATTTAGCTTGTAGTTTAGTATTTAGTTGCCTGTATTTTTCAGTCTCTATTTAGACTGATTATGAAATACTGTCATTGTAGATTTAGCTTGTAGTTTAGTATTTAGTTGCCTGGATTTTTCAGTCTCTATTTAGACTGATATTCATATTCTGCCATTGCAGATTTAGTTTGTAGTTTTGTATTTAGTTGTCTGTATTTTTCAGTCTCTATTTAGACTGATATTCAAATACTGCCATTGTAGATTTAGCTTGTACATGTAGTTTAGTATTTTGCTGCCTGTATTTTTCAGTCTCTATTTAGACTGATATTCAAATACTGCCATTACAGATTTTGTTTGTAGTTTAGTATTTAGTTGCCTGTATTTTTCAGTCTCTATTTAAACTGATTATGAAATTCTGCCATTGCAGATTTAGTTTGTAGTTTTGTATTTAGTTGCCTGTATTTTTCAGTCTCTATTTAGACTGATATTCAAATACTGCCATTGTAGATTTAGCTTGTAGTTTAGTATTTAGTTGCCTGTATTTTTCAGTCTCTATTTAGACTGATATTCATATACTCCATTGTAGATTTAGCTTGTAGTTTAGTATTTAGTTGCCTGTATTTTTCAGTCTCTATTTAGACTGATATTCAAATACTGCCATTGTAGATTTAGCTTGTAGTTTAGTATTTAGTTGCCTGTATTTTTCAGTCTCTATTTAGACTGACATTCAAATACTGCCATTGTAGATTTAGCTTGTAGTTTAGTATTTAGTTGCCTGTATTTTTCAGTCTCTATTTAGACTGATATTCATATACTCCATTGTAGATTTAGCTTGTAGTTTAGTATTTAGTTGCCTGTATTTTTCAGTCTCTATTTAGACTGATTATGAAATACTGTCATTGTAGATTTAGCTTGTAGTTTAGTATTTAGTTGCCTGGATTTTTCAGTCTCTATTTAGACTGATATTCAAATACTGCCATTGCAGATTTAGCTTGTAGTTTAGTATTTAGTTGCCTGTATTTTTCAGTCTCTATTTAGACTGATTATGAAATACTGTCATTGTAGATTTAGCTTGTAGTTTAGTATTTAGTTGCCTGGATTTTTCAGTCTCTATTTAGACTGATATTCAAATACTGCCATTGCAGATTTAGTTTGTAGTTTAGTATTTAGTTGCCTGTATTTTTCAGTCTCTATTTAGACTGATTATTAAATACTGCCATTGTAGATTCAGTTTATAGTTACTTACTATTGTAAAATAACTTACTTAAATTATCAAATATTAAAAGGGGGAAGTTGAACCATCTATTTTGTAATGCTGCATATTTCATGTGTTGCTTCTTTCGTCATGTTCACTTATCAAAACTGCAAAGAAATGGAATAAAACCATTAATTATAAAATCATGTGACCTTTCACATCTTGTAGTATGACTTAAACCCTTAACTGTTTCACAAGTTTAAGATTAAATTAATGTGACAATGAAAATTAAGTACTAATATTAATAAATAATATATTAATATATTACTAACTAAAGCTAACAAGTATATTGAATTTCATTGTCATATTTAGGGGATGTGTTTGTTTTTAATTGTGACACAGTCAAGGTGTTTATATTTAAATTTGCTTGATCTGTTTATAGCCCACTTTCAAAATCATTTGTAACCCTGCCCCCCCCCCCCCCCCCCCCCCGATTTTCTGTTTCAACTTTAGATGTCAAATTGAAAACCAGGTGAGCAATTACAGGCTCATGGGAGCCTCTAGTTAACAATACAAAATACATTTTCAATTACTATTTTATACATCATGACAATTTGAGCATCTTGTCCGGGCCATAACATTTTTGGCTTTTGAGATAAATGTAGGTTGTTGTACAGATGACCGCATTAAGGGGAGACAACTGTTTTAGACCTAAAACAGTTCTTCCTAGTTGAACTAAACTTTGGCAGGGATAGTCCTTTGATAGAAGAGATACAGATTTACACAATGTATGTTTGAAGTTGATCCTTTCTGGAGATGAGCTATTACAGAGCCTAAAATGGGAAAAGTAAGTACATGTAAATCTTTCAAAATCATTCAATATGCAATTGTAATTGGCATGAAATTTCTTTATGATATGTAGATTCCTATTTGTACAAATGAAGGTTTCGAGGTCTGTGGGACCAGAGAACTTTTGGTCTAAAGTACAACATTACATTGGAGAAATTTTGATAAATATTTTCATAAGAACCAGTAATTAATAAGATACATGTACATTGCATGCTCTCTAGAGAGCAGTACATTTTGTACATCATGGGTTCAAATCCTGGTCATGTCAGACCAAATACTACAAAGTTGATATTAATTGCTTCTCCACTTTAGCATGCAGAGCATTAAGGAGTAATAGCAAAGAATATTGGTTGGATCGGAATCAGGACAGCATTATGATCTCATCGAATGTACCTTGTTCTTGTCATGATATAGTTGAAAGATTTATGATTTGGCGCTAAACTACAATCACACTCATTTTCAGAGTCTACTGACTTAGAATAAGGTTGTTATCATTATTAAGTCACTTTCTCTAACACCAAATATATAGCATAATAGGCTCACAATATTTGGTCCATATATTGATCATGGAGGGTATATGTCAGCCAAGCTTGTATCAGCTGTCCTTGACCTCATGGGTTTTGTCCAAAGATGTTTGTAAATATTCTATAAAACAAAGTGACAATAATTTTATTTGCTTTAAAATTAATGAAACAATTTGCAATATGATGTGTACTTTTTATTTTCAATAGTCCAAAGGTTAAATGGTTCTATCCTGGATAAAGGCAGACCTTCCTCAAATGGAAATCCATCATTGTGTGTCAGTTATCTTCCATTCTCAGGTGATTATGAACCCCCAGCAATAAAACTGTCAAAGATTTATCAAATGTACAAATGCTTAGACATGATATCACTGGGGGAAGCTGTAATTTAAAATAAATTATATACAAGTACATATAATATTTTTAGGAATTTTCAAGCAAAGTCATAATGAAGCTTGTTATTTTAATCTATGCTAAACAAATCATGTGACCCTTTGAAATGAATATTTACAGACATTAATTTGCTATGTTTTCACCTTGTGAACCTAGCAGTGTCATGTATTCAATATTCTTAAAATCTACTTATAAAAAAAGTAGTTACATTTCTCCAAAACACTTGTCTAACATTTACATATTGCCACATAAATGTTTGTAGAATGGACATCTTGCAGTAGACAGCCAAACTATTCTCATTGTAAGAATGTTTGACAGGCTGAAAAAAGCTCACAGAAAAACCCTGGGGTCAAATTTATGTCATTGTATTTTGAACCCCGTCATGGTAAATAGAACCCCCCATCATTTCTACCAAAAGAGAGGAGTTCACAATACCATAAGAGAGGGTTTGATATACCATAGGTAGGTGGGTCAAAATATCATGGGTAGGGGGTCGATATACCATGGATAGGGGGGTCAATATATCATAGGTAGGGGGTCAAAATACCATGGGTGTTCAATTTACCATACAGGGGGGGAGAGGTAATTTTTCAATAAAGGGGTTCAATATACCATGGATAAAAATTGACCTCGGGGTCAATTTACTATGGGGTTCAAAATACCATATGACAACGGAATACAATGTATATGTTAAACTACTCATTGCCATGTAGCGGCAGTTAAAATTTGAGCTCATTTTCACTTACAATGTACATGTATACCAAAGCAGCAATGGACAATTAAAGAAATTTCTATTTTTTGTAACAGCAGCCATCTTGAATGGAGGGCGACACTGTGGGACATAATTTTGAAATGGGACCACCCAAGGACTATCCCTGCCAAATTTGGTTTCATTCGGTACAAAGGTTTCAGAGAAGAAGATTTAAATGTGATTTTTTACCAAAATATACTTAATTTGCATAATCGGCATAAATCGGCTGAAAGACAAATTTCACAGAAAAAACCGGAATATATGATAAACTACTCATTGCCATGTAGTGGCAGTTAAAATTTTTAGCTCATTTAGACTTATACTAAAGCAGCAATGGACAATTAAAATTTCATCCACGCTTTTTTTGCTGATTTTACCACTATGTTCTATTTATAGACATGGTGGCCATGATGGTTGGTCGGCAGGGTCATCGGACATAACTTTTGAAGGGAACCCCCTAAGGATGATTCA
Organism: Bathymodiolus septemdierum; assembly: GCA_963383655.1. Lineage (NCBI taxonomy): Eukaryota > Metazoa > Mollusca > Bivalvia > Mytilida > Modiolidae > Bathymodiolus > Bathymodiolus septemdierum. The sequence continues at coordinate 3,760,190 of OY726528.1, forward strand.
GGCCAGGTTTGGATTAAATTGGTCCAATGGTTTCAGAGGAGAAGATTTTTGAAAAAGTTTACAGACGGACGACAGACGCCAAGTGATGGCAATCTCACAATGTACAGGTGAGCTAAAAAGACATACCTAAGCCACCTTTTACAGAATAATGGCATATACATTCCTCATCTTTCAGTATTGCTCCTTGTACATGTAAGACTCAACACAAGACAAGAATCATTTCCCATTTAAGGATATATCAGTGGAACCTGCTGCTACAATCCACAGTTTAGAGTTGCTTGGTTGAAACATTAAATGCTGCTGTCTCCTCTGTGATATACTTTAATCTATGAAACATGTCAATAGTTTTAACATTTTTCAATTGTCATTTGCAGCCTCTCACATAATCTTCAACTTATTGAATGTGGACAGTATTTTTTTAGAAGTAGAAGTCTCCAATTTCTTTTGAGAGATTTAATTAATGTTTGGTATGCATACAAAATCAGTTATCCACACTCTACGATATAGCAGCTAGGAGAGCAAGTGAGCGATCCAAATTTTATTAGATTGGTGATAACTGATGTTTCCTTTAACCGGAACAGAATGAGTGACATCAATGACATTGTCATTATTGCAGCTCTATACTGGAGGAAAATTTATAATATAATTAGACATTAACATAACCAATTATTGAATTAATAATAAGCAAGCTTGTGTTTAAAAAAAAACAGAAAAAAAGTTGAATACAATAGTAGAAAAATTTCTTTAACATAGCCAGAGGTTTAAAATTTATGTGATGTAAACTAAAACAAAAGTAGACCATTTTCATTATGCCAAAAAAATCTAGATTGCTTCCACAATGAAAATAGCAAAGTTTGCAATTATTATTTGCAATAAATAATTTAGTAAAGTTCTTTGAAGTATTCTGAAGCATTTAGACATATTTTAGAAATGGATTCTATATTTCAATTAAATTAAACTACAGGAGTAATATATACGTCATGTCATTACTATTCACCTTTATGTGATAATCATGATACACATTTCCCAGAATTTATGTTTATGCTTGTTCTAGATCAATCAAGTCATTACATTTAGCACAATATGAAAACTGTTATTTTTTTTCATAAAGAGAGTTTTTTATCATTCAGATTATTGAGATTTGGTCCATATAATAAAAATGGAAGTTTTGAATGAAAAGCCTTATTATAGTTTATACATTGCAATGTGTTTTTTTTTACATGATTAACAGAAATATTGAAAACAAAAAATAGCATGTTCCTTCCAGTGTCTATACATGTACATTACATGTAGGTATTCATTATATTTTGGGAGGGGCCCGTGTGGCTCAATGAGTTAGGTAGTTGGATTAGCTAAAAACTCATACAAGCCTATCACCTGACCAATACCGTGTCGGTTCATGGTCGGCTTTGTAAATTACAAAAAACAGGTGTACTCGATTCGCGACCAAAAGTGATAAAGTTTATCAGTTGCTTGCCCTTTGTCTGTGGTTCTCTTCAGGTATCTCGGCTTCCTCCACTACTAAAACTGGTCACCATGATATAGGTGAAATAATGCTGAAACTGGCGTTAAACACAATTAAGCTTTCTGTGATTCTTTTAACCATAAAAATTCTTTAATACCCTTATTTAAGTTTTCATAGCATTCAATTATTTATTGTTTGGTTTCCTTAAAGATAGATATTGTACAAATTCAAGTTATTGGTTGCCATTGCTCCATGGAGCGGGTGAGGTAGAGTGGTATAGGGCGCTGGACATAAGGCTAAGCGATTGGTGCTGCAGACTGCAGTGTACCAATGGTGTGAGTTCAAATCCCGTCGAGGGAAGGACAAAAATCTGACAGCTCAAAAATCTAATTCTAACCACAGTCACTACATTTGTAAGTGACTGCATGTTCTAACCTTACCGCCAAATCTTTTACTGTCCATATGGACAACGATCGGAGTGTTTCCTTCCACCATCCTGAATTACATTTCTATTTGGATTTCAGGCTGACATTAAAAGTAACTTTTGTCGGACAACAGTATTAAAAATACAAAATCTTATTCATTAAAATGGTTGCAGTTCAATTTATCTGATGTTTATATGTACATTATTAAAGGTAAAATGTAAAATAGCAGAGACCATCACCTTACCATATTTAAAACTAGTTACATAATGATTGAACATTCTCGTCAAGCGTGGAATATCCCACACCAACCCTATTCATTCAATATCTTAATACTGTAAAGTCAAACATCATCACTACTAAATAAATTGCTCTATCAACAATAATGTCTCGTTATACTGTCATTTTCATTTTCTTTTCTAAAGTGATCTGATGCGAACACTGTGTAGGTATAATACATTTTTCTCGAGAGATGTTCAATGGTTCTCTCCACATCCTTGTTATATTTGAACCAGCTGTGATTTTCATGATTATATAATTTTGTACAGTCAAGCACAGGCGCTTGTGTAGAGTCAAAGGTACATAGCGAGCATATTTTTGACTCTACACAAGCGCCTGTGAGTCAAGTAAAATAAGTTGTAACACTGCCACTGGTTTAATTTTCAGAGGTATATAATATTTAGTATTATTATTAACCTAGTATCACATGTAATAAACTTTGAGATCCAGTGGGACAGATATATTGTGTGGTTGTCACTTGCTTAGACGTTTGTAGTTGTTTACAAAATACACTTTACATTGCTTATAAACAAACATCTGCTTTGCATATCATAAATCCTCGGATTTACCATATTCTAAGAAGACACGTGTTTTTTTTAATTAATTTATTTTATAAAAATATATAACCAATATTTTCTGTTTTTATATATAATTATTAAGGTAAAAATACTATACAAAAGAACAAAAAACCATTCAGAAAAATTTGTCAAACTAAAAATCTTCCTGATTCTGATCTTACCAGCAGCTCGCTGGTAACATTTGGCCCAAAATTTGACTACATTTTACTTCACATCCAAAATTTTACAAGAAGACGTATGTTGAATGTAAAATAATACAAACCTCTTTGGGAAATATATATTTCAAACAATTACATCCATATTTTGTCACAATATATCCATAAATAAATGTCTGGCAAACTCATTTACCTAACACGATACACACATTAGCACCCCCCTATTTGTTGTAATGGCTGAGTATATAGCCAAAGGAGATCATCATTTCCACCTCCTGTTTCAAGTCAATTCAATCAATGGAAACGTTTCGTCGTTTCTTACGACTGCGCATCACATGTGATGCAAGGTTAACTTATAAAATCCACATGTGGAGTATGAACATATCTAGGTCATGGGACAAAAAATGTATTGAAAAGGCTAATAACCTATATATTATGGATATAATAAATAGTCCTTATTTCAATAGACATAAATTGCATAATATAAAAGCTAAGCTTTGTAATATTAACAATACAGAATGGGTAAATAACTTGTTTTGATAATAGAAACGAACCAAATGGTAATAAGTTACGTACTTATAGAAAATTTAAAAGATTTTTAAATGTTAGTTCATATGTAAATGTTTTAAATAGACAACATAGACGTATTTTATCAAATTTTAGAAGTGACTGTTTACCATTAGCAGTAGAGACAGGTCGATACACCAGGCCAACAATTCCATTAAATGAACGGAAATGTATATTTTGTAACACAAATTCTATTGAAGATGAAATTAATTTTTTATTAGATTGTGATTTTTATTCAGATTTACGATATGCTTTAACAGAAAATGCTTGTATTTTATTTGAAAATTTTGAAAATCTCATTTTAGAAGATAAATTCGTTTTTATCATGTCAAATGAAGAAATCCAACCTTTTTTTACCAAAACCTTATATAATATGTTTTATAGAAGAAAGCATTGTTTGCAATAACATGTATTTTAATAAATCATAAATATTTTAGGTATGTGGTGTATATATTGACAGTGTCTCATCTAATAAGCCATATGTGGTTGGGTACTAATATTATAATTGATACTATTTTATTGTGTACGTTTTTAATTGTTTTAAACATGTACAGATGTATGAAATGTTTTATATTGGTATGTGACACTATAATGAAATGTTTTATATTGGTATGTGACACTATAATGAAATAAAGTATTTAGTGACTTAGTAATCATATATGTAATATTTGGTATTAAAATAATACAATATCACATGTTCAGACGTGTAAACCAGAACTATCAGAGAAAAAATGGTATTAACCTTAAAGAACTAATAGATTGATTTAATTGAATAATAGTATTCATTTTCAAATTTTTCAAACCCTTTTTTTAACCGTACTTAATTCTTAACGACAAACAATGTGATGATATACTCCAGTACATTTTTACCGACTATTAAATAACAATATTGTCAGTGTGCGGGTGGAGACAAGTCCAATATCGCTTTTTCATAATATGGAAATAATTAGGGAAATGGTGTGAAGCAAAATGTTTAATGTGTAACGATTTTAGCCAGGAACCTGTGAGAATTTTTTATTTTTGATAAACTGATAACAAGCCTTGGAATAAGAAATCCCATGGAAAGTGGCTGTCGATAGATAATTGTTTTACAATCAAGTATTTCATATATATTTATGATGAGAACAGGTTTACAACCATATGATAAATCATGTAGGTAAAATGTGTGTCGCTGCCATGGGTCTATGTATGATTGTTTTGATTGCCACTAGAAAAAGATGAGATGGTAGATATTATTTTGCCTTGTGACAGGCCAACAACAACACTCCTAATAAACTTGCTATCATAATCTGCAGTAAGTTGTCTTTTACGTGTAAGGAGTGTGTCCTTTACATCCCGGGAGAAGGGACGTATTAAATTCGTTCCTCACAGCTTTCTGGTGTTCCTTTCACACAAAGTCCGCGTTTTCCTAGAGGAAGCCATTTCTTATTTTATCTATGCCAAATTATTTTATTATATTTTATGTAAATTTCCTGTCTTCTTATTGGTTAAGGAGCGTGTGCCAATTTAGTTTATCACATGGCAGAGGGTGATAATTTAGTCTATCACATGGCAGAGTTTATCCTATGTCAAAAATATCAAACTGGACTGAGGCATGGCATAGCTGACAAAATTGCTCACTTTTCATTTAAGAACACCCATCTGTATAAAACATACACCAAAATGGCAGACAAATGTTAACAAATACAAAAAATGTATGTAATCTTATTTATTACACATCATCTATATCACAGTTTAGCACATTTAAAGACAACAGCAATTGAAATTCAGAGGATCAAAATCATAAAAAAGAATGAAACCAGGAGAAAAGAACATTCAGTATAATTAAACAAATAACACATAGGTGAGAGGGTGGTAGAGCAGATTGTTACCCCTAGAAATTTCATTGTCGGCTTCGCCACGGTTGACAATGAATTTCTCGGGGTAACAATCTGCTCTACCACCCTCTCAGCTATGTGTTATTTATATAATATTACATCACTTTGTTGTATGTTGAATGGCTTCAGACATAGCAAACATATTTCAAAATTTTGGTACAGAAAACATAATTTTGTTTAATGTAGGGTTAGGGTTCTGGTGCTTAACGCCATATTCAACAATATTTTATCAATTGGCATCCCGGAGCCCCTCCCTTTATCATCTATATTCTCTATATTGCAAATTCTAATTGTTTATGTGGATACATTAATGACAATCCAGAGCATTACTTCTCACACTGTTACAGATTTGCCGTAATGCGTATTATTATGTTATTTGAAATAAATAAGTTGAATTTGATTGGAATTCCGGTAAATATTGACCTATCATTATTTTGATTGATTGATTTATTGTGTTTAACGCCACTTTCAGTAATATTTCAACTATATCATGGCGACCAGTTTTAGTGGTGGAAGAAGCCGGAGTACCCGGAGAGAACCACCGACCATGCGCAAGCAACTGGTAAACTTTATCACTTGCGTTTGCGAGTCGAGTGCACCCTTTTTGTAATTTACAAAATCGGGCTTGAACCCACGCCGTATTGGTGATATGCTTGTACGAGTCGTTAGGTAATCCAACTACTTAACTCAATGAGCCACCAGGCCCTTATTATTTTGAAATGAAACACATTAGCTATGATGTAATTTGTTGCATATTTCTGGCTATACAAAACTACATTAAAGACACCTGTCGCTTTTCTATGCCATGGTTATATATATGTGTAAATTAGTCATATTTGTAACATGAAACAGGGTTATAATAGATATATGTCTTACTTTATTGATCAAGATCGTATGATTTAGTTTCGAGACAGTCTCATGCAACTGGATTAACGAGTCGGCATATTATATAACCGCACCGGCCACGTAATGGTTAGCAAGCTCCCCTCGAGTGTGTTAGATCATGGGTTCGAGCACCGGTCGGGTCAAACCAAAGACTATAAGATTGGTATTTGTTGCTTCTCCGCTAATCACACAACATTAAGGAGAAAGAGCAAATACCGGTTGGCTCGGAATCAGAATAATGTGCCCGGGTGGAGCGACATGTCTACCCGTGGACTGTTGTTTCAGTGAGCTAGCACTATAAAGATCCAACTCAGCGGACCTCATCATCATCTCATTGAAAATTAACTTATTCTCGCCATGATATAGCTGAAAAATTGTTGAATTGGCGCCTAAACAACAATCACTCACGAGTCGTCATATCATAAATAACAGTTTTTAACAACAACAACAAAAAACAACACCTTGAACATTTACCGAACTTTAAATATAAATCCATTAGAAAGTTCTATCCAAATTGAATGTTCGGTGTGTTCGTGTCATTAAGATAAAAGGGATTCTAACATGACCTCCTTTCGCTTTGTTAACAAACGATCGAGTTATCCATTCGGTATAATCTCATTAACACATGCGCCGGTGAATGTGTCTGATTTTTCCATTGGCAGCATAAATTGTGTGCTACATTTTCCGCAAGCGTAAATATAAATGACAGTTTTCCAATCAAAATATACTACCGTATTTGTACCCTAAGACATATCAGAATCGAAAAAAAATCATGGAAGTGTCAGAATAGAGAAATCAAGAAAAAAATATGTTGACTGCCTAACATATAAAAACATCGTGTGGCCGCTGTCCAGTTACAAAAACCAGTCTAATGCCAATAGTAAAAAAATATTTCAGAGAAAAAGTACAGGGTGAAAAAGTCAAGGTAGCTAAAAAACCGTGATGATCGGGTTCATCACCTAACCGAATTTGGCTTAAGAATTCAAGGGAAAAAAATAGTTCCCGCGCAAGAAAATAAAATATGAAAAATAAATTAAATATATATACTCAAAGATGAAATCTAAACAGAAAGTTTGGAAAGAAATAGATGGAAACCTTTTAATATCGAAAGAAAATAAATAAAAAGAAATCAGAAGTAAGAAAACGAAACAGGGTCGAAAGGTCGAGTGATGATCCCTCAAGTAGTATAAAAAGAGGAGAAATTCCAGTGCGCGGATGACTTAATTTATGTGTTTATTATTTAAATATTATAGGTAGGTCTCTGTTATTTTGTTTTATTATTTTATCTTAATGATAATTTCAAATTTCTTTAGTTTCATATGAAATTTGTGTTATTAAATATCATTAGTATGGATTGTTAACAATAAAAGAAATTTGTTTTTCCAGCATGAGAATCAGAATTAATTGAAATAATTTATGCATCTTAAATGAGTGAGTGAATGAAAATATTCAAATGATTAATTTTATTAATAAGCATATCTTGAATTAATGTTGTACTTTATTGGTAGGAACCTATGTGAGATGGACTTTCAAGGTATAAATTTGATTAATTAAAAATTGTATTTTAAAGGTGAAATTTTAAATACTTAAATTGTATTTTTTTATAATGTTAAAGAGATAAAAATAGTTAAGATGATTTAGTCTCGATTTCAATTTACTTACTATACTTTCGATTTTCATTTTAGGGTGTTATGTGAAATATGTATGTATATATAAGTTCATGTTGTATAAATTCTTGTATGTATTGGAGAAGACGTTTCTAAGTTGTGAAACTTGTGTCCTATCCCATTGTTTATTATTGTGTAGCATTTAACTGTGTCCTATCTCATTGCTTATTATTGTGTAGCATTTAACTGTGTCCTATCTCATTGTTTATTATTGTGTAGCATTTAATTGTGTCCTCTAGTTCAAAGTGTCCGTCGGATACTTTTACATATGTTATAGTGTCCAGCAGACATTTTAACAACCCTAACCCTAACCACAATTTCATAGCACCGGACACTATTTCATACCTGATTACCTGATTACCTATCCAGAAGTTCCCTCCTTTGTCAGGAGAACCGAATTCTTCTATAGAGTTCCTCGTATAATTATAAAATCCGTCAATATCACAGTATTTCCGCACTTATACAAGTTTAAAATATTACTGCTTTTAAAAACACTAAGAAAAAACTGTTCTATACAACAGACACTGTACACGGAGGTGTACTATATAAAATTCATATGTAAATATTCATATTGTGATTGGATTTTAATTACTCCGACATATAACCGGAGGTGTTCCATAATTGGACGTTTATACGAAGGAAAGAAGAAGAAGAAGCTGCACATCCTGGAGTGTATGAACCACCCATCCGGAACTCTGGATTGCTGTCAGAAATGGAGAACATACTATCTGTAATGCAGAGCATTTTACTATAAAATGTAAAATATCCTCTATCTCCTTACTGCATAGCTGACATTGGAGTTTTCGTATTGTTGGAAAATTTTGAAACTTGTTTTTGCAGAATTATGGTGCCAGTGGCTATATTGGCCTTCAGAGCGGCTAATGACACAGCATATGGTTCAGAACCACAGGATTTCCAGATATTATGTACTTTCCCATCTTTTGAGTGGTTGAAATAAATATATTTTAACTATGATTTTGCTTTCGCTTCTTCCGTTTGAGGACTTAATCTGTTGGAATGATAGATATATATACAGCTTTATTTACTAGCTGTTTTCATTGATATTTACCAGGTGGAGTATCAAGTAAGTCGTACGGAGATGGTAAACCATATAACTCAGCTAGCTCAATAACATATCGCAGTCTCTATAAAATATTGTCTGGGGGGACACTTTCAGGGGCGGATCCAGGATTTCAAGTTAGGGGGGGGGGCGCACTTAAAAAAATTGCGCCGAGCGGAGGGAGGCGCGAAAATTTTTGGGGTATTTCGTGTCGAAAAATCACGATTTTAAGCCAAAAAATCTTATTTTTCCCAATTTTAGGGGGGGCGCCCCCCCCCCCTCCCCCCCCTGCATCCGCCCCTGACTTTAACATAGGAGACTATTATGTCTTAAAATATGTTTAAAGTAACTCCAAAGATGAAAACATCCTTCAACCTACATGTATGTAGTGATCCCGGCATTTTTCAATGCAGTCTATACAGGCTTATACAACAGGTCCACAAGTGCCACCCGGGCGGACAACCCCCCATAGCTATGCTACTGCCAAAGAAAAAAAAACCGAAATAATAAAAAAAAAAAACACACAAAAAAAAAACGCTCTGTTGATTCGATTTGAGTTACACACCAGTGACGTGTAAATGTTTCGCGCCAGGAAAATCGATGATGGCCGCACATGTGAGAATTTTTGATCCATGGGTAAATCGAATGGCAGAACACATCTAGTTTGTAAGTACTGAATAAACACATTCTAAATTTTATTTATTAGTAAGTATGCATGATATATATGTGCTATAATATTTAATGTTGTAATGTCTTATGATTGCAATGCCTGAAATGAGGGCCAGCCTTGCCCGAATTTTTTTTTTGGGGCCAGTAAAAAATTAGTCACTGGTCCAAATGGCATAATGGTGACCCAAACATTTTGTGAAATTTTTTTGATGAAAAAAAGATTAATTGTTTTTTTTTATCAATAACATTAAAATTAATTCTTGCACTAGTCTCACGGGGGTTGGGGCTCTTCAAGGTAATTTTGGTACAGTAACGGGTGTGCAGTTGAAATTGCAAAAACACCCCAATGCATATACAGAGTTGCAGAAAAAAAAAAATTCCTGTCAGACATTGGGTCCTGCAAGTAAGAGAGTTTTGCCAGACCTATCAACTTTTTGCCAGACCTACTTTTTTTTTAGAAATTTTTTTAATATTTCACTTTCAATACAGTATGATTAAAGCGGTTCATAGATTTACCCAAAAACACCACAAAACACATAAAAAACACCCCAAAACACATCATAAATAAAACGACAATATGAAATCAACGGACAGATGAAAAAAATATGCATTTGTGGACATTTGTTTTAGTTCTAGTGGAGGGTAGTGTGCAGACCGGAGCTGGTAACTGTCTAACTCGAATAATACTGCGCCCTCTATCACTGGATGATCACTGTTAATATACGAGCGTCAGCGAGCTCTTTATGGTATAAAATGTGTACTTTGGATTTTTTGACAAACATGGCTGGACATATTGACGTATAAAAAAAAATCGACGCTTTGTAAACTCCGGTTCCGTGTAACACACTAACACACTCAACTAATGAAGATCTTCTTAACATAAAGCGCAAAGGTGATCCTGAAGTCTCGTACCCTCTCTCGAACGTCCGATACCACTGAAACCCGGGTGTAATAAAAGTCATTTTGTTAGCTTGTTTTACTTATATTGATATTTTTTAATTTATTAAATCTCTTCTGACATACTGACAAGAATTTTTTTTTCTACGTGGAGGTTAACTTTTGAGATTTCGTAAGGAACGACATCTCGATTGAATGAGACTAGATTCGGCCCTAAATAAAAGTCGCCCCCAATATATCTTGGCCCAAATAATCTCGATACTTTTTGATGCACTGGATGAACGTGAAATTGCCAGATAATTTCCAGATGCGTGAGCATTCATGGCCGTGCCGGTTTCATATTATAGCAAAGCGTAAGATAACGACTGGATTATTCGGGTTAGTAACCGGAGTTTGTGCTTGATCCTACAAGATTTGATTAACTCTTCAGTATTTTTGATTAATAATGAATAAATACACATAAAAACATAAATTTCACATTTGTTCATTATTTCTGTTTTTATTTAAATGTTTGTGTAAGATTTATTTCGATTTTGTGGTGTTTAGGTTGCTTTTCGGGTAAATCTGCGGACCCTGTTTAAAGGGATAATCTTAAAGCCTTGACACAGCTAACCACTACTACGACCACAATTAAGGATATTGCCAAAGGGGGGTTAGTGACTGCAGGGATCGCGCTGTCGGTCGCCAATGTCGCAATTTGCGATTTTTTTTCTTGACTGGCGACTGAAATCGACTGCTGGCGATTTTTTTGGCACCTAGATTTCCTTGTGTAAATTTATAGATAATCATTGTGTACCATAACAAAAATCAATAAATTATTGACAATTGATTTTCGCAAGTGATGAGTATTTCCCGTACCCAATTGAATGTAATTTCAGTTATTCACTGAAACCACATTCAATTTAGATAGCCCTGCAACATCAAATAATCAATGCTTCATATTAGTAAGATTTTATTATTCCTCTAATGAGTATTTCGATATCAAGTCTTCTTATTCTTTGGTTACGGAAAACCATCAACGTACTGATGTTTACTTAACTTCTCTTAAGTCGTCATTTGTTTGTTCATTTTGTCCTTCCATTTTCGATTAAAGGACCGCCCCGGTCGCCTCTCCTTTTCATATGCCGACCTTTTGGCTTTTTTATTCTCTGTAGATAAATCGATAGGTAGTGGGTGTTTTTTTCCAGATTTAGACCCCTCCGTAAACTTAATTGGTCATGCAGCCACAACGGAAAAGATCAAATTACAATTTACAACGATTACCAATAGGAAACGAAATAAAATCCGGAATGGGAACTGGTTCTCGAAATTAAGCATAAACAGAAAGGAACAGAAATTTTTACCGATTTGTTTACGACTTTTGACTTTATTAACGATAATCAAAGATCCTTCGCTTAGGGGTCTAAGAGGTAACCAGGACCGACAGAAATTTGATTTTTGACAGCCCCAAGTAGTAAAAATGTTTGCCGGTCATTAGGTCTGACACAAAGACGTCATTTGCCGGACCCTCTAAAATTCTGCCCCCTAGGTCCGACAGGTCCGACGGTTAGCTGCATCTCTGCATATATCCTACCGTGACATCTGCTCGGTCATGCAATAAAGTCGATCACTTGTTTTGATTTACAATTCTCGCACAGCACGAGACCAATGACGTCATTCTGTATATTCATAGCGTACATAAACACTGAGGGAATACTTTTCAACGTCAAAATTACAAGATGAGATTAAAACAGAGAAGTTTGAATTGAATAAATTCCATGCAAGTGAAAAAGATCCTTTTTACTAATGTCTTTTTTTCCTGATCATTATACTTGTTAAATATGTTTCCATCGATGGTATTCCCCAAACATTTGTATTTTTCCGGTTTGTTGACATAATCGACATCACAGTTTATGACCGTTTCTGGAATGTAGTCCAAGTAAATTGTATTTTAAAATACTTCGAAAATATGATGATTGATCATTCACATTCCACCATTTTCTAGAAAATGACCGATTTTACCGGGAAAATACATGCAAGTGCTCTCCATTAGTCACAAAATGGCAGATTATTTTGCATTTCCACTGCTGCTTTAATAACAAATATACCCCTTACTTCTTGGGGTATTGAAATGAAATTCACAGAGAAGACAGCAATAATCAAAATTTATAGCATAAATTGAACAGAGAATTAAATTAAACCAGACAGAAAAATGAGATTATCTGGGTTAAAAAAAACCTGTCATTATTACAAATAGCATCAACAAAACTGTATTGTTACCACTCTGATAATAAATGTGATTAAAATAAATTGAAATCAGTCATTAATTGTTTTGCCAAAATATGTCCGTCTAATAGATTGTATTGACAAAAGCAAAAACACAAAATTCACTGGATTAAATACTTTTTATGTGGGTAAGCAAGTTTAATTTTTGCATCAAATAATTAATTTTTAATACTTCAATTTCAAACTTTTTAAAAAAAACCATCTTTTGAAATTTTTCAGACAAATCAATTGCACTGAAAAAGCTAAAATACTGTACTTTCTTAATCTGGTTTACTTTTTAAGTTTGGTTGGCCTATGACAAAATCATGTGCTTTATTGAACTTTGACCTGCTTTATGTGACGTCATACAACGCCATTTGGAAAATGGATGGTAAACAAATACAGGTCAGTGTGTTATTATTATCGATCTTTTTTCCATGGAACTTTACACATGTGAACAAGAATAGATGAGGAACATAATTAAAAAAAAAAAATGTTTACTTTTCAAACATGAAAAAAATAATCAAACATTATCCAATGACTGACCGACTTATTGTCAGACGAGGATACTGGTCGGGGAGTAGTTCTCGCCAAAAAACAATTCTCGCCAACTGTTTCATTTAGCGTGAGCGCTCGCGAATTTTCGTCTGATTTTTTCACCATCATTAAAGGACGCGTACCAATCCTTCGTATTAATTTTTATCAAATTTCATTGTGAAATATAAGGTCTTGGGAGTTGAACCAAACAGAGTTTTGAATATATTAGAAGGAATTTAAAAAACAAACACGACTTGAAGCGAGCGGGGGTAAAAAAGATGTCCGCCCTTGTATATGTTTATACATTGACAGTATATTTACCTGGATAGTGACAAGTCCCTGTGGGCCACCTGCGCATGCATGATGCACTGTTTACGTCATCAATTACCTTGACCGCTAATTTATACATGGATCCTATATTATCACATTGGGCATAAAACATGGACAAAATATTAAAATTAATTCTAGAAAAACTGGAATTATTACTTTTCATCAATAAAATGAAAATTATCGGGTAAACCACTGTTGAAAAGGATGTATTTTACGGAATGGGGGAGCGGCGTGGGGATGGCATGACAGCCTTTAAAACAGTGATGAATAATTATCAGAGTTTTCTACAAACTAACACAAAAACTGGTAAGCTTTTTAAGAAAGGGTTTTAATTTTCTAAAATGTCGTTTTTCTTTCCTTTTGATGCTTTAACATCACAAAAAACAATATTTCTGAAAGTTGGTGAGAATTGCTTCTGTTGCGGCCATTGTCTGTTAAAAAACGCAACATCGTAATAATGGATCCCCGATCAGCGTGCGCTCTCCTTTATGAAAATTCATTTCGTAAGTAAATCGTTATGTTTCATGCAAAATAATAATGGGGTGAAACAAAGGTTTCTCGACTGCTTCTTAAAAATATTGGATAAAAAATGGCGAGAACTATTCCCCGACCAGTATTGCTATCAAATGAAACCTGAATTTACTTGTTATAACCTTTTTGACAACCTTGACGCCATTGGCTAGGGTGGTCTTAAGAAACGATGCTAGTCCATCGGATGGGGACAATAAAAGGCTGGTTTGTGTAAGGGGAGATCAATGCCATGATCACATTAAAGACATCCGGAAAAGAGTAGACTAATGCCACTACAAGGACCGCTCTTGCACTCCCCAGAGTGGGTCATACTAAAAAGCGCCCGAGACCGCCCGGGTACTGGAAATAACGCCCGTTGTATTGGAATATTGTTTAAATCAAATTTTTATCAAAATTATATACGGGTATATAATTGTTTTAAATAAAGTGTTATTTTAAAATTATGTTGTTAATTTTATATATTGTACAAGCCTTGACGTGGCGTGAGGGCTCTTCCATTATAAAATAATGGAAACCAACTATGAACAGTAAACAGGGTTTTTGTTTAAAATGTATTATTTTTTTCATGCATTTGCATGCATGCATGTAATGTCATAACCGAGGCACATGTCGGTAATTCATTTGCTAATTACCCAATACACATACAGATTTTATACAAAACTAAAAACAAAGAAAAAGACAATAAAATATAGCAAGTTATATATAGTAGAATTGAAATAAAACTAATATTTACACCAAACTAGGGAATACTCCGGGCGCTTTTTAGTACATAACTAGAACATTTACACTCACGGTAAGACCTCACTTAGCATAATATTCCATTATAATTTCGAAAAAAAATTGATTTAAACAATATTCCAATACAACAGGCATTATTTCCAGTACCCGGGCGGTCTCTGGCTGTCCCGGGCGCTTTTTAGTATGACTGCCCAGAGTGACATCACTTGTTTCAATCCACTATGAAAAAGTGATTTTAAAGTAAAATAACCTCTCATGCAGTTCGAGGTAATGTCAGTTGGTTATTCATTCCAAACAAGTATCTCTCTTTGTTGAAATAACAAATGGTGCTGTCATTTTCTGTTATATAAACAACTGTTAACTTTTCCTGTTATTTTTTAATTTGTAAACAAAAGTTTTGGTGCCAAAAAAGAAAACCACTCCCAATTGTCATTAAAATGTAGCCGTGTACATGAACTATGAAAAGTTTAAAAGAAGTGACAGGCCAGATCGTTTCCGTAGTTTGACATTACTGTCAACGATTTTCTCTCTGTTGTTGGGGAAAAGTTTTTCAATGATTACCTAAGGATTGACACAAAAAGGTTTCCGATTTCTGTAAAATTCGTACATGTAGTAAATGGGTGATACTATTTCGTGTAATGGAATGGAACGAAACGGAATGATTTTGTTTCCTGTTTTAGTAATTACTATAGGGATATCACTATTTTAAGAAACGAAACTATTCCGTTTCGTTTCTGAATTTTTGCGTTTCGTTTTGTGTTTTAGTAATTTCCTATAGGTGTACTGTACTTAGTTACTTTGTTCCGACCAAGACACGACCGAGCTACATTTGTACACGGTGTAGTCACGCTATTTGAGCGTTCGGCGGATGATTTGTTTATTGTACGACACACAGCAGATTTTCTGCTTGTTTTCACCTATATTTTGCAATCTACTTTCTAATTAAAGCTGAAATTATAGATAATTGATATGGGAATCCAACAAGCCATGTAAAAACTTTCAGTAGTTCTTCAAAAAGTCATCGTAGTATAGCATCTCTTTTGTCGAAAATTGTGTGACGAAACATTTGTGGCCCAGAGTCATGCCAGTTTTCATCTGTTTGTCTTCAAACTTGTAAATACGATCCAGCGTATCATACTCTACAAAAATTTGTATTTTTTGTTTTTAGCTCACCTGGCCATAGGCCAGGTGAGCTTTTGTCATGGGTAAGCGTCCGTCCGTCCGTTAGCTTTTCACATTTAAATCTTCTTCTCTGAAACCGCTGAACAGATTTCAACCAAACTTGCCAGAAATGTTCATTGGATGGTCCTCTACCAGATTTGTGTTTTTGGTACTGATTTGAAATCCAACATGGCTGCCAGGGGCCATAATGTGTTCTCATTGGCTGAAATTTTAAAAATCTTCTTGTCAGAAACCACCATGCCAATTGAATTGTGACTTTGCAGGAATGATCATTGGGTGATCCTGTACTAAACTTGTGAATCGTTTGCCGATCGGAAATTCAAGATGGCCGCCATGACTCGACTTAGTTTAACATTGGACCCTATGGGAATTTCACATTTTCATCTTTTTTTCTGAAACCACAAAACAAATTTGAACCAAACTTGGCAGAAATGTTCATTGGATGGTCATATACAAGATTTTTGTTTTTGGTGCTGATCGGAAATCCAACATGGCTGCCAGGGCCCATAATGTGTTCTGATTGGTCGAAATTTTAAAAATCTTCTTGTTAGAAACCACTAAGCCAATTGAATTAAGACTTTGCAGGAATGTTCATTGGGTGGTCCTGTACTAAACTTGTGAATCGTTTGCTGATCGGAAATTCAAGATGACCGCCATGACTCGACTTAATTTTAACATAAGACCCTATGGAAAAAATGTTTAAAAGTCTTCTCCTCTGAAACCAGTAAGTCAGTTTAAAGCAAACATGGCATGAATGGTCCTTATGTGGTCAACTTTCAAAATTATGTCCTGTGACTCCGACCTTCGTCCAAGATGGCCGCTATCAGTGGACATAGTTTTAACATAGGACTCTATGGGAAAAATGTTTAAAATTTTTTTTCTCTGAAAACAGTAAGCCAATTTAAAGCAAACATGGCATGAATGGTCCTTAAATGGTCAACTTTCAAAATTATATCCAGTGACCCAAACCTTCATCCAAGATAGCTACCATCAGCAGACATAGTTTTAACATAGGACCCTATGGGAAATATGTTTAAAAATCTTCTCCTCTGAAACCAGTAAGCCAATTTAGAACAAACATGGCATGGATGGTCCTTGAGTGGTCAATTTTCAAAATTGTGTCCAGTGACCCTGACCTCCATCCAAGATGGCTGCCTTCAGCGGACATACTGTAGTTTTAACATAGGACCCTATGGGAAAAAATGTTTTAAAATCTTCTCCTCTGAAACCAGTAAGCCAATATAGCAAACATGTCATCGATGGTCCTTAGATGGTCAACTTCCAAAATTGTGTTCAGTGACCCCGCTCTCGGTCCAAAATGGCTACCGTCAACGGACATAGTTTTAACATAGGACCCTATGGGAAAATTGTTTAAAAGTCTTCTCCTCTGAAACCAGTCAGCCAATTTAAAGCAAATATAGCATGGATGGTCCTTGGGTAGTATACTTTCAAAATTGTGTCCGGTGACCACGACCTCCATCCAAGATGGCTGCCATGAGCAGACATAGTTTTAACATAGAACCCTATGGCAGTATAGGATTTGAATAGTAACTTAGATGTATTCGGCATGCAGACATTCTTAAGAGGACTTATTTATGTCAGGTGAGCGATACAGGCTCACCTGAGCCTCTAGTTTTTCGTTTGAAGAGCAGTACTTAGTTTGAGTGAAATCCTCCAGAAACTTTACATATGAAACTACATATCTTGATCTTTTTGAGAATTATTTTTTTATGAACATTGATAAAAGCTGTTGAGCCAAAAGTTCCTTCCAGTAAGGCAGAATGTATCCCTCCGAAATTTTTATGGCCGAATTACGACTTTGTAAGCCATTAATACATTTCCTTGGTCTTGATTTCGATCCTTTCTCTGGTCGAAACTTTTAATCGAGCGGGACCGACTGCTTATCCTTCCGGAACATACTAGTTTTTGGGCAATTAAGAAACTTTGTAGTTTCTCATGGACTTTTCCTGAAAATTCAAGGCGGCCAGGCGATTTTTATTTTTATATGATGTTCATGATACCTGAAGTTTTGGTAAATTTTGCGATATAAAATTTGCTAAAGATGTCTTGACAAAATCAATGAAATCTATTAATTCATTGATCTTAAAACGTCAAAAAAGTTTGAGATGGGAAAACAAACCAAATTAAGAGAAATATATGGATCATTCTCAAAAAATGTCCAGATTCCACAGCAGTCATTCATGGAAATCTCTAGAACACTAAATTACAAATTAACATTAACAAGAACAATAACATTTTTGAAAATAAATCATGAACATATACACCTGCTGCCTATAAGGTTTATAATATTTTTGAAAATATAATTACAAAATAAAACTACATGTATATACAATACAGTAAATTACATGTTTCATTACACATTAATTTTGGAGGGAAAATACAGACTTTCTATGGGTAGATTATCTTTTCCTCACACGTGTGATGGAGCACAACAGAAACAAAAGTCAGACATTTTGGTTTACTGAAAAACTCTATTTTTTTTTATCCTACTACTAATTTAAAAAAAACAATAGGGTGTGATGAGTTTTTAAATTGGGTATCAATAGTAGCTATATATCTTTATTTTCATCACCATAGGTACAGAGAAGACATAGACACAATTATATACTCGAACATTTTCAAACTGAAAATTAATTTGGACCACATGTACTACTATTCTATTTGTTTTCTAAAGGTCAGTTATCTTTCTGTTTACTCATTTTAATTACTATTTCTAATTTTCACCTTAGTATGACATAGTGGGAATGCACATATTGAAGTAAGAATCTGAGTATAATTGTTTATAATGACTCTGCTTGTTGGGACCTTGATTGGACAATACAATCTTATCTTATACAATATAATGTACATCTGATTAATTTATTCAAGATGATGCTTTTGTTATATTTGATATGTTCTAAAGTCATTTTGACTTATCAATGCCCCTTTTATTTTATTCAGGATTTATTATGATGTAGACTTACAAAGATCCTAGAGTGATCCATTCTTCTGGTGCCCTTGTGCCATATATAGGGTAAGCTTTGTGTATTTGATTGTTTATTTATTTACATGTTTATACGTTTATGTATTCAGTGAATTGTGTTTACTGAGTGTATTAGTGTTTGTCATTTTTAGCTCACCTGACCCAAAGGGTCATGTGAGTTATTGCCATCACTTGGCGTCTGTCGTACGTCGTAAACTTTTTCAAAAATCTTCTCCTCTGAAAGTACTAGACCAATGGAAATCAAACTTGGTCTGAATCATCACTAGTTTCAAATGTCTAGTTTCAAAATTATGTCCTGTGATGCCGTGCACCAACCAACTTGGCCGCTGTTACTAAAAATAGAACATATGGTAAAATTGCAGGTTTTGGGTAATAACTCAAAAACTGTTAATAATATGAAAAATCTGACATGGGATAAAAATGATCAGCACATCAAGATCTACCTACCCTGCAATTTTGAAGTAAATCTGATTACCCATCTTGAGTTATTGCCCTTTTTTTCATCAAATTTGTAAATTTTAATACTTTTCGTCTTAACTTTAAATTGCAAAAATGTGCAGCATGTCAAGATCTACCTACCCTGCAATTTTGAAGTAAATTTGATTACCCATCTTGGAGTTATTTCCCTTTTTTCATCAATTTTTTTTTAAATTTTAATACTTTTCGTCTTGTATTTCAAAAACTATTTAGAGATAGATGTTAAGTTTAAATTGCAAAAATGTGCAGCATGTCAAGATCTACCTACCCTGCAATTTTGAAGTAAATTTGATTACCCATCTTGGAGTTATTTCCCTTTTTTCATCAATTTTTTTTTTTATTTTAATACTTTTCGTCTTATATTTCAAAAACTATTTAGAGATAGATGTTAAGTTTAAATTGCAAAAATGTGCAGCATGTCAAGATCTACCTACCCTGCAATTTTGAAGTAAATTTGATTACCCATCTTGGAGTTATTTCCCTTTTTTCATCAATTTTTTTTTTTATTTTAATACTTTTCGTCTTATATTTCAAAAACTATTTAGAGATAGATGTTAAGTTTAAATTGCAAAAATGTGCAGCATGTCAAGATCTACATACTCTGCAATTTTGAAGTAAATTTGATTACCCATCTTGGAGTTATTTCCCTTTTTTCATCAATTTTTTTTTTTAATTTTAATACTTTTCGTCTTGTATTTCAAAAACTATTTAGAGATAGATGTTAAGTTTAAATTGCAAAAATGTGCAGCATGTCAAGATCTACCTACCCTGCAATTTTGAAGTAAATTTGATTACCCATCTTGGAGTTATTTCCCTTTTTTCATCAATTTTTTTTTTTATTTTAATACTTTTCGTCTTATATTTCAAAAACTATTTAGAGATAGATGTTAAGTTTAAATTGCAAAAATGTGCAGCATGTCAAGATCTACCTACCCTGCAATTTTGAAGTAAATTTGATTACCCATCTTGGAGTTATTTCCCTTTTTTCATCAATTTTTTTTTAATTTTAATACTTTTCGTCTTATATTTCAAAAACTATTTAGAGATAGATGTTAAGTTTAAATTGCAAAAATGTGCAGCATGTCAAGATCTACCTACCCTGCAATTTTGAAGTAAATTTGATTACCCATCTTGGAGTTATTTCCCTTTTTTCATCAATTTTTTTTTTTATTTTAATACTTTTCGTCTTATATTTCAAAAACTATTTAGAGATAGATGTTAAGTTTAAATTGCAAAAATGTGCAGCATGTCAAGATCTACATACTCTGCAATTTTGAAGTAAATTTGATTACCCATCTTGGAGTTATTTCCCTTTTTTCATCAATTTTTTTTTAAATTTTAATACTTTTCGTCTTGTATTTCAAAAACTATTTAGAGATAGATGTTAAGTTTAAATTGCAAAAATTGTTAGCGCCGTCCTGTATCCAAGATGGCCGCCATTACTAAAAATAGAATTTTCTTCAAATGGCCAAAACTGCTCTATTTTAAGCCAGAAAGTGCCCAAATTTGAACTGTATAAGCATAATGATGAGCTTTTTAACATATATTACGGGAACTTTGAACTTTGAACTTTTGTCGATTTTGACCGATTATGCAAATTAGAAAAAAGGGGGGATGAAATTAAAAAAAAATCTTCTCCTCTGAAACTACTGAGCCAATCTCAACCAAACTTTGCTGAAATGATTCTTGGGTGGTCCTCTTCCAAAATTGTGTCCGGCATTTCAGAATACCGACCAAGATGGCCGCCACAGCCGAACTTAATTTAACATAGGACTCTATGGGAAATTCCCATAAAAATCTTCTTGTCTGAAACCATTTGCTCAATAAGAACAAAATTTTGATGAAATAGTCATTGGATGGTTCTCTTCCAAAAATGTGTCCGGCGGTTCGGCCCTTCGATCAAGATGGCCCCCACAGCCGAACTTAGCTTAACATAAGACCCTATGGGAAATTCACATAAAAATCTTCTCCTCAGAAACCACTGGGCCAATTGCAACCAAACTTTTGTGGAATGATCCTTGGATGGCCCCCTTCCAAAATTGTGTCCAGTGATCCTGACTTCCAACCAAGATGGCCACCAAGCTAAAAATAGAAAAAAGGGGGGATGAAATTAAAAAAAAATCTTCTCCTCTGAAAATACGGAGCCAATCTCAACCAAACTTTGCTGAAATGATCCTTAGGTGGTCCCCTTTCAAAATGTGTCCGTCAGTGCCGTCCTGTATCCAAGATAGCCGCCATTACTAAAAATAGAAATTTCTTCAAAATGGCCAAAATTGCTCTATTTTAAGCCAGAAAGTGCCCAAATTTGAACTGTATAAGCATAATGATGAGCTTTTTAACATATATTACGGGATTTTTTTATGAACTTTGAACTTTTGCCTAATTTGACCGATTATGCAAATTAAAAAAAAGGGGGGATGAAATTTAAAAAAAATCTTCTCCTCTGAAACTACTGAGCCAATCTCAACCAAACTTTGCTGAAATGATTCCTGGGTGGTTCTCTTAAAAAATTGTGTCTGGCATTTCAGAACACCGATCAAGATGGTCACCACAGCTGAACTTAATTTAACATAGGACCCTATGGGAAATTCCCATAAAAATCTTCTTGTCTGAAACCATTTGCTCAATAAGAACAAAATTTTGATGAAATAGTCATTGGATGGTTGGTTCTCTTCCAAAAATGTGTCCGGCGGTTCGGCCCTTCGATCAATTTTTTTTTTTAATTTTAATGCTTTTCGTGTACATTTCAAAAACTATAAGAGATAGATGTTAAGTTTAAATAGCAAAAATGTGCACCAAGTCGAGATCTACCTACCCTGCAATTTTGAAGTAAATCTGATTACTCATCTTGTAGTTCTTGCCCTTTTTTCATCAAATTAAAAAAAAAATTAATACTTTTAGTCTTATATTTCAAAAACTATAAGAGATAAAGGTTAAGTTTAAATTGCAAAAATTTGCAGCATGTCAAGATCTTCATACCCTGCAATTTTGAAGTAAATCCCATTACCCATTTTGGAGTTATTGCCCTTTTTTCATCAAAATGTTCTAAATTTTAATACTATCATCTTATATCTCAAAAACTATTAGAGATAGAGGGAAAGTTTAAACTGCAAAAATGTTCAGCATGTCAAGATCTACAAAAATTTTCCCACAGTTAAAAATGTGCGACAACTGTGTGAAGAGTTATTCCTCTTGAAATGCATTTTTTTGTTGACTCACTGCTTTTGGTTACTCAAATAATCAAAGGGAAGCAACTCTATTACAAAATGTGAAGTAGGAAAAGCTAAATTTTGAGAATCATTGACATATATGTTTTTTTACAGCAATTTTGATAACTTACATTAAAGGGGGAACCCCTGCCCAATTTTTTTTGTAGAAAGGGTCTGCAGTGATGAAGGCTACATTTGTTAATTTTTTTTACCGAAGTTATCAAGTTTTATTGACTGATGTTGTTATTATACCCAGGTGAGCTATACAGGCTCCTGGGAGCCTCTAGTTATTTGTGTCATATATTCTCTAACATAGAGATTTATTTTTTGAGTGTATTAACGTGCACCTGTATAAATTATGCTGAAGCTAATTCTGAGGTGACGCAAAAGCGGCAATTGTCTTGAAGTTGCAGTTATTTGGTTATTTACCAAAGACACAGAATAATTTACTTTATTGTATACTTATTAGAAGACTAAGCTATATTGTGGTATTTTTCTCATAGAAGATAACTTGTAGAAAAGTGTTTTATTTTATATTTCTTTGATAAATCATAGAGAATTATCTCCCTTTGATTGTGTATTATCTTGTGTGATCTGTCTTGTCATGTTATGTTTGTTATTTGTATATTTGTAGGGTTACTTTTACTATTACTGTTATATATTCCAATAAAAGCATCGAACCCAAGCTGGACTTATTATCACTGACACATTGAAGCCCTGCTACAATATGCTTAAGGACCAACACGGAAAATGATATTTACATTCTCCACTAATCCCAAAATGTGATACAATCTGGTGAGTGATATAGATTCTCGTGAACTTCAGTGCTTATTGCAGAAGATTATTGTGTAAATAAGACATAATTCTCAAAATTCTTGTTTTTTCAACAAAAAAACTGATCATACCAAAAAAAGTTGGTTTTTTTTCTTAACTTATTGCATCAGTGAGATCCAAATCTCAAAAATTTCAACAAAAAACTAAGATTTTCCACAAAAATAATTTAGAAGATCTCTTTCATCTGAGACTGTTGTATTTGAAAGTTCTAAGCCAAATAGTTTTTAAAACAAATAATTTATATTCTAGTTATTGCTAAAACAAGTACATTCTCAAAATCCCTTATTTTCAACTAAAACCTTTTATTTTATTAAATCATATTTAATCAACGATATAACTGAAATATCCTTGAAAGTGGCATTAAACACCATAAACCTAACCCTGTACCAGTATTTAATAATGATGGTTTATTGAGAATAAAAGATTGACTGATTGATTGATTTTTGGTGTTTAAGGCCACTTTCTGCAATATTTCAGTTATATCATGGCGACCAGTTTTAGTGGTGGAAGAAGCCGGAGTACCCAGAGAGAACCACCAACCATGGGCAAGCAACTGGTAAACTTGTCACTTGTGGATGCGAGTCGAGTGCACCCTTTTTTATAATTTACAAAGCCGGTCACGAACCCACGCCGTATTGGTGATAGGCTTGTATGAATTGTTAGGTAATCCAACTACCTAACTCATTGAGCCACCCGGGCACTTTGAGAATAAAAGATATTTTTTCATGATATAAATAGTTTAAATGATAATCTTATGTAATAAACAGTAAAAATGTTATCCTAAGAGTGAGTGACTTTTTACTTTTTTTTTATTTTTGTATCAATATTATAGTTGCAGATAAATTTATTAATTAATTTAAGACACATATAGTAATGAGTTCTAAATTATGTTATTCAGGTTGTGTCCAGAATTAGTATTGGCAATAATGTACAACATATAGATCAAATCATAAGATCACCGAGGACCTTTGTACCTTGTGTGAGGTAAGCATAGAATTGTGTTCTTTTTATGTTTTTCATTAGTTCACCTGGATCAAAGGTCCATAGGAACTATTGCCATCACTTGGTGTCCGTCGTCTGTAAACTTTTCACATTTCAAGCTTCTTCTCCGAAACCACTGGGCCAATTGGAACCAAACTTAGCAGGAATGTTCCTTGGATGGTCCTCTACAAAGTTGCTGTTTTTCGTTCCAGTCGGATATTCAACATGGTTGCCAGGGTCAATAATATGCTCTGATTGGCTGAAATTTCAAAGACCCTCTTCTCTGAAATTAATGAACTGACTGAACCCAAGTTGTATGTTAATGATCATTGGAATGTCCTTTACCAAGTTTCTGTTTTTTATGTGGATCGGAAATCCAAGATGGCCACCACCGCAGGACACAAATTAACATTGGACCCGATGGGAAAATGTTCAAATGCCTTCTTCTCAGAAAACTACAAATATGATTAAAGCCAAACTGTACATAAATGTTCATTGGATGGTCTTCTACAAACTTTAGGTTTTTTATTCCGATATGAAATTCAAAATGGCGGCTTTGGCAGGACTTTGTTTAACATTGGACCCCCTATGGGAAAAATGTTTCAAAACGCTTCTTCTCTGAAACCACTTGGACAATTTAAACCAAACTGCCCAGGAATGATCATTGGAAGGTCCTCTACAAAATTTAGGTTTTTATGCCGATCAGAAATCCAAGATGGCCACCACTGCAGAAAATCTGTTGCATACCTGGTGTTTATTCAGTGATATTGCCAGGCGGGCCCCCTATTGACCCTAATCCCTACAAATAATTGTTCAGAGACCTGTGGTATGATAGAACCCTTGGTAGTGGTACCATAGGAAGGTACTATGTCTATACTGCATGTCAAATAATTAATAAGCTGTAGTAAGAAAGAACAAACAAGTTTGTGTGATTTTTAGAGGAAGGAGCATACTTTTAGGTTTAAAAAAAAAAATCATCCCTACCTACCGACCCTAATTTTGAAGACCATGTAATTGGAAACACACATATATTTTTTTTGGCCTTAGCAAAAATGCATTTTTATCATGTTGTACAAATTGCTTATTTTTCGTTTTTGTTTTTTGTTCATACATTTTTGCTTATTATCTCCCCTTCTTCTTGTACATTATATGGTGCTATCTTATACAAATTCTGAGTACTACAGGATACACATAAATGGAGTTAATGTTTAAGATGTGAAGGTTTACAGCAAAACTAATATATTTTATTTCTTTGCAGTTGTATCAAGTTCTAATGTGATATTACAGACATATACTGCCTCCAACATCAAGCTGTTTACAGAAACTTTGACAGGTAGATAATTTGTTTACATTGTTGTGTATTTAAGAAATTTTTGAACAGGTTATACAATATAACCTGGTTTGGGGCAGATTATGTTTAATAAACTGCGAAGTGGTTTATGAAAAGTGTAAACTGTTCCAAACCAGGTTATACAACTATAACCTGTTCAAATATTCCTTATAATTTAATTTTTACAACAAAATTTAATGATTCCTCGATTTTAATTACGATTATTTCATGTGACTATTTGAAAATGTCGTTGGCGAATGAATATGTTGGTGACGCCACAATACCAACCCAGGTTATCAAGTATAACCAACATTTTCTCCAAATGGATCAGCCAATCAGATTGCAGTATTCAAATCAAATTAAATTATTATACATTTAATGCAGAGAATGTCCGTTGTCCACAGAGTTTTACATTTTAAACTTCTCTCAAACCACTGGGCCAATTGAAAACAAACTTGGTAGGAATTTTCATTGGATGGTCCCATTTAAAGTTTATGTTTTTTGTTGTTAATCAGAAATACACAAAAGAAACAAGAGGCCCAAAGTTATCAAAAAGGGTGTGTCCATATATATGTGTATATATTATTTATTCTAACATGACGTCCTTCATTGGCTATATAAATAATACAATGATAAAAGTCACGATATATTTTAATTAGCACATGTGTATTGACGAACAAATTACAAACATCATTCCTCACTGAAATCATGTATTCATACAGGACCGTGGTGCATGCAAACATAAAAATGCCCATATTGTTTTTTTCACCTCTATTTTTTCCCCGAATGAATACTAAGACAACCATCTATTGACTTTGACTGTTGTAATTTAACGTTTTCCCGTGACATAGTTTACAAGGAATGCTGATGACATTAACACAAGCTGGTTACTGATTTATTTACGATTTTGTGAGAATTTTACTTGTTTAGTTGCTAATTTCAAAATGCCATCAAATTGGAAAATATCAGTAACTTAATGGCATCAAAGTAGGTAGTTATACATAAAAGATAACCAACTGTAAGCATGAAGATTAGTGGATTTTGCTATGAAATGCATTTCCATTACTGATTTCCAATAATTCATGAAAGCCATAGTTTATATACAGTTATAACATGGATAACATTATCTTCATTTATATTTTTAATCATTCATTTGTTTTTATGAGTTTTTTAATGCATTCCTTAACCAAATTCCTATCAGAAACATGCATACATACATTACCATTTTTGACATAAAAGGGGAGGGGAGCGGGGGGGGGATAAACTTTTTAAACTTCCAATTTTAATGTAGTTTTTTGGCAGTGTTTCTCATTATGTGTTATTGATGGGCCATACATTTCTTTGGCTATTTTATTCGAAAAAGGGTCAAAATTTTGAAATGTTGCGTATTTTAAAGGTGCATACAATTTTTCTTCTTCATTCAATTGTTTTTTGTTGTTGAGAGCTTTCGATAGTATGTCGATGGATTAACTAGAGATATCTTTTATGGTTATTAAATAAATTTGATCGAAAGAGACTGAATAAATGATAGAGTATACTGAAGGGCCAATCAAAAACAGACAATCCAGAGAAACTGGCAACACAGAACACACAATACGAAGAAATGTGCTAATTTCCAAAATTTGAAAGTGTTTATTTTTCATCGAATTTTAATGTAATTTTTGTGAAGTGTTTATATTAATGGGCTGTTGGTAGGCCATAAAAAAAATTCATTTGTTTCGGAAAGGGGTCTAATAGGGGCCCAAATTCTGAATGGATTGTGACGATTGCTTTCGGTTGTATGTCAACAGATTTCCTCTGTCAATGCTCATTTAAAAAAGAATTGGAAGTCCTACGTTAATTTGAGGCGGTCATGGTTGTGTTGATATGGTAGTTGAATTTTCAACTACCTGTACTATCAGTGCCTATCACCACTAATGTTGTGAGTTCAAATCTCGAGATGCACTCGATGCAACTTTTTGTGATGAAGTTTGTCAGTGATTTGTGGTAGGTTGGTGGTTTTCTCCTGGTACTGGTACGCGGGTTTCCTCCACCAGTAAAACTGACTGCCACGATATAACTGAACTATTGTGGCATTTACCACCCTAACCTTACTTTAATGGGTTACAACTGAAAATCTATCTAAAACTGAATATACTAATTTTTCTTAGTCTAGACCTTGACCTCATTTTCATGGTCTACTTACTTTATTAAATTTGTGCCAAGTTTTTGTGATTAGGTAATTTTTTCCATTACATACAACCTAGGTTCACCAGGCATGTGCCATCTGACCTTGACCTCACTTTCACAGTCTACTGGCTTTGTTAAATTTGCATCAATTTTTCATGCTTAGGTCACTTTCTCTACTACCATACATTTTGTACTTGGTCCACATATTTATCATGGTGTTTACATGTCAGTCAGACATATGTCACCTAACATTGACCTCATTTTCATGGTCTACAGATTTTATCAAATTTACATCAAGTTTTCATTATTGAGTCACTTTCTCCACCCCCTACAACTTAGGTTCACCGTGTTTGGTCCACACATTTATCATGGAGGGTACCTGTCAGACTCTACACCCCCTACAACTTAGGTTCACCATGTTTGGTCCACACATTTATCATGGAGGGTACGTTCACCGTGTTTGGTCCACACATTTATCATGGAGGGTACCTGTCAGATTTACATGTGTCACCTATCTTTGTAATAATATTTCTCACAAGCAATTTGCAGGGGACAGGTGAGACATAGATCTGTCTACACTTGTTTCATGTTTTACCACTAATCTACTGTTTCCAGTTTCCAATTTAATGTACATGAAAGGATGTTATTTAGATAACTATAAATATAATATTGTTTTGTTTTATAGAAAATACTGATGTCTTTAAAGTCTGGAAGATTGCCAACATCATTTATTTCCTAAAGTTTGGAAGATAACCATTTGTTGCTTGGAAGAATGCCAAGAGAAATGGAAGAAATCCCTGTAATCTAAAGGAATTTCAATGAAGTTTATTTGATGGAAAACTTTAATCATATTTGTATTTTGACTTATGAATGATTTATTGAATGTTGTTTAAATCCATTGATGCAGACAGATACAAGTTATATTTATGTATTATTACTGTGTTAGCGGTAGATGATCGCCACGTCACATTTTGCGAATATAACGGTAGTGTGGCGAGGATAATTTGTGTAGCAGTAGCCACACTGGCGAACAAAAAACTTTTAGAGCGTGCATCTGACAAAGATTTTTTATTATGTAGAGAGTCAACTTCGAATAAAACGCGTTATAGACAATGATTTGATCGATGTATAATGTCCAAAATGATTTTAAAAAGCAGGTCAAATTGATTATTTCCGGTAGTTTTTTTCAGTTGAAATAACATTATCTGGATCCCATTCCGGAAATAGTTTCGAATTTAGTCACCGACTGACTGGTTTTCTAAATTACGCTTTATTCTGTCTACGCTTGAATCTAAAACCAGTAAATTATTTCACAACGAGAAGGTCAAACATGGCAAAGTGTGAATCTGGGTCCGTTTGCCCTAATTCCCTGTTTGCCCTGATACTTGTTCACCCAGGGTCCGTTCGGCCTGATAATTATAATTATGTAGGGTATTAAAATAATAGAAAAATAAGTGATATTTGATTGCTTATAAATATTAAATTGAGAATTTTTAAATATGCGGCATGCTAAAGTGTACAGTCAATGAACATAGGTATTCGACACTCGAATTTACGCTATATATTTCATATAAGCACATTGTTCAAAATTTTTATTTTGAAGTCATTTCTAAACGGGTTTTGATAATTTTTGCACCAGAATAAGCAGAAATATTAAAGATTTTTGTTTATTTTAGCATGATTTTCTATTAGATTTCCTTTATTTTCTATGATTTAAAGACAATTTTTGTTTTTTGTCGTCAAATTTGCTATATACTGTATTTTAATGAAAGTGACAAATACTTATACATGTATATGTCCACAGACTGTATGTTTCGATAATGGGCAAAGTTAAACATTTCAGTCCTTGGAATAAGTGAATCAGGTAACGATTAGTGAATCCAGAGTCTGTAGAAAATGTAGGATATTAAAAATAATTGGTATGCTAAAGTGTATGTTTCTATAATGAACAAAGTTAAACGTTTTAGTCCTTGGAATGAATGAAGCAGGTAAAGATGAGTGAATCCAGAGTCTGTAGTCCATTATACTTTATTCAAGTATTAAAAAAGTAATAAATATAGCAAAGATAGTTTAAACAAACTATTAACATAATGTTCAAGCTACAAAACAAAGTTGCATTGTATAGAAGCTGTAATGTTTCAATTCTGTTGTGCAACATGGTCCCAATGGGTTGTTTGTTGGCTTATGAAGACCCGATATCATTTTTAATAATCAGGGCAAACGGACTGATACTGCCAAGCCCCAAGGATCTATTTTATCCTTTTTTGGCAACGCCAACGGCCCCACACAGCAAAAACAACAAAATCATACGAATATTGAATGTTCTGTTTATCTAATGTTCAAAGTTTGTTGTTTATTATGATAATATATGAATTATTATTGTTAGTTAATTAAATAATAAAGTTTTGAACTTTCAACTGTTTTATGCTCTTTGTTTATATTTAGTGTGGCTAACTGAAATTGAGTGTGGCTAAAAGAAATTAGTACCCATTAGCCACAGTGGCTAATAAAAAAAAATGTCTACCGCTAACACAGTATTAAGTCTCCCAAACAATGTTTAGGAGACTTATTGTTTTTGCTCCGTTTCTTATTATTATTAATATTATTATTATTCTTATTCTTATTACATCACCCCGACTGTTGTCGGGTGATGTATTGTTATTCTACGTTTCTTTTTCACTATTATTCTTATTCTTCCACACATTTGTCTGCTCGATTTCTCGGAGATGCCTTGATCAAACTTTATAAATATGTAGGAATATAATATGCCATGTGAAGTTGTGCTTTTAAGGGTTGATTTTTTCAAAATGGCTGCCATTGCCATGGAAACGGCCAAAATGCTAAAAAAATGAAAAACACAAAAATTATCATAGCAGGTTACTCGCCAAACAAAAATTGATGAAACTTGATAGGAACATCATCCACATCTAGTGGAACGAGATAAGCCAAAAAAATCGGAATCGGTAGGACAAACTTTGCCGCAGTTGCCATGGAAACAAAAAAGGGGGGATTTAAAATAATTTTGGATTCCTTTCATGAAACTTTGTAGGAATATCCACCGTAGTGTGTGGCAGCTTTTGGCGGGTTGAAAAAATTCAAAATGGCGGTCGTTGCCATGGTAACCAAGGTGCGAAAATTTTTAAATTCCCAAAGTTTTGCAGTAATGTTTCCTGTCACATCCACATCTAGTGGAACGAGATAAGCCAAACAAATCGGGATCGGTAGGACAAACTTTGCTGCAGTTGCCATGGAAATAAAAAAAGGTGGGATTTTAAATTTTTTTGATTTCTTTCATCAAACTTCATGAAACATCGTAGGAATATTCACCGTAGTGTGTGGAAGCTTTTGGCATGTTGATAAAATTCAAAATGGCATTACCATGGAAACCGAGGTACCAAAATAATGGAGTGGGGTGATGTCTGCTATTGCTTTGCAATGGCAATTCTAGTTCTTATTCTTATTCTCGTTCTCCTTTCTTTCTGTGGCACATGAACTTGTCCACGGCAGATCGCAGGAACTACTGGACAGAATTTCATGAAACTTGGTGGAATTATAGATATATGTTTCTAGTTGGTCCTAAAGTTTTCAGCTTTGTGGTAAAGGGGGTCAAAATCATATTTTGAGGGGTTCAAAGGGGGTGGGGGTTACTATAGAATCCCATGGGAAAGTTGAAATTTGATAACTTCTAAATGGATAATGATAGAGACATACAATTTGACATAGTGATAGGTCACCATTAGAGGAGCAATTATGCATTTTCAAAATTTTCAAGGTGTCTGCCAAAACACGGCATAAAAAATGGGCAGTAAAAATTCAACATTGTCCGATATCATCAGATATCATCAAAATGTGGGTAGATAATGATGTCCCGACATTGAAAAATTTCTACCGGTTGCCATTTTCAAAATGGCCACCACAATACTGCACAAATTCAACATTGTCCGATTTCAACGACATTTCATATGTAGGGAGATTATGATGTCCCGAATTGATTCCTGGCATCAACAAATTTCTGCCGGCCGCCATTTTCAAAATGGCCACCACAATACTGCACAAATTCAACATTGTTCGATTTCAACGAAATTTCATATGTAGGTAGATTATGATGTCCTGAATTGATTCCCGACATTGACAAATTTCTACCGGTCGCCATTTTCAAAATGGCCACCACAATAGATTATGATGTCCTGAATTGATTCCCGACATTGACAAATTTCTACCGGTCGCCATTTTCAAAATGACCACCACAATAGAGCACAAATTCAACATTGTCCGATTTCAACGCTATTTCATATATGGGTAGATTATGATGTCCCGAATTGATTCCTGACATCGAAAAATTTCTACCGGTCGCCATTTTCAAAATGGCCGCCACAATACCGCAAAAATTCAACATTGATCGATTTCAAATGTAGCTTTTAATTTATTTTTTAAACCGGTTGTCAGTGGCCGGTTTGGGAGACTTCATAATTGTTAGATTATAATCATATCTTGTTCAGTTTTAATATCAGGGTTTGAAAATCTGAAATATGGCAATAATAATCTGTTGATAATGTATTGAATAATATGAAGGTGAATAAAAATAAAATACATAAGTTGAAGATTTCTTTTTGCAGTTTTTTATTTTAAGTTCAGGATACATTGAAAATAAAACGCTAATGGTTATCAATATTAGTAACCATGACAACATAAAAACCACATCAAATGCTAATGGTTGTTTACAAATAGCTATAACAACACACAACTACCTGCAAATCTCAAACACAAAAAGTGCAAAAAACACATGAAAGGCTGAAGGAAATTGTATCTCCTGGCTTGTGATGGGTACAATTAGGAAGGATTGGTATTTAATGAACCTCGTCTATTTATAACTAGATATCTGGCAGAAAAACCAATATAAACTTTAAAAAATTGGACAGATTCACATTGATTTGCAAACAAGAAACTTTCAACAACATATTAAAATATTCCTGCAATTATCTACTGTACATAACCAGACCCGACAATTGCCTCGATCAAGGGAACCATTTGTCTTGTTCTGATGCAACCACCTCTGTTCAGAGGACATGTTCAAATGCAATGACCTTTTCCGAAGACAACTACCTGTGATCTTGGGAAGAGGTAGGTGGAACTATTTGTTCTTGGACCTTGGACAAACTAAAGCATCAAAGTTAAGCCTGGTGTGTTTGGGGTTCACATCTATGAACGTCCCCCTATGCTTAAATGTCCAGGTCCGAGTGCATTTAGGCAATATCCAAATGACAGGAGTTGCATTTGGGGGCCACGTCTCTTGGGTACTATGCTCTGTGTACCTTGACTAGGGGGCGGTGGGGAGGAACAGGTGTCTGCAGCTACACCGGGGTCCTATTTTTGGGGTGTCTTGATCTCCTAAGTTGAACTACAATGCTGGTGTAGTTCGACAAGGGAGATAATGACCGAAGTGTCAGGAGCTACACTTGGGTCACTCGGTGGGAGGGACAGGGTGGGGAAAATGTCAAAGATTAAAAAGAAATTGCATCGAGAAGAGAGTGGTAAGTACAAATTCTTTTTTGGGATACCTTTTATATTTACAAGTCTATTCTGCCTAACTGAAGCTACATAGCGATCCAAATAATTTGTTAAATGTGAGAACCTCAATAAAAATTCCTCATTTTGTATAGGATAAGTATGAACTATAAATTCATTTACATTCATGTCAATATCTGATGTAGTTTTCCTGAGATATTTTTTTTTTACAAAGAATGATGACTAATTTTCATAAGAATTATTTGAATAAAAAAATTACTAGTAAGAAAGGATATGGATGTAAGTGATCATAAGAGACTATCAAACACTACACTTGGGACACAAGTAAAGCATTGTTCTTCTCTACATTTACTAGAAATCACTATTATATTTATAATTCATTCATGTTTACAAAATTTAGTAATCCCGTAAGTTGTGAAATGTTCTATTTGTTAATTTTATGTATTTAAAAAACTATATAAGGAGGGGAGACAATGTTGACCAAAAAAAAACTATATAAGGAGGGGAGACAATGTTGAACAACAAAAAAACTATATAAAGAGGGGAGACAATGTTGACAAAAAAAAACTATACATAAGGAGGGAAGACAATGTTGACAAAAAAAACTATATAATGTTGACCAAAAAAAAAAACTATAAACTATATAAAGAGGGGAGACAATGTTGACCAAAAAAAAACTATATAAAGAGGGGAAACAATGTTGACCAAAAAAAACTTTATATAAGGAGGGGAGACAATGTTGACAAGAAAAAACTATATAAGGAGGGGAGACATATTCTTTTCATAAAATGTTTTGTATTTCACACATTATTTGCTCTTTATTTTTGTAGGCTCGATACACTAAGAGCAGGAATATGGCAGCCAAGAAGTATTTTCCTGAAACCTGTGTATTCTATTGGTGAATAACTCAGGCCAACATGAGCAACGGTATTTATTTTTTAGGGTTTATGTCCTGGTCTTTCTTCCTCTAGCTCATTTTATAGAGTATACAGCTGAGATATGTATCTATATTTGTTGCATTTTACTTTTTGTCTACTCCCCCAACCACGTTTTTCTTTATTGTCTAAATCCCACAATAATATACCTTGATACTGAGGATCAGCTTGCCTGTGCTCATAGAATATGTAATTCCACATCTATCTCCTCTCTTTATGCAAACTGTCCAATGTAAATTTTAATCGGCTCTGAAATTGAAAAAAATAGTCACTAAATTACCCTTGAAATGGCAATTTATTTGACCAAAAAAAAATAGAGTTACCTCCCATTGACCCATTGACTAGTGCAGATTTTTTACTCATCAATTTGGAGTCTTAAAGATGGATTTTTATCTGTTTTTATTATATTACAGTATTTTAAACTTTGAATTAAATATTTCGAGCATGTAATTTAATTTTTTTTTATCTCTACTTAAAATGGCAAACTATTGAATAGAAAAAATGGTATTTTACACAAGAAATCACTTTATTATGAATTAAATTTGAGAGGGGAAAACAACTCAGTTTTCAATTGCAGTATAGCATAATTGTTTATTTCATTAATATTTTATCTCTAGGTATGTTTATAATATCTTAACCTTTTACTTTGTACAGATTCTTGGATTGTGGTGCAACATACTCAACAGTTGTCCTAGAACGTAACAGAGAACTCTATGGGATTTCTCTTCAGAATGAAGGTATGTATTGTCTACAGCCTAAACTATGTTTTTTCTTGGTAAGTCTTGTATATTTTGGGTTGTCATGCAGCTTTGTTATTCTTTAATTTTTTGGAGGAATATTTCCAGGTTTAAAAGTGTAAAGGGGAAAAAGGGGGAGAGGGTTTGAAATCCAAAATACATTAATTAGCAGGAATGACAGTCGTTAAACAGGTGCCCCTCGTTAAAATTTCTAGATTCATATAGATAAGACATTATATGAGTTTTATTACAGCAAATGTGAGAACTGAGATTCTGAATTGTTATCTTCATAACTACTTATCAGTGGCAATTAAATCATAGAAGACTGGGATGCAGAGTATATCAATAATGAAAACTATTAGAAAAAAAAAGACTTTTAAAAAAATAGTGAAAATTACTAGCATTTTTTGATACTTTTAGGATATTTGGGGTAGATTCCACCCATAATGAATTGAGATCAACTTACAAGTGCACAAAGAAATATAGTAGGTACAAATATAAAAAACATCACAAATATTGATACCAGTCAAACATTTTATAGAAAACATCACAAATATTGATACCAGTCTAACATTTTATAGGAAACATCACAAATATTGATACCAGTCAAACATTTTATAAGAAAATAGGATTTGTTTAGATGAAAATGTAGAGGGCCCAGGTGGCTCAATGAGTTAGGTAGTTGGATTACTTAACAACTCATACAAGCCGATATGGCGTGGGTTCACACCCGGCTTTGTAATTTACAAAAAAGGGTGCACTCGACTTGCAACTGCAAGTGAGAAAGTTTACCAGTTGCTTTCCCATGGTTGGTGGTTCTCTCTGGGTACTCCAGCTTCTTCCACCACTAAAACTGGTCGCCATGATATAGCTGAAATATTGCTGAAAGTGGTATTAAAACACCAAAAATCAAAATCAATCAGTAAGAAAAAAGTCAGCCACCTCTTAATATTGAATGGGTACTTAATGCTTATGATAAAGGATGTCTAATTTCCCCTCATGATAATCTATTTCTATGAGGGATTAGTCCTGTATTTGAAATTAAAATTAATCCTGCATCACTGTTGTGGATTTATGGCAAGTAACAAATAAAATACATAATACATTATCTGGTTGACTGTTTGAACTATTAATGTTTCCATAAAACAAATGTTGAAATTTTATTTGTTCTTTGAAAGTAAAATCTCTATGATTTTGTTTTCTTTTGCGTTTTTTTGTTCTTTTATTTGGGGGGGGGGGGGGGGGGGGGGTATCATTTTTTATTTACATAATTTTTATATATCGGAAGTAAACTTTTTTTTTAACATCAAAGAAGATAAATATCCTTTACCAGATGAGTTGAATTTGTATGGGAGTTTTAATCAATAAGTGATTGATTTCTCTTCCAGATCTACATCAAAGAGTTTAAATGTCCAACAACTGGATTCACGTGCAAACAAAGGCAATTGTATTCAAACAATGGATCAATTCATTTTTCAATTTGTCAAACTGGGCCCGGTTGTTCAAAATACTGGATAAAGTTATCCACTGGACAACTACTTATCCAGTCGACAGCTAGCCAGTGGTTAAAATTGGCTGATCAAAAGCAAAGACAATGGTTGGATAGCTATTCACTGGATAAAATTTTGTCCTGTGGATTTTTAGCTCACCTGACCCAAAGGATCATGTTAGCTATTGTCACCACTGAGCGTCCGTCGTCTGTCCGACAATCAACTCCTCTGAAGCCACTGGGCCAATTTGAACCAAACTTTGGTGGAATGGTCCTTGGATGGCCCTCTTCCAAAATTGTGTTCGGTGATCCAAGATGGCCACCAAGCTGAAAATTGGAAAAAGGGAGGATGAAATTTTAATTGTCCATTGCTGCTTTAGTATAAGTCAAAATGAGCTCAAATTTTAACTGCAGCTACATGGCAAGGAGTAGTTTAACACATATTCTTGGATTTTCTGTGAAATTTTTCTTTCAGCCGATTTATACCGATATGCAAATTAGGCATATTTTGATAAAAGATCACATTTAAATATTCTCCTCTGAAACCGCTGAACCAAATTACACTAAGCCTGGCAGGGATGGTCCTTGGGTGGGTCCCTTTCAAAATTATGTCTGACAGCCCTGCCCTCCATTCAAGATGGCTGCTGTTACTAAAAATAGAAATTTCTTCAATTGTCCATTGCTGCTTTAGTATAAACCAAAATGAGCTCAAATTTTAACTGCAGCTACATGGCAAGGAGTAGTTTAACATATGTATATTCCGGGCTTTTCTGTGAATTTTTTCTTTCAGCCGATTTATACCGATTATGCAAATTAGGCATATTTTGATAAAAGATCACATTTAAATCTTTTCCTCTGAAACCGCTGAACCAAATTAATCAAACCTGGCAGGAATAGTCCTTGGGTAGTCCCATTTCAAAATTATGTCCAACAGCTCCACCCTCCATTCAAGATGGCTGTTGTTACTAAAAATAGAAATTTCTTCAATTGTCCATTGCTGCTTTATTATCAAATCAAATTGAGCTCAAATTTTAACTGCAGCTACATGACAATGAGTAGATTAACTTATATTCTGGGTTTTTCTGTGAAATTTTTCTTTCAACCGATTTATACTGATTATACAAATTAGACATATTTTGATAAAAGATCACATTTAAATCTTCTCCTCTGAAACCGCTGAACCAAATTAAAGCAAATTTGGCTGGGATGGTCCTTGGATGGTCCCCTTTCAATATTGTGTCTGACAGCCCTGCCCTCCATTCAAGATGGCTGCTGTTACTAAAAATAGAAATTTCTTTACTTGTCAATTTCCGCTTTATTACAAATCAAAATGAACTCAAATTTTAACTGCAGCTATATGGCAATGGGTAGTTTAACATATATTCTGGGTTTTTCTGTGAGATTTTTCAGCCAGTTTATTCCGTTTAGGAATATTATGAGATAAAAATCATATCAAAATCTTTTGCTCAGAAATTTGAGTTGAAATGATCTTTGGGTGGCCCACTTTCAAAACTATGTGTAACACCCCCATTTTCTATCAACTTTAGATGTCAAATTGAAAACCAGGTGAGCGATTACAGGCTCCTGGGAACCTCTAGTTTGTAATTTACAAAGCCGGGCGCGAACCCACGCCGTATTGGTGATAGACTCTGGTTAGAAAATGAAATAACTGAAAATCAATTAAAATAGCTGAAACCATCTACACCCCCCTTTCAAATCCTACATATTTGACCTGTTCAGATCATGTCCAGCAACTTTCAGAAAAAAAAATTCAGAGGAAAATAGCTGAAATCAGTTAAAAAACTGAAAAAAATCATCCCTGTTATTATAGGTCACAGGTGGTATTTCAGGAAGGTTTGACTGTAATTTAGAATATTTCATTCATTTTTAAATATCCTGTATTTCTTTCTACTAATTGAATTTGAAAGCCAATTTATCATAGTTGGTTGTTGATAGTATGCCTCGGTGTGTAATCAGGGCCGTCTGAACAGCATTATAGGCCTCTGAGCAAAGCAGTGAATTGGAATCCCTACCTATGCAATCACTCACAGGAATAAAACTAAATGTTGATCAAATTAAACATATATTTATTGTTTTGGTACTTCCAACAAAATCAGTGTTTAACATAAAAAACATGCTGTACACAACATACACAGATTAGCATGGGGCCCCATAGGCTTGTGGGGCACCCGGGCAACTGACCAGCATGCCCATGCGTTAAGACGACACTGTTTGTAATATGCATCCCTATCATAGTTCTTTTGATATTTTGTTTTAATAGAAGAAAATAACCTTTCTTGTAAATGTCCTGGGTGACCAAGTACTAGGTGGTTGACTTTGACCATACCACAATAACTCCACTGTTACTCGGGTACTCCGGTTTCCTCCACCAATAAAACTGACTGCCATGATATGGCTGAAATATTGTTAAAAGTGACGTTAAACACCACAATAACTCCTCTGTTACTCATCACAAGTGTTAAAGTTTCCAGATTACTACCCAAGGATGGGGATGTAACTGATCAGTTCTTTGTACATGTCTTAGCTTTCCTCCCCCAATAAGTCTTATAGCAACAACAAAAAATGCTGAAAGTGATGATTAATGACCAATAACTCAATAAACTCTCTGATAATCTGATTTATTAAAACTCGTTCTGGCTAGCCAAAATGGTGATCATTATACAAAACCAAATACGGTACTTTGAATTGTATTCAAATGTTTATTTTTACTCAGAGAAACCCAATCATCTCTTTTTACAAATCTTGCATACTTCAGATGCCTTAAATACTTGTTGTAACATGAATAAAGAATCCATTCTTTTCCTTTGATCTTTTTGGGTTTATATACCAGAATGTAAGCAACAGCTAAGAAGTTAGAATTATGAAATAATACACACACATAAGAGATATTGCACACTTTAAATCTGGGCTATTGTTTTATTACTCTCAGAGAGCCCTGCAATAATCAATGACCTAGATGTGATATTGCACATGGCTTCATGTTACAAATCATTTATACCTCAGTGTTCCGAGTTGAACAATCTAACGCTTTGTGTTCGATTGTTTAATCATTTAACTTAACTTAGAAAACCGTGGTATAATTATTACTAAAACCAATAATCCTGTTAAATTGGTGTAAAATTGATAGCACTCTACTTTTAAATATATTTCTGCCTTTAGACTTATGTGTAGCATATTTTAAGGTCATCTCTTTGCAGGTTTGTTACTTGGGATCAATTCTAAAAAATATTAATGTGTGTGCAGTCTTCACGCTAACCCACTTGCCTGAAGCCCGTGACAAGTAAAACTAGATTCGGACAAGTGAAAATTATGAAAGAATTTGTTTGAATAAATAGAAAACTATTCTAAATTTGGCTTTCGGGCAAGTAGGTGAACAAATTTAAGATAAAGACTGTGTATTTTGTGAAATGGTTTATTTTGACAAAAGTTTGTATATTTTTCATACCATACATATTGAAGCCCTTTGATAACTATATAGATGGTAGAATAACTTATGACATGTGCAAATATGATTTAATAGTATTCTATGTAAACAAGAATGATTATCCATCTTTTTTTAAATAAAGACAAGACGTATGATAAATGTTTCTGGTTTTTTTTAGCTCAACAGAGCAATAGTCACATTTTAATCTACTCCTGACCTTACATACCATGAACCAGTTTCTGGGATTTTTTTAGCTCAACAGAGCAATTGTCACATTTTAATCTACTCCTAACCTTATGTACCATGCACCAGTTTCTGGGGGTTTTTTTAGCTCAACAGAGCAATAGTCACATTTTAACCTACTTCTGACCTTATGTATCATGCACCAGTGTCACTTTGGAATCAACTCATCTTATGAGCAATTTTGTTACATAACAAGATCAAATATTGTTCTTGTTTTGCACTTCCTCTCTTAAAGCAATCCAGACCAAAAATGAAAAAAAAGGTCTGCTAAGTTCAGCGACATTTCAAGTTATTTTTCACACAGTTCAATTTATTTGTTACGATCTTGCAAATGATATATGACCAATCATTTTGTTATCTTTGTGTTATGGAGCTGGGAATTTATGTCTCCATGGAATATTTTCAAGTCATATGGTAATCAAATTTTTGTTAGACAAATTGTAACTAATCACACATTTATGTTCTATCTAGTTTTACCTACATAATGTATTAGACCAGGATTTTTTTTTAAGAGAAACCTTTTTATTTATTTTTTTCAGATCATGAAATAATAATCCAAATTATATTTTTGTACAAATAAATTGAAGCTAGTTGCTTCAT
Organism: Bathymodiolus septemdierum; assembly: GCA_963383655.1. Classification (NCBI taxonomy): domain Eukaryota; kingdom Metazoa; phylum Mollusca; class Bivalvia; order Mytilida; family Modiolidae; genus Bathymodiolus; species Bathymodiolus septemdierum. Next base: position 3,801,252 of record OY726528.1, read on the forward strand.
TTCTTTCCTAAAGATTTATCGGCATTGAAGCAAGGGCAAGATTAATTAAAGAGTGTGTCATTTTGTCATTCATGTTGTGTTGAATATTTCAGATTGTTTATGTATGTATGTATGACATATTTAAATAATATACAAAGGAAGATATATTTATTTTAAGAAAAACACAATTTTACAAAACTTTTTTATTATGATCCAGTTCAATTATTGTACTTAATGATGTAGTGTAATAGAATCTTACAACAATGAAATCCAAATTGTGTTCTGGAAGACATGGAATCTATTGAAGTGGGCTGGCCTGAAATAAGTGACATATTTGGGACTACGCGATACTCCCTACATGTATATACAGTAAATATCACGGTTTACAAAATATGTTGATTGGATCTTGGGACATTTAACGTACATGTCTTGGGATCGGATATTTTCATAGAAATCTACACACATACACTGAATGACCTTTTTCATACTGTTGTCAAAACAAATAAAATAAATAATATTTAACTCCAACTATTGAGAGACAAAAACAAAAACCAAAAAAACAACAAGAATTATCAATTCAAATCGGTTCCAAATCTAAATCAAAAACAGCAAACAGATCTAGTAAACAATTGCCCATCACTAATATCATCATAAGCCATTCTTCCACTTTTGAACTAAAAAAAAAAGGGGGTCCTCGTCACTATTCATCAAAAGTTAATTGGCCAAACATTTTGAAATTAATTATCGTACTTCATAGATATCATCTATGTACATACAACTGCAAAAAAATTGTTAATTTAAAAAATGAATTTTTAAGATTTTATTTCTGGAGATTTATAGAAGACAAAGGACTATGACCATTGAATATGCAACCTATTTAATTAGATAATCAACGGGGAATAATGCGAGGAGAAATAATTTAATTATTCTGAGAAACCACTAAACCATTTTAAATAATACTTGGACGAAACATTCCTTGGATGGTTCTCAACAGATATGTTTGTGTTGATCAGAAATCAAAGATGTCCAACATCACAGGACTTTGCTCAGCATAGAGCCCTACTTAAAAATGAATAAATTTCAAAAACAAAACTCTTGATTGACCCAAAACTGTACATGAATAATCATTGGATGACCCCTTACAGTGTCATTATAATTTTTCCTATGCTTCAGAATGTCAAGATGGCTGCCACTGCATGACATAATTTGTGTAGGACCGACCATATGTGAAAAGAGGTAAAATACAAGAAAAGTGAAATCATACAGTATATTACATTACATCATTGTAGAATTGCTCTGAAAATGTCTAAAGATATTATTTTTAACATTTTTCATTATTTTTCAGAACCAACACGTAAGAGAGACAGCCCTCTTACAATATGGATAATATGAAATGTTATAGGCCTACATAAGTTGACCCAGACATACGAACAGTCAACAGAAGAAAACATACATACAGATGTAATGGATATACATGTACTGGACCAACAGTTAGTTATACGTAGACAGATGTTATGGTATACATGTACTGGATCAACAGTTAGTTATACATAGACAGATGTAATGGTATACATGTACTGGATCAACAGTTAGTTATACATAGACAGATGTGATGGTATACATGTACTGGATCAACAGTTAGTTATACATAGACAGATGTAATGGTATACATGTACTGGATCAACAGTTAGTTATACATAGACAGATGTAATGGTATACATGTACTGGATCAACAGTTAGTTATACATAGACAGATGTAATGGTATACATGTACTGGATCAACAGTTAGTTATACATAGACAGATGTAATGGTATACATGTACTGGATCAACAGTTAGTTATACATAGACAGATGTAATGGTATACATGTACTGGATCAACAGTTAGTTATACACAGACAGATGTTATGGTATACATGTACTGGATCAACAGTTAGTTATACATAGACAGATGTAATGGTATGCATGTACTGGATCAACAGTTAGTTATACATAGACAGATGTTATGGTATTCATGTACTGGATCAACAGTTAGTTATACATAGACAGATGTAATGGTATACATGTACTGGATCAACAGTTAGTTATACATAGACAGATGTTATGGTATGCATGTACTGGATCAACAGTTATTTATACATAGACAGATGTAATGGTATGCATGTACTGGATCAACAGTTAGCTATACGTAGACAGACGTTATGGTATACATGTACTGGATCAACAGTTAGTTATACATAGACAGATGTTATGGTATACATGTACTGGATCAACAGTTAGTTATACATAGACAGATGTAATGGGATACATGTACTGGATCAACAGTTAGTTATACATAGACAGATGTTATGGTATACATGTACTGGACCAACAGTTAGTTATACGTAGACAGATGTTATGGTATACATGTACTGGATCAACAGTTAGTTATACATAGACAGATGTAATGGTATACATGTACTGGATCAACAGTTAGTTATACATAGACAGATGTAATGGTATACATGTACTGGATCAACAGTTAGTTATACATAGACAGATGTAATGGTATGCATGTACTGGATCAATAGTTAGTTATACATAGACAGATGTAATGGTATACATGTACTGGATCAACAGTTAGTTATACATAGACAGATGTAATGGTATACATGTACTGGATCAACAGTTAGTTATACATAGACAGATGTAATGGTATACATGTACTGGATCAACAGTTAGTTATACATAGACAGATGTAATGGTATACATGTACTGGATCAACAGTTAGTTATACATAGACAGATGTAATGGTATACATGTACTGGATCAACAGTTAGTTATACACAGACAGATGTTATGGTATACATGTACTGGATCAACAGTTAGTTATACATAGACAGATGTAATGGTATGCATGTACTGGATCAACAGTTAGTTATACATAGACATATGTTATGGTATACATGTACTGGATCAACAGTTAGTTATACATAGACAGATGTAATGGTATACATGTACTGGATCAACAGTTAGTTATACATAGACAGATGTTATGGTATACATGTACTGGATCAACAGTTAGTTATACATAGACAGATGTAATGGTATGCATGTACTGGATCAACAGTTAGTTATACATTGACAGATGTAATGGTATACATGTACTGGATCAACAGTTAGTTATACATAGACAGATGTTATGGTATACATGTACTGGATCAACAGTTAGTTATACATAGACAGATGTTATGGTATACATGTACTGGATCAACAGTTAGTTATACATAGACAGATGTAATGGTATACATGTACTGGATCAACAGTTAGCTATACGTAGACAGACGTTATGGTATGCATGTACTGGATCAACAGTTAGTTATACATAGACAGATGTTATGGTATACATGTACTGGATCAGCAGTTAGTTATACATAGACAGATGTAATGGTATGCATGTACTGGATCAACAGTTAGTTATACATAGACAGATGTTATGGTATACATGTACTGGATCAACAGTTAGTTATACATAGACAGATGTAATGGTATGCATGTACTGGATCAACAGTTAGTTATACATTGACAGATATAATGGTATACATGTACTGGATCAACAGTTAGTTATACATAGACAGATGTTATGGTATACATGTACTGGATCAACAGTTAGTTATACATTGACAGATGTTATGATATACATGTACTGGATCAACAGTTAGTTATACATAGACAGATGTAATGGTATACATGTACTGGATCAACAGTTAGTTATACATAGACAGATGTTATGGTATTCATGTACTGGATCAACAGTTAGTTATACATAGACAGATGTAATGGTATTCATGTACTGGATCAACAGTTAGTTATACATAGACAGATGTTATGGTATTCATGTAGTGGATCAACAGTTAGTTATACATAAACAGATGTTATGATATACATGTACTGGATCAACAGTTAGTTATACATGGACAGATGTTATGGTATACATGTACTGGATCAACAGTTAGTTATACATAGACAGATGTAATGGTATACATGTACTGGATCAACAGTTAGTTATACATAGACAGATGTTATGATATACATGTACTGGATCAACAGTTAGTTATACATAGACAGATGTAATGGTATACATGTACTGGATCAACAGTTAGTTATACATAGACAGATGTTATGGTATTCATGTACTGGATCAACAGTTAGTTATACATAGACAGATGTTATGGTATACATGTACTGGATCAACAGTTAGTTATACATAGACAGATGTAATGGTATACATGTACTGGATCAACAGTTAGTTATACATAGACAGATGTTATGGTATACATGTACTGGATCAGCAGTTAGTTATACATAGACAGATGTAATAGTATACATGTACTGGATCAACAGTTAGTTATACATAGACAGATGTTATGGTATACATGTACTGGATCAACAGTTAGTTATACATAGACAGATGTAATGGTATACATGTACTGGATCAACAGTTAGTTATACATAGACAGATGTTATGGTATACATGTACAGGATCAACAGTTAGTTATACATAGACAGATGTTATGGTATACATGTACTGGATCAACAGTTAGTTATACATAGACAGATGTAATGGTATACATGTACTGGATCAACAGTTAGTTATACACAGACAGATGTTATGGTATACATGTACTGGATCAACAGTTAGTTATACATAGACAGATGTAATGGTATGCATGTACTGGATCAACAGTTAGTTATACATAGACAGATGTTATGGCATACATGTACTGGATCAACAGTTAGTTATACATAGACAGATGTAATGGTATACATGTACTGGATCAACAGTTAGTTATACATAGACAGATGTTATGGTATACATGTACTGGATCAACAGTTAGTTATACATAGACAGATGTAATGGTATGCATGTACTGGATCAACAGTTAGTTATACATTGACAGATGTAATGGTATACATGTACTGGATCAACAGTTAGTTATACATAGACAGATGTTATGGTATACATGTACTGGATCAACAGTTAGTTATACATAGACAGATGTTATGGTATACATGTACTGGATCAACAGTTAGTTATACATAGACAGATGTAATGGTATACATGTACTGGATCAACAGTTAGCTATACGTAGACAGATGTAATGGTATACATGTACTGGATCAACAGTTAGTTATACATAGACAGATGTTATGGTATTCATGTACTGGATCAGCAGTTAGTTATACATAGACAGATGTAATGGTATACATGTACTGGATCAACAGTTAGTTATACATAGAAAGATGTTATGGTATACATGTACTGGATCAACAGTTAGTTATACATAGACAGATGTAATGGTATACATGTACTGGATCAACAGTTAGCTATACGTAGACAGATGTAATGGTATACATGTACTGGATCAACAGTTAGTTATACATAGACAGATGTTATGGTATACATGTACTGGATCAACAGTTAGTTATACATAGACAGATGTAATGGTATGCATGTACTGGATCAACAGTTAGTTATACATTGACAGATGTAATGGTATACATGTACTGGATCAACAGTTAGTTATACATAGACAGATGTTATGGTATACATGTACTGGGTCAACAGTTAGTTATACATAGACAGATGTTATGATATACATGTACTGGATCAACAGTTAGTTATACATAGACAGATGTAATGGTATACATGTACTGGATCAACAGTTAGTTATATATAGACAGATGTTATGGTATTCATGTACTGGATCAACAGTTAGTTATACATAGACAGATGTAATGGTATTCATGTACTGGATCAACAGTTAGTTATACATAGACAGATGTTATGGTATTCATGTAGTGGATCAACAGTTAGTTATACATAAACAGATGTTATGATATACATGTACTGGATCAACAGTTAGTTATACATGGACAGATGTTATGGTATACATGTACTGGATCAACAGTTAGTTATACATAGACAGATGTAATGGTATACATGTACTGGATCAACAGTTAGTTATACATAGACAGATGTTATGATATACATGTACTGGATCAACAGTTAGTTATACATAGACAGATGTAATGGTATACATGTACTGGATCAACAGTTAGTTATACATAGACAGATGTTATGGTATTCATGTACTGGATCAACAGTTAGTTATACATAGACAGATGTTATGGTATACATGTACTGGATCAACAGTTAGTTATACATAGACAGATGTAATGGTATACATGTACTGGATCAACAGTTAGTTATACATAGACAGATGTTATGGTATACATGTACTGGATCAGCAGTTAGTTATACATAGACAGATGTAATGGTATGCATGTACTGGATCAACAGTTAGTTATACATAGACAGATGTAATGGTATACATTTACATGATTAACAGTTAGTTATACATAGACAGATGTAATGGTATACCTGTACTGGATCAACAGTTAGTTATACATAGACAGATGTAATGGTATACATGTACTGGATCAACAGTTAGTTATACATAGACAGATGTTATGGTATACATGTACAGGATCAACAGTTAGTTATACATAGACAGATGTAATGGTATACATGTACTGGATCAACAGTTAGTTATACATAGACAGATGTTATGGTATTCATGTACTGGATCAACAGTTAGTTATACATAGACAGATGTAATGGTATACATGTACTGGATCAACAGTTAGTTATACATAGACAGATGTTATGGTATACATGTACAGGATCAACAGTTAGTTATACATAGACAGATGTAATGGTATACATGTACTGGATCAACAGTTAGTTATACATGGACAGATGTAATGGTATACATGTACTGGATCAACAGTTAGTTATACATAGACAGATGTAATGGTATACATGTACTGGATCAACAGTTAGTTATACATGGACAGATGTAATGGTATACATGTACTGGATCAACAGTTAGTTATAGTAGACTGATGTAATGGTATACATGTACTGAATCAACAGTTAGCTATACATAGACAGATGTAATGGTATACATGTACTGGATCAACAGTTAGTTATACATAGACAGATGTAATGGTATTCATGTACTGAATCAACAGTTAGTTATACATAGACAGATGTTATGGTATACATGTACTGGATCAACAGTTAGTTATACATAGACAGATGTAATGGTATACATGTACTGGATCAACAGTTAGTTATACATAGACAGATATAATGGTATACATGTACTGGATCAACAGTTAGTTATACATAGACAAATGTTATGGTATACATGTACTGGATCAACAGTTAGTTATACATAGACAGATATAATGGTATACATGTACTGGATCAACAGTTAGTTATACATAGACAGATGTTATGGTATTCATGTACTGGATCAACAGTTAGTTATACATAGACAGATGTAATGGTATACATATACTGGATCAACAGTTAGCTATGCGTAAACAGATGTTATGGTATACATGTACTGGATCAACAGTTAGTTATACATAGACAGATGTAATGGTATTCATGTACTGGATCAACAGTTAGTTATACATAGACAGATGTTATGGTATTCATGTAGTGGATCAACAGTTAGTTATACATAAACAGATGTTATGATATACATGTACTGGATCAACAGTTAGTTATACATGGACAGATGTTATGGTATACATGTACTGGATCAACAGTTAGTTATACATAGACAGATGTAATGGTATACATGTACTGGATCAACAGTTAGTTATACATAGACAGATGTTATGATATACATGTACTGGATCAACAGTTAGTTATACATAGACAGATGTTATGGTATACATGTACTGGATCAACAGTTAGTTATACATAGACAGATGTAATGGTATACATGTACTGGATCAACAGTTAGTTATACATAGACAGATGTAATGGTATACATGTACTGGATCAACAGTTAGTTATACATAGACAGATGTAATGGTATACATGTACTGGATCAACAGTTAGCTATACATAGACAGATGTAATGGTATACATGTACTGGATCAACAGTTAGTTATACATAGACAGATGTAATGGTATACATGTACTGGATCAGCAGTTAGTTATACATAGACAGATGTTATGGTATACATGTATTGGATCAACAGTTAGTTATACATAGACAGATGTAATGGTATACATGTACTGGATCAACAGTTAGTTATACATAGACAGATGTAATGGTATACATGTACTGGATCAACAGTTAGTTATACATAGACAGATGTAATGGTATACATGTACTGGATCAACAGTTAGTTATACATAGACAGATGTAATGGTATACATGTACTGGATCAACAGTTAGTTATACATAGACAGATGTAATGGTATACATGTACTGGATCAACAGTTAGTTATACACAGACAGATGTTATGGTATACATGTACTGGATCAACAGTTAGTTATACATAGACAGATGTAATGGTATACATGTACTGGATCAACAGTTAGTTATACATAGACAGATGTTATGGTATACATGTACTGGATCAACAGTTAGTTATACACAGACAGATGTTATGGTATACATGTACTGGATCAACAGTTAGTTATACATAGACAGATGTAATGGTATACATGTACTGGATCAACAGTTAGTTATACATAGACAGATGTTATGGTATACATGTACTGGATCAACAGTTAGTTATACACAGACAGATGTTATGGTATACATGTACTGGATCAACAGTTAGTTATACATAGACAGATGTAATGGTATACATGTACTGGATCAACAGTTAGTTATACATAGACAGATGTAATGGTATACATGTACTGGATCAACAGTTAGTTATACACAGACAGATGTTATGGTATACATGTACTGGATCAACAGTTAGTTATACATAGACAGATGTTATGGTATTCATATACTGGATCAACAGTTAGTTATACATAGACAGATGTTATGGTATACATGTACTGGATCAACAGTTAGTTATACATAGACAGATGTTATGGTATACATGTACTGGATCAACAGTTAGTTATACACAGACAGATGTTATGGTATACATGTACTGGAACAACAGTTAGTTATACATAGACAGATGTAATGGTATACATGTACTGAATCAACAGTTAGTTATACACAGACAGATGTAATGGTATACATGAACTGGATCAACAGTTAGTTATACATAGACAGATGTAATGGTATACATGTACTGGATCAACAGTTAGTTATACATAGACAGATGTAATGGTATACATGTACTGGATCAACAGTTAGTTATACATAGACAGATGTTATGGTATACATGTACTGAATCAACAGTTAGTTATACACAGACAGATGTTATGGTATACATGTACAGGATCAACAGTTAGTTATACATAGACAGATGTTATGGTATACATGTACTGAATCAACAGTTAGTTATACACAGACAGATGTTATGGTATACATTTACATGATTAACAGTTAGTTATACATAGACAGATGTAATGGTATACATGTACTGGATCAACAGTTAGTTATACATAGACAGATGTTATGGTATACATGTACTGGATCAACAGTTAGTTATACATAGACAGATGTAATGGTATACATGTACTGAATCAACAGTTAGTTATACACAGACAGATGTTATGGTATACATTTACATGATTAACAGTTAGTTATACATAGACAGATGTAATGGTATACATGTACTGGATCAACAGTTAGTTATACATAGACAGATGTTATGGTATACATGTACTGGATCAACAGTTAGTTATACATAGACAGATGTTATGGTATACATGTACTGGATCAACAGTTAGTTATACATAGACAGATGTTATGGTATACATGTACAGGATCAACAGTTAGTTATACATAGACAGATGTTATGGTATACATGTACTGGATCAACAGTTAGTTATACACAGACAGATGTTATGGTATACATTTACATGATTAACAGTTAGCTATACATAGACAGATGTTATGGTATACATGTACTGGATCAACAGTTAGTTATACATAGACAGATGTTATGGTATACATGTACTGGATCAACAGTTAGTTATACATAGACAGATGTTATGGTATACATGTACAGGATCAACAGTTAGTTATACATAGACAGATGTTATGGTATACATGTACTGGATCAACAGTTATTTATACACAGACAGATGTTATGGTATACATGTACTGGATCAACAGTTAGTTATACACAGACAGATGTTATGGTATACATGTACTGGATCAACAGTTATTTATACACAGACAGATGTTATGGTATACATGTACTGGATCAACAGTTAGTTATACACAGACAGATGTTATGGTATACATTTACATGATTAACAGTTAGCTATACATAGACAGATGTTATGGTATACATGTACTGGATCAACAGTTAGTTATACATAGACAGATGTTATGGTATACATGTACTGGATCAACAGTTAGTTATACATAGACAGATGTTATGGTATACATGTACAGGATCAACAGTTAGTTATACATAGACAGATGTTATGGTATACATGTACTGGATCAACAGTTATTTATACACAGACAGATGTTATGGTATACATGTACTGGATCAACAGTTAGTTATACACAGACAGATGTTATGGTATACATGTACTGGATCAACAGTTATTTATACACAGACAGATGTTATGGTATACATGTACTGGATCAACAGTTAGTTATACACAGACAGATGTTATGGTATACATTTACATGATTAACAGTTAGCTATACATAGACAGATGTTATGGTATACATTTACATGATTAACAGTTAGCTATACATGGATAGATGTTATGATAAAACATAAGATGTAATGATAAAAGATCACATGAAAAAGAACTATTTTTGTGAATGTATCAGTTATTTGTGATATATTATTACTGTGATGTATGTTTTGTAAACATGTTCAAACCTTTGAGAATTATTATAGTAAAAAATGAAGTTCATTATTTGAATGAGAAACTTGGCACACATCAAATTTTTAAATACAGGTTGAGGAAAGCAAAATTTTTACAACAATTTCTCACTTTTTACTAGGAGTACAAAATAAAAAAAATAATAATGGATCTTCTTTTTAATTATGAAGATCACATTTCAACTTTTTAAATCTATAAAATGTTTGTCTCATTTGGGTTGAATCAATTGATTCTTTTTAATTGATGGAGTTGATATGAAAAAAAGCGACATTTTTTATATGTACAGTCAAACCTGTATATAAAGGCCACTCGAGGGAACCTGATAATGTGGCCTTTATGAGCAGTTGCCCTTTATATAGAGGTTAACATTATATCCACTATTCATTAATGGGAGAGAATGAGATTGTCCTTTATTTACATTGATTTGTTATATAGAGGTGCCCTTTAAGGCAGGTTTGACTACTAATTATGGTAAAAATATATACTGGCTCCGGTATTAGGGCACAAAGTTCTTTTCATAGGTAGTTTGTGCACTATTATCAGATAGCCATATAATGAACAGATAAATGTAGTCAGAAAGTCTACTTTGAAAAAAATGTATCAGACATGCTTTGTTATGGTTTTCTATATACTATGCTTCACCTAATTACTAACACCACCCCTGTACTAACACTATGGCTTCACACTTCAGCTAATTACTAACACCACCCCTGTACTAACACTATGGCTTCACACTTCAGCTAATTACTAACACCTCCCCTGTACTAACACTATGGCTTAACACTTCAGCTAATTACTAACACCACCCCTGTACTAACACTATGGCTTCACACTTCAGCTAATTACTAACACCACCCCTGTACTAACACTATGGCTTCACACTTCACCTAATTACTAACACCACCCCTGTACTAACACTATGGCTTAACACTTCACCTAATTACTAACACCACCCCTGTACTAACACTATGGCTTCACACTTCACCTAATTACTAACACCACCCCTGTACTAACACTATGGCTTCACACTTCACCTAATTACTAACACCACCCCTGTACTAACACTATGGCTTCACACTTCAGCTAATTACTAACACCACCCCTGTACTAACACTATGGCTTCACACTTCACCTAATTACTAACACCACCCCTGTACTAACACTATGGCTTCACACTTCACCTAATTACTAACACCACCCCTGTACTAACACTATGGCTTCACACTTCACCTAATTACTAACACCACCCCTGTACTAACACTATGGCTTCACACTTCACCTAATTACTAACACCACCCCTGTACTAACACTATGGCTTCACACTTCACCTAATTACTAACACCACCCCTGTACTAACACTATGGCTTAACACTTCACCTAATTACTAACACCACCCCTGTACTAACACTATGGCTTCACACTTCACCTAATTACTAACACCACCCCTGTACTAACACTATGGCTTCACACTTCACCTAATTACTAACACCACCCCTGTACTAACACTATGGCTTCACACTTCACCTAATTACTAACACCACCCCTGTACTAACACTATGGCTTCACACTTCACCTAATTACTAACACTATGGCTTAACACTTCACCTAATTACTAACACCACCCCTGTACTAACACTATGGCTTCACACTTCACCTAATTACTAACACCACCCCTGTACTAACACTATGGCTTCACACTTCACCTAATTACTAACACCACCCCTGTACTAACACTATGGCTTAACACTTCAGCTAATTACTAACACCACCCCTGTACTAACACTATGGCTTAACACTTCACCTAATTACTAACACCACCCCTGTACTAACACTATGGCTTCACACTTCACCTAATTACTAACACCACCCTTGTACTAACACTATGGCTTCACACTTCACCTAATTACTAACACCACCCCTGTACTAACACTATGGCTTCACACTTCACCTAATTACTAACACCACCCCTGTACTAACACTATGGCTTCACACTTCACCTAATTACTAACACCACCCCTGTACTAACACTATGGCTTCACACTTCACCTAATTACTAACACCACCCCTGTACTAACACTATGGCTTCACACTTCACCTAATTACTAACACCACCCCTCTACTAACACTATGGCTTCACACTTCACCTAATTACTAACACCACCCCTGTACTAACACTATGGCTTCACACTTCAGCTAATTACTAACACCACCCTTGTACTAACACTATGGCTTCACACTTCACCTAATTACTAACACCACCCCTGTACTAACACTATGGCTTCACATTTCACCTAATTACTAACACCACCCCTGTACTAACACTATGGCTTCACACTTCAGCTAATTACTAACACCACCCCTGTACTAACACTATGGCTTCACACTTCACCTAATTACTAACACCACCCCTGTACTAACACTATGGCTTCACATTTCACCTAATTACTAACACCACCCCTGTACTAACACTATGGCTTCACACTTCACCTAATTACTAACACCACCCCTGTACTAACACTATGGCTTCACACTTCACCTAATTACTAACACCACCCCTGTACTAACACAGGTTTCACATTTCACCTAATTACTAACACCACCCCTGTACTAACACTATGGCTTCACACTTCACCTAATGACTAACACCACCCCTGTACTAACACTATGGCTTCACACTTCACCTAATTACTAACACCACCCCTGTACTAACACTATGGCTTCACATTTCACCTAATTACTAACACCACCCCTGTACTAACACTATGGCTTCACACTTCACCTAATTACTAACACCACCCCTGTACTAACACTATGGCTTCACACTTCACCTAATTACTAACACCACCCCTGTACTAACACTATGGCTTCACACTTCACCTAATTACTAACACCACCCCTGTACTAACACTATGGCTTCACACTTCACCTAATTACTAACACCACCCCTGTACTAAAACTATGGCTTCACACTTCACCTAATTACTAACACTATGACTTCACACTTCAGCTAATTACTAACACCACCCCTGTACTAACACTATGGCTTCACACTTCACCTAATTACTAACACCACCCCTGTACTAACACTATGGCTTCACACTTCACCTAATTACTAACACCACCCCTGTACTAACACTATGGCTTCACACTTCACCTAATTACTAACACCACCCCTGTACTAACACTATGGCTTCACACTTCACCTAATTACTAACACCACCCCTGTACTAACACTATGGCTTCACACTTCACCTAATTACTAACACCACCCCTGTACTAACACTATGGCTTCACACTTCACCTAATTACTAACACTATGGCTTCACACTTCACCTAATTACTAACACCACCCCTGTACTAACACTATGGCTTCACACTTCACCTAATTACTAACACCACCCCTGTACTAACACTATGGCTTCACACTTCACCTAATTACTAACACCACCCCTGTACTAACACTATGGCTTCACACTTCACCTAATTACTAACACCACCCCTGTACTAACACTATGGCTTAACACTTCACCTAATTACTAACACCACCCCTGTACTAACACTATGGCTTCACACTTCACCTAATTACTAACACCACCCCTGTACTAACACTATGGCTTCACACTTCACCTAATTACTAACACCACCCCTGTACTAACACTATGGCTTCACACTTCACCTAATTACTAACACTATGGCTTAACACTTCACCTAATTACTAACACCACCCCTGTACTAACACTATGGCTTCACACTTCACCTAATTACTAACACCACCCCTGTACTAACACTATGGCTTCACACTTCACCTAATTACTAACACCACCCCTGTACTAACACTATGGCTTAACACTTCAGCTAATTACTAACACCACCCCTGTACTAACACTATGGCTTAACACTTCACCTAATTACTAACACCACCCCTGTACTAACACTATGGCTTCACACTTCACCTAATTACTAACACCACCCCTGTACTAACACTATGGCTTCACACTTCACCTAATTACTAACACCACCCCTGTACTAACACTATGGCTTCACACTTCACCTAATTACTAACACCACCCCTGTACTAACACTATGGCTTCACATTTCACCTAATTACTAACACCACCCCTGTACTAACACTATGGCTTCACACTTCAGCTAATTACTAACACCACCCCTGTACTAACACTATGGCTTCACACTTCACCTAATTACTAACACCACCCCTGTACTAACACTATGGCTTCACATTTCACCTAATTACTAACACCACCCCTGTACTAACACTATGGCTTCACACTTCACCTAATTACTAACACCACCCCTGTACTAACACTATGGCTTCACACTTCACCTAATTACTAATACCACCCCTGTACTAACACAGGTTTCACATTTCACCTAATTACTAACACCACCCCTGTACTAACACTATGGCTTCACACTTCACCTAATGACTAACACCACCCCTGTACTAACACTATGGCTTCACACTTCACCTAATTACTAACACCACCTCTGTACTAACACTATGGCTTCACATTTCACCTAATTACTAACACCACCCCTGTACTAACACTATGGCTTCACACTTCACCTAATTACTAACACCACCCCTGTACTAACACTATGGCTTCACACTTCACCTAATTACTAACACCACCCCTGTACTAACACTATGGCTTCACACTTCACCTAATTACTAACACCACCCCTGTACTAACACTATGGCTTCACACTTCACCTAATTACTAACACCACCCCTGTACTAAAACTATGGCTTCACACTTCACCTAATTACTAACACTATGGCTTCACACTTCAGCTAATTACTAACACCACCCCTGTACTAACACTATGGCTTCACACTTCACCTAATTACTAACACCACCCCTGTACTAACACTATGGCTTCACACTTCACCTAATTACTAACACCACCCCTGTACTAACACTATGGCTTCACACTTCACCTAATTACTAACACCACCCCTGTACTAACACTATGGCTTCACACTTCACCTAATTACTAACACCACCCCTGTACTAACACTATGGCTTCACACTTCACCTAATTACTAACACCACCCCTGTACTAAAACTATGGCTTCACACTTCACCTAATTACTAACACCACCCCTGTACTAACACTATGGCTTCACACTTCACCTAATGACTAACACCACCCCTGTACTAACACTGGCTTAACACTTCACCTAATTACTAACACCACCCCTGTACTAACACTATGGCTTCACACTTCACCTAATTACTAACACCACCCCTGTACTAACACTATGGCTTTACACTTCAGCTAATTACTAACACCACCCCTGTACTAACACTATGGCTTCACACTTCAACTAATTACTAACACCACCCCTGTACTAACACTATGGCTTCACACTTCACCTAATTACTAACACCACCCCTGTACTAACACTATGGCTTCACACTTCACCTAATTACTAACACCACCCCTGTACTAACACTATGGCTTGACACTTCACCTAATTACTAACACCACCCCTGTACTAACACTATGGCTTGACACTTCACCTAATTACTAACACTACCCCTGTACTAACACTATGGCTTCACACTTCACCTAATTACTAACACCACCCCTGTACTAACACTATGGCTTCACACTTCACCTAATTACTAACACCACCCCTGTACTAACACTATGGCTGCACACTTCACCTAATTACTAACACCACCCCTGTACTAACACTATGGCTTCACACTTCACCTAATTACTAACACCACCCCTGTACTAACACTATGGCTTCACACTTCACCTAATTACTAACACCACCCCTGTACTAACACTATGGCTTCACACTTCAGCTAATTACTAACACCACCCCTGTGCTAACACTATGGCTTCACACTTCACCTAATTACTAACACCACCCCTGTACTAACACTATGGTTTCACACTTCACCTAATTACTAACACCACCCCTGTACTAACACTATGGCTTCACACTTCACCTAATTACTAACACCACCCCTGTACTAACACTATGGCTTCACACTTCAGCTAATTACTAACACCACCCCTGTACTAACACTATGGCTTCACACTTCACCTAATTACTAACACCACCCCTGTACTAACACTATGGCTTCACACTTCTCCTAATTACTAACACCACCCCTGTACTAACACTATGGCTTCACACTTCAGCTAATTACTAACACCACCCCTGTACTAACACTATGGCTTCACACTTCACCTAATTACTAACACCACCCCTGTACTAAAACTATGGCTTCACACTTCACCTAATTACTAACACTACCCCTGTACTAACACTATGGCTTCACACTTCACCTAATTACTAACACCACCCCTGTACTAACACTATGGCTTCACACTTCACCTAATTACTAACACCACCCTTGTACTAACACTATGGCTTCACACTTCACCTAATTACTAACACCTCCCCTGTACTAACACTATGGCTTCACACTTCAGCTAATTACTAACACCACCCCTGTACTAACACTATGGCTTCACACTTCACCTAATTACTAACACCACCCCTGTACTAACACTATGGCTTCACACTTCACCTAATTACTAACACCACCCCTGTACTAACACTATGGCTTCACACTTCACCTAATTACTAACACCACCCCTGTACTAATACTATGGCTTCACACTTCACCTAATTATTAACACCACCCCTGTACTAACACTATGGCTTCACACTTCACCTAATTACTAACACCACCCCTGTACTAACACTATGGCTTCACACTTCACCTAATTACTAACACCACCCCTGTACTAACACTATGGCTTCACACTTTACCTAATTACTAACACCACCCCTGTACTAACACTATGGCTTCACACTTCACCTAATTACTAACACCACCCCTGTACTAACACTATGGCTTCACACTTCACCTAATTACTAACACCACCCCTGTACTAACACTGGCTTCACACTTCACCTAATTACTAACACCACCCCTGTACTAACACTATGGCTTAACACTTCACCTAATTACTAACACCACCCCTGTACTAACACTATGGCTTCACACTTCACCTAATTACTAACACCACCCCTGTACTAACACTATGGCTTCACACTTCACCTAATTACTAACACCACCCCTGTACTAACACTATGGCTTCACACTTCACCTAATTACTAACACCACCCCTGTACTAACACTATGGCTTCACACTTCACCTAATTACTAACACCACCCCTGTACTAACACTATGGCTTCACACTTCACCTAATTACTAACACCACCCCTGTACTAACACTATGGCTTCACACTTCAGCTAATTACTAACACCACCCCTGTACTAACACTATGGCTTCACACTTCACCTAATTACTAACACCACCCCTGTACTAACACTATGGCTTCACACTTCACCTAATTACTAACACCACCCCTGTACTAACACTATGGCTTCACACTTCACCTAATTACTAACACCACCCCTGTACTAACACTATGGCTTCACACTTCACCTAATTACTAACACCACCCCTGTACTAACACTATGGCTTCACACTTCACCTAATTACTAACACCACCCCTGTACTAACACTATGGCTTCACACTTCACCTAATTACTAACACCACCCCTGTACTAACACTATGGCTTCACACTTCAGCTAATTACTAACACCACCCCTGTACTAACACTATGGCTTCACACTTCACCTAATTACTAACACCACCCCTGTACTAAAAATATGGCTTCACACTTCACCTAATTACTAACACCACCCCTGTACTAACACTATGGCTTCACACTTCAGCTAATTACTAACACCACCCCTGTACTAACACTATGGCTTCACACTTCAGCTAATTACTAACACCACCCCTGTACTAACACTATGGCTTCACACTTCACCTAATTACTAACACCACCCCTGTACTAACACTATGGCTTCACACTTCACCTAATTACTAACACCACCCCTGTACTAACACTATGGCTTCACACTTCACCTAATTACTAACACCACCCCTGTACTAACACTATGGCTTCACACATCACCTAATTACTAACACCACCCCTGTACTAACACTATGGCTTCACACTTCACCTAATTACTAACACCACCCCTGTACTAACACTATGGCTTCACACTTTACCTAATTACTAACACCACCCCTGTACTAACACTATGGCATCACACTTCACCTAATTACTAACACCACCCCTGTACTAACACTATGGCTTCACACTTCACCTAATTACTAACACCACCCCTGTACTAACACTGGCTTCACACTTCACCTAATTACTAACACCACCCCTGTACTAACACTATGGCTTCACACTTCACCTAATTACTAACACCACCCCTGTACTAACACTATGGCTTCACACTTCACCTAATTACTAACACCACCCCTGTACTAACACTATGGCTTCACACTTCACCTAATTACTAACACCACCCCTGTACTAACACTATGGCTTCACACTTCACCTAATTACTAACACCACCCCTGTACTAACACTATGGCTTCACACTTCACCTAATTACTAACACCACCCCTGTACTAACACTATGGCTTCACACTTCAGCTAATTACTAACACCACCCCTGTACTAACACTATGGCTTCACACTTCACCTAATTACTAACACCACCCCTGTACTAACACTATGGCTTCACACTTTACCTAATTACTAACACCACCCCTGTACTAAAACTATGGCTTCACACTTCACCTAATTACTAACACCACCCCTGTACTAACACTATGGCTTCACACTTCACCTAATTACTAACACCACCCCTGTACTAACACTATGGCTTCACACTTCACCTAATTACTAACACCACCCCTGTACTAACACTATGGCTTCACACTTCACCTAATTACTAACACCACCCCTGTACTAACACTATGGCTTCACACTTCACCTAATTACTAACACCACCCCTGTACTAACACTATGGCTTCACACTTCAGCTAATGTCACTGAGCTGTACTTTCCAAATTTCACTGATTAAAAACCTCCTATACTAAAAATGTACTGCTCAACACTATATAACTCACAGCTTTACATTCCCCATTTCACTTATTAAAAAACTAAACATGTATGGTTCAACACTATATATAATGTCACTGAACTGTACATATCCCTTTTCACTATATACCTGTTACCAGTTAACAGTTAACTGTTCAGAAAACCACAAATAATACATGTATGGTTCATAGTGTACTTTGGTTGAGATTGTTCTTACCACAAGATTTGTTCATTGATATGGAATATAATCGCCAAACTCCTTGTACGACTTTGTGTTCTAAGATTGTGGTTATGTATGTATTTTCTATATCTGGTTTGAACTTATGATGACTAATAACATGATATATTAACATTTGACATGCTTGAATGTCAGTTGACTTTTGATTGGTTGTTTTTAATTAGCATAATGTTGGATCATTATAATAATTGTACAAGTTTTCATATTAGATATACAACTTTTTCATTATTCCTTAGTATGTCTAATTGATTAGTTCTCTATTCAGAAGTAATTTGTTTAAATTATGAACAAGATTTCAACTTTATTTTACTCAAGACATAATAAACTGTCACATGAGAATACAATTAGATGATGACTTTCAAAATGGGCAAGACATATAATTAAATGCAGCAGTTGTGAATATACATGTACAATATATAATATTATATATCATATGAAAATATAATGAAGGAAATATTAATGATATTATAATAGTTTCACAATATTTGTCAGAAAAATGGATAGCTATTTAATATTTATTTGTTTCAAAATGACATCATTCCTTTCAGTTTTATTAATGATGAATTTTGAACAAAATACTGTGGAATATACCTCTTTCTCTCCATTTCAATAACATCATTTTAACATAAGAATAGAAAATGACATTCATCTCCATGATGTGCTATTCAGAATATTTATATGAAATGCAATATTTATCTGTAATATAGGATTAGAAGTACCAACATTTTATTTAATATATAGCTTCAGACTTGTAAGTTTTGTAACTGAATTCTAAGAGACCCTAACTTTATAGCGCTATTTATCCAGTTCAAAGTTATTGCTTTTTCTTTATTCTTCAGTGTTGTATAAGGTCCAATTATAGTAAAGATGGGTTTGACTTGTCATTCGGCAAATAGCAAGTTTCACTGGTACATTTCATGTCTTTGTAATTAATAAATGTTGTAGCTTTTTTGTATATATGTTCAACTATATATATATATTGTTTATATAAAGGAGAAGATGTTCTAAGTTGTAAAACTTGTATCTGATCCTGTTGTCATGTTTTTGAACAATGAAATATGTTTAAACTGATATTTTACTGAATCACTGACCTTTTGATCAAGTTCATTATAACATTATACAGAAATAGAATGGTTGATTACAACAAACTAATAATCTAAAGATAAATGTACAGTTGTGAATGTTACATTTTATGTACAAAGGTGTGTCCATTTTTGCCAGAATGCATATTATTGTATGGTAAAATGTGAGTAGGGAAAAGAGGTACCTATTTTGTGTAATCAACTATTGTTCCTATGGCACCGGTCCAACTTACATGAAGCTACAAAATAATTACATACATATAGAAGTTATTCATTGTATATTACAGAAGTTTTAAGAATTTTTCTCAAATTTTTCCATCTTTTGAATCTTTGTCATCTTCAGCAGAGTGTGCTTATTATCCCCTCGCCAACGAAGTTGCGAAGGGATATAGTAATGCTGCCGTCCGTCCTTCCTTCCGTCCGTCCGTCCTTCCGTAACATCATTGTGAACACTAGGATCAACATCCTTCAATGGATTTTTACCAAACTTGGTACATACTTAGTCCTTAAGAGAATCTGGAACCCTATTGATTTTCAAGGTCATAGGTAAAAGGTCAAGGTCACTGGGTCAAATTTTTACCTCTGAACATCCTTGTGAACACTCTAGAATCAACATCTTTCAATGGATTTTGACTAAACTTAGTACATACTTAGTCCTTAGGAGAGTCTGGAACCCTATTGATTTTCAAGGTCACTGGGTCAAATATTTACTGCATAACATCCTTGTGAACACTCTAGAATCAACATCCTTCAATGGATTTTAGCCAAACTTGGTACATACATAGTCCATAGGAGAGTCTGGAACCCTATTGATTTTCAAGGTCAAAGGTGAAGGGGTCAAATTTTTTACTGCAAAACATCCTTGTGAACACTAGAATCAACATCCTTCAATGGATTTTGACCAAACTTGGTACATACTTAGTCCTTAGGATAGTCTGGAACCCTATTGATTTTCAAGGTCAAAGGTCAAGGTCACCAGGTCAAATATTTACAGCATAACATCCTTGTGAACACTCTAGAATCAACATCCTTCAATGGATTTTGACCAAACTTGGTACATACTTAGTCCTTAGGAGAGTCTGGAACCCTATTGATTGTCAAGGTTATAGGTCAAAGGTCAATGTCACCAGGTCAAATTTTTACCACGTAACATCCTTGTGAACACTCTAGAATCAACATCGTTCAATGGATTTTGATTTTCAAGGTCAAAGGTCAAGGTCACGGGGTCTAATTTTTAGGCGAGGGGATACGCCACACTCTGCGTTGCCCTTGTTTTGTGTTATTTTTCCCTGAAACTTAAAAGACCAAATTTATACATAATAATGTTAGACATTTCAAGACTTTTTTTTCTTTTTTTTTTTAATTTTCATTTTAGTCACATTTTCATTAGAAGATACATATTTTCTGTAAATCCAATTATTTTAAATACAAAATTTAGGCTTTCACAGAATTATTACATTGGAGCTAGGTATCTCATATACTAGTAGTGCTCAAGATGTTTCTAGATTTTTGTATAATTTATAACTACTCATACAGTTTGCAACAGACCTTCCTGAAACTATGCAAAATATGTATTGTATTTTCCAGTATATTTTAAAATCAACTCTCCCACAGTTTGTAAAATGAGGTATTCACCAGTATTTTGTGTAATACACTTAAAGGGTGATTTATTTGCTCTCAATTGTTTTTGTTGCGAGATATTTTAAGAACAAGTTGTTTGTATTGTGAGAATTTGTATTACAATTAAATTTTTTATTGTTTCTTAAAAGATTCTATGAAGAAATAATCTTTGTCAAATCTAGCAACAATTTCAATTTTGCAATCACTTGTCGTCCGTTGTCTGTCTTTACTTTTTTCAAATATTCATCACTGCCTCATTTCAAGTCACAATGAGCTTTAATTTTTCAAAAGTCCATCACTACTTTATTTCAAGTCACAATGGGCTCAAAATTGAATATCAGCTCTGTGATACATATATTCTAGGTTTTCCGTCGGAGGAATGCCCATTTAACTAATGTACAGATTGAGCAAATTGTGCTAATTTTGATTTATATATATATAAAAGCACACAATTGATTCAAATGAAACCAAACTAGGAATTCAGATGCAGTTTGAATTTTAACCTGTTTTAATTTACATATTTCGATCTTTTGTGTAAAATTTTGAAGTCTGAAAATGAAATGCAGGCGAGGTGATTACATACTCATTGGATGCTGTGAGACTCTGGTTTGTAGTATCCATGGTTACTTAATTGTATCTTAAATAGTTATTACAAATGTAATGGTATATGTATAATGAAATTATGGAAACTAATGGTTTTCTAGAGGTTTTTTTTCCAATGCTGGGTTTTTATCTCTAGCTTTTAATGCAGAATTTCCATGGTTTTTAATAAAAGACATAGTCTTGTATATTTGATTAATATTGATTATAAAGGTTAACTTGCTACACATGTCAACTAATGTTCTCAATGTTTGCACACAAAATTGTCATATATAAAACAGATACTAATTTTTAACACAATGTGTTTTCTATATTCACAGTTTACAACATTATATGGTACCCAACAGTATTTCATGTAATACAATAAAAGGGTAATTTATTTTGCTCTCAATTGTTTTTGTTGCTAGATATTTTAAGAACAAGTTTTTGTTTGTATTGTGAAAATTTGTATTATAATTAAACTGTTTATTGTTTCTTAAAAGATTATAAGAAGAAATAATCTGTGTCAAATCTAGTAACAATTTCAATTTTGCAATCACTTGTCGTCCGTTGTCTGTTTTTACTTTTTTCAAATGTCCAACACTGCCTCATTTCAAGTCTCAACTTCTAAAGTCTGAAAATGAGCAATTACATGATTATTGGATTCTGTGAACCATTGGTTTTAAACATAAGGTATCCACCAGTAGTTTATGTTAACAGCTCCCTGCACACCAGTAGTTTATGTTAACAGCTCCCTGCACACCAGTAGTTTATGTTAACAGCTCCCTGCACACCAGTAGTTTATGTTAACAGCTCCCTGCACACCAGTAGTTTATGTTAACAGCTCCCTGCACACCAGTAGTTTATGTTAACAGCTCCCTGCACACCTGTAGTTTATGTTAACAGCTCCCTGCACACCAGTAGTTTATGTTAACAGCTCCCTGCACACCTGTAGTTTATGTTAACAGCTCCCTGCACACCAGTAGTTTATGTTAACAGCTCCCCTCAACGTTTTAAACATAAGGTATCCACCAGTAGTTTATATTAACAGCCCCTCTCACAGTTTTAAGCATAAGGTATCCGTTAGTAGTTTATGTTAGCAGCCCCTCTCACACAGTTTTAAGCATGAGGTATGCATTAGTATTTTATGTTAACAGCTCCCTGCACTGTATTATTCATCAGGTATCCACCAGTACTTTATGTTAACAGCTCCCCTCACAGTTTTAAGCATAAGGTATCCACCAGTAGTTTATGTTAACAGCCTATCTCACAGTTTTAAAAATAATATATCCATTAGTAGATTATGTTAGCAGTCCCTCTCACAGTTTTAAACATAAGGTATCTATCAGTAGTTTATGCTGTCGGCCCCTCTCACAGTATTAAATATAAGGTGCCATCAGTAGTTTATGTTAACAGCCTCTCACAGTTTTAATCATTAGGTATCACCAGTAGTATATGATAACAGCCCCTCTCACAGTTTTAAGCATAATGTATCCATCAGTAGTTTATGTTAACAGCTCCTCTCAGATTTAAACATGAGGTATCCATCAGTAGTTTATGTTAACAGCCCCTCTCACAGTTTTAAATATAAGGTAGCCTATGTTAACAGCTCCTCTCAGATTTAAACATGAGGTATCCATCAGTAGTTTATGTTAACAGCCCCTCTCACAGTTTTAAATATAAGGTAGCCTATGTTAACAGCTCCTCTCAGATTTAAACATGAGGTATCCATCAGTAGTTTATGTTAACAGCCCCTCTCACAGTTTTAAATATAAGGTTTCCATCAGTAGTTTATGTTAACAGCCCCTTTCACAGTTTTAAGCATAAGGTATCCACCCGTAGTCTATGTTAACAACCCCTCTCACAGTTTTAAGCATAAGGTATCCATCAGTAGTTTATGTTAACAGTCCCTCTCACAGTTTTAAGCAAAAGGTATCCACCAGTAGTCTATGTTAACAGCCCCTCTCACAGTTTTAAGCATAAGGTATTCATCAGTAGTTTATGTTAACAGTCCCTCTCACAGTTTTAAATATAAGGCAGTCTATGTTAACAACTCCTCTCACAGTTTTAAGCATGATGTGTCCATCCGTAGTTTATGTTAACAACCACTCTCCCAGTTTTAAACATGAGGTATGACCAGTAGTATATGATAACAGCCCCTCTCACAGTTTTAAGCATAATGTATCCACCTGTAGTTTATGTTAACAGCTCCTCTCACAGTTTTAATCATAAGGTATCCATCAGTAGTTTATGTTAACAGCCCCTGTCACAGTTTTAAATATAAGGCAGTCTATGTTAACAACTCCTCTCACAGTTTTAAGCATGATGTGTCCATCAGTAGTTTATGTTAACAACCACTCTCCCAGTTTTAAACATGAAGTATCACCAGTAGTATATGATAGCAGCTCCTCTCACAGTTTTAAGCATAATGTATCCACCAGTAGTTTATGTTAACAGCTCCTCTCACAGTTTTAATCATAAGGTATCCATCAGTAGTTTATGTTAACAGCCCCTGTCACAGTTTTAAATATAAGGCAGTCTATGTTAACAACTCCTCTCACAGTTTTAAGCATGATGTGTCCATCAGTAGTTTATGTTAACAACCACTCTCCCAGTTTTAAACATGAAGTATCACCAGTAGTATATGATAGCAGCTCCTCTCACAGTTTTAAGCATAATGTATCCACCAGTAGTTTATGTTAACAACTCCTCTCACAGTTTTAAGCATAAGGTATCCATCAGTAGTTTATGTTAGCAGCCCCTCTCACAGTTTTAAGCATAATGTATCCACCAGTAGTTTATGTTAGTGGCCCCTCTCACAGTTTTACACATAAGGTGTCCAGTAGTTTATGTTAACAGCCCCTCTCACAGCTTAAAGCACCAGGTGTCAATCAGTAATTTATGTTAGCAGGACTCACACGGTTTTAGACATAAGGTGACCATCAGTAGGTTATGGTAACAGCCCCTCTCACAGTTTTAAAGCACAAGGTGTCAATCCATAGTTTATGTTGACATTCCCACAGTATTCAACTTAAGGTAATCACCAGTATTTTGTGTAAATAAATCTCCCAACAGTGCCCAACATAAGTAGTCCCTAGTATTTTGTGTAAATAAATCTTCCCACAGTGTTCAACATAAAGTATTCCTCAGTATTTTGTGTAAATATATCTTCCCACAGTGTTCAACATAAAGTATTCCTCAGTATTTTGGGTAAATAAATCTTCCCACAGTGTTCAATGTACAGTATTCCTCAGTATTTTGTGTAAATAAATCTTCCCACAGTTTTCAGCATACAGTATATTCCTCAGTATTTTGTGTGAATAGATCTTCTCACAGTGTTTAACAAAGTATTCCTCAGTATTTTGTGTAAATAAATCTTTCCACAGTGCTCACCATACAGTATTCCTCAGTATTTTGTGTAAATAAATCTTCTCAGTGTTCAACGTACAGTATTCCTCGATATTTTGTGTAAATAAATCTCCCCACAGTGTTCAACACAGTATATTCCTCAGTATTTTGTGTAAATAAATCTTCCCACAGTCCTCAGCATACAGTATTCCTCAGTATTTTGAGTAAATAAATCTTCTCACTGTTCAATACACAGTTTTCCTCAGTATTTTGTGTTAATAAATCTTCCCACAGTGCTCAACATACAGTATTCCTCAGTATTTTGTGTAAATAAATCTTCCCACAGTGCTCAACATAAAGTATTCCTCAGTATTTTGTGTAAATAAATATTCCCACAGTGCTCAACATAAAGTATTCCTCAGTATTTTGAGTAAATAAATCTTCTCACAGTGTTCAACATACAGTATTCCTCAGTAATTTGTGTAAATAAATCTTCCCAGTGTTCAACATACAGTATTCCTCAGTATTTTGTGTAACTAAATCTTCCCACAGTGCTCAACATACAGTATTCCTCAGTATTTTGTGTAAATAAATCTTCTCAGTGTTTAACATAAAGTATTCCTCAGTATTTTGTGTAAATAAATCTTCCCACAGTGCTCAACATAAAGTATTTTGTGTCAATAAATCTTCTCATAGTGCTCAACATAAAGTATTCCTCAGTATTTTGTGTAAATAAATCTTCTCACAGTGTTCAACATAAAGTGTTCTTCAGTATTTTATGCAAATAAATCTTCCCACAGTACTCAGCATAAAGTATTCCTCAGTATTTTGTGTAAATAAATCTTCCCACAGTGCGCAACATACAATATTCCTCAGTATTTTGTGTAAATAAATCTTCCCAGTGTTCAACATACAGTATTCCTCAGTATTTTGTGTAAATAAATCTTCCCACAGTGTTCAACATAAAGTATTCCTCAGTATTTTGTGTAAATAAATCTTCCCAGTGTTCAACATACAGTATTCCTCAGTATTTTGTGTAAATAAATCTTCCCACAGTGCTCAAAAATACATTATTCCTTGGTATTTTGTGTAAATATATCTTCCCACAGTGTTCAATATACAGTATTCCTCAGTATTTTGTGGAAATAAATCTTCCCACATTGTTCAACATAAAGTGTTTCCCAGTATTTTATGTAAATAAATATTCCCACAGTGTTCAAGAAGTAATCCCCAGTATTTTGTTTAAAAAAATCTTCTCACAGTGCTCAACATACAGTATTCCTCAGTATTTTGTGTAAATAAATCTTCCCACAGTGCTCAACATATAGTATTCCTCAGTATTTTGTGTCAATAAATCTTCCCATAGTGCTCAACATAAAGTATTCCTCAGTATTTTGTGTAAATAAATCTTCTCACAGTGTTCAACATAAAGTATTCTTCAGTATTTTATACAAATAAATCTTCCCACAGTACTCGGCATAAAGTATTCCTCAGTATTTTGTGTAAATAAATCTTCCCACAGTGTTCAACATACAATATTCCTCAGTATTTTGTGTAAATAAATCTTCCCACGGTGCTCAACATAAAGTATTCCTCAGTATTTTGTGTAAATAAATCTTCCCACAGTGTTCAACATAAAGTAATCCCCAGTATTTTGTGTAAATAAATTTTCCCACAGTGCTCAACATAAAGTAATTCCCAGTATTGTGTGTAAATAAATATTCCCACAGTGCTCAACATTAAGTATTTCCCAGTATTTTGTGTAAATAAATCTTCTCAGTGTTAAACATAAAGTATTCCTCAGTATTTTGTATTAATAAATCTTCCCACAGTGTGCAACATAAAGTATTCCTCAGTATTTTGTGTAAATAAATCTTCCCACATATAATATTCCTCAATATTGTGTGTAAATAAATATTCCTACAGTGTTCAACAAGAAGTATTCCTCAGTATTTTGTGTAAATAAATCTTCTCACTGTGTTCAACATTAAGTATTCCTCAGTATTTTGTGTAAATAGTCTTCCCACAGTGCTCAACATACAATATTCCTCAGTATTTTGTGTAAATAAATCTTCCCACAATGTTCAGCATACAATATTCCTCAGTATTTTGTGTAAATAAATCTTCCCACAGTGTTCAACATAACGTATTTCCCAGTATTTTATGTAAATAAATATTCCCACAGTGTTCAAGAAGTAATCCCCAGTATTTTGTGTAAACAAATCTTCTCACAGTGCTCAACATACAGTATTTCTCAGTATTTTGTGTAAATAAATCTTCCCACAGTGCTCAATATAAAGTATTCCTCAGTATGTTGTGTCAATAAATCTTCCCATAGTGCTCAACATAAGGTATTCCTCAGTATTTTGTGTAAATAAATCTTCCCACAGTGCTCACCATACAGTATTCCTCAGTATTGTGTGTAAATAAATCTTCTCAGTGTTCAACGTACAGTATTCCTCCGTATTTTGTGTAAATAAATCTTCCCAGAGTTCAACATACAGTATATTCCTCAGTATTTTGTGTAAATAAATCTTCCCAGTGCTCAACGTACAGTATTCCTCAGTATTTTGTGTAAATAAATCTTCTCACAGTGTTCAACATACAGTATTCCTCAGTATTTTGTGTAAATAAATCTTCCCACAGTGCTCAACATAAAGTATTCCTCAGTATTTTGTGTAAATAAATATTCCCACAGTGCTCAACATAAAGTATTCCTCAGTATTTTGAGTAAATAAATCTTCTCACAGTGTTCAACATACAGTATTCCTCAGTATTTTGTGTAAATTAATCTTCCCACAGTGTTCAATGTACAGTATTCCTCAGTATTTTGAGTAAATAAATATTCCCACAGTGTTCAACATAAAGTATTCCTCAGTATTTTGTGTGAATAAATCTTCTCACAGTGTTCAACATACAGTATTCCTCAGTATTTTGTGTAAATAAATCTTCCCACAGTGTTCAACATACAGTATTCCTCAGTATTTTGTGTAAATAAATCTTCCCACAGTGTTCAATGTACAGTATTCCTCAGTATTTTGAGTAAATAAATATTCCCACAGTGTTCAACATAAAGTATTCCTCAGTATTTTGTGTGAATAAATCTTCTCACAGTGTTCAACATACAGTATTCCTCAGTATTTTGTGTAAATAAATCTTCCCACAGTGCTCAATATACAGTATTCCTCAGTATTTTGTGTAAATAAATCTCCCCACAGTGCTCAACATAAAGTATTCCTCAGTATTTTGTGTCAATAAATCTTCCCATAGTGCTCAACATAAAGTAATTCCCAGTATTGTGTGTAAATAAATCTTCCCACAGTGCTCTGCATAACGTATTTCCCAGTATTATGTGAAAATAAATCTTCCCACAGTGTTCAACATAAAATATTTCCCAATATTTTGTGTAAATAAATTTTCACAGTGTTCAACATAACGTATTTCCCAGTATTTTATGTAAATAAATATTCCCACAGTGCTCAACATAAAATATTTACCAATATTTTGTGTAAATAAATTTTCCCAGTGTTCAACATAAAGTATTCCCCAGTGATCTGTGTAAATAAATCTTCCCACAGTGTTCAACATACAGTATTCCCCCAGTATTTTGTGTAAATAAATTTCCCTCAATGTTCAACATAACATATTCCCTAGTATTTTGTGTAAATAAATCTTCCCACAATGTTCAACATAACATATTCCCTAGTATTTTGTGTAAATAAATCTTCCCACAATGTTCAACATAACATATTCCCTAGTATTTTATGTAAATAAATCTTCCCACGGTGTTCAACATAAGTATTCCCTAGTATTTTGTGTAAATAAATCTTCCCACAATGTTCAACATAACATATTCCCTAGTATTTTATGTAAATAAATCTTCCCACGGTGTTCAACATAAGTATTCCCTAGTATTTTGTGTAAATAAATCTTCCCACAATGTTCAACATAACATATTCCCTAGTATTTTATGTAAATAAATCTTCCCACGGTGTTCAACATAAGTATTCCCTAGTATTTTGTGTAAATAAATCTTCCCACAGTGTTCAACATAACATATTCCCTAGTATTTTATGTAAATAAATCTTCCCACGGTGTTCAACATAAGTATTCCCTAGTATTTTGTGTAAATAAATCTTCCCACAATGTTCAACATAACATATTCCCTAGTATTTTGTGTAAATAAATCTTCCCACAATGTTCAACATAACATATTCCCTAGTATTTTATGTAAATAAATCTTCCCACGGTGTTCAACATAAGTATTCCCTAGTATTTTATGTAAATAAATCTTCCCACAGTGTTCAACATATGTTTTGTATAATGTTTTATAATAATTTAATTTTCTCTACCAATGCCACTGAACCAAATTAAATCAAACTTGGTTGATATAGTACTTACAAGACATACACCACTTTCCATGACCACCATTTGTAAAAATCTTAATTTTTTTCAATTGTCTATTACCGGTACTACCTAATTTTAAGTTATAGTGAGCTCAAATTTGAACATCAGTTCTATGACACATATATTCCGGGTTTACTGTGAGATATTTCGTTCATGATAATGAGTAGTTCAACTTCAACATATCTTCTTGGTTATTCTATTTAGATTTTCTTTCCCTCGATTTATACTGATTATGCAAAATCACATTAAAATCTCCCTAGAAACCATTGATTCAAATGTTCCTGAAATGAACTTTCATTGGATCACTATCAAGATATGTGTGAAAGCCCATCCCTTCCATCCAAAATCACTGCCACTATTAAAAATAAATTTATGATAGTTTGTTTTATTTTATTCACACAAGTACAAAATTGTTTCACATCATTATTCAATTTCAAATAGGGAAGGGACAACCACTATGTGTACATACTCGTGTACATTTTATTAATATTTGATTGTAAAGCTAACTTGCTTCATACATGTATGTCACCTAATGTACTTAATGTTTGTGTTGTATTATATAAAATTGCATGATGTTAGCTTTTAAAAATATGTTTGTCTTATTTCGATATGGAAGCCAATGATTTGCTATCGTCCCAACAGTCACAATTAAATGAGCTTCTGATTAATAACAAAGAATTATTTGTCACTAAAGAAAATCCAAAGTTAGGCTTGACTAATCTGGTAGAACACCAAATACTTTTGAAGCCTGATGCAGTTTCTAAACACTGAAAAAAAAATTAACAGTCTGAAAGATTTACAGGAGTTTTTTGACGATGCTATTCAGCTGGATTGAAGCTATCGCCACAGAAATGTAAGTTTGCACAAAGGAATTGCCTTTTTTAGGACACGAAATATCAGATTAAGAGCGATATTTTAGATTAATGAACTGGTTCCAGAGATATATTCGTGATTAGAGCGTTAAAGCAAATTGTTGATACAAACTTCTACGTAAAGGTGTAAAATTTATATAGAAAAAGAAACATCACGTAGTTTTGACGAATTGAAATATGCACTAATGAATTCAGATGCATTAGCATTCCCTAGATACCTTTTTACCAAGCTGTGAAAACGTCAAGTAAAGGTATTGGTTTAATCAGAGCAATTTATGAAAGATGGAATTTAATTTTGAGATTCAATATAAACCTGCTGAACAACTGATAGTACCTGATTCATTGTCAAGAGGGTTTGGGTTTATGGTGTTTAACGCCACTTTCAACAATATTTCAGTTATATCGTGGCGGTCAGTTTTATTGGTGGAGGAAACCGGAGAAAACCACCTACCTGTCGCAAGTAAGTGACGAACTTTATCACATAATGTTGTATCGAATACATCTCGCCATGAAAGAGGTTCGAACTCACAACGTTGGTGGTGATAGGCACTGATTGCATAGGTAGCTGTAAATCCAACTACCATAAGATCACGTCCTCGACACTGCCTCCCCTACCCCAAATGTCAAAATGTCAACCTAATACTAGAAGTGATCCTGCAGTTTAAAGTCGAAATGAAACACCTTTGTTTTCCATATGTCCAAGGACTTACAGGTGAAATAGCATTACCCAACGGGCTCTCTTTAGGGACCGACCATTTCACTTGAAAAAGGGGGGGTATGGTTTTTTTTTTTCGGACAACACAAGAGTTGGAATATTTTTTTGTTTTGTCGCGCGAAGCTCGAAATTTTTTTCCAGAATTTAATATTAGGGTATATGACAAATATTCTGAATCAGATTATTTTTTTTTTCCTCCACCAAAATCAGAATATTTTTTTCAGCAACATTGGAAATCAGAATATTTTGTTAGAAAAAAACCATTGCATGATGTTAGCTTTTAAAAATATGTTTGTCTTATTTCGATATGGAAGCGCGAAATTTTTTTCCAGACTTTAATATTAGGTTATATGACAAATATTCTGAATCAGATTATTTTTTTTTTCCTCCACCAAAATCAGAATATTTTTTTCAGCAACACTGGAAATCAGAATTTTTTTTTTAGAAAAAAACCATAACCCCCCCCCTTCCCCTTCAAGTTAAATGGTCGTTCCCTTACAGGAATTAATTAGTAAGTCTACACAGTCATGTTAATGCTGTCCACTGTTTTTGCAACATAAATTTATGACAATTGATGACAATGTAATATTTTCATGACGCAGACGTCTGTTTTTTGAATAGCATTGTTGTGCGACTTTGATAAATTTATACTCTGTCGTACTGAATACTAAATAATTATATGCTCGTTATAAAATAATAGTAAATACGAAATAATGCCATTTATAAAATTATAGAAACAAACGTAATTTTCAAGCATCTTGATTTTTGGTGAACTGTCAATCTGTTTGCCACCCTCTTCGCACGTTAAAGAACCCAGTGTAACAGCTCATTATGAGTGGTCCATAGGAGACCTGTTGCACTGGCTAAATTATCCGTCCCTACCCATCACCTTTCCTAGTTTCGAGTCCCG
This sequence comes from Bathymodiolus septemdierum, assembly GCA_963383655.1. Classification (NCBI taxonomy): domain Eukaryota; kingdom Metazoa; phylum Mollusca; class Bivalvia; order Mytilida; family Modiolidae; genus Bathymodiolus; species Bathymodiolus septemdierum. Next base: position 3,834,932 of record OY726528.1, read on the forward strand.
TGGCGCTTAAATTTTTTAATGTTCTCGTCCTGAATATAGCTGAAAAATTGCTCGGAAATCCACAACCAATTACGCTATATATGCAAGTTATGATGAATTGTTCCTTTGCAATCCTTTGCAGTTGAGTGAAGTGTGATTATGCAGAGGCTTTTAATCTGTCAGTTTAGTTAAGGGGTACGGTGCTAGTTAACGTCTTGTATATGGTTTTTTTCTGTATTTCTTAATCTGTTAGTAGAATCTACATGTATCAATTATCTATGTTATATGTATATACGTCCTAAGTATGCCCTTGATTGGAAATCAATATCTGATCTTCTATCAATTTTATGAAATGCTGCGTAGACCTTTAAACAACATTGTTTTGTTTCTTAAGGTGCCAATCTTTTTAAGAAACAGTGGGTCTGTAACATAACTATTAATGTTATAAGCAGATTAATGATAATATTTAACTTCCATTACCCATGTATGTTAATCCAATAATTTGAAATAATAAACAATTTATGATATCAAACGCGACGATTTAAACTATGTTTGATAATTATATGTTAAGTGGTAAAACCTACACAAACCTATACCTATATTAAATGTCAGTTTCAGTAATAGCATATATATAGACGTTTTACAAACATTACACATGGATCTTGCCGTTTATTATATAATGGATTTTTGTTATAATTAGGCGATTTGATTGGACTATTTGTCACATTGGAATATAACAAAGGAATTTATCTATAAATGATAACGTTTTAGAGGACAAAACTGCGAGATAATATGAAAAATATGTCATCGCCAAAATTATTGAGGAAAATATCAGTCCACAAAACAGAAGCCATTTAAAGTGGCAATTCTTGGACAAAACGGAGTTGGTAAATCGGGTAAGTGGCATTATATAGTTTCATGAAATTTATAAAGGGTTGTAGACAATAGATGAGGATCATTAGTTTAAATTCAACCTCAACACATCTCTCAACATTTACCAATACAATGTACCTAATTTGCCCCCTTTTTTATAACTGAAATATTGTTGAAAGTGGAGTTAAACACAATGCCCCCCCCCCTTTTTTTGTTGTCTGTTGAACATAAGTATAGATTTACCTCTTTTTCACGTTTTAAAAAAATTACAAAAGTCTTGTTTTATCAACTTGCTTGTAAAATTTAAGCGGTAAAAGGATAGTATGTGACCATTTCCACAGACTGGTGTATGCAGAAATCGTTCCTTTATTTGTGCTGAATAAGACCAATCAATATATTTGATTTGCTTTGTAAAATATCAAAGTGCTAAGCTATGTATAATACTACTTGTCTGTTTACATTCGACCTTTGTAAGCTGTGAAATTTGTATTAAAAGTTAAACCAACAAAGGGACAATTTGTCTCTTGTTTGTCAGGGATGATTGGTGTAAATTTTTGACATTAAAATATGAATTCATAAATAATTGTAATATATCATATGGTCTATTACAGCATAAATAATTGTAATACATCATATGGTCTATTACAGCATAAATAATTGTAATATATCATATGGTCTATTACAACATAAATAATTGTAATACATCATATGATCTATTACAACATACATAATTGTAATACATCATATGGTCTATTACAACATAAATAATTGTAATACATCATATGGTCTATTACAACATAAATAATTGTAATACATCATATGGTCTATTACAACATAAATAATTGTAATACATCATATGGTCTATTACAACATAAATAATTTTAATACATCATATGGTCTATTACAACATAAATAATTGTAATATATCATATGGTCTATTACAACATAAATAATTGTAATATATCATATGGTCTATTACAGCATAAATAATTGTAATACATCATATGGTCTATTACAACATAAATAATTGTAATACATCATATGGTCTATTACAACATAAATAATTGTAATACATCATATGGTCTATTACAACATAAGTAATTGTAATACATCATATGGTCTATTACAACATAAATAATTGTAATACATCATATGGTCTATTACAACATAAATAATTGTAATACATCATATGATCTATTACAACATAAATAATTGTAATACATCATATGGTCTATTACAACATAAATAATTGTAATATATCATATGGTCTATTACAACATAAATAATTGTAATATATCATATGGTCTATTACAGCATAAATAATTGTAATACATCATATGGTCTATTACAACATAAATAATTGTAATACATCATATGATCTATTACAACATACATAATTGTAATACATCATATGGTCTATTACAACATAAATAATTGTAATACATCATATGGTCTATTACAACATAAATAATTGTAATACATCATATGGTCTATTACAACATAAATAATTGTAATACGTCATATGGTCTATTACAACATAAATAATTGTAATACATCATATGGTCTATTACAGCATAAATAATTGTAATATATCATATGGTCTATTACAACATAAATAATTGTAATACATCATATGGTCTATTACAACATAAATAATTGTAATACATCATATGGTCTATTACAACATAAGTAATTGTAATACATCATATGGTCTATTACAACATAAATAATTGTAATATATCATATGGTCTATTACAGCATAAATAATTGTAATACATCATATGGTCTATTACAACATAAATAATTGTAATACATCATATGGTCTATTACAACATAAATAATTGTAATATATCATATGGTCTATTACAACATAAATAATTGTAATACATCATATGGTCTATTACAACATAAATAATTGTAATACATCATATGGTCTATTACAACATAAATAATTGTAATATATCATATGGTCTATTACAGCATAAATAATTGTAATACATCATATGGTCTATTACAACATAAATAATTGTAATACATCATATGGTCTATTACAACATAAATAATTGTAATACATCATATGATCTATTACAACATACATAATTGTAATACATCATATGGTCTATTACAACATAAATAATTGTAATACATCATATGGTCTATTACAACATAAATAATTGTAATACATCATATGGTCTATTACAACATAAATAATTGTAATACATCATATGGTCTATTACAACATACATAATTGTAATACATCATATGGTCTATTACAACATAAATAATTGTAATACATCATATGGTCTATTACAACATAAATAATTGTAATACATCATATGGTCTATTACAACATAGATAATAAATTTGTATCTATTTTTTGTGTATGTGTTTAACCTCGTGATCAGAATGCAGTTATCTCGTGAAACAAAGCATGATTATGATTATCTCCGTTTATTTCTGGATTTTATTTCAATACTGGTATAAAATGGAAGTGCCATATAATCATACTTATAGGATAAAATAATAATAAAATTTACTTTGTAAACATGTACTATACCTTTTATTATTATATATATCTATTTTGACATTTAGTGCCTGTTGTATCAAATTTAATTGAAATACACAAATGTATTAAGTCGTAGATATTTTTTTTTCTTTGATGGCGAAATTAACAAAAATTAAAGATAGGCTAGGAGTAAACTAGTATAGGGTTAGTGTTATGATGTTTAACGCCACTTTCAACAATATTTCAGTTATATCCTGGCGGTCAGTTTTATTGGTGGAGGGAAACCGGAGTACCCGGAGAAAATCACCGACCTGTCGCAAGTCACTTACAAACTTTATCACATAATTTTGTATCGAGTGCACCTCGCCATGAGCGGGATTCGAACTCACAACTTAGTGGTGATAGGCACTGATTGCACAGGTAGTTATAAATCCAACTATCATATGATCACGACCTCGACGGTCCCTAAACCTAGTGTATATATAAAGTTTTGGCAATCTTATTCGTTGAAGGTGGTCAGTATTTAGTAGAAGAAATGAAGATTAAATTGTTGTTTGAGAGGGGGGGGGGGGGGGGGGGGGGGGGGGGGGGGGGTCTTTTAATGTTTAAATTTTCAACGTAAGTGGATGGGTAAAAAATTTAATGAAAATAAAACACAAACCTCGCAAACAAGCATTCTAATTATTTTGTTACTATTGTAATGGTATCAAACCCACCCACCCCCCTTTTTCCCACAATTTTGCATATGTATGACTGGGCCCTGATATTCCATGATGCTTACATTATATGATATCCCATTTGACGAACAAGTTAAGAGTACGGGATTAAGATACTTAATAGTCTATACTATAGTTTATCAATATTATATGTTTTTTTAAATGTTTTTCAATTTTTTAATGTATCGCCAAATAAACATTGTAATGGAGCCCAACAAATGTCTATATTTAATTGTAGACTTATTGTTTATTTTTCTGACTCAGAATATAGCATGTACGATTGCAAATTAAATTTGATCTTATTTGCATGTGCTTTTAAATCTGTAAGCTTTTCACATTCCAATCTTCTTTTCCGAACCCACTTGATCCGAAATTCAACATGGCTGCCAGGGAATTTTGTTCTGATTGGCTGAAATTTAAAAAATCTCCTTTTTAGAAACCACATGGAAGATTTGATAAGGATATTCTAGAAATTTAGTAGACGATCCTATACCAGTTTTGAGGTTTTTTTTGTGTGTGTACATATTGAAAAAAACCCTAGATGGCCGTCATCACAAATTGCACCCAAAATGTACATGAATGGTAATTGGATAGTGCCTTAAAAAGATGCATTTTTATGCGATCAGAATTCCAAGATGGCCACCACCACAGGATTTCATTTTTAGCATATACCCATAGAACACTATAGGAAAATAGATAATAGCCTTTTCTTATATACTACCAACATGATTGAATCTAAACTGTACGCGAACAAAGTTGGCTTTTTATGTGGATTGGAAATCGAAGATGGCCGCCGTCGCAGGACATAGTTTTTAGCAAAAGGATCGATGGTAACCCTGCAGGAAAATGAATAAACGCGTTTTCTTAGGAACTACATATATGGTTAAGCACAAACTATATATTTGGGTGGCCCTATACAAAGATGACTTTTTTCATAGAGATCGGAAATCCAAGATGGTTGGCACCATAGTACTTAAGTTTAAACAAAGGAACACATGGGAAAATAATTAAAAACTCTTACTTAAAAACTACAAAAATAATTGGCCAGTTTATATATATCGACTTAATAGGCTCTCGTGATTCTCTGGTGCACGCAGTATTACGGAGAAAGAGGAAAAACTGGTTGGCTCGGAATCAGGATAATTGTGTCCGAGTCGGGCGACATGTCTATCCGCGGACTGTTGTTTTAGTGATCAAGCACTATAAAAATCTAACTAAGCGTGTTGATCTAGATCAAAGCGGACCTCATCATCATCTCCTTGAAAATTAACTTGTTCTCGCCATGATATAGCTGAAAAGTTGCTGTGTTGGCGTTAAACAACAATCACTCACTCACTCATTTTGGTTGTTACAAGTAATGTGTTTTATAGTGAAGCTTCTCTGCTTAATTGAAAAAGACTAATAGGTTCTTACATACGTTCTTGGGAAATACCGGGTGATCTGCCACGAGTGATAGAAATTTTATGTCTTTTCGCGAGTGGAGCGCAGCGAAACGAGCGAAAAGAAACAAAAATTTCTATCACGAGTGGAAAATCATCCGGGCTTTCCCAACAACGCATGTAAGTACCCATTTCTTCCGTAAACCAACAACTTTCACTATCGCGAACTCCTAGAGACCCCCGCCATTGATCAGTAACTAATTTGCATAAATTATCAGATCAATATCATAAAATTGAGCGTTATGAAATACACATCACATAAAATTGACTTTTGTGACACCGATTGATAAACTAAGTAGCTTTCTACTGATATTTGAGCTTTTCTCACTAATATTTTATTGAAAGTACAGTATTTTCCTTCATGAGACATGACGTGACACATATTTTGACGTCATTGAAGAATAACGTCAAAGGTACGGAAAAGGACATCTAGAAATACGAAAAAATGAAAATAAAAGACACAAATATATTTGAGACAATATCAAAAATTGTCTAAATTTTGGCAAGGTAAAAACATCAAAACGAGTGTCTTTAGAACATGTATTTTAATAACTCAAAACACAGAACAAGTATTAAGGATCTCAGAACTATTGTCTGTAATTCAAAATTCTTATATATATGGTAACCATGGCAATTTTAAAATGGAACTAACACTTCCAGTTCATTCCTGTTACCAGAGTTTAACATTTTTTAGAAGACTGTAAAGGGAATAAGAAATAAAATTAGAGATAATATTTTCTGTTTTCTGATACTTCTTACGATATCCTATCACATTACAATAAAAATGATTAACAATTAAAAACCAGTATCTAAGAATAATCTCTTAAAATTGATACAGTTCTTTGGTTCTGAAAATCATTTTTTTATTGCAATTTAATTCATTCTAAAACTTTTATGTAATTACAAGACAAAACTGTAATAGTTTATTCAATGTGGGGCTAATTGACCTTCATAAATCATACAAACTTTTATTAGATAAGTGTAAGGTATTTTAGAAATAAAGTAAAATATAACCAGTAACATGAAAAACACTTCAGTAACAGGACTGAAGTTGGTAACAGGAAGGAACTTTCATTTCAAAACAATACCTTTGTTTTCAATGTATCAAAACAAAATGTCATCATAAAACACAAAAAGAACAAGAAACAAAGTAATAGTCAAACAAATGTGTCACTTTAATCATTCCATTGTGTAATGGTTTGTCCCATCAATAAATCTGGGTGGAGGTATGATCTTATTTACTGCATCCAAAGGAAACCAACAGAAGTCCTTTTTTCTGGGCCACATGTAAAGACTGCTGTTTTTATTAACCTTTTTCATGCATTGGACATACAGTTCCTTCAGGGATTCATTTAATTTGAGGATTTTTCCAGGATAGTTCTGATCATCATACTCTACATAAACGAACTGCCCAACAGTAAATTCTTCTATGGCAAACGCAACATCATCAGTGGCAGCGGATGTCGTTTCAAGATCATTCTCAATATCCCTTTGCTGATTTTCCATGTTATGGGCAGCGTATGTCGTTTCATGATCATTCTCAATATCTATTTCCTGATTTTCCATGTCATTTTCTGTTTCCATCTGGTTTCCCTCAAAGACAGTCTCATTTTTCACTTGGATATCCTCAAAGTTCATCTTAGTTCTTATTTTATTATTCTCTTGTTCCATTCTGGCTTCAGTTTTTGTCAGCTTTCCTATTTCTATGTCGACGTGCTTAAAGTCATTTTCAGTACTATCAATATTCTGTAAATCAAATAGCATGTCAAAAATGTCATCACATTTAGGTAGATTTAAGCCGTCATGACCATTCTCTATTTTTACTACACCACTGCAGTCATTGTCAACAGGTAAAATGGGTAAAAAGTTATTCGGTACCCAATGTTTTTCTACCATATCTGATCGCGTCTACTCCACATGATAATGGCTGAGCTTGTTGCTATCGGTAAGGATCTTGCCATTCTTGGTTTAATAAGTCTATGCAAGTCCTCACGTATATTAGGGTTTCCTCGTTTTGGATAGCATGAAAAAATATTCATTTTTAGAACACTAGCCAGTCCATACATCTGCCACATTCCCATGTAATTTTTGGGTTTTGCGATGCTCATTATTTCCTGTTGATAGATTCTTTTTATTAATTGGTCATCTAGACGTATACCGGGCATGAAAACTTCAGAATACATTGCCAAGGATTTTCTCAGATCCCTAATTTTGCCTGATGAGGTGGCTACTTCAAAATGTTTTCTTTCCATATAATAGTCCTCATGTAAGACGAGTTTTAAAATGATTCTCAGTCGCAATTCAGTAGCATGACTGTCATCACCATATACAAAGACACTTCCACAGCCTGGGAGACAGTCTCCATCTGCTCTTACAATAGTTGGATATATGTTTTTTTTTGAAGGGATGTCATCGGGACACAAATCCATTGCTTTTTCTAAATCTAAATATTTTTGTCTTCTTTCCAGATCCGCATCTCTTCTCTCGCGATATCGTCTCTGTTTTTCTGCAGCACTCAATGCCATTGTGGTGCCTGTGAACAAAAAATAGACAATTAGACATTGTTGAAAGGTTTATGTGTTAACAAAAGAATTATAAGTGATTTTCATTTTCACTGGCTATCCACATTCAACAAAAGAGACACGTGGAAATTTCACACCATTTTTGTAGATCTCTATAGGATGAAATAATGGGCCTGATAAATAAATTGTGTGGTTCCTATTTCATTTGGTAGGTTGTGTAATAGAAACCAAACAATTTAGTTTTTAGGGCTTACAGATGGTATTTGGAAGAATAGTATTTTGGTTAAATAAGCTATTTCTTTCATTTTAAAGATACTAAATGTGATGTAAAGCATCTGACCTTCTAAAATATATTTGAAGTTTCTAAACAAATGCCATTTCAGTTAGATGTTTACATAAGGCCTGTTTTTTAATTCTTAATCATTAACCTGGTTTTAAACATTTTTATGGTTGAGTGTTTTTTTACGGTGTGGTTTTAACCATGCGGTTAAATGGTTAAAGAACATCTTAACCGGGATCGAAGCACGGTTGAATATGTTTGAACCTTGTTAATTACCAGTATATGTTTGTAATAGGAACATCTGTGTATTATAGACCCATTTCCAAGTTGTTTATTGACATTCTGCATTGTTGTATTTGTTTATAAAGAATTAAAAAAAATATTTGTTGTTTTTTGTGTTGTTTTTGTTTTGTTTCTGTGTTTAAGAGTTGAATTGTTTTATTTGTTAATGAAGAATTAATTTTACTTTGTTAAAAAATAATCAATGAACTAGAAAATTTCTCTTAAATATTGTTCTTCAACCATTGAATTCTTTATCTATCTTAAACATGTTTATGGTTCATGATTTAAACATGTTTCAGGTTGTTTTCAACCATAAACAAGTTTGAGAATAAAGAAAACAGGCCTTTATCTGAATTCATAGTAGATCCAGTGTTCCTTGCTGTTACCATGTATGTTCTTTTCTGTTACTTTTTTTTAATAAATAGCTTTTTGTGATAATCTAAAGAAAGTAGAATAACTTACCTTTAGACTTAAACAAGAGGAGAATAATCTTCTTGAATTCTTCCTTGATACATGTACCCTTTGCCTGTAACAAGAAAGATACACAAATAAATTCCTTCCTGTTACCATCTTCTAGAAGATTTTTTTTTTATATTTTCTCTGCTGTTATTTATAATTTCTTTGCTGTTACCATAAGTCAGAATTCTTTTCTTGCCTATCTAGATAATGTTTTATAGGGATTCTTTAAATATTTGATAATGATAACTGAATTTAAAATAAAGTGTTTGGCAGATGGGGGTTAACTAAGTGTTACATCAGTAAAATTCTCTTTTACATCCTTCCTGTTACTGGTTCAATTCTTAACTGTTACCAAAAAAAATACGTTTTCATTTATTTTCAAGAAATTAAGAATTACAAACAATACACTATACTCTAATATTTGTTATTTACTTCAGATTTTTAAGAAAGACATAATATTGTGCTTATAGTTTAAACAGAAATATATTTAAATTGGAAATTTAATTAAACATTTCATTCATGTTACCAATTATGGTTTTCCTGTTACTTTTTAGCAGGTAACATGAAGGAAAGTAACAGAAAAGAATTACGCCATACTTTTTTCCATTTATTTACATTAGATGTAGGTGTATTTCCTGTAACACATGATGTTTACAAAACGGTCTAAAAAACACACTTAATAGTATCATTTCCACACAAAAATATTCTCAGAATGTATATGAAAACACTATAACAGGGGAGAACTATGAAAAGTATCCTACTACAAATTCTTACCTTGGATGGGCTCGGATATTTAAAACTGGCCGCCTACCAAACTTTTCTTGTGGTGTTATGGATTCAGGAAATGATGCTGATCCAATGCATTATGAGTAAATAAATCTTGGTCTTTCAAGTGTTTCGAAAAGTGAAAAAAAATCAAGAGGTAACAGGAGGGAATTTACCCATGTGGACAAACCTTTAAAAGGCAAAATTTTAGAATATACCATAGTTATAATAAAAATTGGCTTATAGAGAGTAACTTTCTTATACAATCTATCATATTTGTGAAAATCAGCAAGGTATAACTTGATTTGAATTTTCTATGACAGATATCATTATCAAAAAACAGTAGCGGACAACATGATTTTTGGGGGGTTTGAAACTTTGGACCACGATATTTTTTAAAAATATATATTTAAAGGAGCGTTGTTTTGCATTTTTAATGTATTATATACTCAAGTTAAATTGTATACAGAAATTTTGACTAAAGGATAATTAAATTAAGAAATAATTGTGGGTAAACACGCCGGACAGGAATTTAGACAATTTTTGATATTGTCTCATTTAATACGGTTGGAGTCTGTATTTGAAAAAAACCAATGGTTAAATCCGTAATATATCTGTTATTCAGCTATCAGACAGGGTATATAATGTGACATTCCCAGCTTAGCATATATATTTAAACGATTTGTTTCTTGTTAGAGGCGTTCTGATTGGATGTCACAACGAGTAAAGACGAGTGCACGTGCACTCGTCTTAACTCGGTCGTCTCAACCCGAAAATGACCATTTACGGAAGAATGCATATACTGCATGTGTATCTTCCATTGCAATTTGCCAGCTAGACTTTTCGCCACGTGTCAATACATAACTATAATATGGAGTAGGCATTGCCTAGATGCGAGCACAGCATTTTTGTCTGGCCAGTGTGTATATATTTGAGTGAAAGTTGAATATCACAAAATAATATGAGTAGGCATGGCCTATAGTAGAGAGGACGTTAGTATTTGAAATTAAATGATACTAAAAATACCTTTATATCCCCTATGACATCCATTGGAAAGTTAAATGAAGTAGAATAGAAAAGTACGAGAAAAAAGTATGGAATCTTTGATTGTTGGACTAGGGACAGTGCAAACATTGAAGACTAACTACTAGTACGCGGGTGGTATCAACCATTATAAAGCCTAAAGGGGGTACTAGACGCCGGTGTCTGTAAAATGAAAGTATGGTTTTTTAAGTAATAAGAACAGAGTTTTATTACGAAAATATCAATTGATGCAACCAATATACATAAGCAATATTGGCCTATACCATGCTATGTACACCCAATACATGTTCATGAAGTGTAAATGATGAATGACGTACGGTCAGGACCGTCTTATCAGCAATATAGGCCCCGGTCAAAGCAGTGCACTGAGGCCCCTATCTATACAAACACTTACAGAAATAAAACTATAAATGGTCTATAAAATTAAACATATATTTCTTGTATTGATACTTCCAACAAAATCAGTGTTTAAAAATTAAAAATTATGCCGTATACAACATACATAGATTAGCATGGTGTTCATTTGCTTGTGGGACCACCGTGCAACTGCCCATTGTGCCCATACATAAGACCGCACTGCGTACGGTTACTGTAATATTGATAATCTTCATTTCGACATTTTAAAGTATGTGTATTTGGGCAAATATTATGCTATCTCCAAGTGAACAAAATAGTTTTTAATTTTAAAAGAATTATATATGTACCGCTTTCATCAGACTTCATATACAAAATATTTATCAATATTCAATATTTTTTTTATTGGAAAAAGCACAGTAGAGGCGTGATATATATATTAAGGCAATATTCAGTATCGAAATCATACCCTTTAAAATTATCTGTGACAAGATTATACAGAGACATATATTCCTTCTTGTGTAATGTTATTACCTTTTAAAGTTTCAACAACAAGCTGGTTAATAATTTTATAGCATTTATTTTAGAAAGACTGAGTTTGATAAATAATAACAGATATACATATAGTATGAACGGCATAATTAATAGTTAAATAAATAAAATTCATTGTGTCTTACTATTCTAAACCATTTTCGGTAGTATTCAAATATTTTGTAGGATCAGACTGACGGAAAATCTTTCAAAACCTTTGTACACAGAACCACTGTCATATTTGGTCATTTTGTGATGATATGCATGCATATCAAATTAACCAATGCTTAAGCTGTAAATAATAGTTTTGGAAAAAAGGTGGATATATTCTGTCCCCGAGTACCTGTGGCCAAATATTCTCTTCTCTTACTATGTAAAAAAATCTTCTTTTCTTTATATTTTTTCACAATGTATCTATAGATATTTTGCATAATTTCTGTTTTTCTTCTTTTGGGTAGTAAGATGCAGTTGAAGAGCAGACTCGCAAAAATTCTAATTTTCCGGTCCGTGGAATATTTAAAAATCCAAGGGAGATAATCGTAAATATTTTCCGCTAGATGGCGCTTCACAAACCCAAACAATTATACGTACTTGGAAAACTACGTTTTTCTTCTATTAAACCAATGAAAATGATTGAAATATGATTAAAAATCACATTTATATTTATTAATGGTCATGATTTTCAGTCTGGTATAAAATCGGTCTACGATGAATGTAAAAATAACGGTTTTTTTCTTTACCTCGGAAAATCGTAGGTTTTTTTTGTCGCGTATGTTTACACTTTTTGCATCTGACAGAATAAAGTTCCCGTGGAGGGAAAAATTAAAAAACTGGTTCCTTGGACAGAATAATATCTACACTTCATCGGGTAAAAGGGAATTTACATCACTCTTAACAGTTTAAGAAAAATAGTCAATTTGGCAGCATCATCCAAAACAGGCAAGATTGAACAATTTTCTCCTACCATTTTGCTCGTATAATCAATATTTACACCAAATTTTCTCGAAATTCGATGCATTTATCCCGTTCTGTCAATCGTGTAGGTTCATAACTACAACCCGAACAATGAAAGAATTTTTGACATGTGATATTAAGAATTTTTTAAAGCATAATGTATTGATGAAGTAGATGATGAAATTCATTTTTTCATTGTATTTCTACTTCTACTTGATTACTGCCTAGGGCTATCGCATCACACTCATTTTTTAGAAGCAAGAAAAACATTATTTGAACTGATCAAAAAGTCTAATGTTAATTTTCAATCCTTGTCCTCTTTTCAAAAAAAATTCTTGACTTTTAATTGTGAAAATATAGATATTTTGAATAATCTTTTTTTTTCTTTTTTTTTCTCTTAAGAAACTTAAAAATAAACAACCTTAAAATAACATGATGGTTTTGATTGTTTTGGTTTTTTTTATCATTGAATTGTTCATTTTTATTACTGTATATGTCATCGGATCATTTATTGTACTGTCTTTGTCCATTGAGGGCCCCTGATTGGTATATGCACCCCCTTTTCTGAAATATGCTACCAACGTCAAACTGTCAACGGGTGCATGAAGGCAGACCACCAGGCCCTTGCATAAACTGTAAACGAGAAGAGGTGAATAAGGGCTACTGGCACCTCTCACAGAGGCGAGATCAACCACTGTTTTATACTTTTGTCAAAAATGCATATGCATTCAAAGATGATGACTGTATTTGTAGAATGTGTGAGGCACGATTTAGAAAATCACTCGAAATGTCCCACGATGCAGAAGAAACATCAAGCAAAAGAAAATTTAGAAAATATGATACAGCCATAGATACATGCTGTGCATTTGAGACAAATGATTTAAATTTTACAACAGCAAACTTTGACAGCTATGGTAATTTGTCATTTGTCATTTGACCCATGTGAATTTACACTCCATACTGCAGTTAATGCAGAAAATAGTGACTGTAGGAAAAAACATGTATGCTTTTTGCAACACATGAACAGTTAATGTTGACTTATTCCAGTCATGCTTTCAGTTTTAGCTAGATCAGAATAACAATGAAGCATGTACATCTAATCAATTTTTTCTCTATTGATCACTACAAGAAATATAGAAATTTCAAACCCCAACTAGAATGTTGCTTTTGTGACAAAAGTATATACAGTCAAAGAAAGACCATTTAATTTAAGGGAAAGGATCTTCTAGAAAGAATAAAGTTAGTTTTAAATTCTGATACATTTGTGTATGCAAATTTTCTATGGTAATGGCATCAGCATATTCAGTTAGAATTTTAAATTAGAGCCCCATCCGGTTTTCTCCTATTATTCACATGTTTTATTATTTTTAATAAATAAATTTAGTTGAAGTTTTTGTGAATTTTATTTTGTAAAAAGTTATCAAATAATGGATCTTAGTACAGTATGATCTGCTTTTGTTTAAAAACAAAAGGTTAAAAACATTACACCCCTCGCCCCTTTTTATAAAGAAACATCTATAAAATATAACACGAGTTCTGCTCAAGAGTCATTACGAGGATGTACCGGTACTATGCATGTGATAAAATTTTATATTTTTTTCATTATCATCATTTTCTTTCATTTGTCTTTTATAAGGTCATTTACATTGAAAAAAGTATCACTTGTATCAAGTACATTGACATCAACATGCTCGTGGTGGGTTGCTAGGGGGCGCTATGCATAATTTGTATGGTGAATCCACCAATAAAACCGGTGGATGTGTTTGAATAGCCTTATATGTTAAAAAACAGTTGAAAATAATTTTTAATATTCCAAGATTTACCATTGCATATGAAAATATGACTGTTTTTTTTTTCTCAAGTTCATTCGATAAATTTAGTAGACCATTACAGTTGATTCTTGTTTTGTTATACCTTCATGGAACAACTTTACATGTATTTCGACCGAAAAGTCAGCTTACCAGGATTACTTTTACAGTAATATAATTGCTCCTTACTTAATACTGTTGTGGTTCCATAAAATCTCAAATTTGGACTCTATCTGTTAAATTATTTTGATCAATTTAATAGCTGTAGATATAATAAACAATTATTCTGACTAATTTCAACATTTTTAATACAAAATAATATTTGTTTTATTGAGAAAACGCATTTACTTACACTCGTTCTATAAATAGAATGATAAAAATTACGGAGTATGTGATAAATAAATAAATAAATACAGTTTTATTTATTCTGTCAGACCGACACGTTCCTCTTTGTAATCGAAACTCCTATACAAATGTACGTAAATGTAAACATCCTTTTAGTAGGAACCAGCACCTGCAAAACGTGGAACATTAAAACTGAAATATATTACTGAGCACAGAAATAAGTTGACTTCCACACTCCCCAAGTATCAAAGATTGTTTGTGTTTAATTAAATATGTTTTGTGATGCTTATATATTGAAGATGACAGCAGATTCATATTCTTAACTGAAATTAAAAATGTAGGTAAACCGGAAACTGACATTGATGTATGATATTCGGAACGTGATCGGACCATTAGATACGGATTGTTGGCTATATTTGCCTTATCTTTTTAGATAAAAATATGTATACAGAAAAACATTTAATTGAGTTGTTTAATGATCATGACTATAGATAATCTTGCATTCAGTTCTGTATAAAAAAAACAAAATTTGACAGGTTATATACAATATTACAAAAAAATGGTGGGACAGACACAAAGCCCATGGGTATGACAGAACCCCAGTTCCTGTCTGACCCACCGTCAGACAGATTTTTTTTTTTCGCCAACTCTGTAATACCGAATGTTTGGTATAATAGTTACCTCAGATTTTGTCCGAAAGGCATTGATCAGTGTTTAATTTTATTTTTAAATTACATAATTTTCATTGTTTTCACCCCTTTTATACATTTTCGGTTTCAACCAAACCCATTTGTGAAGACGATCACGACACGATTGGTTATTTGTATATATATTAGCCAATGACATGACGTCTTTCATACAACCATTGACCTATAGTACAAGGTCATCAAAACAACAAAACTCGAGACACACACTATAAAAGACATAACATATACAATTTTGAACAAAACTGAAAATTGAAAATTGAATTACTTTAATCTCTATAAAAACCAGAGGTGAAATCAGGTGCCCAATTGCTAATACTAGGGTAAATCACTCTAAAAAGGCCAAACTAAACATTATGCATGTGACAGTGAATTTTTTGGGACTTTTTTTTCGGACCGGCAAAATATTTTTCGGTCTGACAAGATTTTCATGTCTGTCAGTCCGAATGACTGACAACTTCTCAGCAAGTTTCGGGAAGTCTGCTTGATAAATATGTCTTTGTTCAAGGTCTGGTGATTTTAGCAGCTGATGATTCCTCACGAGATTTCAGTTTTGCTTTAGTGACAAGTGCACATTTCTCATGCTGCTTTGGTTTTTCGTGCTTTGTTAGACTATCAACTTTATAGCTTGTACAACCAGTTACAAACATACCATTCGGCTCGCCAAACTCGGTACACGCTGTACATGCTATCCCCTTGTTGTCCACATACTTCAAGTTCAACCAAGGTCTACCCTTTTCCCACTCTGGTAAATATTTCCTTGCACGCTTATCTTTATCATACCTCTTGTAGTACTCTTTGGTACTTTCAAACTTCCTTTTTTTCTTTTCAGATTCACTGGGAGGCTTGACCCCCGATAAATAATTCCACATCACTAACTGCTAACTTTAATTTTCGATAGGCTTAACACGGATGTTGATAAAAGATTAAAGATAAAAAAACAATTCCGAAATTGTCTCGGTTTAATTCTGTGTTTTGGTACATTTTAATATATTAACAACATACTATAATCTAAGCAATAACAATTAATTAATTATAAAATATAAAAAAAAACTCTCCTTTTCTCGAATCCTTCCGTAAGCTTTACGACCGCACTGGTATGTTTTGAACTTTGGAAATTTACCGAAATTTAGAGTGCTCCTTAGCCGGAGGATTATTCTATAAACAACGCATTCTGGTTCCCTGTTTGAAAAGCCATAACTGATGTTCTTTTGAGTTAGACATTTCAGTTGAACAGGTAACAGAAAAACGATTACGATACAAACAGACAAACGATAGTTTAGGGATACAGAGCTACTGGAATTTTTAATAGCCAGCTGGGCTATCTTTCTACGTTTTCAAGTCGCCCAGGTGACATTTTGGTTGCCATGGGCGACTGGGCGACCGCTAATTTGGACCCCTGCCACCACAGGCAATTCTTGTTTCTGATTGGCCTATTTGTTTAAATCTTCTCCTCTGAAACCATAGAGCCAAATGATATGAAACTTAGTAGGAAGCATCTATGGCAGGTTCTCTATAAAGATTGCTCATTTTGTCCCGATCCATTAACAAAAATGGACGCCACAGGCAATTCATGTTTATGATTGCATGCTTTCTGAAGAAAAAAAAAATTCTGTGCAAAGGGAGATAACTCTAAATATAGGTTAAAAAAGTTTCAAAGTTTCAAACAGTTACTTTAGCAATGAATTGAATTACAGATAAATATGCCTCTAAAACCCCTCAGCCAAATGAACTGAAACTTGGTAGGAAGCATCTATGGAAGGTCCTCTATCAAGATTGCTCATTCCATCCCGATCCATTAACAAACATGGCCGCCACAGGCGATTCATGCTTCTGATTGACTGATTTTAAAAATTCTTCTCCTCTGAAACCGTTTGGCCAAATGGACCGAATCTTGGTAGGAAGCATCTATGGAAAGTCCTCTGTTGCGATTGCTTATTTCGTTCCGATCTGTTAACAAACATGGCCGCCACAGGCAATTCTTGTTTCTGATTGGCCTATTTTTAAAATTCTTCTCCTTGAAACTGCTCGGCCAAATGTACCTAAACTTTGTAGGATTGATCTATGGGAGGTCCTGTATAACGATTACTCATTTCGTCCCGATCCATTAACAAACATGGCCGCCACAGGCAATTCTTGTTTCTGATTGGTCGATTTCTAAAAATCTTCTCCTCTGAAACCGCTTGGCCAAATAATCCGAAACTTGGTAAGAAGCATCTATGGAAGGTTCTCTATATAGATTGTTCATTCTGTCCCGATCCATTAACAAACATGGCCACCACATGCGATTCTTGTTTCTGATTGGCTGATTTTTTAGATTCTTCCCCTCTGAAACCGTTTGGCCAAATGTACTGAAACTTGGTAGGAAGCATCTATGGAAAGTCCTCTGTTGTGATTGCTCATCCCGTTCCGATACTTTAACATACGTGGTGGCCACAGGCAATTTTTGTTTCTGATTGGCCTATTTTTGAAAATCTTCTCTGAAACCGCTTGGCCAAATGAACCGAAACTTGGTAGGATGCATCTATGGAGGTACTCTATTAAGATTATTCATTTTGTCCCTATCAATTAACAAATATGGCTGCAACAGGCAAGTCTTGTTTCTTATTGGTCAATTTCTAAAACAGCTTTTCCTCTGAAGCCGCTTGGCCAAATGATACTAGTGAAACTTGGTAAGAAGCATCTATGGAAGATTCTCTATAGAGATTGCTCATTTCGTTTTGATCCATTTACAAACATGGCTGCCACAGGTAATTCCTGTTTTAGATTGGTCAATTTTTAAAAATCTTCTTATCTGAAACTGCTTTGCTAAAATGAACCGATATTAGGTGGGAAGCACCTATGGGAGTTTCTGCATTAAATTTCCTCAAAGCAGAATGAAAGGTGAGCGACACAGGCTCAGCCCACTGAGCCTCTAGATTAAGTTTACATTATGCCCTACAGTAAGGAGGAATAACTCTGTATCTGAAAGGAATAACTGTAATAGGGGACATAACTCTTTATGTGGGGAATAAGTAACTCTGTATGTGCAAGGATAACTCTTTATGTGGAGGTTTAACACTGCAGTAGTGGACATAACTATTTATGTGGGGATAACACTGCAGGAGGGGACATAACCCTGTGTGTGGAGGAATAACACTGTAGTCGGAGACATAGCTCTTTATATGGAGGTTAAAGGGGGTCATCACTCTGTATTTGGACATATACCTGTGCAGAAAGAGAAATACTATATAATACGTATCAAGAAAAGGCTACTTGGAAATTGATTGTTACACTTATATACAAAGAGTTTTACTTGCCCTTGGCAGGAAAATAGATATAAACTGATATACAGATATTTGCTTGCCTTTGGCAGGTAAATATATACTGAAACCCTGTTCAGGAAGTAAGTTTCCTCACTGCTCTAAAAATAGAACACTGTGTTAGGCTGTTATGCAAAATAAATTTGATTGTGGAAATTTGAAACTCATCAAGATAGGAAAATAACTAGCAAAAATTGAATAAAATCTATAATTCTGATAAAAATGTAGATAAATAGATAGGTAGGTATATGCCTTTGTAAATAAAGGGTTAGATGTATGGTGTTTAATGCCACATTCAACAATATGACAGTTATATCATGGCAGTTTGTACATAAAGGAGATATCATACTGTTAATGCTTGTTTCTGATAACTGGAAAACCTTGCCCAATACCATTTTCAAATAGCTGGAGAACACAATATATTTTAGAGCAATGGGTATTCTTTGAAATAAATTTATATCACAGGAGAATTTTAAAACTTAATTATGTTGGGAATATCATTGAGTGAGTTGTGTAAGTGAGCGAGAAAGGAAACAAAATAAAAACTTTTTTTTTACATAGTGAAAAAATTATTCTCCAATTTAATTTAAAAATAAACAAGAACATTTAAAAATAGAAAAGAAAATTTAAAAATAAACAAGAAAAATGCCAATGAAATTTAACAACGAATTGAACTGAATCTACATTGTATATAAAAATAAATAAATAAAAGTAAGGAATGGACAAATATCACAGCACTGACAGATTGTCACAGACTAAAGTCAGATCTACTATGACAAGTAGAAAAAATTATTCTCCTTTAAAAAGAATAATTTAATTTAAAAATAATTTAAAAAATAATATCAATAAATATATTATAGTTCCAAATTCTCTGTGTGAATTAAAAACAACATTGAACAACATAACATTAAAATGGAGAAAATCTATTCAGTTTCCGTGTTACTTATGTTTTATTTGTTAAAAAAAAGTTAATTGCTCAAATATTGATTTTTTTTTTATCATTCATCAAGAAAAATGACGAGGAGATGAAAAAAAAAAAAACACTTTTCCATTGATAAATGAAATAATAATTTAAGGTTACAAGAAAAAATTTAGAATTTACAGGAAAAAAAAACTTTTCCATTGGTATGTATTAATAATAATATTAGATCACAAAACCTTTTATTTTCTTTAAGAAAAAATGAATTCTGATATAAATTTGAATAAAATAACTACAGATTTACAGCAAAATAACAATTGGAATGTAATGACAATAGAAAATGTATTAAACAATAACAAACAACATCCAGTCAACACTGCTTCAACTAAAATGGTAAATATGGTTGTTTTACATTAAAATGATACAGAATATGAAGGAAGATAAACAGATAAATTTACAGTTACTGAGATTTTGGGAAAACGACAAAGTTCCTACCAAAGTCGGTGTCAGCTTGTCTTTGTCACAGTGCAAACGCCCTTCTTTTATCAACACAGTGTGGTGATACCACATCTTGTAAGACAGGCTACTTTCTTTAAATTTAAAGGAAAACGTGCAAATAAAAAAAAACATTATCTTGTATAATTATTTTAAAGAGTTCACCAGTGAAGGAAACCCGAGATAACCATCTGACCTAAGCCACATTAAAAAAATGTTCAATGCCCGATATTTAATTGTTATACACTCATTTAAAATTTCTAGTTAAAATATTTGTATGGCCCTTAAAACGGCCGTTAAATGACTTCAAGGAATATATGAAGAGAGGCGGACAAGCCTTTGTTGTGGAGCAAATAAGAGTCGTGCTAAAGATGTCCACGTTAAAATACGATGGTTAGATTTCTTTGTTTTGTTATAGGAATGTTTAAATGATATTTAATCAACTAATATAACTAATTAACCACCACAATTTTGAAGATAATGTTATGCAGTTGATATTAGTTAAAATTAAGTGACATATTAGGAAATATTTAATCCAAAAATACCAAAGTAAAAACAAAAAAATGTATTATCACAATGAGTTTGATATATATTACAGAACGGCACTATCATTGAACTTGTGACGTCGTGTTTACTGTGACGTCATCGATGAATGACGCTTTATGCAAAGCCTATAAATAGGCTGTTGGCAATCGAGGGGTGATTTTAAAAGCCTAAAAATATGCCCTTTGGACATGCAAGGGTTATATAAGTAATTCATTAATATATACATGTCACACACCGTGGACTGGAGATATGACCTGGGTGAAGACGTCTACGTCATCATCAAAGCCCCTCAACTGACAATTCACATCAGGAAAAACTTTGTGCCTAATGGAGAATGGGCATTTCATCCTATGAAGGAGGAGTGACCCTGAGTCTTTAGGAATGGAAAGAACTGAAAAAGACCATACCTTTATTTGAAGACAAAGAGCCAGAACTGAGGACAATGAACAATAAAGTGACTGGAGAAGATTAAATAAAAGAGACTGAGAAACAGAGCTTGAACTTAATGGGAACAATAAAATATGAAACTTGATTTCTGTGTTAGTCATAATTACACCCAAAGAAACCTCCTCCTCCGCCATACCTCCCTCTCTCCTCCTCCTCCACCTCCTCAAAATAGTGATTAAGATGTTGAATAAACACGAAAATTAGAAAAAGGAATCAAGAAACGTCGTTATTTATAGATAGAAAGTTTAAGAAAAAATATTGGTTATTTAGTAGAAATACTTGGAGTACTACACAAGGTGGATGCAGATAGGCTACTTCGTACATCTCACTGTGGATTTTGAGGGTTTCTTTCTTGAAAACCCTTTATTAAATCAGAATTTCCGACCATACTTGGAAATGTCTTACAAAATTTACAAGTCATTAGGCCATTCTCATACATGATCCAGTCAGAATCGGAAAGCCATGAATCCTGAGACTGTTTTGACATTTTTTTCTGCTGCAATGGACGCTTTTGGTTTCACTCTTACAGCCTTACTCGCTGGAATGGCGTGTACTATTTCAACATCGTCAATGGATGACCATTACTTGCTCCTGTGTCATCATTATCACCCTTTCTCTTTAAAAAGTTTGATAATTTTTACTGCTGGTACTTTTTCACATGTTTACGCATACACACGGTACATTAATAAAGATCAATATCGATTTTATGCTTTAAATTACTTCGATTTCAAGCGAAAAATAACTTTCAATTTGGCAATCACTAAAATTGAATCAATGAAGGAAAATTATCCAGAATTTCCGGTCACCAACCTCAATTATGCTGGCCACCAGATTTAGATTTTGGTCACAAACAATAAAATTTGGTCGCCCAGGCGACCATTTTAGTAGACAAAATTGAACCCTGCATACAATCAGGACCATGGCGGCCCCCAAATGATTATGGGTATCCTTTTCTGAATAATTTTTCTGTATTGTGAAGAAGTCAAATGCTGGCAAATTGAAGAATCTGTACACTTTCTGAGGACAAAGTTATATTTTTTGTGGTAACCTATATTGAACCTCCTCCAATAAAACTGACCACCATGATATAACTGAAATATTGTGTAAAGTGGTGTTAAGCGTCATAACCATGAACCCTGTATTTATTGGATATTATTGTTCAGGTTTATTTAATCCAATTTTCAGAAAATATACAGAAAGCATATTCAATTTGTAATTGGAAATTCAAAACCAAACGTTTGTATATTATAATATATACTGTAATAAATAAATTAATTATGGTATTTGTTTTTGTACTGACAGGCTGGTCATTGGAAACAGTGGTGGTTAGTTAGACATACAGCTGGAATGTTGAAGAAAAGAGTAGAGGAATTAGCTTTGGTATGACTTATTTACATGTTTGTTTTTAATATTCCAAAGAAAAATTACACTTTACTTGACCCACATAACCTGTGCAAATATAGTTGATAGCTGCAGCAACCTCAGTTTAACAACCGGTCCTCCGGCCCAAGACTAGTAAAACCTTTTTTGAACCAGTAAATTTTTCAGTTTTTATTCAGAGAATTTGATTCGGACCAGTAAATCCCAATTTTCATTTCGAGGACTGTATTGTGCCATAGTAATTGACAAAACTGCCTTTAAGATGTCTGGTTTTGAAAATGACAAGTGATCTGAATGGTAAACTGAAAGATTTTTGAGCTGTTAAAGGGAGATAATTAGTATGTTTACATTTCAGATTGTTGAGCAATTAAAGGGACATAATTAGTATGTTTACATTTCAGTCTGCTACTGACCTACTTGTCAGACAGAAGCAGTTGTCTGTTGGTCTTCCATCAGCTGTGGAAAGAGTTATCACAGCGTGAGTTGTTTTATATTATTAGCCAAAAAAAAAATGTTTTATTTATTTTAAATTTCAGTGAATTGAAGGTAAAAAAGAAAAAAAATGTGCAATTATTTCCATTTTCCAGTGAAAGGCTCAATAAGCATAGAATATTTGGTATTTGGGGGGTTAGAGGTATGTTGTATAACACCACTTTCAACAATATTTCAGTTTTATCGTGGCGGGCAGTTTTATTGGTGGTGGAAACCGGAGAAAACAACTGACCTGCCGCAAGTTACTGACAGATGTTATCCACATAATGTTGCATGGAGTACACCTCGCCATGAGTGGGATTCAAACTCACAACTTAAGTGCTGATAGGCATTGATTGCATAGGTAGTTGTAAATCCAACTACAATACAATCACGACCACAATCAGGGGATTTCATCAATAATACCCCCAGCAATGCTACAACAAGATGGCGACAAGTTGAGCTCACCGTTTTGGGGCTAGTGAAAATTTGCCTAAATAACTGTTTTATCTATAATGTGATTCCGAAAAAATCGACATGTATGATTTGTGTGATAAATTATATCATTATTACAACTTCTAGAATGAGGAATTTAATCAGAACTTTATAATTGCAAAGGTTTTTTAATTAGATGTATTGTGAATGTGAATACTGCTCACTGGATATTATTCGCATAAACAAACGTATGTATCGTAATTGTTTACATAAACTTTTCTTCTTGTAAAATAATCAATATGGGTAATCAAAGACGTGGTCGTAAATCCAGAGCTGCATCACCCAAGCGTAAGCGGGGAGAAAGTACTGATCAAAGTGAATTAAGCGACCTTAATGACATATTAGAAAGCATCTAAAAAAACTCCAATAAAGTTGAAACAGCGGTAAATGTTATTCTTAAACACGAGGCTCTGCGCCACTTGATAACAAAAACCATCAAATCAGAACTAACATCTGAACTTACTCCACTTCAAAATCAGATAGATTATCTCAAGATTAAACTAGACGACCAAGAACAATACTCACGAAGAACCAATTTCAAAATCTCAGGGATAAAAGAGCAAGGTCGTGAAGAAAATACAGACGATCTAGTTTTAGATGTCATCAACAATCTTATATTAGAGCATCAAGGAGTATCACTAAACTACTCTCACATAGGGCGCACACATAGAGTAGGACCACCACCAACTACCTCTACAAAAAATCGGTCTCGTGACATAACTTAAAATCGTAATAGGTCTGAATTTTTTTGGGTCAAGTTTATCTCTTATTTTTGTAGATAAGCTTAATGTAGCCTACTAACGAGCTATCAGATATAATTCCTGTTTCAAAAATAATATTAAAGAGTTCTATAAACACGTCTATCATTTTGTCGGATGTAGATTTTATATATTCATTTATCATGGTCATCACCGTGCGTTTTATTTTTTTTCAATCTTTTAATGCAGTCTAAAATTTCTTTTTGTGTAATTTTCTTATTCAAATTTTCGTTAATACAATTCTAATCGAATGGATCTATATTTGATTTGGGAAAGAAAATGCCTGATCATTTTCTATTGGAGTTTCGCTTAGGTTCTTGAAATACTCAAACAAACTTTCTATTGGGATATTGGGTTCAGTTTTCGTTTTTCCTCTATTTAACATTTTCCAGTATTCTTTTGGGTTGCTCTTTCTAAGATTGCGTAATTCTAATGACATTTTTTTCCGATAAAGTCTCATATGTTTGTCCAGTGTATTTTTATATTTTCTATCAAATAATTTCATTTCTTCATGGTTTGCAGATGTTCGATTATTTTTAAGCTTTCGCTTTCTTTTTCTTAAGTTTTATCTTGCTAATTGACATTCATACTTAAACCATGGTTTGAAATTACGAATTTGTTTTCGATAGTATTATTTTTTGTTTTTGCAAAGTTTAGTTCCAAAAGTAGTTTTCGCAGACTCTATAAAAATTTGACAGAGATCATCTGCGAATGAATTTATGTCACTCTTACTCTTTACCATTTTCTTATCTCCGAGAATTTTGTTCTTCGGCTTATACATTTTATCCAATTCAATGTTTGTTCTAAATTCTGCATATTTCTCATTGTGCCACCTATTTCTTTTTTTCTTTTTCAATAACTACATTTTGGTCTGTGACATAATCTGTATTTTCAATAAATTTCTTTTTTGAGAATGTGATATGTAATGGAGCGGACATTGGAGTTTAAGCTGCTGAACTCAAGTATTCTAAAATTGTTAACCCATTTAAAACGTTTCACTGAACATAAACAATAATCAACTGTACTTAGTTTTTTGGAAGTGAGTCTACCTTCACGCTGGTCTACCCCTCCCCTACCATTGAGTAAAAATAGACTGTTTCCTTTACAAGATGTTAGTAATTTATTTCCGTACCCATTTCTTACTTTATCCAAATTGTTTCTCTTCCTAGGAATTCCCAGTTCGTCAAGATCGTCATTTATAAAGTCAGCAAAATTGTCGATTTTTATTTATAAGTATAAAGTCGTCATAATTTGAAGTCCGTCCGTTAAAATCGGCTAAAAGTGATATATAATTATAATTACTTGAGAATACCAAATATTCTGCTTCGATTTCTGCAAAAGCAGCGTTTGATGAATACCTGGTATTTTCTGGCGGCACATACACAATTCCAAAAATAACGTCCTCGTCTAAATTATAAACGTCTTGAGATACTTTAGCCAAAACACTAATTTAATAGCTGTACTGGACACTTTTATCAAACTTGCTAACTGTTTTTTATATTCCAAGACTAGACCTCCTAATTTTCTATGCAAAAATGTTCCCCTATTTTTCATTTTGAAATCATAACCATCTAGTTCAATGTTGTCTAAGTCATCAGTTTTATTCTCAGAAAATACAAAATATCATAATGCTTTATTAAGGATTCAAACTCTGGATAATTTAATCTTCTTTTTAACCCACAACAATTTAAACAAAGAATATTTATACCTTCTGAAAAAGAATCTACAAAACTACATTCTAGACTTTTTTCAAAATTACTACAATCACTAATTAGAGTACAATTTATAGTATTGACACTGTCATTATTATTTACATTTAAGTTAACATTCGGGTGTACATACTTAATACGTGTGGGTATCATTCAATACCTGTTGTGAGTCAGATAAGTTCAAATAGTTCGCGGCCTTCCTATGCGATGTTTGAATTTGGATTAGACCCAATTCTTTGTCGTTTATTGGCCTGTCTGATGTTCTCGTTCGTATATGGTCTTTGTGGTAGGCTTCGTTGAGGATTTGGGAAGGATGTGGTTTTCATTTGCTCCTGACGGTTGTCTGGTAGTACGTAAAGCTCACCATCGATATACAGTTTATCACGAACGAGCGATACATGCCTTCCTTCGTGTTTCGCTCTTTGCATTACACCATACAGTTGTTGTCTTCTTTTCTCGATTTCTTCGGGAAATTGTTCTTTAATGCCAATGTTTATTTCTCTGAGCATGTGCCCCTTTTCAGGACAAGTTCGAGGTCCTGGTGATATATGAAGCGGGCAACTATTGGTCGAGCACCGCTTTGCAATTTCCCTTTGAATGTATGAACATTTCCAAGTTCAACATGTTTATCAATATTAAGATCATTGTATAAACAACCTCTGTGTTTATCTTCACAATTGTCATTACGATGGTACCCTAACCCTGTAAAAATCTAATTGTTTTTCATGGATCTACATCTACATCTACATCTACATCTTAAATCTTAGATCATCAAGTTCTTTTCTATTTTCAGTTGATTTAGCTACATTTTCCAAAAATAATTTGTCAACATTTTCTTTTAGTTTTTTTGTTTTCCAAACATTCTTTCTTTATAGGTTCTATTGTTTTGGCCTGTATCTCCACACTTTCCTTTAGACCATCAAAGATGTTTCTTAATCCCTTCACGCTATTTTCAATTTCAGCATATTTGATTTGTGTTTCTTTAAGAGATCGTTATAAATGACCAAGTCGGAGAGAAATGGCATTCACTTCTGCCTTGAGCTCATCTAATTTTGAAAGTTTATTTTCGATTTTCTGCACTCTGTTGTCTACAGTAGTTACTACATTAAGGATTAACTTCAGAAGATATGTAACGTCATTAGATTCCTTTCCCTGGTCTACTATTTACCTACTTTCGCTAAGTAATTTTGCGGTTTCTGCTGAACTGTTTTTAATCAATGTATTAACTAATCATATTTAATCCGCTCTGTTACTTACATCTGTTTAAAGGGTGGGAAATGAAAACTACTTACCGCGTTGTGTCGAATTATAGTGCATCTGAGATCTAGAGATCCCTACATTCAACAGTGACGTATCACTCATTTGAATCGTTTTTAATAGACGGTTCGTATTCGCATGTCGTGTATGACATAACATGGAGTTATGTTAATTATTATACGGGCGTAGCTTGGGGTCAAATATTACCGAGGCAGATGGTCTGGCCATGGGTTGCGCAGCCCTCCAGAAGCCATCGACAATTTAAATAAGGATAACACATTTTTTTTCGTTTTAAAACGAGTAGATATTGGCCTATTTTTGAATCATACTTCTTTGAAGCTTTATGCATAATTGTTTTTTTGAGAAAATTGTAAATTCTTACTGGGCCACTTTTTAATCTTTATTTTATATCGAACATTTCTCGCTTTACCGATAAATTACTTTTCAAGATCAAAGACATTAACATCTGTGTTCTTCTTATACAGTGACAGTTTGGTGACCAATTTATTAGAATGTAGATGCTTGTACATATGGAATTGTTGAAAGACAGAGACTGGCAAATGTGTTATCTTTCTTATATATCTGGTTTACTTTTAATGTTCTGTTAGTTTAATTTTGAGTGTCCGAGAATATAGATTAAACTAATGTTATTGTAAAGTGGTGGCTCAGTATCAGTTATGTTTGGTTTTAGAATACAAGTTGCACCCAGCTTTAGTTTTTATTGACGCCCACATTTTGGATAAAAGAACCCGTCTTGACATAATAATAATCATAAAATAAAAATGGTAATCATGTTTACAATGTCATTTTGACTTTGCATTTGTCGTCATCGTTGAAATTAATATTATTTTGATTATTTCAGTGGTGACAACATCCTGCCACAGAATTCTAGAAATCCTGAAAATTCGGAACAAGGAAAAGAACTTTAATATTTGTATTGGATTACTAATCACGTGCTTCATTGTGTGGATTGTATCTTCGTTCTCTTTTTTGAATAATTTATGTGATGATTTTAACGACCCTCCAAAATATAACAACAAATGGCCCCTGAATCCTGGTGGGGACAAAGGAAAAAAACTCAATGCTATTTTACGAGATTGTGGTGAACTCTGCAACACTTCGAGGAAAGGATCACAGGGCCATATTTTGATCATCTGACAGCACCTGTCGATTGCTTGGCACTGTTTAAAAATGACTATATTGATTTAGGGCATGGGAAACGGAGGAATTCCACCAGAACTGAAGGATGAATACACCATGGGTGGTCGAGTACAATTAATTAAAGCATATTACAGTGACATATATCTAGGACAGACAAAGTCAATACCCGTATGGTCGGTCAAAAATGTTGACAATCTGATACGATTAGCTAAAGAGGGAGGAACATACGGAGCAAAGCAAACAAATACATTACGTGATGCTCTTAAGAATACACCTGTAATTATTAATGCACGTGTATTAGTGATTGGTACCACAACTCCATGGGTCTAAGCTTGTGTTTTAGAGGCAGGAGCAACATAAATTGTAACTCTGGAGTACGGAGCCATTAATTCTAAGCATCATTAATTAAAAAATATGGTCCCATTAGAATTTC
This sequence comes from Bathymodiolus septemdierum, assembly GCA_963383655.1. Classification (NCBI taxonomy): domain Eukaryota; kingdom Metazoa; phylum Mollusca; class Bivalvia; order Mytilida; family Modiolidae; genus Bathymodiolus; species Bathymodiolus septemdierum. The sequence continues at coordinate 3,863,866 of OY726528.1, forward strand.
GAAACAGTTATCTGAATAACACACTATGCATTTTCGATGTGATTGTTATCTATAGCTCAGTAGAACATTCTGGGCTAGGAAGATTTGGGGATATGTTAAATCCATGGGGTGATTACCATAGCACGAGCTTGGTGTGTAACAAAAGATGGCGGTTCTTTGACAATAGGGGTGCGATATCATTTTGAACATGAATTAATTAGATTCAATGCTGACAGACGTTATGGTAAATTCCGTTATCCTTACCTTGCGACTAATTGGAAGCAGAATTATGAAGGACATGGCGTACAAATACCTCATGTGTTTACAAAGGTTGCATATCCATGATTATATCCTTACAACAAAGGGGAGATAATCTTAAGTTTAATACTCTTTTTTAATTGTTACAGAGATCGTGTAATAGTCAAGACATTGGACATTTGTTTTTATTAAGCTAATATTGGATATACATATGGAACACACGTGATCTTACATACCAGGGTTAGAGTTATGTTGCTTAACACCACTTTCAATCATAATCCAGCTATATCGTGGCGATCGGTTTTATTAGTGGAGGAAACCGGAGTACACGAAGAAAAGCACTGATATGTCGCAAGTCACTGACACTTATCATATAAAGTTGCATCGAGTACACCTCGCCATGAGCGTGATTTGACCTAACAACTTTAGTAGTGATAGCCACTGATTGCACTGGTAATTGTAAATCCAACTATCACACGATGGCGACGACTCCCTTCTTACATATTAAAGGCATGTGCTAATATTAAAAACATATAAAATATGCCAATTAAATGTTGAAATAGAAATGAGGGTAAGACTAAAAAGGGAAAAAAGTTGAATAAGAAGAGATTGAAGATACCAAAGGAGCAATCAGAATCCGTAAATGGAAGAACAGACAACACAATAGCCAATAAAAAAGTACAAAAGGACAAGCAACAATCTACAAAACATACACATTAAATTGAAGATTGAGTAGAATAAACTCCACTAAAAACGAAAGTGCCCCGGAATGGCAGGCAGTTCCTGCTCCACTCGTGCCACCTGTCCTGTTAATGTATGTGCAAAACCCGGTGATAAGTCATGTATGAGGAAAGGACCGGCAGGTGTCAGCGACAAAGGGAACATATCCGTGATCATTTGTGACACAGATATTCCATTACGGTCATCAAATTCATGGTGGCGACTGTAAAACCTTCGAAGTGATGACTTCAACTTAACCAAGAGGAATCCTTGGTTCAGTAACTTCCTTGTTACCAGCAACCCTCTATCAAGGAAATTATTCTTGCTGCCACAAGATCTGGAATATCGTATCAACTGAGAGAGATATACTCCGTATGTAGGTGCTGATGGAATATCGTATCAACTGAGAGAGATATACTCCGTATATAGGTGCTGATGGAATATCGTATCAACTGAGAGAGATATACTCCGTATGTAGGTCCTGATGGAATATCGTATCAACTGAGAGAGATATACTCCGTATGTAGGTGCTGATGGAATATCGTTTCAACTGAGAGAGATATACTCCGTATGTAGGTGCTGATGGAGTATCGTGTCAACTGAGAGAGATATACTCCGTATGTAGGTGCTGATGGAATATCGTTTCAACTGAGAGAGATATACTCCGTATGTAGGTGCTGATGGAAAATCGTTTCAACTGAGAGAGATATACTCCGTATGTAGGTGCTGATGGAATGCCGTATCAACTGAGAGAGATATACTCCGTATGTAGGTGCTGATGGAATATCGTATCAACTGAGAGAGATATACTCCGTATGTAGGTGCTGATGGAATATCGTATCAACTGAGAGAGATATACTCCGTATGTAAGTGCTGATGGAATATCGTGTCAACTGAGAGAGATATACTCCGTATGTAGGTGCTGATGGAATATCGTATCAACTGAGAGAGATATACTCCGTATGTAGATGCTGATGGAATATCGTTTCAACTGAGAGAGATATACTCCGTATGCAGGTGCTGATGGAATATCGTATCAACTGAGAGAGATATACTCCGTATGTAGGTGCTGATGGAATATCGTATCAACTGAGAGAGATATACTCCGTATGTAGGTGTTGATGGAATATCGTATCAACTGAGAGAGATATACTCCGTATGTAGGTGCTGATGGAATATCGTATCAACTGAGAGAGATATACTCCGTATGTAGGTGCTGATGGAATATCGTATCAACTGAGAGAGATATACTCCGTATGTAGGTGCTGATGGAGTATCGTGTCAACTGAGAGAGATATACTCCGTATGTAGGTGCTGATGGAATATCGTTTCAACTGAGAGAGATATACTCCGTATGTAGGTGCTGATGGAATATCGTTTGAACTGAGAGAGAAATACTCCGTATGTAGGTGCTGATGGAATGTCGTATCAACTGAGAGAGATATACTCCGTATGTAGGTGCTGATGGAATGTCGTATCAACTGAGAGAGATATACTCCGTATGTAGGTGCTGATGGAATGTCGTATCAACTGAGAGAGATATACTCCGTATGTAGGTGCTGATGGAATATCGTATCAACTGAGAGAGATATACTCCGTATGTAGATGCTGATGGAATATCGTTTCAACTGAGAGAGATATACTCCGTATGTAGGTGCTGATGGAATATCGTATCAACTGAGAGAGATATACTCCGTATGTAGGTGCTGATGGAATATCGTATCAACTGAGAGAGATATACTCCGTATGTAGGTGTTGATGGAATATCGTATCAACTGAGAGAGATATACTCCGTATGTAGGTGCTGATGGAATATCGTATCAACTGAGAGAGATATACTCCGTATGTAGGTGCTGATGGAATATCGTATCAACTGAGAGAGATATACTCCGTATGTAGGTGCTGATGGAGTATCGGGTCAACTGAGAGAGATATACTCCGTATGTAGGTGCTGATGGAATATCGTTTCAACTGAGAGAGATATACTCCGTATGTAGGTGCTGATGGAATATCGTTTCAACTGAGAGAGAAATACTCCGTATGTAGGTGCTGATGGAATGTCGTATCAACTGAGAGAGATATACTCCGTATGTAGGTGCTGATGGAATGTCGTATCAACTGAGAGAGATATACTCCGTATGTAGGTGCTGATGGAATGTCGTATCAACTGAGAGAGATATACTCCGTATGTAGGTGCTGATGGAATGTCGTATCAACTGAGAGAGATATACTCCGTATGTAGGTGCTGATGGAATATCGTATCAACTGAGAGAGATATACTCCGTATGTAGGTGCTGATGGAATATCGTGTCAACTGAGAGAGATATACTCCGTATGTAGGTGCTGATGGAATGTCGTATCAACTGAGAGAGATATACTCCGTATGTAGGTGCTGATGGAATATCGTATCAACTGAGAAAGATATACTCCGTATGTAGGTGCTGATGGAATATCGTATCAACTGAGAGAGATATACTCCGTATGTAGGTGCTGATGGAATATCGTATGAACTGAGAGAGATATATTCCGTATGTAGGTGCTGATGGAATATCGTATCAACTGAGAGAGATATACTCCGTATGCAGGTGCTGATGGAGTATCGTGTCAACTGAGAGAGATATACTCCGTATGTAGGTGCTGATGGAATATCGTTTCAACTGAGAGAGATATACTCCGTATGTAGGTGCTGATGGAATATCGTTTCAACTGAGAGAGATATACTCCGTATGTAGGTGCTGATGGAATGTCGTATCAACTGAGAGAGATATACTCCGTATGTAGGTGCTGATGGAATATCGTATCAACTGAGAGAGATATACTCCGTATGTAGGTGCTGATGGAATATCGTATCAACTGAGAGAGATATACTCCGTATGTAAGTGCTGATGGAATATCGTGTCAACAGAGAGAGATATACTCCGTATGTAGGTGCTGATGGAATATCGTATCAACTGAGAGAGATATACTTCGTATGTAGATGCTGATGGAATATCGTTTCAACTGAGAGAGATATACTCCGTATGTAGGTGCTGATGGAATATCGTATCAATGAGAGAGATATACTCCGTATGTAGGTGTTGATGGCATATCGTATCAACTGAGAGAGATCTACTCCGTATGTAGGTGCTGATGGAATATCGTATCAACTGAGAGAGATATACTCCGTATGTAGGTGCTGATGGAATATCGTATCAACTGAGAGAGATATACTCCGTATGTAGGTGCTGATGGAGTATCGTGTCAACTGAGAGAGATATACTCCGTATGTAGGTGCTGATGGAATATCGTTTCAACTGAGAGAGATATACTCCGTATGTAGGTGCTGATGGAATATCGTTTCAACTGAGAGAGATATACTCCGTATGTAGGTGCTGATGGAATGTCGTATCAACTGAGAGAGATATACTCCGTATGTAGGTGCTGATGGAATGTCGTATCAACTGAGAGAGATATACTCCGTATGTAGGTGCTGATGGAATGTCGTATCAACTGAGAGAGATATACTCCGTATGTAGGTGCTGATGGAATGTCGTATCAACTGTGAGAGATATACTCCGTATGTAGGTGCTGATGGAATATCGTATCAACTGAGAGAGATATACTCCGTATGTAGGTGCTGATGGAATATTGTGTCAACTGAGAGAGATATACTCCGTATGTAGGTGCTGATGGAATGTCGTATCAACTGAGAGAGATATACTCCGTATGTAGGTGCTGATGGTATGTTGCTACATATAAATGCAGAGTTCACAACTCAGTTAAAATAATACCAGACAATCGGAACAGTTCGGAAAAAGAAAGAAAATGTCACAACGTCGTAACATTTCGAAAAAAAAACAACAAAAAAGCACATGTTGGAACGGTAAAAACATTTCATAATGTCGGGACAGTTAAAATACCACACTGTCTGAACAGATAAAATACCACACTATCGGGACAGGTAATATACCACACTATCGGGAGAGTTAATATACCACACTGTCGGAACAGTTAAAATACCACACTGTCGGGACAATAAAAACATTCCACACTGTCAGGACAGTTAAAATCACATATTGTCGGGAATATACCACACTATGGGAAGAGATAAAAAGAAACACGTTCGGAACAAATATAAAATGTAATGGAAATATCGTCGAAACAGAGGCAAATATTTGAATTTGTTAATTGATGCAAATATATTTATTAAATAAAATACAATACACAAATAAAACCCTATATAATAATTAAATAATAATGAATTTTTCAAACTTTTCAACAGTATATTCAACAAAATAGGCTATAATTGTTTTATCATTTTTCATTATTTATACTATTGCTAATAGACGAACTTCATTATCAAAAATATGTCACGAATGACCAAATAACGGTGTAGCTTACGCATGAGCTGCGCTGCGCGCATGAGTGATTTACTGCGTTATTTGGTGATTCGTGACATAATTTTGATAATGAAACTCGTCAATTATTTATAGTATTTATTATATAGATAAAAAAATGTTTCGAATCGAATTTAATATAAAATGAGCTTAATTGCACTATATTCGTGTGTAGCGTAGGGATACACTATAATGTGTATCGCTTCAAAAAACATGGCGCCACCCATCCACGACAATAAAATAACTAAAATGCTTACCTTGAAATATTATTTTAGTTAAATTTTATCAGAATTGAAGCGTACACCAAGCCAAATAACGTCTAATTATCACATTTCAAACTGGAAGTCTTCATATGACATCGACAACGACATGGCGCGAAATATAGCGAGAGTGAAATTAAAAACGATAATTTCACTGTGAAATTATCGTTTTTATTTAACTCGGAAAATTCTGTAATTCACTGCTATATATGTTATAATGATAGATTAATACATGGCCTTTTCTTAGCCCTCGGGCCGATATCAAGGTCTCGGGCTGATAGCAAAGGCAATATGAAAAAGGCCATGTATTAATCTATTTATCACATATTTTGCCAGGACAGATAACATGTAATTGCCCTTCACAAGAGGACAGATAACATGTCATTGCCTTCGTAAAATGTTATTGGCCTGGGGACAAATAGCACGCCGCAAATTATGCTTTTATTACACATGCAAATTCGGCGCTATTTCAATAAAATATGTGCTAAAATACAATATAAGAATAAAACCCTACATAATAAAATACAATATACGAATAAAACCCTACATAATAAAATACAATATACGAATACAACCCTACATAATAAAATACAATATAAGAATAAAACCCTACATAATAAAATACAATATACGAATAAAACCCTACAAAATAAAATACAATATACGAATACAACCCTACATAATAAAATACAATATACGAAAACAACCCTACATAATAAAATACAATATACGAATAAAACCCTACATAATAAAATACAATATACGAATACAACCCTACATAATAAAATACAATATACGAATAAAACCCTACATAATAAAATACAATATAAGAATAAAACCCTACATAATAAAATACAATATACGAATACAACCCTACATACTATATATTATATTGTCGTTTTTGACATAATCTTGAATCTGAAAAGAAAAGAAAAGAAAAGTTATTCAAGGTAAGATATCCTCTTAGAATTACATTACGGCGGATGTCTCATGTGGAGCAGGAACTGGTTGTTCTTCCGGAGCGCATGAGTTCACTCCCGTTTTTAGTAAGGTTTGCGTTGCTCGATCTTTAGTTTTCTGTGTAATGTTTTGTAGATCGTTGTTTTTCCTATTCTATTTTTAGTTATTTTATTGTCTGTTCTTCAAGTTATCACTAATGATATCACATTTGATATGTTAATACTTTTCTGTCAATAGTTGAAAGAAAATATAATTATAGGTAAGTATCTTTACTGAAACTTGATGTGATTGTTTAAAAAATATGGCAGATATATATAATATATTGCGCATGGTGAGTTTCTGGAATAATACTCATAATAAAAGTCATATCATTTACAAACCTTTGGGGGTAAGAACACCACAATCAGCTAAGATATACATGAGGAGGAGAACCTTAGTTTTTATAATATTTATATAATTTATTTACTGTAAATTTTAATAATAAATATATCTAATAATCCATGGCAATGCCGAAACACTGACTGTTAGGTTGATGATACACTTAGGGACTAATAACTACACTAGGTACACTCACACCAAACGATTGGAAAACCAAATAATTTAAATTCATTTTGAAATTATTTAGTTATAGGTACATTTTTCTGAAAATTCACATTTTCTCGTCTTTTATTTATTTACATGATGTCATTGTTTACCTAGCACGTGGTATATTGTTTAATATATAACTTTAAAGAATTAATCAATTAACTGTTTATGACCAATCAGAAACTTTGTAATGAAAGTGTAAACAGTGATGGTCAATAATTCCAACAATATCAACAAAATGGACAATCCTTTCTCACCTTAACTCACTGAACACACAAAAAAGAGACAAAGTCATATGACGATGAAAATCCAGGACCTTGCATGGTACAGGCACCAACAAGTGGCATGGTTAAACCGGTTAATATGATCATAACCACCTTCTTTATAATAGGATCATAACCCCCTTCTTTATAATAGGATCATAACCCCCTTCTTTATAACTAGATCATAAGCCCCTTCTTTATAATAACCCCCTTGTGTATAGCTGGATCATAACCCCCTTCGTTATGATAGGATCATAACCCCCTTTCTTAAAATAGGATCATAACCCTCTTCTTTTTAATAGGATCATAACACCTTCTTTATAATATGATACTAATCCCCTTCTTTATAATAGGATCATAACCCCCTTCTTTATAATAGGATACTAACCCCCTTCTTTTTAACTGGATCATAACCCCCTTCTTTATCATAGGATCATAGCCCCCTTCTTTATAATAGGATCATAACCCCCTTCTTTATAATAGGATCATGACCCCTTTCTTTATAATAGGATAGAAACCCCCTTCTTTATAATACGATCATAACCCCCTTCTCTATGCCTTGATCATAATCCCCTTCTTTATAATAGGATCATAACCCCATTCTTTATATCTGGATCATAGCCCCCATCTTTATAACTGGATCATAACCCCCTTCTTTATAATAGGATACTACCTCCCCCCCTTCTTTATAATAGGATCATAACCCCCTTCTTTATAATAGGATCATAACCCCCTTCTTTATAATAGGATTATAAACCTTTTCTTTATAATAGGATTATAAACCTTTTCTTTATAATAGGATCATAGCCCCCTTCTTTATAATAGGATACTAACCCCCTTCTTTATAATAGGAACATAACCCCCTTCTTTATAATAGGATGTGAACCCCCTTCTTTATAATAGGATCATTACCCCCTTCTTTATAATAAGATCATAACCCATTCAATATAATAGGATACTAACCCCCTTCTTTATAATAGGATCATAACCCCCTTCTTTATAATAGGATCTTAACCCTCTTCTTGATAATAGGATCATAGCCCCCTTCTTTATAATAGGATCATAACCACCTTCTTTATATTAGGATCATAACCTCCTTCTTTATAATAGGATCATAACCCCCTTCTTTATAATAGGATCATAGCCCCCTTCTTTATAATAGGATCATAACCCCCTTCTTTATAACTGGATCATAGCCCCCTTCTTTATAATATGATCATAACCATCTTCTTTATAACTGGATCATAACCCCCTTCTTTATAATAGGATCATAACCCCCTTCTTTATAATAGGATCATAACCCCCTTCTTTATAATAGGATCATAACCCCCTTCTTTATAATAGGATCATAACCACCTTCTTTATATTAGGATCATAACCTCCTTCTTTATAATAGGATCATAACCCCCTTCTTTATAATAGGATCATAGCCCCTTCTTTATAATAGGATCATAACCCCCTTCTTTATAATAGGATCATAACCACCTTCTTTATATTAGGATCATAACCCCCTTCTTTATAATAGGATCATAACCTCCTTCTTTATAATAGGATCATAACCCCCTTCTTTATAATAGGATGCGAACCCCCTTCTTTATAATATGATCATTACCCCCTTCTTTATAATAGGATTATAGCCCCCTTCTTTATAATAGGATCATAACCCCCTTCTTTATTATATGATCATAACCCCCTTCTTTATAATAGGATCATAACCCCCTTCTTTATAATAGGATCATAACCCCCTTCTTTATAACAGGATCATAACCCCTTTCTTTATAATAGGATCATAACCCCCTTCTTTATAATAGGATCATAACCCCCTTCTTTATAATAGGATCATAACCCCCTTTTTTATAACTGGATCTGGTAATGCCATTATATATGAATACATGTATTGCATTTGAATGAATGCAGATTGTAATATTTATATGTTGTTGGTTTTTTTTACTTATAACAGGTTCAATTGTTTGAAAGCATTCTCATCTTACCTTTCATTTTCTGTATTTTAACCTTTCTTTGATTTATATCTATATCTATATTTAGGACTAGGACTAGTACTTGTGCCATACAATGTCAGGGACCAGCTTTCTAAATCAACTACAAAAAACACAATTATACAATACAGCTTGCAATGAAAAATAAATTTGAACCTAGAGATATAAAATATAGAGAATAGTATTGCTACATGCAATTTATCAGTTATATCTTGGCGAGAACAAGCTACATTTGATTATATGATGATGTTGATGATGATGATATCTTCTTTGTACTAAGCCAGCACGCTTACTTAGACATGTCACTCTACACTGATGCATTATTCTGATTCCGAGCCTACCAGGCTGCACTTTCTTTTTAGATCTGCGTACTTAGCAGAGTAACACATATCAATTGCATAGTGCTTGGTTTGATCCGACCGGAGCCCAATCCCACCATATACCGCTCTCGGATCAATTACGTTAACCATGACACTATCGGTGTGCTTGTTACATCCATATATTAATATTTTATCTGTGTCACAAATGTTCCATTTGTCGTAATAATCATTCGGTACTTTCATCATTCATGACTTATCACAAGGTTTTCAACAAGAGTAACACGAAGAGCAGGAACTTCCCACCCTTCCGGAGCACCTGAGTTTACCCTGATTTTTAGTGGAATTCATGTAGCTCAATCTTTAGTTGTCTGTGTGGTGTTTTTAATGGGATACGTGTTACTCGATCTTTAGTCTTATGTGTATGTTTTATAGATCGTTGTTTTTCCTTTTGTACTTTTTCTTTTGGCCATTATGTTATCTGTTCATCATCGATATACGGATCCTGATTACCCCTTTGGTATATTCAAACTCTTCTGAATGCCCATTTGGCATCTTCAGTTCATCATGCGTTACAAATATAGTACAGTTTTTAACACAAATATTGTTTAATTTGTTGAGAACTATGTTCACATCGTACATTTTGTATATCTGTTTATACGCCTATTAAAAGACGACATCGGTGATGCAATGATCAACTGGTCTATCTACGGACTGTTGCTTGGTGAGATAGCACAATACAACTCTACTCACCATCACCACCAAATCGAATGCTTAAAGTGCTAACTCAGTGAGACAACAGTCCGCAGGTAGACTATGGTTTTTTGTTTCGTTCAGAAATTGTTTTTCGGAAAACACGAGTTAGAATATTTATTTTTGTTTGTCGCGCAGGGCGCGAATTTTTTTTTCAAAACTCAATATTAGGTTATTTGACAATAACTATGAATCAGATTTTTTTTTCCTCCACCATAATCAGAATATTTTTTTCAGCAACATTGGGAATCAGAATTTTTTTTAGAAAAAAACATAACCCCCCCCCCATTCAATTTAAATGGTTGATCCCTTCCTTAAAGTTTGGTTTATACTTGATATATTCAGGGTTCAGCTTAGACAGGATTTACTTTATTTCATTAAAACTTATCTTACCAGTGGCTGAATGGTATATAGACCGGAACTGAAGTGTCCATTGTCCCATCGGGTTTTCTCCCCAAAAGTGAACCGACTTAAACGTCCATGATAACCTGCCACCAGATGCATTATCAGAAATTCTTAGGGATAACAAAGGACTTGTCAATCCACTTGGAGACTCTAATGTAATTTCTATCTTGCCTCGAAAATTAGTGTAGTTCATTGAGACTGTTGCAGTCACGTGTTCTAAGAAACTGATCGGTTGACCTCGTCTTCGTCTTGGTATATATATGGCGCTTTCTCCATTAATTGCATTAATTGAATTTCTAAAATAAATCAAAACACAACATTTACATTCAGATTAAATACAAGAAACAATAAGTGTATTTTACAAAATGGTTTGAAAAATAAAAGGCATGATCAGAAGCCGTAAGCCAAATATTTCTATGTTGTAGCAGAAGAATTTTACAGTCGAACCTCCTCGTGTTGAATAGTCCAACAATTTAACAAGGAATCATTCCACTATGTGAGATTGGGCCTACAACTAGCTTAATACTACTACTTTTTATAAAAGTGTATGTACCAAGCCAGGACAGTGATAGGTATGTGTGTTAGAGAGGTATCGAATGTCTGTACCAAGCCAGGACAGTGATAGGTATGTGTGTTAGAGAGGTATCGAAGTGTCTGTACCAAGCCAGGACAATGATGTGTATGTGCATTAGAGAGGTATCGAAGTGTCTGTACAAAGCCAGGACAGTGATAGGTATGTGTGTTAGAGAGGTATCGAAGTGTCTGTACCAAGCCAGGACAGTGCTGTGTATGTGTATTATAGAGGTATCGAAGTGTCTGTACCAAGCCAGGACAGTGATGTGTATGTGTGTTAGAGAGGCATCGAAGTGTCTGTACCAAGCCAGGACAGTGATGTGTATGTGTGTTAGAGAAGAATCACAGTGTCTGTACCAAGCCAGGACAGTGATGTGTATGTGTGTTAGAGAGGTATCGAAGTGTCTGTACCAAGCAAGGACAGTGATGTGTATGTGTGTTAGAGAGGTATCGAAGTGTCTCTACCAAGCCAGGACATTGATGTGTATGTGCTAGAGAGGTATCGACATGTTTGTACCAAGCCACGACAGTGATGTGTATGTGTGTTAGAGAGGTATCGAAGCGTCTGTACCAAGCAAGGACAGTGATGTGTATGTGTGTTAGAGAGGTATCGAAGTGTCTCTACCAAGCCAGGACATTGATGTGTATGTGCTAGAGAGGTATCGACATGTTTGTAGCAAGCCACGACAGTGATGTGTATGTGTGTTAGAGAGGTATCAAAATGTCTGTACCAAGCCACGACAGTGATGTGTATGTGTGTTAGAGAGGTATTGAAGTGTCTGTACCAAGCACGGACAGTGATGTGTATGTGTGTTAGAGAGTTATCTGAGTATCTGTACCAAGCCAGGAAGGTGATGTGTATGTGTGTTAGAGAGGTATCGAAGTGTCTGTACCAAGACAGGACAGTGATGTGTATGTGGTTAGAGAGGTATCGAAGTGCCTGTACCAAGCCAGGAAGGTGATGTGTATGTGTGTTAGCGTTATCGATTCTGTTTATGTTTCTACGATTTTGATATTTGATTCTGACAGTGTGGTATTTTGTGATTGTTCTGACAGTGTGGTATTTTGTGATTGTACTGACAGTGTGGTATTTTGTGATTGTTCTGATAGTGTGGTATTTTGTGATTGTTCTGACAGTGTGGTATTTTGTGATTGTTCTGACAGTGTGGTATTTTGTGATTGTTCTGACAGTGTGGTATTTTGTGATTGTTCTGACAGTGTGGTATTTTGTGATTGTTTTGACAGTGTGGTATTTTGTGATTGTTCTGACAGTGTGGTATTTTGGGATTATTCCGACAGTGTGCACGCGGTATTTTGTGTTTATTTATCATTTGATTAGCATGATAGCAGCCACTGTCGTATAATGGCTACCATCCTCTTCTTCAGGGTGGCTTGATAATTTACACATGCACGCTAGCTGTTTGCATAAGATGGATTATATAACTGTGTACGCCGCCCACAATAAGAAAGGGGCGATAGATGTGTGCCTTATGCTTTAAGAATGTTACCAAAGACAACATGCATCAGCTGCTATTCAATAACTGTTTGTTAGGAATGGTCACGGGGGGGGGGGGGGGGGTGAACTAGTACAGTAGGTTCCAACGATGTAAGGAGTGGTCACGGGGGAAGGTAGAATTAGTACAGTAGGTTCCCACAGTGTGGTAATTTCTTTGTTTTTTATTTTCTTATTTAGGGGTACATTGTATTAACTAGACTGACCATTATCGTAGGAACAGAACATCAGAATTTGAGATAATTAGACTGACCGTCAAAGATGAAATTAAATAATAGTCTTACACAACTTCAGTGTTTAATGGAGAGTTATATATCTGTTGTGCTTCAATTGGTCTCCATATCTTCGCCATATTGACCATACCTTCTGCATTCATCATACCAAACCCAAACTTTGGATGTACTACAAATTAAATGAAAGATTTCCCTGTTATTAATGAAGATCATAAGCATAAAAATAATACGAACAAGTGACAAGGGATTCCACAAACAAATTTGATATTTTTTTATTTACAAATGGTGTCCAACACGATTTCCATGTCAGAAGATGTTCGAGCCGTTTTACACTAAACATGATGGATGTCACTAGTGGATCACTGACAATGAATAACTGTGTCAACAATTCAACGACAGCTATTGTTATTACAGTAGAATACTACTGACTATGAATAACTGTGTCAACAATTCAACGACAGCCAATGTTATTACATTAGAAAATTACTGACAATGAATGACTGTGTCAACAATTCAACGACAGCCATTGTTATTACAGTAGAAAATTACTGACAATGAATAACCGTGTCAACAATTCAACGACAGCCATTGTTATTGCAGTAGAAAATGACTGACAATGAATGACCGTGTCAACAATTCAACGACAGCCATTGTTATAACAGCAGAAAATTACTGACAACGAATGACTGTGTCAACAATTCAACGACAGCTATTGTTATTACAGTATAAAATGACCGACAATGAATAACTGTGTCAACAATTCAACGGCAGCCATTGTTATTACAGCAGAAAATTACTATAGGTATCAAACAAACCATATAATCCTTTTCCATTTTGCTTCCATGTATAGCCAGGTCCATATTGGTCATCAGTTATATCGTATCTTCTAGATGTTCGGACAATTAAATGCTGCACATCCCTCCATGTTAGATCTGGGCTGTTACGGAAAAATTCAAAAAATGTATTCAATACTGGTATGTAAGAAAAGATTGAAGATACAAAATTAGCAATTAGAAGTCGCAAGTCGAAGACGCACAGACAAATTATTAAAAAGCCAACAGAACAATAGACAACTAATGATCTACAATACATCTTGCTCTTTTTACTTTGGTCATTATATTGTCTGTTCTTAACGTTACGACTTAATAAATCAGACACACGAATCGTTGGTTAGGATTAAACTAGGCATAGTCTTAGAACACTAATATAATATTTCCAAAAGTTGGAATTGAAATATTTTGAAGTCCAATTGTTCCATGTCACAGCTATTGTTCTGGTTTATAAATATTCAGTTGATAGGTACTGTTCCAACATAGTAATAGGTCTAACAATTCAAGAATATATATCAAAACTAAAATTACCAAATTTTGAGAAACAAAATACGTACTTCGCCTCTAATGCTAATGCAATTATCCCAACTGCAATAGGAGCTGCAAACGAAGTTCCTTGTAAACCGTTAATAATGCATCCATCTAGATTTCGCAACGATGTCTGCAAAATAATAGTACATATTAACGGAGGGTACCACATGTAGATTATGAACTGATTAGCCTCCCCCCCTTTCCTTGTCATCTCAGTTTACTTCCGTGTTTCAGTGGGGTTCCTCATGCTCAATCTTTTTTGTGTTTGCATAGTATGTTGTTGACCTTTGTTTTTCCTCATCCGTCAGCTGATTACCGATATAATATTTTCAAACTTTTATTAAATTTCATTTTTGTGAATGTTGCTCCCCAGTTTAAGAATGGTCATTATCCATTAAAATACATGTTTTGTAATACGAAATTCAATAAAATCACACAAAGAAACACCTGTCCTGATTTCATGCATGCCAATTAAAAATAGCTATAGTCATATTATTATAAAATGTCAGTGAGTGAATGATTGCCAACTCAGCAATTTTACAGCTATATCAAAACAAGAACAAGTTAGTTTTCAATGGGATGATAATGGTGATGAGGTCGATTGTATTAGACCAACACGGCTAGTTGATTTGTACTAGACCAACACGGCTAGTTGATTTGTACTAGATCAACACGGCTAGTTGATTTGTACTAGACCAACACGGCTAGTTGGATTTGTACTAGACCAACACGACTAGTTGGATTTGTACTAGATCAACACGGCTAGTTGATTTGTACTAGACCAACACGGCTAGTTGGATTTGTACTAGATCAACAAGGCTAGTTGATTTGTACTAGACCACCACGGCTAGTTGATTTGTACTAGACCAACACGGCTAGTTGATTTGTACTAGACCAACACGACTAGTTGGATTTGTACTAGACCAACACGGCTAGTTGGATTTGTACTAGACCAACACGGCTAGTTGGATTTGTACTAGACTAACATGGCTAGTTGGATGTGTACTATACCAACACGGCTAGTTGATTTGTACTAGACCAACACGGCTAGTTGGATTTGTACTAGACTAACACGGCTAGTTGATTTGTACTAGATCAACACGGCTAGTTGAATTGTACTAGACCAACACGGCTAGTTAGATTTGTACTAGACCAACACGGCTATTTGGATTTGTCCTAGACCAACACGGCTAGTTGCATTTGCATAGAGCAAACTCACTGAAACAACAGTCCACTCGTGATTAGACACGCTGCCACATTATTCTGATTCCGAACCAACCAGTCCTTGCTCGTTCTCCTATATACTGGGTGCGTACTTGGCAGAGAAGCAAACAACACATACCAATTTTATAGTTGTTGGTTTGACCAGATCGTAGTTTGAACCCACAATGTACTGCACTCGTGGCGAGCACACTAACCATTACACCACAAATGTTGTTTTAAGATACGTGTTTGAAAAAGCTCTTGATGCAAATAGACACAACAGTTTTATATTGAGATTCAACTTTTATCCACTTACAAGAATGTCCAAAGGAAAAGTATTGCTTTCATCAAGTTTGTCTATAGAAAATTTTCAAAGATTTTTGATTAACTGATTCAGCTTTATCATTTATATGCATGGACTGACGCCAGTTATGTAGTCTATAGCAAAGCAGCAATTCCGATATATGTTGTTTGGTTGTTAGTTTGATGGTGTTTAACGTCACTTTCAACAATATTTCAGTTATATCGTGGCAGTCAGTTTTATTGGTGGGAGAACACGGAGGACCCGGAGGTAACCGCCGACCTGTCGCAAGTCGTTGACAAAATTTATCACATAAGGGACCAACCATTTAGCTTGCAGGGGGGTTATGGTTTTGTGTTTCGCTCAGACTTTTATTTTCGGACAACACGAGAGTTAGAAGATTTGTTTTTGTCGCGCAATGCGCCAATTTTTTTTCTAAAATTTAACATTAGGTTATTTGAGAAAATCTCTGAATAAGATTATTTTTTTTCCTCCACCAAAATCAGAAGATTTTGTTCAACAACATTGGGAATCAGAATATTTTTCGTAGAAAAAAAACCATGCCCCCTCCCCCCCTGGTCCGTCCCTAATGTTGTACAACTCGTCCCGAACGCGACTCGAACTTACAACATCAGTGGTGACAGGCACTGATTGCATAAGTAGTTTTAAATCCCACTACCATACGATCACGGCCACGACGGCCCCTCCAAGTCCGATATAACCAGCTCTGATTATAGTAATGATGTATGTAGAGATAACGAAAAAACATAACCCCCTGGAATTTAAATGGTCCGTCCCTAATGTTTTACACCTCGTGCCGAACGAGATTCGAACATACAACATCAGTGGTGACAGGTACTGATTTTCATAGGTAGTTGTAAATCCAGCAACCATACGATCACGACAGCCCTTCCAAGTCCGATATGACCAGCTCTGATTATAGTAATGATGTATGTAGAGATAACATCTTAAATAACAACGCGAATAACGTCAACATATTTATTTTAAATGAATCCTAAGACATTGATAGAATGTTGTTTAAATCAAGTGAAAGGCATTTTAGATATACATGTCTACATGCTCTGGAATCTGATGAAGATTAAAAGTGGCCATTTTCGCAAGTAAAATTAGAAGTATTGAATCAGATCGTAAAAGGTAGCCTTGCCACAGCCCACCAACTTTAACCTTAAGCACATTGCTGCTCAATAAGAGTTGCTTTACAGTTGTCTCCCCTTTGTATGTGTGCAAGAATTTCCCCTATCCAGATATAGTAGTCATCACCGAGAGTGACGCTTAAAACCAATGACCCTCACAACAATTAAATAATGTTAGTTTAATCCTTCCACTTGTTATTATAGTGCCTGTATCAAGCCCGGATGTTGAGCAATGTATTTGTGTGTTAGTAGTATCGTTTTTTCAACTGAAATTTGGAACTGTTCTGACAGTGTGGTATGATTTGTTTTCCATTTTATCTATGTTTTATCAAACATGTGTCAATATACTCATTTCATCATTTCATTTTCAAAAACTATGGCTATATATATATATATAAGTCATACAATGAAAATTAATTAATGACTTCTTACCATCAATCTGTCCCTAATACTACCACCATATGCAGCGGCCATTATGTGGGCACCAATCTCTCCATAATAAACAGATGATCTGTCCCTGATACTTGTTATAGAAATCATGTATATACTAGAGTGTCTTTCTGCTGCATTACCATTGGCTTCGGGACCCGAGTTTCCTGCTGCCCGTACATATATGCTTCCCTTGCCTCCTCGGCCCTAATATTAAAAAAATACTATGACTACTGATATAATGTATCACATAATATGTTAAGCAAATTAGATATGTTAATACATTAATTATATAATACGCTTTCTCTTTGGCTAATATTTGCCGCCAAATCATCAGTTGACATGTCGTGACTAATGTTTCTAGTTTGAATGAGCCACCATTTTGAATTCTGGAAATCCAACGTATTTATTATGATAATAAAATAGATAATTAGGACATCGTCTACCTTTAAAATAATGTCTTGTTAGGTTTTATCCGATATTGAAGGGTGCATGATGTGGTATAACGTACTGTGTGTACATTCTACACTGCTAATTTTCTAATGATGTCCGAATTTTCTATGACTTAATGAGCAATAATGGTTAAGAAGTCTTGAACAATATTGTCCTTATTTCATTTTTTTGTAATTTTTAGACCATTGCTTATAAACTCGATTGATAAAAACAATCGGAATATTTTTGTTTTCCCTTAGAAAAGAAAAAACAAACAGTATTGTGTTTGAATTGTTATCAGTGTTAATTGGGGATTTCCTGGTCGCAAAATATCCGTTTTTCTACCTCGAGTACCCGTCGCCAACAAAAACTGAAAATATCACCGTGAAATCCCCGAGTGATGCCACCCAACATTTCAACTTCAGTTATTTCTTAATTTCAAAGAATTAAATTTCCACTAACTACTTATTGAATGTTTGTTGGTTCATT
This sequence comes from Bathymodiolus septemdierum, assembly GCA_963383655.1. Classification (NCBI taxonomy): domain Eukaryota; kingdom Metazoa; phylum Mollusca; class Bivalvia; order Mytilida; family Modiolidae; genus Bathymodiolus; species Bathymodiolus septemdierum. Next base: position 3,882,427 of record OY726528.1, read on the forward strand.
CTATAAAGCATTGTACCAATGTATTTCCGACCGTAAAATTCTCAACTAACGCCGGCGACTTTTCAAATACAATGCAGTTATTATTTGATAATATAACGGTACAATGGTACTGATGTCTATGATAACATAGTAGTACTGATGTCTTGATAATATAGTAGTACTGATGTCTATGATAATATAGTAGTATTGATATCTATGATAACATAATAGTACTGATGTCTATGATAATATAATAGTACTGATGTCTATGAAAATATAATAGTACTGATGTCTACAATGACATACTAGTACTGATGTCTATGATAACTTAATAGTACTGATATCTATGATAACATAATAGTACTGATGTCTATGATAATATAACAGTACTGATATCTATGATAAGATAACAGTACTGATGTCTATGATAATATAGTAGTACTGATGTCTATGATAATATAATAGTACTGATATCTATGATAATATAGTTGTTCTGATGTCTATGATAATATAATAGTACTGATATCTATGATAATATAGTAGTACTGATGTCTATGATAATATAATAGTATTAATGTCTATGATAATATAATAGTACTGATGTCTATGATAATATAATAGTACTGATATCTATGATAATATAGTAGTACTGATGTCTATGATAATATAATAGTACTGATATCTATGATAATATAACAGTACTGATATCTATGATAAGATAACAGTACTGATGTCTATGATAATATGGTAGTACTAATGTCTATGATAATATAGTAGTACTGATGTCTATGATAATATAATAGTACTGATGTCTATGATAATATAATAGTACTGATGTCTATGATAATATAATAGTACTGATATCTATGATAATATAGTAGTACTGATGTCTATGATAATATAATAGTACTGATGTCTATGATAATATAATAGTACTGATGTCTATGATAATATAATAGTACTGATATCTATGATAATATAGGAGTACTGATGTCTATGATAATATAATAGTACTGATGTCTATGATAATATAATAGTACTGATGTCTACAATAACATACTAGTACTGATGTCTACAATAACATACTAGTACTGATGTCTATGATAACATAATAGTACTGATATCTATGATAACATAATAGTACTGATCTCTATGATAATATAACAGTACTGATGTCTATGATAATATAGTAGTACTGATGTCTATGATAATATAACAGTACTGATATCTATGATAACATAATAGTACTGATGTCTATGATAATATAATAGTACTGATGTCTATGATAATATAACAGTACTGATATCTATGATAACATAATAGTACTGATGTCTACAATAACATACTAGTACTGATGTCTATGATAACATAATAGTACTGATATCTATGATAACATAATAGTACTGATCTCTATGATAATATAATAGTACTGATGTCTATGATAATATAGTAGTACTGATGTATATGATAATATAATGGTACTGATGTCTATGATAATATAATGGTACTAATGTATATAATAATATAACAGTACTAATGTATATGATAATATAACAGTACTGATGTCTATGAAAATATAGTAGTACTGATGTTTATGATAATATAATAGTACTGATGTCTATCATAACATAGTAGTACTGATGTCTATGATAATATAATAGTACTGATGTCGATCATAACATAGTAGTACTGATGTCTATTATAATATAATGGCATGATGTCAATAATATTATAACGGTAATAATATATATGATAATATAGTAGTACTGATGTCTATGATAATATAATAGTACTGATGTCTATTATAATATAATGGTACTAATGTCGATCATAATATAATAGCACTGATGTCTATGATAATATAACGGTACTGATGTCTATGATATTATAGTAGTACTGATGTTTATGATAATTTAATAGTACTGATATCTATGATAATATAGTAGTACTGATGTCTATGATAATATAATAGTACTGATGTCTATGAAAATATAGTAGTACTGATGTCTATGATAATATAATAGTACTGATGTCTATGATGATATAGTAGTACTGATGTCTATGATAATATAATGATACTGATGTCTATGATAATATAATGGTACTGATGTCAATGATAATATAACGATACTGATGTCTATGACAATATAATACTACTGATGGCTACGAAAATATAATAGTACTGATGTCTATGATAATATAATAGTATTGATGTCTATGATAATATAATGGTACTGATGTCTGTGATACTATAATGGTACTGATGTCAATGATAATATAACGGTACTGATGTTTATGACCATATAATAGTACTGATGTATACGATAATACAATAGTACTGATGTATATGATAATATAATAGTACTGATATCTATGATAATATAGTAGTACTGATGTCTATGATAATATAATAGTACTGATGTCTATGATAATATAATAGTACTGATGTCTATGAAAATATAATATTACTGATGTCTATGATAATATAGTAGTACTGATGTCTATGATAATATAATGGTACTGATGTCTATGACAATATAATGGTACTGATGTCAATGATAATATAACGATACTGATGTCTATGACAATATACTAGTATTGATGTCTATGATAATATAACAGTACTGATGTCTATGGTAATATAATAGTATTGATGTTTATGATAATATAATGGTACTGATGTCTATGATAATATAATGGTACTGATGTCAATGATGATATAACGTTACTGATGTCTATGACCATATAATAGTACTGATGTCTATGATAATATAATAGTACTGATGTCTATGATAATATAGTAGTACTGATGTCTATGATAATATAAGAGTACTGATGTCTATGATAATATAATAGTACTGATGTCTATGAAAATATAATATTACTGATGTCTATGATAATATAATGGTACTGATGTCTATGACAATATAATGGTACTGATGTCAATGATAATATAACGATACTGATGTCTATGACAATATACTAGTATTGATGTCTATGATAATATAACAGTACTGATGTCTATGGTAATATAATAGTATTGATGTTTATGATAATATAATGGTACTGATGTCTATGATAATATAATGGTACTGATGTCAATGATGATATAACGTTACTGATGTCTATGACCATATAATAGTACTGATGTCTATGATAATATAATAGTACTGATGTCTATGATAATATAGTAGTACTGATGTCTATGATAATATAATAGTTCTGATGTCTATAATAATATAACAGTACTGATGTATATGATAATATAATAGTACGATGTCTATGATAATATAATAGTACTGATGTCTATGATAATATAATAGTACTGATGTCTATGATAATATAGTAGTATTGATGTGTATGATAATATAATAGTACTGATGTCTATGATAAAATAACAGTACTGATGTCTATGATAACATAGTAGTACTGATGTCTATGATAATAAAATGGTACTGATGTCTATGCTAATATAATAGTACTGATGTCTTTGATAATATAGTAGTACTGATGTCTATAATAATATAACAGTACTGATGTATATGATAATATAATAGTACTGATGTCTATGATAATATAATAGTACTGCTGTATACAATAATATAATAGTACTGATGTATACGATAATACAATGGTACTGATGTATATGATAATATAATAGTACTGATGTGTATGATAATATAATTGTACTGATGTCTGTGATAATATAATGGCACTGATGTCAATAATATTATAACGGTACTGATATATATGATAATATAATGGTACTGATGTCTATTATAATATAATGGTACTAATGTTGATGATAATATAATAGTACTGATGTCTATTATAATATAACGGTACTGGTGTCTATGATAATATAACGGTACTGATGTCTATGATAATATAATGGTACTGATGCCTATGATAATATAATGGTACTGATGCCTCTGATAATATAATAGTACTGATGTCTATGATAATATAATAGTACTGATGTCTATGATAATATAATAGTACTAATGTCTATGATAATATAATAGTACTGATGTCTATGATAATATAATAGTACTGATGTCTGTGATAATAAAATGGTACTTATGTCTATGATAATATAATAGTACTGATGTCTATGATAATATAATAGTACTGATGTCTATGATAACATAGTAGTATGATGTCTATGATAATATAATTGTACTGATGTCTCTGATAACATAGTAATATGGTGTCTATGCTAATATAATAGTACTGATGACTATGATAACATAGTAGTATGGTGTCTATGATAATATAATAGTACTGATGTCTATGATAACATAGTAGTATGATGTCTATGATAATATAATTGTACTGATGTCTCTGATAACATAGTAATATGGTGTCTATGCTAATATAATAGTACTGATGACTATGATAACATAGTAGTATGGTGTCTATGATAATATAATAGTACTGATGTCTATGATAACATAGTAGTATGATGTCTATGATAATATAATGGTACTGATGTCTAAGATAATATAATAGTACTGATGCCTATGATAATATAATAGTACTGATGTCTATGATAATATAATGGTCCTGATGTCTATGATAATATAATAGTACTGATGCCTATGATAATATAATAGTACCGATGTCTATGATAATATAATGGTACTGATGTCTATGATAATATAATAGTACTGATGTCTATGATAATATAATAGTACTGATGTCTATGATAATATAATAGTACTGATGTCCATGATAATATAATGGTACTGATATTTATGATCAAATAATAGAAAGACTCAACATTGGAACCCATAACACAACAATACTTGACCTCTGACTTTGGTACCTCGCACCTGATAATTTGATTTGATTTTTAATGCTTAACGCCTTTTTCAGCAATAATTCAGCTATATCATCCGACCAGTTTTACTGGTGGAAGAAGCCGGAGTACGCAGAGAGAACCACCGACCATATGAGAGCAACTGGAAAATGTTATCATTTGCGATTGCGAGTCGAGTGCACCTTTTTTGTAATTTGAAAAGTCGGGTGCGAACCAACATCGTATTGGTGATAAGCTTGTATGAGTTGTTAGGTAATCCAACTATCTAACTCATTGAGCCCCCCCCTGATTATATCACCATCTATTTAGACTTACGTTTGCAATATTATAGTCAAGTGCTGCTTTTGTTAATGGTCCCATTGTCCAAAAACCGTATCTATGGGTGGATCCCCAACTATTACAGTAAATGTCGACGGTTGATCCATTATGTGATGCAGCCAGGGCTTCTTGTAGATCTGTCAGGAATACTCCACCTGACACTCCGAGTAACCCAACAGCTGAAATTATACAACATGTTATTGAACACAAATTCAGATATATATATTCGGCTAAGAAATGTTTGAAAATCCCACATGTGGAATCATAATTCATTACACGAAAGACAGCTAATAGAATGATGAAGAGAAAAAGTACAAAAAGACAAACAACGATCTACAAAACACTACACAGAAAACATAAGACCAAGCAGCACGAACCCCATTAAAAACCGTGGGTGAACCCAGGTCCTCCTGAACGGTAAACACTTCTTGCTCTACAAGTGTCACCTGCCATGTTATCCTACAAATATTCATATAAACTACTGTATTACGTAGACTACATTTCAGGTTCAGTTAAATCAAATTTTGAAAAACCAATATTGACACACTGTCGGAAAAGTTATAAAGTCCAATAGAAAAACCAATAATGTCACACTGTCGGAACAGTTCCAAAGTCCAATAGAAAAACCAATAATGCCACACTGTCGGAACAGTTCCAAAGTCCAATAGAAAAACCAATAATGCCACACTATCGTAACAGGTCCAAAGTCCAATTGAAAAACAAATAATGTTCCAAAGTTCCAAAGTCCAATAGAGAAACAAATAAAACCACAGTGTCAGAACAGTTCCAAAGTCAACGAGAAAAACAAACAATGCCACACTGTCGGAACAGGTTCAAAGTCCAATAGAAAAACCAATGATGCCACACTGTCAGAACAGTTCCAAATTCCCATAGAAAAACAAATAATGCCACACTGTCAGAGCAGTTCCAAATTCCCATAGAAAAGGAAATAATGCCACACTGTCGGAGCAGTTCCAAAGTCCAATAGAAAAATGAAAAACAGATAATGCCAAACTGTCGGAACATTTCCAAAGTCCAATATAAAAAAAAAATAATGCCACACTGTTGGAACAGTTCCAAGGTCCCAGAGAAAAAAACAAATAATGCCACACTATCGTAACAGGTCCAAAGTCCAATAGAAAAACAAATAATGCCACACTATCGGAACAATTCCAAAGTCATATAAAAAAACAAATAATTTCACACTGTCGGAACATTTCCAAAGTCCCATAGAAACACAAATAATGCCACACTGTTGGAACAGTTCCAAAGTTCCAGAGAAAAAACAAATAATGCCACACTGTCGGGACAGGTCCAAAGTCCAATAGAAAAACAAATAATGCCATACTTTCGGAACAGTTCCAAAGTCCAATAGACAAACCAATAATGCCACACTGTCAGAACACTTCCAAAGTCCATTAGAAAAACGAATAATGTCACACTGTCGGAACAGTTCCAAAGTCCAATAGAAAAACCAATAATGCCACACTGTCGAAACAGTTCCAAAGTCCAATAGAAAAACCAATAATGCCACACTATTGGAACAGTTCCAAAGTCCAATAGAGAAACAAATAATACCACACTGTCGGAACAGTTCCAAAGTCCAATAGAAAAACCAATAATGCCACACTATCGGAACAGTTCCAAAGTCCAATAGAAAAACCAATAATGCCACACTATTGGAACAGTTCCAAAGTCCAATAGAGAAACAAATAATACCACACTGTCGGAACAGTTCCAAAGTCCAATAGAAAAACCAATAATGCCACACTATCGGAACAGTTCCAAAGTCCAATAGAGAAACAAATAAAACCACACTGTCAGATTAGTTCCAAAGACCAATAGAAAAACCAATAATGCCACACTGTCGGAACAGTTCCAAAGTCCAATAGAAAAACCAATAATGCCACACTATCGGAACAGTTCCAAAGTCCAATAGAGAAACAAATAATACCACACTGTCGGAACAGTTCCAAAGTCCAATAGAAAAACCAATAATGCCACACTATCGGAATAGTTCCAAAGTCCAATAGAGAAACAAATAAAACCACACTGTCAGATTAGTTCCAAAGACCAATAGAAAAACGAATAATGCCACACTGTCGGAACAGTTCCAAAGTCCAATAGAAAAACCAATAATACCACACTGTCGGAACAGTTCCAAAGTCCAATAGAAAAACAAATAATGCCACACTGTCGGAACAGTTCCAAAGTCCAATAGAAAAACCAATAATGCCACACTGTCGGAACAGTTCCGAAGTCCAATAGACAAACCAATAATGCCACACTATCGGAAGAGATCCAAAGTCCAATAGAAAAACAAATAATGCCACACTGTCGGAACAGTTCCATAGTCCAATAGAAAACCAAATAATGCTACACTGTCGGAACAGTTCCAAAGTCCCATAGAAAAATGAAATAATGCCACACTGTCGGAACAGGTCCAAAGTCCAATAGAAAAACCAATAATGCTACATTGTCGGAACAGTTCCAAAGTCCCATAGAAAAGCAAATAATACCTCACTGTCGGAACAGTTCAAAAGTCCAATAGAAAAACAAATAATGTCACACTGTCGGAACAGTTCCAAAGTCCAATAGAAAAACAAATAATGTCACACTCTCAGAACAGTTCCAAAGTCCAATAGAAAAACCAATAATATCAGAACAGTTCCAAAGTCTCATAGAAAGGGAAATAATGCCACACTGTCGGAGCAGTTCCACTGTCCAATAGAAAAATGAAAAACATATAATGCCACACTGTCGGAACATTTCCAAAGTCTCATATAAAAACAAATAATTCCACACTGTTGGAACAGGTCCAAAGTCCAATATCAAAACCAATAATCCCACATTGTCAGAACAGTTCCAAAATCCCATATAAAAATTGTAAACCAATATTGCCACAATGTCAGAACAGTTCCAAAGTCCAATAGAAAAACAAATAATGCCACAATGTCGGAACAGTTCCAAAGTCTAATAGAAAAACAAATAATGCCACACTGTCGGAACAGTTCCAAAGTCCCATAGAAAAACCAATAATGCCACACTGTCGGAACAGTTTCAAAGTCCCATAGAAAAACCAATAATGCCACACTGTCAGAACAGTTCCAAAGACCCATAGAAAAAAAAATGATGCCACAATGTCGGAACAGTTCCAAAGTGCAATAGACAATCCAATAATGCCTCACCTTCGGAACAGTTCCAATGTCCAATAGAAAATTGAAAAACCAATAATGCCACACTGTCGGAAAAGTTTCAAAGTCCCATAGAAAAAGAAATAATACCACACTGCGGAGCAGTTCCAAAGTCCAATAGAAAAATGAAAAACAGATAATCCCACACAGTCGTAACAGTTCAAAAATCCCAAATAAAAACAAATAATGCCACACTTTTGGAACAGTTCCAAAGTCCCATAGAAAAAAAATAATACCATACTGTCAGAACAGTTCCAAAGTCCAATAGAAAAACAAATAATGCAACACTCTAGGAACAGTTCCAAAGTCCAAAAGGAAAATAGATAATGTCACACTGTCATAGCAGTTCCAAAGTCCAATAGAAAACAAATAATGCCACACTGTCGGAACAGTTAGAAATCCAATGAAAAAACAAATAATGTCGCACTCTCGGAACAGTTCCAAAGTCTCATAGAAAAACCAATAATGTCACACTGTCGGAACAGCTCCAAGGTCCAATAGCAAAATGAAAAACAAATAATGCCACACTGTTGGAACAGTTCCAAAGTCCCATAGAAAAACAAATAATTCCACACTGTCGGAACAGTTCCAAAGTCCAATAGAAAAACAAATAATGCCACACTGTCAGAACAGTTCCAAAGTCCAATAGAAAAACAAATAATGCCACCCTGTCGGAACAGTTCCAAAGTCCTAAAGAAAAACAAATAATGCCTCACTGTCGAAACAATTCGAAAGTCCCATAGAAAAACAAATAATACCACACTGTCGGAACAGTTCCATAGTCCCATAGAAAAACAAATAATGCCACACTGTCGGAACAGTTCAAAAATCCAATAGGAAAACAAATAATACCATATTGTCAGAACAGTTCCAAAGTCCAATAGAAAAACAAATAATTCCACACTGTCGGAACAGTATCAAAGTTCAAAAGAAAAACAAATAATGCCATATTGTCGGAACAATTCCTAAGTCCCATAGACAAATTGTAGGAAGAAGCAAATTCGATACGCTTATCACACAAATACATGACCGCCCACCTTCCTGGCTTGACACTTGTATTTAAATTTCTAAAAGGTAACTGTGTTAACCTTCATTGTTTGTAAATTGAAGCAGTCATGCATGGGTTTTCCACCTGTGATACGAATACAAATAAAATTATTTTTGTGTTGAAGTTCCTTATCTATAATATAGTTGACAGGTTATATGGTATTTTTCATCGAATCATCTCCATGGGAACAATAAAAACGTATAAATAAAGAATACCACCCTCCACTCTATACGTTAAATAGTTGTTCCGTTATTCCATTAAAGGTCAAAGTTGAAATACAGTGACGTATTATAAGTCTGTGCATCTAAAGATTCCGATGGCGACTACATTGTTAAAAATAATGTTTCTCTATGTTAATTTGGTATCCAACAATATATAAATCATTCTTCTTTTCAACGATGTACAAATCAATGAAAATAACAAGAACAATAACTAATAAACCGAATGGAAACAAAAGTACATGTCGACAGTTTTTGTTGAAGTTGACATGTTTTATAAGTCTGTACACCACTTCTTGTTCCAGGTGTGGAGGGCTTGTAATGCAAACATTGGAGTAAAATATCAGTGACGTATACGATATTGGAGCAAAATGTCAGTGACGCATGCAATATTTGGTAGGTGTGAGATAGTTGTAACAGACGATGTTTACATTAGAAACAGAAGCAGTAACAACATTGCTGCACAGACTTACATAACTTATTAGTTTTCTCGTGAATGTTGTAGATGACAATTAGATCGTGGATTCTGAAGAACTCTTATCATCTCTAAAGAGTACATACAATCATGTGTTTTGAATATTGTTGCTTGTCCTTTTGTCCTTTATGTTTTGACCATTGGGTCGTCTGTCCTTTATGTTTTGACTATTGCGTCGTCTGACCTTTATGTTTTGGCCATTGTGCCGTCTGTCCTTTATGCTTTGGTCATTGTGTCGTCTGTCCTTTATGTTTTGGCCATTGTGTTGTTTGTCCTTTATATGTTGGCCATTGTGTTGTCTGTCCCTTATATTTTGGCCATTATGTCGTCTGTCCTTTATGTTGTGGTCATTGTGTCGTCTGTCCTTGATGTTTTGGCCATTGTGTTGTCTGTCCTTTAGGTTTTGGCCATTGTGTCGTCTGTCCTTTATGCTTTGGTCATTGTGTCGTGTGTCCTTTATGTTTTGGCCATTGTGTTGTCTGTCCTTTATGGTTTGACCATTGTGTTTTCTGTCCCTTGTATTGTGGCCATTGTGTCATCTGTCCTGTATATTTTGGCCATTGTGTCGTCTGTCCTTTACATTTTGGCCATTGGGTCGTCTGTCCTTTACATTTTGGCCATTGTGTCGTCTGTCCTTTACATTTTGGCCATTGTGTCATCTGTCCTGTATATTTTGGCCATTGTGTCGTCTGTCCTTTACATTTTGGCCATTGTGTCGTCTGTCCTTTACATTTTGGCCATTGGGTCGTCTGTCCTTTATATTTTGGCCATTGTGTCGTCTGTCCTTTACATTTTGGCCATTGTGTCGTCTGTCCTTTACATTTTGGCCATTGGGTCGTCTGTCCTTTATATTTTGGCCATTGTGTCGTCTGTCCTTTACATTTTGGCCATTGTGTCGTCTGTCCTTTACATTTTGGCCATTGGGTCGTCTGTCCTTTATATTTTGGCCATTGTGTCGTCTGTCCTTTACATTTTGGCCATTGTGTCGTCTGTCCTTTACATTTTGGCCATTGGGTCGTCTGTCCTTTATATTTTGGCCATTGTGTCGTCTGTCCTTTACATTTTGGCCATTGTGTCGTCTGTCCTTTACATTTTGGCCATTGGGTCGTCTGTCCTTTATATTTTGGCCATTGTGTCGTCTGTCCTTTACATTTTGGCCATTAGGTCGTCTGTCCTTTATGTTTTGGCCATTGTGTCGTCTGTTCTTTATGGATTATGATTATCTCCCCCGTTGGAATCTTCAAACTCTTCTTTGCTACAAAGGGCCCGGGTGGCTCAGTGAGTTAGGTAGTTGTAGGGTCCATGTGCTTCAGTGAGTTAGGTAGTTGTAGGGTCCGGGTGTCTCAATGAGTTAAGTAGTTGTAGGGGCCGGTTGGTTCAATAAGTTAGGTAGTTGGATTGCCTAACTACTCACACAAATCTATCACCAATACGGCGTGGGTTCGCGTATAGCTGTGTAAATTTCAAAAAGGGTGCAATCGACTCGCAGTCCCAAGCGAGAAAGTTTACCAGTTGCTTGCCCATGGTCGATGCTTTTCTCCGGGTACTTCAACTTTTTCCACCACTAAAACTGGTCGCCATGATATAGCTGAAATATTACTGAAAGTGACTCTAAAACACCAAAAAGTTTTATTTTTTTTGTTAACTACGTTATTTATTGGTATCTTACCGACAATACTTGCATCATAAGCAACACCAACTGTACATATGTTGTTCCCCTTTAATCCTGCAATTATGCCCGATACAGCTGTTCCGTGACTACAAAGCATAGCAAAAATATTCGTAGAGCAGCATTACATTTACGAGTTGTAAGTAACAAGTATCTTATATCACAAAAAAAACTTCATTCGTGTCTTTGGTTAACAAACACATCTTAATGATCGATTTATAGTGAGTAAGTGCACAATTTCATCACTCAGACTGAGGACTTGTGAGCACGTTTCCGTAAGTATAAGATTTAATCACCCAGACTGATGAGAGGTGAACACGTTCTCGTGGGTAAGTACACGGTGAGCACGTTCTCGTAAGTATACGAGTTTATCACTCTGACTGATGATTGGTGAGGACGTTCTCGTGAGGAAGCACACAATTTATTCACTCAGATGGTGACCGATGAGCACGTTCTAGTAAGTACGTGCACGATTGTATTACTCAGACTGATGTACGATGAGCACGTTCTCATGAGTAAGTACACGATTTAATCACTCAGATGGTGACCGATGAGCACGTTCTGGTGAGTACGTGCACGATTGTATTATTCAGACTGATGTCCGGTGAGCACGTTCTCTTGAGTAAGTCCACGCTTTAATCACTCAGATGGTGACTGATGAACACATTCTGGTTAGTACGTGCATGATTATATTACTCAGACTGATGTACGATGAGCACGTTCTCATGAGTAAGTACACGAATTAATCACTCAGATTGTGAATGATGAACACGTTCTGGTGAGTACGCGCACGATTGTAGTACTCAGACATATGTCCGGTGAGCACGTTCTCATGAGTAAATCCACGTTTTAATCACTCAGATGGTGACTGATGAACACGTTCTGGTGAGTACGTGCCCGATGGTATCACTCAGAATGATGTCCGGTGAATACGTGTACGATTATATCACTTAATAACTATCACTCGCACAATCACTCATAATATATGCTCACTTGGCGCTAAAAAGCTATCACTCACTCAATCGTTCATTATATATGCTCATTTGTCCCTAAATAACTATCACTCACTCACTCGATCATTATATATGCTCACTTGGCCCTTACAAGCTATCACTCACTCATTCGTTCATTATATATACTCACTTGGCTCTAAATAACTATCACTCGCTCAATCACTCATAAGATATGCTCACTTGGCCCTAAGTAACTATCACTCATTCAATCACTCATAAGATATGCTAACTTGGCCCTAAATAACTATCACTCACTCAATCGTTCATTATATATGCTCACTTGGCCCTAAATAATTATCACTCACCCAATCGTTCATTGTATATGCTAACTTTGCCCTAAATAACTATCACTCACTCAATCACTCATAAGATATGCTCACTTGTCACTTAATAACTATCACTCACTCAATCGTTCATTATACATGCTCACTTGTCACTTAATAACTATCACTCACTCAATCGTTCATTGTATATGCTCACTTGGCCCTAAGTAACTATCCCTCACTCAATCGTTCATTATATATGCTCACTTGGCCCTAAAAAGCTACCACTCACTCAATCACTCATAAGATATGCTCACTTGTCACTTAATAACTATCACTCACTCAATCGTTCATTATATATGCTAACTTTGCCCTAAATAACTATCACTCACTCAATCACTCATAAGATATGCTCACTTGTCACTTAATAACTATCACTCACTCAATCGTTCATTATACATGCTCACTTGTCACTTAATAACTATCACTCACTCAATCGTTCATTGTATATGCTCACTTGGCCTTAAGTAACTATCACTCACTCAATCACTCATAAGATATGCTAACTTGGCCCTTAATAACTATCACTCACTCAATCGTTCATTATATATGCTAACTTTGCCCTAAATAACTATCACTCACTCAATCACTCATAAGATATGCTCACTTGTCACTAAATAACTATCACTCACTCAATCGTTCATTGTATATGCTCACTTGGTCCTAAATAACTATCCCTCACTCAATCGTTCATTATATATGCTCACTTGGTCCTAAAAAGCTACCACTCACTCAATCACTCATAAGATATGCTCACTTGTCACTTAATAACTATCACTCACTCAATCGTTCATTGTATATGCTCACTTGGCCCTAAGTAACTATCACTCACTCAATCACTCATAAGATATGCTAACTTGGCCCTAAATAACTATCACTGACTCAATCGTTCATTATATATGCTAACTTTGCCCTAAATAACTATCACTCACTCAATCACTCATAAGATATGCTCACTTGTCACTTAATAACTATCACTCACTCAATCGTTCATTGTATATGCTCACTTGGTCCTAAATAACTATCCCTCACTCAATCGTTCATTATATATGCTCACTTGGCCCTAAAAAGCTACCACTCACTCAATCACTCATAAGATATGCTCACTTGTCACTTAATAACTATCACTCACTCAATCGTTCATTGTATATGCTCACTTGGTCCTAAATAACTATCCCTCACTCAATCGTTCATTATATATGCTCACTTGGCCCTAAAAAGCTACCACTCACTCAATCACTCATAAGATATGCTCACTTGTCACTTAATAACTATCACTCACTCAATCGTTCATTGTATATGCTCACTTGGTCCTAAATAACTATCCCTCACTCAATCGTTCATTATATATGCTCACTTGGCCCTAAAAAGCTACCACTCACTCAATCACTCATAAGATATGCTCACTTGTCACTTAATAACTATCACTCACTCAATCGTTCATTGTATATGCTCACTTGGTCCTAAATAATTATCCCTCACTCAATCGTTCATTATATATGCTCACTTGGCCCTAAATAACTATCACTCACTCAATCACTCATAAGATATGCTCACTTGTCACTTAATAACTATCATTCACTCAATCGTTCATTGTATATGCTCACTTGGTCCTAAATAACTATCCCTCACTCAATCGTTCATTATATATGCTCACTTGGCCCTAAATAACTATCACTCACTCAATCACTCATAAGATATGCTCACTTGTCACTTAATAACTATCACTCACTCAATCGTTCATTGTATATGCTCACTTGGTCCTAAATAACTATCCCTCACGCAATCGTTCATTATATATGCTCACTTGGCCCTAAATAACTATCACTCACTCAATCACTCATAAGATATGCTCACTTGTCACTTAATAACTATCACTCACTCAATCGTTCATTATACATGCTCACTTGTCACTTAATAACTATCACTCACTCAATCGTTCATTGTATATGCTCACTTGGCCCTAAGTAACTATCCCTCACTCAATCATTCATTATATATGCTCACTTGGCCCTAAAAAGCTACCACTCACTCAATCACTCATAAGATGTGCTCACTTGTCACTTAATAACTATCACTCACTCAATCGTTCATTATATATGCTAACTTTGCCCTAAATAACTATCACTCACTCAATCACTCATAAGATATGCTCACTTGTCACTTAATAACTATCACTCACTCAATCGTTCATTATACATGCTCACTTGTCACTTAATAACTATCACTCACTCAATCGTTCATTGTATATGCTCACTTGGCCCTAAGTAACTATCACTCACTCAATCACTCATAAGATATGCTAACTTGGCCCTTAATAACTATCACTCACTCAATCGTTCATTATATATGCTAACTTTGCCCTAAATAACTATCACTCACTCAATCACTCATAAGATATGCTCACTTGTCACTTAATAACTATCACTCACTCAATCGTTCATTGTATATGCTCACTTGGTCCTAAATAACTATCCCTCACTCAATCGTTCATTATATATGCTCACTTGGTCCTAAAAAGCTACCACTCACTCAATCACTCATAAGATATGCTCACTTGTCACTTAATAACTATCACTCACTCAATCGTTCATTGTATATGCTCACTTGGCCCTAAGTAACTATCACTCACTCAATCACTCATAAGATATGCTAACTTGGCCCTAAATAACTATCACTGACTCAATCGTTCATTATATATGCTAACTTTGCCCTAAATAACTATCACTCACTCAATCACTCATAAGATATGCTCACTTGTCACTTAATAACTATCACTCACTCAATCGTTCATTGTATATGCTCACTTGGTCCTAAATAACTATCCCTCACTCAATCGTTCATTATATATGCTCACTTGGCCCTAAAAAGCTACCACTCACTCAATCACTCATAAGATATGCTCACTTGTCACTTAATAACTATCACTCACTCAATCGTTCATTGTATATGCTCACTTGGTCCTAAATAACTATCCCTCACTCAATCGTTCATTATATATGCTCACTTGGCCCTAAAAAGCTACCACTCACTCAATCACTCATAAGATATGCTCACTTGTCACTTAATAACTATCACTCACTCAATCGTTCATTGTATATGCTCACTTGGTCCTAAATAACTATCCCTCACTCAATCGTTCATTATATATGCTCACTTGGCCCTAAAAAGCTACCACTCACTCAATCACTCATAAGATATGCTCACTTGTCACTTAATAACTATCACTCACTCAATCGTTCATTGTATATGCTCACTTGGTCCTAAATAATTATCCCTCACTCAATCGTTCATTATATATGCTCACTTGGCCCTAAATAACTATCACTCACTCAATCACTCATAAGATATGCTCACTTGTCACTTAATAACTATCATTCACTCAATCGTTCATTGTATATGCTCACTTGGTCCTAAATAACTATCCCTCACTCAATCGTTCATTATATATGCTCACTTGGCCCTAAATAACTATCACTCACTCAATCACTCATAAGATATGCTCACTTGTCACTTAATAACTATCACTCACTCAATCGTTCATTGTATATGCTCACTTGGTCCTAAATAACTATCCCTCACGCAATCGTTCATTATATATGCTCACTTGGCCCTAAATAACTATCACTCACTCAATCACTCATAAGATATGCTCACTTGTCACTTAATAACTATCACTCACTCAATCGTTCATTGTATATGCTCACTTGGTCCTAAATAACTATCCCTCACTCAATCGTTCATTATATATGCTCACTTGGCCCTAAATAACTATCACTCACTCAATCACTCATAAGATATGCTCACTTGTCACTTAATAACTATCACTCACTCAATCGTTCATTATATATGCTCACTTGGCCCTAAATAACTATCACTCACTCAATCACTCATAAGATATGTTCACTTGTCACTTAATAACTATCACTCACTCAATCGTTCATTGTATATGCTCACTTGGCCCTAAATAACTATCACTCACTCAATCACTCATAAGATATGCTCACTTGTCACTTAATAACTATCACTCACTCAATCGTTCATTATATATGCTCACTTGGCCCTAAATAACTATCACTCACTCAATCACTCATAAGATATGCTCACTTGTCACTTAATAACTATCACTCACTCAATCGATCATTATATATGTTCACTATGCTCTAAATAACTATCGCTCACAGAATCACTCATGATAACATTAATTATCTTACAACATATCAGATGGTGGATCGTGCTGTGGAACATCATGATAGTAGTCATATGAGTTGGCGATGTCCTGTAAAAATAATATAGCTCTTACCTATAAATATACATGTCCTTGCAATTCTGAGGGGGTGGAGTGAGAGGGAAGGGGTCGACGCAACTAAAAGTTGTGAGCTATATTCACCACAGTGGTGAAAAATGTTTGATACAATGTAATAAATATTATATGATAAAGTTGGTAAGAGGTATGTTTGTGTAATGTCAGTCGCACATCCGACGCATGCCCATGGTATGTCCGTAGCATGTCCTTGACGTGTCAGTCGCATGTCCATCGCTCGCCCGTGGCATGTCAAATAGACATGGTTTTTTGTATGCTCTGTTACTTCCAAAATAACTAGCAGGTAATTAAACTTAGCTTTGGTAAGTATTGGCTCCGTAAGTTAGACATCAAGATTAATGAAAAATATGTTGTATGTAAGTGCTCTAATGTATCAACTCTAAATTTAAATATATTACATTTTTTTTCACAAAATATGTATCCAATCATGGTCAAAATTACAGGATCTTATTCAATTGTGTAATAATGACATTGATTCCATTCTAAAAACCAGAATATTTTGTAACTCTTCAATAACTTTTAAAAACAAACGTTTCTGCAAAGTAACTTACGAACTATACACGATATTTGGGATTCAAATAATACAAATTTTAAAAGTTGTCATGATATATACAATTTATTAATAGATAGGAGGAACTGTATTTCAGAGTTTTCTAAGATATAAAAAAGCAATCCCCGAAAAGTTCATAAAAGTCTTAAAAGGTGAAACTACAATAGTACCAGAAAGTAGAGTTACCCTAGATATCAACGATAAGCTACAATTTTTAAAGACAGTGAGCGGTCATGTATAATAATATGTGTTTAGGGGTACAAAGACAGTGAGCGGTCATGTACAATAGTATGTGTTTTAGGGGTACAAAGACAATGAACGGTCATGTATAATGGTATGTGTTTCAGGGTCCATTTTCCCTCTATATCTACAGTTGTTTTTTTTATATTTCAGAGAACTGTTCACCCCCGGTTTTCATATTTCAGAGAACTGTTCACACCCGGTTTTTATATTTCAGAGAACTGTTCACCCCTGGTTTTTATATTTCAGAGAACTGTTCACTCCCGGTTTTTATATTTCAGAGAACTGTTCACACCCGGTTTTTATATTTCAGAGAACTGTTCACCCCCGGTTTTCATATTTCAGAGAACTGTTCACACCCGGTTTTTATATTTCAGAGAACTGTTCACCCCCGGTTTTTATATTTCAGAGAACTGTTCACTCCCGGTTTTTATATTTCAGAGAACTGTTCACACCCGGTTTTTATATTTCAGAGAACTGTTCACCCCCGGGTTTTATACTTCAGAGAACTGTTCACCCCCGGTTTTTATATTTCAGAGAACTGTTCATCCCCGGTTTTTATATTTCAGAGAACTGTTCACCCCCGGTTTTTATATTTCAGAGAACTGTTCACAAACTGGTTTATATTTCAGAGAACTGTTCACCCCCGGGATTTATATTTCAGAGAACTGTTCACCCCCTGTTTTTATATTTCAGAGAACTGTTCACCCCCGGTTTTTATATTTCAGAGAACTGTTCACCCCTGGGTTTTATATTTCAGAGAACTGTTCATCCCCGGTTTTTATATTTCAGAGAACTGTTCACCCACGGTTTTTATATTTCAGAGAACTGTTCATCCCCGGTTTTTATATTTCAGAGAACTGTTCATCCCCGGTTTTTTATATTTCAGAGAACTGTTCACCCCTGGTTTTTATATTTCAGAGAACTGTTCACCCCTGGTTTTTATATTTCAGAGAACTCTTCACCCCTGGTTTTTATATTTCAGAGAACTGTTCACCCCTGGTTTTATATTTCAGATAACTGTTCACCCCTGGTTTTATATTTCAGAGAACTGTTCACCCCTGGTTTTATATTTCAGAGAACTGTTCACCCCTGGTTTTTATATCTCAGAGAACTCTTCACCCCTGGTTTTTATATTTCAGAGAACTGTTCACCCCCGGTTTTTATATTTCAGAGAACTGTTCACCCCTGGTTTTTATATTTCAGAGAACTGTTCACCCCTGGTTTTTATATTTCAGAGAACTGTTCACCCCTGAGTTTTATATTTCAGAGAACTGTTCACCCCTGGTTTTTATATTTCAGAGAACTGTTCACCCCTGGTTTTTATATTTCAGAGAACTGTTTACCCCTGGTTTTTATATTTCAGAGAACTGTTCACCCCTGGTTTTTATATTTCAGAGAACTGTTCACCCCTGGTTTTTATATTTCAGAGAACTGTTCACCCCTGGTTTTTATATTTCAGAGAACTGTTCACCCCTGGTTTTTATATTTCAGAGAACTGTTCACCCCCGGTTTTTATATTTCAGAGAACTGTTCACCCCTGGTTTTTATATTTCAGAGAACTGTTCACCCCTGGTTTTTATATTTCAGAGAACTGTTCACCCCCGAGTTTCATATTTCAGAGAACTGTTCACCCCTGGTTTTTATATTTCAGAGAACTGTTCACCCCTGGTTTTTATATTTCAGAGAACTGTTCACCCCTGGTTTTTATATTTCAGAGAACTGTTCACCCCCGGTTTTTATATTTCAGAGAACTGTTCACCCCTGGTTTTTATATTTCAGAGAACTGTTCACCCCTGGTTTTTATATTTCAGAGAACTGTTCACCCCTGGTTTTTATATTTCAGAGAACTGTTCACCCCTGGTTTTTATATTTCAGAGAACTGTTCACCCCTGGGTTTTAGTGGAGTTCGTGGTGCTCATTCTTTACTTTTCTGTGTAATGTTTTGTCAATCAACATTTTTCTTAAATTTTGTCATTGTGTTGTCTGACCTTCTTCCAATTACGGTTTTTGGTATCTTCAAACTTTTCTCAAATATTGTACATAACTACATGTATGTAATTTAAACACTTACCATATTACCTTCCAGATCCGTATGATTTGTTTGTGTTAGGGTATCTACAACCGCTACCAGAACACCTTTGCCAGAATAACCTTGTGCCCAGGCTTTATCAATGTTATGCGAGTTTGAAAGTTCATTGTTCTAGAAAGCAAAGAAAAAAATAATTAGTTTTAACTTTATTAATGAAAAGAAATCTTAAACAGTGATGGTCAACAATTCCACCAATATCAACAAAATAAACAATAACCTCTGACCTCGAATCAGTAAACATGAAAAAGACCATGACATATAACGTTGGAAATCCGGGACGCGGCATGATACAGACACAAACATACAGCTGGGTTAATCCACGGCATGGTACAGACACAATCATACAGCTGGGTTAATCCGCGGCAGGATACAAACACAAGCATACAGCTGGGTTAATCCGGGCCACGGCATGGTACAGACACAAACATACAGCTGGGTAAATCCGCGGCATGATACAGACACAAACATACTGCTGGGTTAATCCGGGCCATGGCATGGTATATACACAAACATAGAGCTGGGTTAATCCGGGCCACGGCATGGTATATACACAATCATACAGCTGGGTTAATCCGGTCCAGGGCATGGTATATATACAAACATACAGCTGGGTTAATCCGCGGCATGGTACAGACACAAACATACAGCTGGGTTAATCCGCGGCATGGTACAGACACAAACATACAGCTGGGTTAATCCGCGGCATGGTACAGACACAAACATACAGCTGGGTTAATCCACGGCATGGTACAGACACAAACATACAGCTGGGTTAATCCGCGGCGTGGTACAGACACAAACAAACAACTGGGTTAATCCGCGGCATGGTACAGCCACAACCATACAGCTGGGTTAATCCGGTCCACGGCATGGTATATATACAAACATACAGCTGGGTTAATCCGCGGCATGGTACAGACACAAACATACAGCTGGGTTAATCCGCGGCATGGTACATACACAAACATACAGCTGGGTTAATCCGCGGCATGGTACAGACACAAACATACAGCTGGGTTAATCCACGGCATGGTACAGACACAAACATACAGCTGGTTTAATCCGCGGCGTGGTACAGACACAAACAAACAACTGGGTTAATCCGCGGCATGGTACAGCCACAACCATACAGCTGGGTTAATCCGGTCCACGGCATGGTATATATACAAACATACAGCTGGGTTAATCCGTGGCATGGTACAGACACAAACATACAGCTGGGTTAATCCGCGGCATGGTACAGACACAAACATACAGCTGGGTTAATCCGCGGCGTGGTACAGACACAAACAAACAACTGGGTTAATCCGCGGCATGGTACAGCCACAACCATACAGCTGGGTTAATCCGGTCCACGGCATGGTATATATACAAACATACAGCTGGGTTAATCCGTGGCATGGTACAGACACAAACATGCAACTGAGTTAATCCGCGGCATGGTACAGACACAAACATACAGCTGGGTTAATCCTGCCCACGGCATGATACAGACACAAACATACAGCTGTGTTAATCCGGGCCGCGGCATGGTACAGACACAAACATACAGCTGGGTTAATCTGCGGCATGGTATAGACACAAGCATACAGCTGTGTTAATCCGCGGCATGGCACATACACAAATATACAGCTGGGTTAATCCGCGGCATGGTACACACACAAACATACAGCTGGGTTAATTTGCGATATGGTAGACACAAACATACAGCTGGGTTAATCCGTGGCATGGTACAGACACAAACAAACAGCTGGGTTAATCCGTGGCATGGTACAGACACAAACACACAGATGGGTTAATCTGCAGCATGGTACAGCCACAAACATACAGCTGGGTTAATCTGCAGCATGGTACAGCCACAAACATACAGATGGGTTAATCCGCGGCATGGTACAGACACAAACATACAGCTGGGTTAATCCTGCCCACGGCATGATACAGACACAAACATACAGCTGTGTTAATCCGGGCCGCGGCATGGTACAGACACAAACATACAGCTGGGTTAATCTGCGGCATGGTATAGACACAAACATACAGCTGTGTTAATCCGGGCCACGGCATGGTATATACACAATCATACAGCTGGGTTAATCCTGCCCACGGCATGATACAGACACAAACATACAGCTGTGTTAATCCGGGCCGCGGCATGGTACAGACACAAACATACAGCTTGGTTAATCCGCGGCATGGCACATACACAAATATACAGCTGGGTTAATCCGCGGCATGGTACACACACAATCATACAGCTGGGTTAATCCGCGGCATGGTACAGACACAAACACACAGATGGGTTAATCTGCAGCATGGTACAGCCACAAACATACAGCTGTGTTAATCCGCGGCATGGTACAGACACAAACATACAGATGGGTTAATCTGCAGCATGGTACAGACACAAACATACAGCTGGGTTAATCCGCGGCATGGTACAGACACAAACATACAGATGGGTTAATCTGCAGCATGGTACAGACACAAACATACAGCTGGGTTAATCCTGCCCACGGCATGATACAGACACAAACATACAGCTGTGTTAATCCGGGCCGCGGCATGGTACAGACACAAACATACAGCTGGGTTAATCCGTGGCATGGTACAGACACAAACATGCAACTGGGTTAATCCGCGGCATGGTACAGACACAAACATACAGCTGGGTTAATCCTGCCCACGGCATGATACAGACACAAACATACAGCTGTGTTAATCCGGGCCGCGGCATGGTACAGACACAAAGATACAGCTGGGTTAATCTGCGCCATGGTATAGACACAAGCATATAGCTGTGTTAATCCGCGGCATGGCACATACACAAATATACAGCTGGGTTAATCCTCGGCATGGTACACACACAAACATACAGCTGGGTTAATTTGCGATATGGTAGACACAAACATACAGCTGGGTTAATCCGTGGCATGGTACAGACACAAACAAACAGCTGGGTTAATCCGTGGCATGGTACAGACACAAACACACAGATGGGTTAATCTGCAGCATGGTACAGCCACAAACATACAGCTGGGTTAATCCGTGGCATGGTACAGACACAAACAAACAGCTGGGTTAATCTGCGGCATGGTACACACACAACATACAACTGGGTTAATCCGCTCTATAGTACAGACACAAACATACAGCTGGGTTAATCCGCAGCATGGTACAGACACAAACATACAGCTGGGTTATTCCGCAGCATGATACAGACATAAACATACAGCTGGGTTAATCCACTTCATGGGATTACAACCCTCGTCTTCAGCATACTACAGCACTTGCTTGAGATAATAAAGTTACTGTTCTACAAACTTGTTTAGATATAGGTTTTCCATAGCCAGTATTAGGTTTACCTTACCTTTGACCGTACCTGATGAAGGTTATTTCCGAAACGCGTCGATCGTGCAAACTAAATCAGAGATCTACGTTTTTAACAGGAAGAATGAATTATCCTCAACACACCAATTGTAGTTTCAGCTTCTGTTCATCTGCCGAGTGGCGTCAAATCAGAGGTCTTCATGAATATGACTGTCGTCGTTGTTTAATTATTGTATCCACAGAAGAAATATATTTCGCTGAGAATCGCATCGATGGCGTAATCGTTAGCGTGCTCGTCTCGATTGTGGTAGATCGTGGGTTCATCGGTGGCGTAATGGTTAGTGTGCTCGCCTCGAGTGTGGTAGACCGTGGGTTCATCGGTGGCGTAATGGTTAGCGTGCTCGCCTCGTGTGTGATAGATTGTGGGTTCATCGGTGGCGTAATGGTTAGCGTGCTCGACTCGAGTGTGGTAGATTGTGGGTTCATCGGTGGAGTAATGGTTAGCGTGCTGGCCTCGAGTGTGATAGATCGTGGGTTCATCGATGGCGTAATGGTTAGCATGCTCGCCTCGAGTGCGATAGAACGTGGGTTCATTGGTGGCGTAATTGTTAGCGTGCTCGCCTCGTGTGCGGTAGCTCGTGGGTTCATCGGTGGTGTAATGACTTCTATGTTCGCCTCGTATATGGCAGATCGTGGGTTCATCGGTGGTGTAATGGTTAGCGTGTTTACCACATATGCGGTAGATCGTGGGTTCATCGGTGGCTTAATGTTATCGTGCTCATTCCGTGTGCGGTAGATCGTGGGTTCATCTGTGGCGTAATGGTTACCGTGGTCGCCTCTTGTGCGGTAGATCATGGGTTCATCGGTGGCGTAATGGCGTCCATGTTCACTTCGTGTGCGGTAGATCGTGGGTTCATCGGTGGTGTAATGGTTAGCGTGCTCGACTCGAGTGTGATAGATTGTGGGTTCATCGGCGGAGTAATGATTAGCCTGATCGCCTCGAGTGTGGTAGATCGTGGGTTCATCGGTGGCGTAATGGTTAGCGTGCTCGTCTCGAGAGCAGTAGATCGTGGGTTCATCGGTGGAGCAATGTGTAGCGTGCTCGCCTCAAGTGCGGTAGATCGTGGGTTCATCGGTGGCGTAATGGTTAGCATGCTCGCCTCGAGTGCGATAGAACGTGGGTTCATTGGTGGAGTAATTGTTAGCGTGCTCGCCTCGTGTGCGGTAGATCGTGGGTTCATCGGTGGTGTAATGGTTAGCGTGTTTGCCACATATGCGGTATATCGTGGGTTCATCGGTGGCTTAATGGTTATCGTGCTCACTCCGTGTGTGGTAGATCGTGGGTTCATCGGTGGCGTAATGGTTAGCGTGGTCGCCTCGTGTGCCGTAGATCATGGGTTCCAGTCCTTGTCTGATCAAGCCAGCAAGTATAAACATTGACATTTGTTGTTTCTCCGATAAGCACACATGATTATAAAGAAAGAGCAAGGACTGGTTAGCTCGGAATCAGAATATTTTTCCGAGAGGAGCGACATGTCTACCCACAGACTGTTGTTTCAGTGATATAGCACTATAACAATCCAATCTATAGTACAAAGTGAACCTCATCATCATCTCATGTAAATTATCTTGTTCTCGCCATGATATAGCTGTAAAATTGCGGAATTGGCGTTAAACAACAATCACTCACTCACTCACTCTATATCGTCGATATTTAAATGTTAATATATTATTAACAAATTATCACAGTCGTTTGATTAACTTTAACATTACTTTATATTAAGAATTATCACATACCAAGTGCCATAAATTAGCTAGTTCAGGGTCAGGATTGGTGGCAAAGACAACGACACGCTGCTTCTTCTGTACTTCTAAGAAATCAACCTGAAATAAATATATCATTACATTTGTAATACTGACGAATATCGAATAGAGATATATGTCATCTCTAGCGAAACGTTGCTTTACATAAAAGAGGGCCCTGGTGGCTCAATGAGTTAGGTAGTTCGATTACCTAGCAACTCGTGCAAGCCTATCACCAATGCAGTGTGGGTTCGCGCGAGGCTTTGTAAATTACCAAAAACGGTGGACTCGACTCCCAACCGTAAGTTATAAAGTTTACCAGTTACTTGCCAATGGTCAGTGGTTCTCATCGGATACATTGGTTTCTTCCACCAATAACTTTGATTACCATGATATAGCTGAAATATTGCTGAAAGTTGCGCTAAACACCAACAATCCAAAAATCAAATCTATACTCAAAGGAAAGAAACATAAATTGTCTGGTAGAGATTCTGTCACAAGTATGCTTAGGGGACCGACCATTAAACCTATGCTTTGTAGATCGTTGTTTGTAAATCTAGCATTTTTATTAGCATCAGTGCCAATGCAGTATAAACTAAATTTACGTATATTATCGGAAAATATAAAATGTATTTGTACTGGCCTCGAAACAGAACAGAAAAGCCGACAATGCACGTGCAGTCAAACCTCTCTTAAGAGGTCATCTTTGGGACAACGATAAAGTGGCCTTATAGTACAGGTGATCTCTTAAAAGATGTTCAATTGATATGAAATTTTCTATGAGTAGACAAGAAAAAGGTGACCTTTTAATACAGGTGACTTAATAGAGGTGCCTACATCAGCAGGTTTGATTGTATATTGTTTATATATCTATTCGTAACTAGAAAAAAAGATACATCAGAAAAAAACAAGGGTACTCACTTTATCTTCCTGTTTCAGACTCTTGATCTCAGGGTCGTCATCCTTCATTCCAGTATTTGCCATTTTAAGAAAGCTATTTTTAGATTTATCAAGTTTCAGCAGACAATAGGTCTGATCAGCAATTGAAATCTACAGAGACAAATTTAGCAAGGAATCAAACGTTTGTTTACTTAATAATAATAATAATAATAATAATAATAATAATAATAATAATAATAATAACAATAATAACACAGGTGTTAGTAAAGGAACATAAACTGCTAACCCTTCCCGAGTTCATGCAGGTTTTCAGTGGTATTCGGTTTGTTCAATTGTTAGTATTCTGTGTTATGCTTTGTGGATCATTGTTTGTCGTTGTTTTGTTTCTGTACTACTTACGGCTTTCGTTTGGTCATTGTATTGTCTATGTACTACTCACAGCTTTCGTTTGCTCATTGCATTGTCTCTGTACTACTTACGACTTTCGTTTGGTCATTGTATTGTCTCTGTACTACTTACGACTTTCGTTTGGTCATTGTATTGTCTCTGTACTACTTACGACTTTCGTTTGGTCATTGTATTGTCGCTGTACTACTTACAACTTTCGTTTGGTCATTGCATTGTCTCTGTACTACTCACAGCTTTCGCTTTGTCATTGTATTGTCCCTGTGCTACTTACGACTTTCGTTTGGTCATTGTATTGTCTTTGTTTTACTTACGGCTTTCGCTTGGTCATTGTATTGTCTCTGTATTACTTACGGCTTTCGTTTGGTCATTGTATTGTCTCTGTACTACTGACATCTTTCGTTTGGTCATTGTATTGTCTCTGTACTACTTACGACTTTCATTTGGTCATTGTATTATTTCTGTACTACTTACAACTTTCGGTTTGTCATTGTATTGTCTCTGTACTACTCCCATCTTTCGTTTGGTCATTATATTATCTCTGTACTACTTACGGCTTTCGTTTGTTCATTGTATTGTCTCTGTACTACTTACGGCTTTCTCTTGGTCATTGCGTTGTCTCTGTTCCACTTACGCTTTCGGTTGTTCATTGTATTGTCTCTGTACTACTTATGGCTTTCGCTTGTTCATTGCATTTTCGCTCTGCTACTTACGGCTTTTGCTTGGTCATTATATTGTCTCTGTACTACTTACGTCTTTCGTTTGGTCATTGTATTTTCTCTGTACTACTTACGGCTTTTGTTTGTCATTTTATTGTCTCTGTGCTGCATACGGCTTTACTTTGTTCATTGTATTGTCTCTGTACTGCATACGGCTTTCGCTTGGTCATTGCATTGTCTCTGTTCTACTTACGGCTTTAGTGTGTTCATTATATTGTCTCTGTACTGCTTACAGCTTTCATTTGGTCATTGTATTCTCTCTGTACTACTTACGGCTTTCGTTTGGTCATTGTATTGTTTCTGTACTACTTACGGCTTTCGTATGGTTATTATATTGTTTCTGTACTAATTACGCGTTCCTTTGGTCATTATATTGTCTCTGCACTACTTACGGCTTTCGTTTGGCCATTGTGTTGTCTCTGTTCTACTTATGACTTTCGTGTGGTCATTGTATTGTCTCTGTACCACTTACGGCTTTCGCTTGGTCATTATATTGTCTCTGTACTACTTACGGCTTTCGTTTGGTCATTGTATTGTATCTGTACTACTTACGGCTTTCGTTTGGTCATTGTCTCTGTACTATTTACGGCTTTCGTCTGGTCATTTTATTGTCTCTGTACTACTTACGGCTTTCGCCTGGTTATTGTATTGTCTCTGTACTACTTACGGCTTTCGCTTGGTTATTATATTGTCTCTGTACTACTTACAGCTTTCGTTTGGTCATTGCATTGTCTCTGTGCTACTTACGGCTTTCCTTTGGTCATTGTATTGTCTCTGTACTACTTACTGCTTTCCTTTGGTCATTATTTTGTCTCTGCACTACTTACGGCTTTCGTTTGGTCATTGTATTGTCTCTGTTCTACTTACGCTTTCGCTTGGTCATTGTATTGTCTCTGTACTACTTACGGCTTTCGCTTGATCATTGTATTATCTCTGTGCTACTTATGGCTTTCGTTTGGTCATGATGTTGTCTCTGTACTACTTACGGCTTTCGCTTGGTCATTGTATTGTCTCTGTACTACTTACGGTTTTCCTTTGGTCATTGTATTGTCTCTGGACTACTTACGACTTTCGTTAGGACATTGTATTGTCTCTGTACTACTTACGGCTTTCGGTTGCTCATTTTATTGTCTCTATTCTACTTACGGCTTTCGCTTGGTCATTGTATTGTCTCTGTACTACTTACGGCTTTCCTTTGGTCATTGTATTGTCTCTGTACAACTTACGGCTTTCGTTTGGTCATTATATTGTCTCTGTACTACTTACGGCTTTAGTTTATTCATTGTGTTGTCTCTGTACTACATACGGTTTTCGCTTGGTCATTGTATTATATCTGTACTACTTACGGCTTTCGCTTGGTCATTGTATTGTCTCTGGACTACATACGGCTTTAGTTTCTTCATTGAATTGTCTCTCTACCACTTACGGCTTTCGTTTGGTCATTGTATTGTGTATGTACTACTTACTGCTTTAGTGTGTTCATTTTATTGTCTCTGTACTACTTACGCCTTTCGTTTGGTCATTGTATTGTTTCTGTACTACTTACAACTTTCGTTTGGTCATTGCATTGTCTCTGTACTACTCACAGCTTTCGCATTGTCATTGTATTGTCCCTGTGCTACTTACGACTTTCGTTTGGTCATTGTATTGTCTTTGTATTACTTACGGCTTTCGCTTGGTCATTGTATTGTCTCTGTATTACTTACGGCTTTCGCTTGGTCATTGTATTGTCTCTGTACTACTGACATCTTTCGTTTGGTCATTTTATTGTCTCTGTACTACTTACGACTTTCATTTGGTCATTGTATTATTTCTGTACTACTTACAACTTTCGGTTTGTCATTGTATTGTCTCTGTACTACTCCCATCTTTCGTTTGGTCATTGTATTATCTCTGTACTACTTACGGCTTTCGTTTGTTCATTGTATTGTCTCTGTACTACTTACGGCTTTCTCTTGGTCATTGCGTTGTCTCTGTTCCACTTACGCTTTCGGTTGTTCATTGTATTGTCTCTGTACTACTTATGGCTTTCGCTTGTTCATTGCATTTTCGCTCTGCTACTTACGGCTTTTGCTTGGTCATTATATTGTCTCTGTACTACTTACGTCTTTCGTTTGGTCATTGTATTTTCTCTGTACTACTTACGGCTTTTGTTTGTCATTTTATTGTCTCTGTGCTGCATACGGCTTTACTTTGATCATTGTATTGTCTCTGTACTGCATACGGCTTTCGTTTGGTCATTGCATTGTCTCTGTTCTACTTACGGCTTTAGTGTGTTCATTATATTGTCTCTGTACTGCTTACAGCTTTCCTTTGGTCATTGTATTCTCTCTGTACTACTTACGGCTTTCGTTTGGTCATTGTATTGTTTCTGTACTACTTACGGCTTTCGTATGGTTATTATACTGTTTCTGTACTAATTACGCGTTCCTTTGGTCATTATATTGTCGCTGCACTACTTACGGCTTTCGTTTGGCCATTGTATTGTCTCTGTTCTACTTATGACTTTCGTGTGGTCATTGTATTGTCTCTGTACCACTTACGGCTTTCGCTTGGTCATTATATTGTCTCTGTACTACTTACGGCTTTCGTTTGGTCATTGTATTGTATCTGTACTACTTACGGCTTTCGTTTGGTCATTGTATTGTATCTGTACTACTTACGGCTTTCGTTTGGTCATTGTCTCTGTACTATTTACGGCTTTCGTCTGGTAATTATATTATCTCTGTACTATTTACGGCTTTTGTTTGGTCATTTTATTGTCTCTGTACTACTTTTGGCTTTCGCCTGGTTATTGTATTGTCTCTGTACTACTTACGGCTTTCGCTTGGTTATTGTATTGTCTCTGTACTACTTACAGCTTTCGTTTGGTCATTGCATTGTCTCTGTGCTACTTACGGCTTTCCTTTGGTCATTGTATTGTCTCTGTACTACTTACTGCTTTCCTTTGGTCATTATTTTGTCTCTGCACTACTTACGGCTTTCGTTTGGTCATTGTATTGTCTCTGTTCTACTTACGCTTTCGCTTGGTCATTGTATTGTCTCTGTACTACTTACGGCTT
The DNA here is from genome assembly GCA_963383655.1 of Bathymodiolus septemdierum. NCBI lineage: Eukaryota > Metazoa > Mollusca > Bivalvia > Mytilida > Modiolidae > Bathymodiolus > Bathymodiolus septemdierum. The sequence continues at coordinate 3,912,908 of OY726528.1, forward strand.
TCGCTTGATCATTGTATTATCTCTGTGCTACTTATGGCTTTCGTTTGGTCATGCTGTTGTCTCTGTACTACTTACGGCTTTCGCTTGGTCATTGTATTGTCTCTGTACTACTTACGGTTTTCCTTTGGTCATTTTATTGTCTCTGGACTACTTACGACTTTCGTTAGGATATTGTATTGTCTCTGTACTACTTACGGCTTTCGCTTGCTCATTATATTGTATCTGTACTACTTACGGCTTTCGTTTGCTTATTTTATTGTCTCTATTCTACTTACGGCTTTCGCTTGGTCATTGTATTGTCTCTGTACTACTTACGGCTTTCCTTTGGTCATTGTATTGTCTCTATACAACTTACGGCTTTCGTTTGGTCATTATATTGTCTCTGTACTACTTACGGCTTTAGTTTATTCATTGTGTTGTCTCTGTACTACATACGGCTTTCGCTTGGTCATTGTATTATATCTGTACTACTTACGGCTTTCGCTTGGTAATTGTATTGTCTCTGGACTACATACGGCTTTAGTTTCTTCATTGAATTGTCTCTCTACCACTTACGGCTTTCGTTTGGTCATTGTATTGTGTATGTACTACTTACTGCTTTAGTGTGTTCATTATATTGTCTCTGTACTACTTACGCCTTTCGTTTGGTCATTGTATTGTTTCTGTACTACTTACGGCTTTCGTTTGTTCATTGTATTGTCTCTGCACTACTTACGGCTTTCGTTTGGTCATTGTATTTTCTCTGCTCTACTTACGGCTTTCGCTTGGTCATTGTATTTTCTCTGTTCTACTTACGGCTTTCGTTTGATCATTGTATTATCTCTGTGCTACTTATGGATTTCGTTTGGTCATTATATTGTCTCTGTACTACTTACTGCTTTCGTGTGGTCATTGTATTGTCTCCGTACTACTTACGGCTTTCGCTTGGTCATTGTATTGTCTCTGTACTACTTACGGCTTTCGTTTGATCATTGTATTGTCTCTGTACTACTTACGGCTTTCGTTTGGTCATTGTATTGTCTCTGTGATACTTACGGCGTTTGCTTGGTCATTGTATTGTCTCTGTACTACTTACGGCTTTCGTTTGGTCATTGTATTGTCTCTGTAAAGCTTACAGCTTTCGTTTGGTCATTTTATTGTCTCTGTACTACTTACGGCTTTAGTTTATTTATTGTGTTGTCTCTATACTACATACGGCTTTCGCTTGGTCATTGTATTGTCTTTGTACTACTTACGGTTTTCGCTTGGTCATTGCATTGTCTCTGTACTACTTACGGCTTTCGGTTGGTTATTGTATTGTCTCTGTACTACTTATGTCTTTCCTTTGGTCATTTTATTGTCTCTGTACTACTTACGGCTTTCGTTTAGTCATTGCATTGTCTTTATACTACTTACGGCTTTCCTTTGGTCATTGTGTTGTCTCTGGACTACTTACGGCTTTCGTTTGTCATTGTAATGTCTCTATACTTCTTACGGCTTTCGTTTGGTCATTGTATTGTCTCTGTGCTACTTACGACTTTCGCTTGGACATTGTATTGTTTCTGTACTACTCACAGCTTTCGATTGGTCATTGCATTGTCTAAGTACTACTTACGGCTTTCGATTGGTCATTATATTGTCTCTGTACTACTTACGGCTTTCATTTGTTCATTGTATTTTTTCTGTACTACTTACGGCTGTTGTTTGTCATTGTATTGTATCTGTGCTACTTTCGAATTAGTTTCCTAAATGAATTGTCTCTGTACTACTTACGGCTTTCGCTTGGTCATTGTGTTGCCTCTCTACTACTTACGCTTTCGTTTGGTCATTGTGTTTTCTCTGTACTACTTACGGCTTTCGTTTGGTCATTGTATTGTTTCTGTACTACTTACGGCTTTCGTTTGTTCATTGTATTGTCTCTGTACTACTTACGACTTTCCTTTGGACATTATATTTTCTCTGTACTAATTACGGCTTTAGTTTATTCATTGTATTGTCTCTGTACTACATACTGCTTTCGCTTGGGCATTGTATTGTCTCTGTACTTCTTACGGCTTTCGTTTGGTCATTGCATTGTCTCTGTACTACTTTCAGCTTTCCTTTGATCATTGTATTGTCTCTGGACTACTTACGACTTTCGTTTGGTCATTGTATTGTCTCTGTACTACTTACGGCTTTCGTTTGGTCATTTTGTTGTCCCTGTACTACTTACGGCTTTTGCTTGGTCACTGTATTGTCTCTGTACTACTTAGGGCTTTGGCTTGGTTATTGTATTGTCTCTGTACTACTTAAGATTTTCGTTTGGTCATTGCATTATCTCTGTGCTACTTACGGTTTTCCTTTGATCATTGTATTGTCTCTGTAAAGCTTACGGCTTTCGTTTGGTCATTTTATTGTCTCTGTACTACTTACGCTTTCGTTTGGTCATTTTATTGTCTCTGTACTACTTACGGCTTTCGCCTGGTCATTGTAGTGTCTCTGTACTACTTACGGCTTTCGCTTGGTTATTGTATTGTCTCTGTACTACTTACGGCTTTCGTTTGGTCATTGCATTCTCTCTGTACTATTTACGCTTTCGTTTGGTCATTGTGTTGTCTCTAGACTACTTACGGCTTTCGTGTGTCATTGTATTGTCTCTGAACTTCTTACGGCTTTCGGTTGGTTATTGTATTGTCTCTGTACTACTTATGTCTTTCCTTTGGTCATTTTATTGTCTCTGTACTACTTACGGCTTTCGTTTAGTCATTGCATTGTCTTTATACTACTTACGGCTTTCCTTTGGTCATTGTGTTGTCTCTGGACTACTTACGGCTTTCGTTTGTCATTGTAATGTCTCTATACTTCTTACGGCTTTCGTTTGGTCATTGTATTGTCTCTGTGCTACTTACGACTTTCGCTTGGACATTGTATTGTTTCTGTACTACTCACAGCTTTCGATTGGTCATTGCATTGTCTAAGTACTACTTACGGCTTTCGATTGGTCATTATATTGTCTCTGTACTACTTACGGCTTTCATTTGTTCATTGTATTTTTTCTGTACTACTTACGGCTGTTGTTTGTCATTGTATTGTATCTGTGCTACTTTCGAATTAGTTTCCTAAATGAATTGTCTCTGTACTACTTACGGCTTTCGCTTGGTCATTGTGTTGCCTCTCTACTACTTACGCTTTCGTTTGGTCATTGTGTTTTCTCTGTACTACTTACGGCTTTCGTTTGGTCATTGTATTGTTTCTGTACTACTTACGGCTTTCGTTTGTTCATTGTATTGTCTCTGTACTACTTACGACTTTCCTTTGGACATTATATTTTCTCTGTACTAATTACGGCTTTAGTTTATTCATTGTATTGTCTCTGTACTACATACTGCTTTCGCTTGGGCATTGTATTGTCTCTGTACTTCTTACGGCTTTCGTTTGGTCATTGCATTGTCTCTGTACTACTTTCAGCTTTCCTTTGATCATTGTATTGTCTCTGGACTACTTACGACTTTCGTTTGGTCATTGTATTGTCTCTGTACTACTTACGGCTTTCGTTTGGTCATTTTGTTGTCCCTGTACTACTTACGGCTTTTGCTTGGTCACTGTATTGTCTCTGTACTACTTAGGGCTTTGGCTTGGTTATTGTATTGTCTCTGTACTACTTAAGATTTTCGTTTGGTCATTGCATTATCTCTGTGCTACTTACGGTTTTCCTTTGATCATTGTATTGTCTCTGTAAAGCTTACGGCTTTCGTTTGGTCATTTTATTGTCTCTGTACTACTTACGCTTTCGTTTGGTCATTTTATTGTCTCTGTACTACTTACGGCTTTCGCCTGGTCATTGTAGTGTCTCTGTACTACTTACGGCTTTCGCTTGGTTATTGTATTGTCTCTGTACTACTTACGGCTTTCGTTTGGTCATTGCATTCTCTCTGTACTATTTACGCTTTCGTTTGGTCATTGTGTTGTCTCTAGACTACTTACGGCTTTCGTGTGTCATTGTATTGTCTCTGAACTTCTTACGGCTTTCGCTTGGTCATTGTATTGTATCTGTGCTGCTTACGACTTTCGCTTGGACATTGTATTGTCTCTGTACTACTTACGGCTTTCATTTGTTCATGTATTTTCTCTGTACTCCTTACGGCTGTTGTTTGTCATTGTATTGTCTCTGTGGTACCTACGGCTTTAGTTTCTCCATTGAATTGTTTCTCTACCACTTACGGCTTTCGTTTGGTCATTGTGTTGTCTCTGTACTACTTACGGCTTAGATCTGGTCATTGTATTGTGTATGTACTACTTACGGCTTTAGTGTGTTCATTATATTGTCTCTGTACTACTTACGCCTTTCGTTTGGTCATTGTATTGTTTCTGTACTACTTACAGATTTCGTTTCTTCATTGTATTGTCTCTGTACTTCTTACGGCTTTCCTTTGGTCATTATTTTGTCTCTGCACTACTTACGGCTTTCGTTTGGTCATTGTATTTTCTCTGCTCTACTTACGGATTTCGCTTGGTCATTGTATTGTCTCTGGACTACTTACGACTTTCGCTAGGACATTTTATTGTCTCTGTACTACTTACGGCTTTCGTTTGGTTATTGTATTGTCTCTGTACTACTTACGACTTTCGTTTGGTCATTTTATTGTATCTGTACTACTTACGGCTTTCGCTTGGTCATTGGATTGTCTCTGTACTACTTACGGCTTTCGGTTGGTTATTGTATTGTCTCTGTACTACTTACGTCTTTCCTTTGGTCATTTTATTGTCTCTGTACTACTTACGGCTTTCGTTTAGTCATTGCATTGTCTCTATACTACTTACGGATTTCCTTTGGTCATTGTGTTGTCTCTGGACTACTTACGGCTTTCGTTTGTCATTGTAATGTCTCTATACTTCTTACGGCTTTCGTTTGGTCATTGTATTGTCTCTGTGCTACTTACGACTTTCGCTTGGACATTGTATTGTTTCTGTACTACTCACAGCTTTCGATTGGTCATTGCATTGTCTAAGTACTACTTACGGCTTTCGATTGGTCATTATATTGTCTCTGTACTACTTACGGCTTTCATTTGTTCATTGTATTTTTTCTGTACTACTTACGGCTGTTGTTTGTCATTGTATTGTATCTGTGCTACTTTCGAATTAGTTTCCTAAATGAATTGTCTCTGTACTACTTACGGCTTTCGCTTGGTCATTGTGTTGCCTCTCTACTACTTACGCTTTCGTTTGGTCATTGTGTTTTCTCTGTACTACTTACGGCTTTCGTTTGGTCATTGTATTGTTTCTGTACTACTTACGGCTTTCGTTTGTTCATTGTATTGTCTCTGTACTACTTACGACTTTCCTTTGGACATTATATTGTCTCTGTACTAATTACGGCTTTAGTTTATTCATTGTATTGTCTCTGTACTACATACTGCTTTCGCTTGGGCATTGTATTGTCTCTGTACTTCTTACGGCTTTCGTTTGGTCATTGCATTGTCTCTGTACTACTTTCAGCTTTCCTTTGATCATTGTATTGTCTCTGGACTACTTACGACTTTCGTTTGGTCATTGTATTGTCTCTGTACTACTTACGGCTTTCGTTTGGTCATTTTGTTGTCCCTGTACTACTTACGGCTTTTGCTTGGTCACTGTATTGTCTCTGTACTACTTAGGGCTTTGGCTTGGTTATTGTATTGTCTCTGTACTACTTAAGACTTTCGTTTGGTCATTGCATTATCTCTGTGCTACTTACGGTTTTCCTTTGATCATTGTATTGTCTCTGTAAAGCTTACGGCTTTCGTTTGGTCATTTTATTGTCTCTGTACTACTTACGCTTTCGTTTGGTCATTTTATTGTCTCTGTACTACTTACGGCTTTCGCCTGGTCATTGTAGTGTCTCTGTACTACTTACGGCTTTCGCTTGGTTATTGTATTGTCTCTGTACTACTTACGGCTTTCGTTTGGTCATTGCATTCTCTCTGTACTATTTACGCTTTCGTTTGGTCATTGTGTTGTCTCTAGACTACTTACGGCTTTCGTGTGTCATTGTATTGTCTCTGAACTTCTTACGGCTTTCGCTTGGTCATTGTATTGTGTCTGTGCTGCTTACGACTTTCGCTTGGACATTGTATTGTCTCTGTACTACTTACGGCTTTCATTTGTTCATGTATTTTCTCTGTACTCCTTACGGCTGTTGTTTGTCATTGTATTGTCTCTGTGGTACCTACGGCTTTAGTTTCTCCATTGAATTGTTTCTCTACCACTTACGGCTTTCGTTTGGTCATTGTGTTGTCTCTGTACTACTTACGGCTTAGATCTGGTCATTGTATTGTGTATGTACTACTTACGGCTTTAGTGTGTTCATTATATTGTCTCTGTACTACTTACGCCTTTCGTTTGGTCATTGTATTGTTTCTGTACTACTTACAGATTTCGTTTCTTCATTGTATTGTCTCTGTACTTCTTACGGCTTTCCTTTGGTCATTATTTTGTCTCTGCACTACTTACGGCTTTCGTTTGGTCATTGTATTTTCTCTGCTCTACTTACGGATTTCGCTTGGTCATTGTATTGTCTCTGGACTACTTACGACTTTCGCTAGGACATTGTATTGTCTCTGTACTACTTACGGCTTTCGCTTGGGCATTGTATTGTCTCTGTACTACTTACGACTTTCGTTTGGTCATTTTATTGTATCTGTACTACTTACGGCTTTCGCTTGGTCATTGGATTGTCTCTGTACTACTTACGCTTTCGGTTGGTTATTGTATTGTCTCTGTACTACTTACGTCTTTCCTTTGGTCATTTTATTGTCTCTGTACTACTTACGGCTTTCGTTTAGTCATTGCATTGTCTCTATACTACTTACGGCTTTCCTTTGGTCATTGTGTTGTCTCTGGACTACTTACGGCTTTCGTTTGTCATTGTAATGTCTCTATACTTCTTACGGCTTTCCTTTGGTCATTATTTTGTCTCTGCACTACTTACGGCTTTCGTTTGGTCATTGTATTTTCTCTGCTCTACTTACGGATTTCGCTTGGTCATAGTATTTTCTCTGTTCTACTTACGGTTTTCGTTTGAACATTGTATTATCTCTGTGCTACTTATGGAGTTCGTTTGGTCATGATATTGTCTCTGTACTACTTACTGCTTTCGTGTGGTCATTGTATTGTCTCTGTACTACTTACGGCTTTCGCTTGGTCATTATATTGTCTCTGTACTACTTACGGCTTTCGTTTGATCATTGTATTGTCTCTGTACTACTTACGGCTTTTGTTTGGTCATTGTATTGTCTCTGTTCTACTTACGGCTTTCGCTTGGTCATTGTATTTTCTCTGTGCTAATTACGGCTTTCGTTTGATCAATGTATTATCTTTGTGCTACTTATGGCTTTCGTTTGGTCATTGTATTGTCTCTGTACTACTTACTGCTTTCGTTTGGTCATGATATTGTCTCTGTACTACTTACTGCTTTCGTTTGGTCATTGTATTGTCTCTGTAAAGCTTACGGCTTTCGTTTGGTCATTTTATTGTCTCTGTACTACTTACGGCTTTAGTTTATTCATTGTGTTGTCTCTGTACTACATACGGCTTTCGCTTGGTCATTGTATTGTCTCTGTACTACTTACGGTTTTCCTTTGGTCATTGTATTGTCTCTGGACTACTTACGACTTTCGCTAGGACATTGTATTGTCTCTGTTCTACTTACGGCTTTCGTTCGGTCATTGTATTGTCTCTGTACTACTTACGACTTTCGTTTGGTCCTTTTATTGTCTCTGTACTACTTACGGCTTTCGCTAGGTCATTGTATTGTCTCTGTACTACTTACGGCTTTCGGTTGGTTATTGTATTGTCTCCGTACTACTTACGGCTTTCGTTTGGTCATTGCATTGTCTCTGTACTACTTACGGCTTTCCTGTTGTCATTGTGTTGTCTCTGAACTACTTACGGCTTTCGTTTGGTCATTATTTTGTATCTGTACTACTTACGGCTTTCGTTTGGTCATTTTATTGTCTCTGTACTACTTACGGCTTTCGTTTGGTCATTGCATTGTCTCTGTACTACTTACGGCTTTCCTTTGGTCATTGTGTTGTCTCTGGACTACTTACGGCTTTCGTTTGTCATTGTAATGTTTCTGTACTTCTTACGGCTTTCGTTTGGTCATTGTATTGTCTCTGTGCTACTTACGACTTTCGCTTGGACATTGTATTGTTTCTGTACTACTCACAGCTTTCGATTGGTCATTGTATTGTCTAAGTACTACTTACGCATTCGATTGGTCATTGGATTGTCTCTGTACTACTTACGGCTTTCATTTGTTCGTTGTATTTTTTCTGTACTACTTACGCTGTTGTTTGTCATTGTATTGTATCTGTGCTACTTTCGATTTAGTTTCTTCATTGAATTGTCTCTGTACTACTTACGCTTTCGTTTGGTCATTGTGTTGCCTCTCTACTACTTACGCTTTCGCTTGGTCATTGTGTTTTCTCTGTACTACTTACGCTTTCGTTTGGTCATTGTATTGTTTCTGTACTACTTACGGCTTTCGTTTGTTCATTGTATTTTCTCTGTACTACTTACGACTTTCCTTTGGACATTATATTGTCTCTGTACTAATTACGGCTTTAGTTTATTCATTGTATTGTCTCTGTACTACATACGGCTTTCGCTTGGGCATTGTATTGTCTCTGTACTACTTTCAGCTTTCCTTTGATCATTGTATTGTCTCTGTACTACTTTCAGCTTTCCTTTGATCATTGTATTGTCTCTGGACTACTTACGACTTTCGTTTGGTCATTGTATTGTCTCTGTACCACCTACGGCTTTCGCTTGGTCATTTTGATGTCCCTGTACTACTTACGGCTTTCGCTTGGTCACTGTATTGTCTCTGTACTACTTAGGGCTTTCGCTTGGTCATTGTATTGTCTCTGTACTACTTACGGCTTTCGTTTGGTCATTGCATTATCTCTGTGCTACTTACGGTTTTCCTTTGATCATTGTATTGTCTCTGTAAAGCTTACGGCTTTCGTTTGGTCATTTTATTGTCTCTGTACTACTTACGGCTTTCGTTTGGTAATTTTATTGTCTCTGTACTACGTACGGCTTTCGCCTGGTCATTGTAGTGTCTCTGTACTACTTACGGCTTTCGCTTGATTATTGTATTGTCTCTGTACTACTTACGGCTTTCGTTTGGTCATTGCATTGTCTCTGTACTATTTACGCTTTCGTTTGGTCATTGTGTTGTCTCTGGACTACTTACGGCTTTCGTTTGTCATTGTATTGTCTCTGAACTTCTTACGGCTTTCGTTTGGTCATTGTTTTGTATCTGTGCTGCTTACGACTTTCGCTTGGACATTGTATTGTCTCTTTACTACTTACGGCTTTCATTTGTTCATGTATTTTCTTAGTACTACTTACGGCTGTTGTTTGTCATTGTATATTCTCTGTGCTACTTACGGCTTTAGTTTCTTCATTGAATTGTCTCTCTACCACTTACGGCTTTCGTTTGGTCATTGTGTTGTCTCTGTACTACTTACGGCTTAGATCTGGTCATTGTATTGTGTATGTACTACTTACGGCTTTAGTGTGTTCATTATATTGTCTCTGTACTACTTACGCCTTTCGTTTGGTCATTGTATTGTTTCTGTACTACTTACGGCTTTCGTTTGTTTATTGTATTGTCTCTGTACTTCTTACGCTTTCCTTTGGTCATTATTTTGTCTCTGCACTACTTACGGCTTTCGTTTGGTCATTGTATTTTCTCTGCTCTACTTACGGCTTTCGGTTGGTTTATTGTATTTTCTCTGTTCTACTTACGGCTTTCGCTTGATCATTGTATTATCTCAGTGCTACTTATGGATTTCGTTTGGTCATGATATTGTCTCTGTGCTACTTACTGCTTTCGCTTGGTCATTGTATTGTCTCTGTACTACTTACGGCTTTCGCTTGGTCATTGTATTGTCTCTCTACTACTTACGGCTTTCGTTTGATCATTGCATTGTATCTGTACTACTTACGGCTTTCGCTTGGTCATTGTATTGTCTCTGTAAAGCTTACGGCTTTCGTTTGGTCATTTTATTGTCTCTGTACTACTTACGGCTTTAGTTTTTTCATTGTGTTGTTTCTGTACTACATACGGCTTTCGCTTGGTCATTGTATTGTCTATGTACTACTTACGGCTTTCGCTTGGTCCTTGCATTGTTTCTGTACTACTTACGGTTTTCCTTTGGTCATTGTATTGTCTCTGGACTACTTACGACTTTCGCTAGGCCATTGTATTGTCTCTGTTCTACTTACGGCTTTCGCTTGGTCATTGTATTGTCTCTGTACTACTTACGACTTTCGTTTGGTCATTTTATTGTCTCTGTAATACTTACGCTTTCGCTTGGTCATTGTGTTGTCTCTGGACTACTTACGGCTTTCGGTTTGTTATTGTATTGTCTCTGTACTGCTTACGGCTTTCGTTTGGTCATTGCATTGTCTCTGTACTACTTACGGCTTTCCTTTGGTCATTGTGTTGTCTCGGGACTACTTACGGCTTTCGTTTGTTCATTATTTTGTATCTGTACTACTTACGGCTTTCGTTTGGTCATTTTATTGTCTCTGTACTACTTACGCTTTCGTGTGGTCATTGCATTGTCTCAGTACTACTTACGGCTTTCCTTTGGTCATTGTGTTGTCTCTGGACTACTTACGCTTTCCTTTTGTCATTGTATTGTCTCTGGACTACTTACGACTTTCGCTAGGACATTGTATTGTCTCTGTACTACTTACGGCTTTCGTTTGGTCATTGCATTGTCTCAGTACTACTTACGCTTTCGTTTGGTCGTTGTATTGTCTCTGTACTACTTACGACTTTCGCTTGGTCATTTTATTGTCTCTGTACTACTTACGACTTTCGGTTGGTTATTGTATTGTCTCTGTACTACTTACGGCTTTCGTTTGGTCATTGCATTGTCTCTGTACTACTTACGGCTTTCCTTTGGTCATTGTGTTGTCTCTGAACTACTTACGGCTTTCGTTTTGTCATTATTTTGTATCTGTACTACTTACGACTTTCGTTTGGTCATTTTATTATCTCTGTACTGCTTACGGCTTTCGCTTGGGCATTGTATTGTCTTTGTACTTCTTACGGCTTTCGTTTGGTCATTGCATTGTCTCTGTACTACTTTCAGCTTTCCTTTGATCATTTTATTGTCTTTGGACTACTTACGACTTTCGTTTGGTCATTGTATTGTCTCTCTACCACTTACGGCTTTCGTTTGGTCATTTTGGTGTCTCTGTACTACTTACGGCTTTCACTTGGTCACTGCATTGTCTCTGTACTACTTAGGGCTTTCGCTTGGTTATTGTATTGTCTCTGTACTACTTACGGCTTTCGTTTGGTCATTGCATTGTCTCTGTGCTACTTACGGTTTTCCTTTGATCATTGTATTGTCTCTGGACTACTTACGAATTTCGTTTGGTCATTGTATTGTATCTGTACTACTTACGGCTTTTGTTTGGTCATTATATTGTCTCTGTACTACTTACGGCTTTCATTTGGTCATTGTATTGTCTCTGTACTACTTACGGCTTTCGCTTGGTCATTGTATTGTCTCTGTACTACTTACGCTTTCGCTTGGTCATTTTGTTGTCTCTGTACTACTTACGCTTTCATTTGGTCATTGTATTGTCTCTGTACTACTTACGGCTTTCGTTTTGTCATTGTATTGTCTCTGTACTATTTACGGCTTTCGTTTGGTCATTGTATGTCTCTGTACTACTTAGGGCTTTTGATTACACATTTGATATCTTCAATCTTTTCTAACAACCATATAAGGCTCAATGGCTACATTGAAACGGAACATTATATAAATGAGTTTGTAACAAGAGTAACATGATGGTGCCACTAGTGCCAATTGTGGAGTACATGAGTTTACCCATGAGTTTTCACTGAAGTGGTACTAGTGGCACCATCGTATTACTCTTCTTACAATCTCAGTGAAAACTCATGGGTTAACTCATGTACTCCAGAAGTAGTACTAGTGGCCCCATCGTATTACTCTTCTTACAATCTCAGTGAAAACTCATTGGTTAACTCATGTACTCCAGAAATGGTACTAGTGACACCCACGTGTTACTTTTGCTACAATCTCAGTGAAAATTCCTGGGTTAACTCATGTACTCCGGAAGTGGTACTAGTGGTACCATCGTATTACATTTTTACATTCTCAGTTAAAACTCATGGGTTAACTCATGTACTCCAGAAGTGGCAATAGTGGCACCATCGTATTACTCTTGTTACAATCTCAGTGAAAACTCATGGGTTAACTGATGTACTCCAGAAGTTGCACTAGTGGCACCATCATGTTACTCTTCTTACAAACCCAGTGAAAGCTCATGGGTTAACTGATGTACTCCAGAAGTGGCACTAGTGGCCCCATAGTATTACTCTTGTTTCAATCTCAGTGAAAACTCATGGGTTAATTCATGTACTCCAGAAGTGGCACTAGTTGCACCATAGTATTACTCTTGTTTCAATCTAAGTGAAAACTCCTGGGTTAATTCATGTACTCCAGAAGTGGCACTAGTGGCATCATCGTGTTACTCTTCTTACAATCTCAGTGAAAACTCATGGGTTAACTCATGTACTCCAGAAGTGGCACTAGTGGCACCATCGTGTTAATCTTGTTACAATCTCAGTGAAAGCTCATGGGTTAACTCATGTATTCCAGAAGTGGCACTATTGGCACCATCGTGTTACTCTTCTTACAATCTCAGTGAAAACTCAAGGGTTCACTCATGTACTCCAGAAATGATACTAGTGGCACCAACGTGTTACTCTTGTTGCAATCGCAGTGAACACTCCTGGGTTAACTCATGTACTACGGAAGTGGTACTAGTGGCACCATCGTATTACTCTTCTTATAATCTCAGTGAAAACTCATGGGTTAACTCATGTACTACAGAAGTGGCACCAGTGGCACCATGGTATTACTCTTCTTACAATCTCAGTGAAAACACATGGGTTAACTCATGTACTACAGAAGTGGCACTAGTGGCACCAACGTGTTGTTCTTGTTACAATCGCAGTGAACACTCCTGGGTTAACTAATGTACTCCGGAAGTGGTAATAGTGGTACCATCGTATTACTCTTCTTACAATCTCAGTGAAAATTCATGAGTTAACTCATGAACTCCAGAGATGGTACTAGTGGCACCAACGTGTTATTCTTGTTACAATCTCTATGAAAACTCATGGGTTAACTCATGTACTCCAAACGTGGCAATAGTGGCACCATCGTGTTACTCTTGTTACAATCTCAGTGAAAACTCATGGGTTAACTCATGTACTCCAAACGTGGCAATAGTGGCACCATCGTGTTACTCTTGTTACAATCTCAGTGAAAACTCATGGGTTAGCTCATGTACTCCAGAAGTGGCACTAGTGGCACCATAATATTACTCTTGTTTCAATCGCAGTGAACACTCCTGGGTTAACTCATGTACTCCAGAAGTAGTACTAGTGGCACCATCGTATTACTCTTCTTACAATGTCAGTGAAAACTCCTGGGTTATCTCATGTACTCCAAAAGTGGCACTAGTGGTACCATCGTTTTACTCTTCTTACAATCTCAGTGAAAACTCATTGGTTAACTCATATACTACAGAAGTGGTACTAGTGGCCCCAACGTGTTACTTTTGTTACAATCTCAGTGAAAACTCCTGGGTTAACTCATGTACTCCAGAAGTGGTACTAGTGGTACCATCATATTACTCTTCTTACATTCTCAGTGAAAACTCATGGGTTAACTCATGTACTCCAGAAGTTGCACTAGTGGCACCATCGTGTTACTCTTATTACAAACCCAGTGAAAACTCATGGGTTAACTGATGTACTCCAGAATTGGCACTAGTTACACCATCGTGTTAATTTTCTTACAATCTCAGTGAAAGCTCATGGGTTAACTCATGTAATCTAGAAGTGGCACTAGTGGCACCATAGTATTACTCTTGTTTCAATCTCAGTGAAAACTCCTGGGTTAGGGGTAGGGTTAGGGTTAGGGTGGTGCCACTAGTACTACTTCTGGAGTACATGAGTTAACCCATGAGTTTTCACTGAGATTGTAAGAAGAGTAATACGATGGTGCCACTAGTACCACTTCTGTAGTACATGAGTTAACCGAGGAGATTTCACTGAGATTGTAACAAGAGTAACACGTTGGTGCCACTAGTACCATCTCTGGAGTACATGAGTTAACAAATGAGTTTACACTGAGATTGTAAGAAGAGTAATATGATGGTGCCACTAGTGCCACTTCTGTTGTACATGAGTTAACTCATGAGTTTTTACTGAGATTGTAAGAAGAGTAATACGATGGTACCACTAGTAACACTTCCGGAGTACATGAGTTAACCCAGGAGTTTTCACTGAGTTTGTAAGAAGAATAACACGATGGTGCCACTAGAACCACTTCTGTAGTAGATGAGTTAACCCATGAGTTTTCACTGAGATTGTAAGAAAAGTAATACGATGGTGCCACTAGTACTACTTCTGGAGTACATGAGTTAACCCATGAGTTTTCACTGAGATTGAAACAAGAGTAATACTATGATGCCACTGTGCCACTTCTGTTGTACATGAGTTAACTCATGAGTTTTAACTGAGATTGTAAGAAGAGTAATACGATGGTACCACTAGTAACACTTCCGGAGTACATGAGTTAACCCAGGAGTGTTCACTGAGATTGTAACAAGAGTAATACGATGGTACCACTAGAACCACTTCTGGAGTACTTGAGTTAACCCATGAGTTTTCACTGATATTGTAAGAAGAGTAACACGATGGTGCCACTAGTGCCACTTCTGGAGTACATGAATTAACCCAGGAGTTTTCACTGAGATTGAAACAAGAGTAATACTATGATGCCACTAGTGCCACTTCTGGAGTACATGAGCTAACCCATGAGCTTTCACTGAGATTGTAAGAAAATTAACACGATGGTGTAACTAGTGCCAAATCTGGAGTACATCAGTTAACCCATGAGTTTTCACTGGGTTTGTAAGCAGAGTAATACGATGGTGCCACTATTGCCACTTCTGGAGTACATGAGTTAACCCAGGAGTTTTCACTGAGAATATAAGAAGAGTAATACGATGGTACCACTAGTCCCACTTCTGGAGTACATGAGTTAACCCAGGAGTCTTCACTGAGATTGTAAGAAGAGTAATACGATGGGTCCACTAGTACTACTTCTAGAGTACATGAGATAACCCAGGAATTTTCAAGGAGATTGTAAGAAGAGTAATACGATGGGGCCACTAGTACCACTTCTGGAGTACATGAGTTAACCCAGGAGTTTTCAATGAGATTGTAAGAAGAGTAATACGATGGGGCCACTAGTACTACTTCTGGAGTACATGAGTTAACCCAGGAGTTTTCACTGAGATTGTAAGAAGAGTAATACGATGGGTCCACTAGTACTACTTCTGGAGTACATGAGTTAACCCAGGAGTTTTCACTGAGATTGTAAGAAGAGTAATACGATGGGTCCACTAGTACTACTTCTAGAGTACATGAGTTAACCCAGGAATTTTCAATGAGATTGTAAGAAGAGTAATACGATGGGTCCACTAGTACTACTTCTGGAGTACATGAGTTAACCCAGGAGTTTTCACTGGGTTTGTAAGAAGAGTAATACGATGGTGCCACTATTGCCACTTCTGGAGTACATGAGTTAACCCAGGAGTTTTCACTGAGAATGTAAGAAGAGTAATACGATGCTACCACTAGTCCCACTTCTGGAGTACATGAGTTAACCCAGGAGTCTTCACTGAGATTGTAAGAAGAGTAATACGATGGGGCCACTAGTACTACTTCTAGAGTACATCAGTTAACCCAGGAGTTTTCACTGGGTTTGTAAGAAGAGTAATACGATGGTGCCACTATTGCCACTTCTGGAGTACATGAGTTAACCCAGGAGTTTTCAATGAGAATGTAAGAAGAGTAATACGATGCTACCACTAGTCCCACTTCTGGAGTACATTAGTAAACCCAGGAGTCTTCACTGAGATTGTAAGAAGAGTAATACGATGGGGCCACTAGTACTACTTCTGGAGTACATGAGTTAACCCAGGAGTTTTCACTGAGATTGTAAGAAGAGTAATACGATGGGTCCACTAGTACTACTTCTAGAGTACATGAGTTAACCCAGGAGTTTTCAATGAGATTGTAAGAAGAGTAATACGATGGGGCCACTAGTACTACTTCTAGAGTACGTGAGTTAACCCAGGAGTTTTCAATGAGATTGTAAGAAGAGTAATACGATGGGTCCACTAGTACTACTTCTAGAGTACATGAGTTAACCCAGGAGTTTTCAATGAGATTGTAAGAAGAGTAATACGATGGGGCCACTAGTACTACTTCTGGAGTACATGAGATAACCCAGGAATTTTCAATGAGATTGTAAGAAGAGTAATACGATGGGTCCACTAGTACTACTTCTAGAGTACATGAGTTAACCCAGGAATTTTCAATGAGATTGTAAGAAGAGTAATACGATGGGTCCACTAGTACTACTTCTAGAGTACATGAGTTAACCCAGGAGTTTTCAATGAGATTGTAAGAAGAGTAATACGATGGGGCCACTAGTACTACTTCTGGAGTACATGAGATAACCTAGGAATTTTCAATGAGATTGTAAGAAGAGTAATACGATGGGTCCACTAGTACTACTTCTAGAGTACATGAGTTAACCCAGGAATTTTCAATGAGATTGTAAGAAGAGTAATACGATGGGTCCACTAGTACTACTTCTAGAGTACATGAGTTAACCCAGGAGTTTTCAATGAGATTGTAAGAAGAGTAATACGATGGGGCCACTAGTACTACTTCTGGAGTACATGAGTTAACCCAGGAGTTTTCAATGAGATTGTAAGAAGAGTAATACGATGGGTCCACTAGTACTACTTCTAGAGTACATGAGTTAACCCAGGAGTTTTCAATGAGATTGTAAGAAGAGTAATACGATGGGGCCACTAGTACTACTTCTGGAGTACATGAGATAACCCAGGAATTTTCAATGAGATTGTAAGAAGAGTAATACGATGGGTCCACTAGTACTACTTCTAGAGTACATGAGTTAACCCAGGAATTTTCAATGAGATTGTAAGAAGAGTAATACGATGGGGCCACTAGTACTACTTCTGGAGTACATGAGATAACCCAGGAGTTTTCACTGAGATTGTAAGAAGAGTAATACGATGGGGCCACTAGTCCCACTTCTGGAGTACATGAGTTAACCCAGGAGTTTTAAATGAGATTGTAAGAAGAGTAATACGATGGGGCCACTAGTACTACTTCTAGAGTACATGAGATAACCCATGAGTTTTCACTGAGATTGTAAGAAGAGTAATACGATGGGTCCACTAGTACCACTTCTGGAGTACATGAGTTAACCCAGGAGTTTTCACTGAGATTGTAAGAAGAGTAATACGATGGGGCCACTAGTACCACTTCTGGAGTACATGAGTTAACCCAGGAGTTTTCACTGAGATTGTAAGAAGAGTAATACGATGGGGCCACTAGTACTACTTCTAGAGTACATGAGTTAACCCAGGAATTTTCACTGAGATTGTAAGAAGGGTAATACGATGGGGCCACTAGTACTACTTCTGGAGTACATGAGTTAACCCAGGAGTTTTCACTTAGATTGTAAGAAGAGTAATACGATGGGTCACTAGTACCACTTCTAGAGTACATGAGTTAACCCAGGAGTTTTCACTGAGATTGTAAGAAGGGTAATACGATGGGGCCACTAGTACTACTTCTGGAGTACGTGAGTTAACCCAGGAGTTTTCACTGAGATTGTAAGAAGAGTAATACGATGGGGCCACTAGTACTACTTCTAGAGTACATGAGTTAACCCAGGAGTTTTCACTGAGATTGTAAGAAGGGTAATACGATGGGGCCACTAGTACTACTTCTGGAGTACGTGAGTTAACCCAGGAATTTTCACTGAGATTGTAAGAAGAGTAATACGATGGGGCCACTAGTACTACTTCTGGAGTACATGAGTTAACCCAGGAGTTTATACTGAGATTGTAAGAAGAGTAATACGATGGTGCCACTAGTGCCACTTCTGGAGTACATGAGTTAACCCAGGAGTTTTCACTGAGATTGTAAGAAGAGTAATACGATGGGTCCACTAGTACTACTTCTGGAGTACATGAGTTAACCCAGGAATTTTCACTGAGATTGTAAGAAGAGTAATACGATGGTGCCACTAGTACTACTTCTGGAGTACATGAGTTAACCCAGGAGTTTTCAATGAGATTGTAAGAAGAGTAATACGATGGTGCCACTAGTGCCACTTCTGTAGTACATGAGTTGACCCATGAGTTTTCACTTAGATTGTAAGAAGAGTAATACGATGGTACCACTAGTACCACTTCCGGAGTATATGATTTAACCCAGGAGTTTTCAATGAGATTGTAAGAAGAGTAATATGATGGTGCCACTAGTGCAACTTCTGGAGTACATGAGTTAACCCAGGAGTTTTCACTGAGATTGTAAGAAGGGTAATACGATGGGGCCACTAGTGCTACTTCTGGAGTACATGAGTTAACCCAGGAGTTTTCAATGAGATTGTCAGAAGAATAATACGATGGGTCCACTAGTACTACTTCTGGAGTACATGAGTTAACCCAGCAGTTTTCAATGAGATTGTAAGAAGAGTAATACGATGGGTCCACTAGTACTACTTCTGGAGTACGTGAGTTAACCCAGGAGTCTTCACTGAGATTGTAAGAAGAGTAATACGATGGGGCCACTAGTACTACTTCTGGAGTACATGAGTTAACCCAGGAGTTTTCAATTAGATTGTAAGAAGAGTAATACGATGGTGCCACTAGTGCCACTTCTGTAGTACATGAGTTGACCCATGAGTTTTCACTTAGATTGTAAGAAGAGTAATACGATGGTACCACTAGTACCACTTCCGGAGTACATGAGTTAACCCAGGAGTTTACACTGAGATTGTAAGAAGAGTAATATGATGGTGCCACTAGTGCCACTTCTGTTGTACATGAGTTAACTCATGAGTTTTTACTGAGATTGTAAGAAGAGTAATACGATGGTACCACTAGTAACACTTCCGGAGTACATGAGTTAACCCAGGAGTTTTCACTGAGTTTGTAAGAAGAATAACACGATGGTGCCACTAGAACCACTTCTGTAGTAGATGAGTTAACCCATGAGTTTTCACTGAGATTGTAAGAAAAGTAATACGATGGTGCCACTAGTACTACTTCTGGAGTACATGAGTTAACCCATGAGTTTTCACTGAGATTGAAACAAGAGTAATACGATGGTGCCACTGTGCCACTTCTGTTGTACATGAGTTAACTCATGAGTTTTAACTGAGATTGTAAGAAGAGTAATACGATGGTACCACTAGTAACACTTCTGGAGTACTTGAGTTAACCCATGAGTTTTCACTGATATTGTAAGAAGAGTAACACGATGGTGCCACTAGTGCCACTTCTGGAGTACATGAATTAACCCAGGAGTTTTCACTGAGATTGAAACAAGAGTAATACTATGATGCCACTAGTGCCACTTCTGGAGTACATGAGCTAACCCATGAGCTTTCACTGAGATTGTAAGAAAATTAACACGATGGTGTAACTAGTGCCAAATCTGGAGTACATCAGTTAACCCATGAGTTTTCAATGGGTTTGTAAGCAGAGTAATACGATGGTGCCACTATTGCCACTTCTGGAGTACATGAGTTAACCCAGGAGTTTTCACTGAGAATATAAGAAGAGTAATACGATGGTACCACTAGTCCCACTTCTGGAGTACATGAGTTAACCCAGGAGTCTTCACTGAGATTGTAAGAAGAGTAATACGATGGGTCCACTAGTACTACTTCTGGAGTACATGAGTTAACCCAGGAGTTTTCAATGAGATTGTAAGAAGAGTAATACGATGGTGCCACTAGTACCACTTCCGGAATACATGAGTTAACCCAGGAGTTTTCACTGAGATTGTAAGAAGAGTAATACGATGGTGCCACTAGTACTACTTCTGGATTACATGAGTTAACCCAGGAGTTTTCACTGAGATTGTAACAAGAGTAACACGTTGGTGCCACTAGTACCATCTCTGGAGTACATGAGTTAACAAATGAGTTTACACTGAGATTGTAAGAAGAGTAATACGATGGTACCACTAGTGCCACTTCTGTAGTACATGAGTTAACCCAGGAGCTTTCACTGAGATTGTAAGAAGAGTAATATGATGGTGCCACTAGTACTTCTTCTGGAGTACATAAGTTAACCCATGAGTTTTCACTAAGATTGTAAGAAGAGCAATGCGATGGTGCCACTAGTACCACTTCTGTAGTACATGAGTTAACCCAGGAGTTTTCAATGAGATTTTAAGAAGAGTAATACGATGGTGCCACTAGTACTACTTCTGGAGTACATGAGTTAACCCAGGAGTTTTCACTGAGATTGTAACAAGAGTAACACGTTGGGGCCACTAATACCATCTCTGGAGTACATGAGTTAAC
The DNA here is from genome assembly GCA_963383655.1 of Bathymodiolus septemdierum. Classification (NCBI taxonomy): domain Eukaryota; kingdom Metazoa; phylum Mollusca; class Bivalvia; order Mytilida; family Modiolidae; genus Bathymodiolus; species Bathymodiolus septemdierum. The sequence goes on from OY726528.1 coordinate 3,933,406, forward strand.
AAATGAGTTTTCACTCAGATTGTAACAAGAGTAATACGATGGTGCCACTAGTGCCACTTCTGTAGTACATGAGTTGACCCATGAGTTTTCACTTAGATTGTAAGAAGAGTAATACGATGGTACCACTAGTACCACTTCCGGAGTACATGAATTAACCCAGGAGTGTTCACTGAGATTGTAACAAGAGTAATACGGTGGTACCACTAGTACCACTTCTGGAGTACATGAGTTAAACCAGGAGTTTTCACTGAGATTGTAAGAAGAGTAATATGATGGTGCCACTGTGCCACTTCTTTTGTACATGAGTTAACTCATGAGTTTTAACTGAGATTGTAAGAAGAGTAATACGATGGTGCCACTAGTAACACTTCCGGCGTACATGAGTTAACCCAGGAGTTTTCACTGAGATTGTAACAAGAGTAATACGATGGTACCACTAGAACCACTTCTGGAGTACATGAGTTAACCCATGAGTTTTCACTGATATTGTAAGAAGAGTAACACGATGGTGCCACTAGTGCCACTTCTGGAGTACATGAATTAACCCAGGAGTTTTCACTGAGATTGAAACAAGAGTAATACTATGATGCCACTAGTGCCACTTCTGGAGTACATGAGTTAACCCAGGAGTTTTCACTGAGATTGTAAGAAGGGTAATACGATGGGGCCACTAGTGCTACTTCAGGAGTACATGAGTTAACCCAGGAGTTTTCAATGAGATTGTAAGAAGAGTAGTAATACGATGGGTCCACTAGTACCACTTCTGGAGTACGTGAGCTAACCCAGGAATGTTCACTGAGATTGTAAGAAGAGTAATACGATGGGGCCACTAGTCCCACTTCTGGAGTACATGAGTTAACCCAGGAGTTTTCACTGAGATTGTAAGAAGAGTAATACGATGGGGCCACTAGTACTACTTCTGGAGTACATGAGTTAACCCAGGAGTTTTCAATGAGATTGTAAGAAGAGTAATACGATGGTGCCACTAGTGCCACTTCTGTAGTACATGAGTTGACCCATGAGTTTTCACTTAGATTGTAAGAAGAGTAAAACGATGGTACCACTAGTACCACTTCCGGAGTACATGATTTAACCCAGGAGTCTTCACTGAGATTGTAAGAAGAGTAATACGATGGTGCCACTAGTACTACTTCTAGAGTACATGAGTTAACCCAGGAGTTTTCACTGAGATTGTAAGAAGGGTAATACGATGGGGCCACTAGTGCAACTTCTGGAGTACATGAGTTAACCCAGGAATTTTCAATGAGATTGTAAGAAGAGTAATACGATGGGGCCACTAGTACTACTTCTAGAGTACGTGAGTTAACCCAGGAGTTTTCAATGAGATTGTAAGAAGAGTAATACGATGGTGCCACTAGTGCCACTTCTGGAGTACATGAGTTAACCCAGGAATTTTCACTTAGATTGTAAGAAGAGTAATACGATGGTACCACTAGTACCACTTCCGGAGTACATGATTTAACCCAGGAATCTTCACTGAGATTGTAAGAAGAGTAATACGATGGTGCCACTAGTACTACTTCTAGAGTACATGAGTTAACCCAGGAGTTTTCACTGAGATTGTAAGAAGGGTAATACGATGGGGCCACTAGTGCAACTTCTGGAGTACATGAGTTAACCCAGGAATTTTCAATGAGAATGTAAGAAGAGTAATACGATGGGGCCACTAGTAGTACTTCTAGAGTACATGAGTTAACCCAGGAGTTTTCACTGAGATTGTAAGAAGAGTAATACGATGGTGCCACTAGTACTACTTCTAGAGTACATGAGTTAACCCAGGAGTTTTCAATGAGATTGTAAGAAGGGTAATACGATGGGGCCACTAGTGCTACTTCTGGAGTACATGAGTTAACCCAGGAGTTTTCAATGAGATTGTAAGAAGAGTAATACGATGGGTCCACTAGTACTACTTCTGGAGTACGTGAGTTAACCCAGGAGTTTTCACTGAGATTGTAAGAAGAGTAATACGATGGGGCCACTAGTACTACTTCTGGAGTACATGAGTTAACCCAGGAGTTTTCAATTAGATTGTAAGAAGAGTAATACGATGGTGCCACTAGTGCCACTTCTGTAGTACATGAGTTGACCCATGAGTTTTCACTTAGATTGTAAGAAAAGTAATACGATGGTACCACTAGTACCACTTCTGTTGTACATGAGTTAACTCATGAGTTTTAACTGAGATTGTAAGAAGAGTAATATGATGGTGCCACTGTGCCACTTCTGTTGTACATGAGTTAACTCATGAGTTTTAACTGAGATTGTAAGAAGAGTAATACGATGGTACCACTAGTAACACTTCCGGAGTACATGAGTTAACCCAGGAGTTTTCACTGAGATTGTAACAAGAGTAATACGATGGTACCACTAGAACCACTTCTGGAGTACATGAGTTAACCCATGAGTTTTCACTGATATTGTAAGTAGAGTAACACGATGGTGCCACTAGTGCCACTTCTGGAGTACATGAATTAACCCAGGAGTTTTCACTGAGATTGAAACAAGAGTAATACTATGATGCCACTAGTGCCACTTCTGGAGTACATGAGCTAACCCATGAGCTTTCACTGAGATTGTAAGAAAATTAACACGATGGTGTAACTAGTGCCAAATCTGGAGTACATCAGTTAACCCAGGAGTTTTCACTGGGTTTGTAAGAAGAGTAATACGATGGTGCCACTATTGCCACTTCTGGAGTACATGAGTTAACCCAGGAGTTTTCACTGAGAATGTAAGAAGAGTAATACGATGCTACCACTAGTCCAACTTCTGGAGTACATGAGATAACCCAGGAGTTTTCACTGAGATTGTAAGAAGAGTAATACGATGGGGCCACTAGTACTACTTCTAGAGTACGTGAGTTAACCCAGGAGTTTTCACTGAGATTGTAAGAAGGGTAATACGATGGGGCCACTAGTGCTACTTCTGGAGTACATGAGTTAACCCAGGAGTTTTCAATGAGATTGTAAGAAGAGTAGTAATACGATGGGGCCACTAGTACTACTTCTGGAGTACATGCGATAACCCAGGAGTTTTCAATGAGATTGTAAGAAGAGTAATACGATGGTACCACTAGTACCACTTCCGGAGTACATGAGTTAACCCAGGAGTTTTCACTGGGTTTGTAAGAAGAGTAATACGATGGTGCCACTATTGCCACTTCTGGAGTACATGAGTTAACCCAGGAGTTTTCACTGAGAATGTAAGAAGAGTAATACGATGCTACCACTAGTCCAACTTCTGGAGTACATGAGATAACCCAGGAGTTTTCACTGAGATTGTAAGAAGAGTAATACGATGGTGCCACTAGTACTACTTCTAGAGTACATGAGTTAACCCAGGAGTTTTCACTGAGATTGTAAGAAGAGTAATACGATGGGGCCACTAGTACTACTTCTAGAGTACGTGATTTAACCCAAGAGTTTTCAATGAGATTGTAAGAAGAGTAATACGATGGGGCCACTAGTACTACTTCTAGAGTACATGAGATAACCCAGGAGTTTTCACTGAGATTGTAAGAAGAGTAATACGATGGGGCCACTAGTACTACTTCTAGAGTACGTGAGTTAACCCAGGAGTTTTCACTGAGATTGTAAGAAGGGTAATACGATGGGGCCACTAGTGCTACTTCTGGAGTACATGAGTTAACCCAGGAGTCTTCACTGAGATTGTAAGAAGGGTAATACGATGGGGCCACTAGTACTACTTCTGGAGTACATGAGATAACCCAGGAATTTTCAATGAGATTGTAAGAAGAGTAATACGATGGGTCCACTAGTACTACTTCTGGAGTACATGAGTTAACCCAGGAATTTTCAATGAGATTGTAAGAAGAGTAATACGATGGGGCCACTAGTACTACTTCTAGAGTACATGAGTTAACCCAGGAGTTTTCAATGAGATTGTAAGAAGAGTAATACGATGGGGCCACTAGTACTACTTCTGGAGTACATGAGTTAACCCAGGAGTTTTCACTGAGATTGTAAGAAGGGTAATACGATGGGGCCACTAGTACTACTTCTGGAGTACGTGAGTTAACCCAGGAGTTTTCACTGAGATTGTAAGAAGAGTAATACGATGGGGCCACTAGTGCTACTTCTGGAGTACATGAGTTAACCCAGGAGTTTTCACTGAGATTGTAAGAAGAGTAATACGATGGTGCCACTAGTACTACTTCTAGAGTACATGAGTTAACCCAGGAGTTTTCACTGAGATTGTAAGAAGAGTAATACGATGGGTCCACTAGTACTACTTCTAGAGTACATGAGTTAACCCAGGAGTTTTCACTGAGATTGTAAGAAGAGTAATACGATGGGTCCACTAGTACTACTTCTAGAGTACATGAGTTAACCCAGGAGTCTTCACTGAGATTGTAAGAAGAGTAATACGATGGGTCCACTAGTACTACTTCTAGAGTACATGAGTTAACCCAGGAGTTTTCACTGAGATTGTAAGAAGAGTAATACGATGGGTCCACTAGTACTACTTCTGGAGTACATGAGTTAACCCAGGAGTTTTCACTGAGATTGTAAGAAGAGTAATACGATGGGGCCACTAGTCCCACTTCTGGAGTACATGAGATAACCCAGGAGTTTTCACTGAGATTGTAAGAAGAGTAATACGATGGGGCCACTAGTCCCACTTCTGGAGTACATGAGATAACCCAGGAGTTTTCACTGAGATTGTAAGAAGGGTAATACGATGGGGCCACTAGTACTACTTCTAGAGTACATGAGTTAACCCAGGAGTTTTCAATGAGATTGTAAGAAGAGTAATACGATGGGTCACTAGTACTACTTCTGGAGTACGTGAGTTAACCCAGGAATTTTCACTGAGATTGTAAGAAGAGTAATACGATGGGTCCACTAGTACTACTTCTAGAGTACATGAGTTAACCCAGGAGTTTTCACTGAGATTGTAAGAAGAGTAATACGATGGGGCCACTAGTACTACTTCTGGAGTACATGAGATAACCCAGGAATTTTCACTGAGATTGTAAGAAGAGTAATACGATGGTGCCACTAGTACTACTTCTAGAGTACATGAGATAACCCAGGAGTTTTCACTGAGATTGTAAGAAGAGTAATACGATGGGGCCACTAGTACTACTTCTGGAGTACATGAGATAACCCAGGAGTTTTCACTGAGATTGTAAGAAGAGTAATACGATGGGGCCACTAGTACTACTTCTGGAGTACATGAGATAACCCAGGAGTTTTCACTGAGATTGTAAGAAGAGTAATACGATGGGTCCACTAGTACTACTTCTGGAGTACATGAGATAACCCAGGAGTTTTCAATGAGATTGTAAGAAGAGTAATACGATGGGGCCACTAGTACTACTTCTAGAGTACATGAGTTAACCCAGGAGTTTTCAATGAGATTGTAAGAAGAGTAATACGATGGGGCCACTAGTACTACTTCTAGAGTACATGAGTTAACCCAGGAGTTTTCAATGAGATTGTAAGAAGAGTAATACGATGCTACCACTAGTCCAACTTCTGGAGTACATGAGATAACCCAGGAGTTTTCAATGAGATTGTAAGAAGAGTAATACGATGGGGCCACTAGTACTACTTCTGGAGTACATGAGTTAACCCAGGAGTTTTCACTGAGATTGTAAGAAGAGTAATACGATGGGTCCACTAGTACCACTTCTGGAGTACATGAGTTAACCCAGGAGTTTTCACTGAGATTGTAAGAAGAGTAATACGATGGGTCCACTACTACTACTTCTGGAGTACATGAGTTAACCCAGGAGTTTTCACTGAGATTGTAAGAAGAGTAATACGATGGGGCCACTATTACTACTTCTGGAGTACATGAGTTAACCCAGGAGTTTTCAATGAGATTGTAAGAAGAGTAATACGATGGGTCCACTAGTACCACTTCTGGAGTACATGAGTTAACCCAGGAGTTTTCAATGTGATTGTAAGAAGAGTAATACGATGGGGCCACTAGTACTACTTCTGTAGTACATGAGTTAACCCAGGAGTTTTCAATGAGATTGTAAGAAGAGTAATACGATGGGTCCACTAGTACTACTTCTGGAGTACATGAGTTAACCCAGGAGTTTTCACTGAGATTGTAAGAAGAGTAATACGATGGGTCCACTAGTACTACTTCTAGAGTACATGAGTTAACCCAGGAGTTTTCAATGAGATTGTAAGAAGAGTAATACGATGGGTCCACTAGTACTACTTCTGGAGTACATGAGTTAACCCAGGAGTTTTCAATGAGATTGTAAGAAGAGTAATACGATGGGTCCACTAGTACTACTTCTGGAGTACATGAGTTAACCCAGGAGTTTTCAATGAGATTGTAAGAAGAGTAATACGATGGGTCCACTAGTACCACTTCTGGAGTACATGAGTTAACCCAGGAGTTTTCAATGAGATTGTAAGAAGAGTAATACGATGGGGCCACTAGTACTACTTCTAGAGTACATGAGTTAACCCAGGAGTTTTCACTGAGATTGTAAGAAGAGTAATACGATGGGTCCACTAGTACCACTTCTGGAGTACATGAGTTAACCCAGGAGTTTTCAATGAGATTGTAAGAAGAGTAATACGATGGGTCCACTAGTACTACTTCTGGAGTACATGAGTTAACCCAGGAGTTTTCACTGAGATTGTAAGAAGAGTAATACGATGGGTCCACTAGTACTACTTCTGGAGTACATGAGTTAACCCAGGAGTTTTCACTGAGATTGTAAGAAGAGTAATACGATGGGTCCACTAGTACTACTTCTGGAGTACATGAGTTAACCCAGGAGTTTTCAATGAGATTGTAAGAAGAGTAATACGATGGGGCCACTAGTGCCACTTCTGTAGTACATGAGTTAACCCAGGAGTTTTCAATGAGATTGTAAGAAGAGTAACACGATGGTACCAATAGTAACACTTCCGGAGTACATGAGTTAACCCAGGAGTTTTCACTGAGATTGTAAGAAGAGTAATAGGATGGTGCCACTAGTGCCACTTCTGTAGTACATGAGTTAACCCAGGAGTTTTCACTGAGATTGTAAGAAGAGTAATACGATGGGGCCACTAGTACTACTTCTGGAGTACATGAGTTAACCCAGGAGTTTTCACTGAGATTGTAAGAAGAGTAATACGATGGGGCCACTAGTACTACTTCTGGAGTACATGAGTTAACCCAGGAGTTTTCACTGAGATTGTAAGAAGAGTAATACGATGGGGCCACTAGTACTACTTCTGGAGTACATGAGTTAACCCAGGAGTTTTCACTGAGATTGTAAGAAGAGTAATACGATGGGGCCACTTGTACTACTTCTGGAGTACATGAGTTAACCCAGGAGTTTTCACTGAGATTGTAAGAAGAGTAATACGATGGTGCCACTAGTGCCACTTCTGTAGTACATGAGTTGACCCATGAGTTTTCACTTAGATTGTAAGAAGAGTAATACGATGGTACCACTAGTACCACTTCTGTTGTACATGAGTTAACTCATGAGTTTTAACTGAGATTGTAAGAAGAGTAATATGATGGTGCCACTGTGCCACTTCTGTTGTACATGAGTTAACTCATGAGTTTTAACTGAGATTGTAAGAAGAGTAATACGATGGTACCACTAGTAACACTTCCGGAGTACATGAGTTAACCCAGGAGTTTTCACTGAGATTGTAACAAGAGTAATACGATGGTACCACTAGAACCACTTCTGGAGTACATGAGTTAACCCATGAGTTTTCACTGATATTGTAAGAAGAGTAACACGATGGTGCCACTAGTGCCACTTCTGGAGTACATGAATTAACCCAGGAGTTTTCACTGAGATTGAAACAAGAGTAATACTATGATGCCACTAGTGCCACTTCTGGAGTACATGAGCTAACCCATGAGCTTTCACTGAGATTGTAAGAAAATTAACACGATGGTGTAACTAGTGCCAAATCTGGAGTACATCAGTTAACCCAGGAGTTTTCACTGGGTTTGTAAGAAGAGTAATACGATGGTGCCACTATTGCCACTTCTGGAGTACATGAGTTAACCCAGGAGTTTTCACTGAGAATGTAAGAAGAGTAATACGATGCTACCACTAGTCCAACTTCTGGAGTACATGAGATAACCCAGGAGTTTTCACTGAGATTGTAAGAAGAGTAATACGATGGGGCCACTAGTACTACTTCTAGAGTACGTGAGTTAACCCAGGAGTTTTCACTGAGATTGTAAGAAGGGTAATACGATGGTGCCACTAGTGCTACTTCTGGAGTACATGAGTTAACCCAGGAGTTTTCAATGAGATTGTAAGAAGAGTAGTAATACGATGGGGCCACTAGTACTACTTCTGGAGTACATGAGATAACCCAGGAGTTTTCAATGAGATTGTAAGAAGAGTAATACGATGGTACCACTAGTACCACTTCCGGAGTACATGAGTTAACCCAGGAGTTTTCACTGGGTTTGTAAGAAGAGTAATACGATGGTGCCACTATTGCCACTTCTGGAGTACATGAGTTAACCCAGGAGTTTTCACTGAGAATGTAAGAAGAGTAATACGATGCTACCACTAGTCCAACTTCTGGAGTACATGAGATAACCCAGGAGTTTTCACTGAGATTGTAAGAAGAGTAATACGATGGTGCCACTAGTACTACTTCTAGAGTACATGAGTTAACCCAGGAGTTTTCACTGAGATTGTAAGAAGAGTAATACGATGGTGCCACTAGTACTACTTCTAGAGTACATGATTTAACCCAAGAGTTTTCACTGAGATTGTAAGAAGGGTAATACGATGGGGCCACTAGTACTACTTCTGGAGTACGTGAGTTAACCCAGGAGTTTTCAATGAGATTGTAAGAAGAGTAATACGATGGGTCCACTAGTACTACTTCTGGAGTACATGAGTTAACCCAGGAGTTTTCACTGAGATTGTAAGAAGAGTAATACGATGGGGCCACTAGTCCCACTTCTGGAGTACATGAGTTAACCCAGGAGTTTTCAATGAGATTGTAAGAAGAGTAATACGATGGGGCCACTAGTACTACTTCTAGAGTACATGAGTTAACCCAGGAGTTTTCACTGAGATTGTAAGAAGAGTAATACGATGGGGCCACTAGTACTACTTCTAGAGTACATGAGATAACCCAGGAATTTTCACTGAGATTGTAAGAAGAGTAATACGATGGGGCCACTAGTCCCACTTCTGGAGTACATGAGATAACCCAGGAGTTTTCAATGAGATTGTAAGAAGAGTAATACGATGGGGCCACTAGTACTACTTCTAGAGTACATGAGATAACCCAGGAGTTTTCACTGAGATTGTAAGAAGAGTAATACGATGGGGCCACTAGTACTACTTCTAGAGTACGTGAGTTAACCCAGGAGTTTTCACTGAGATTGTAAGAAGGGTAATACGATGGGGCCACTAGTGCTACTTCTGGAGTACATGAGTTAACCCAGGAGTCTTCACTGAGATTGTAAGAAGGGTAATACGATGGGGCCACTAGTACTACTTCTGGAGTACATGAGATAACCCAGGAGTTTTCAATGAGATTGTAAGAAGAGTAATACGATGGGTCCACTAGTACTACTTCTGGAGTACATGAGTTAACCCAGGAATTTTCACTGAGATTGTAAGAAGAGTAATACGATGGGGCCACTAGTACTACTTCTAGAGTACATGAGTTAACCCAGGAATTTTCAATGAGATTGTAAGAAGAGTAATACGATGGGGCCACTAGTACTACTTCTAGAGTACATGAGTTAACCCAGGAGTTTTCAATGAGATTGTAAGAAGAGTAATACGATGGGGCCACTAGTACTACTTCTGGAATACATGAGTTAACCCAGGAGTTTTCACTGAGATTGTAAGAAGGGTAATACGATGGGGCCACTAGTACTACTTCTGGAGTACGTGAGTTAACCCAGGAGTTTTCACTGAGATTGTAAGAAGAGTAATACGATGGGGCCACTAGTGCTACTTCTGGAGTACATGAGTTAACCCAGGAGTTTTCACTGAGATTGTAAGAAGAGTAATACGATGGTGCCACTAGTACTACTTCTAGAGTACATGAGTTAACCCAGGAGTTTTCACTGAGATTGTAAGAAGAGTAATACGATGGGTCCACTAGTACTACTTCTGGAGTACATGAGTTAACCCAGGAGTTTTCACTGAGATTGTAAGAAGAGTAATACGATGGGTCCACTAGTACTACTTCTAGAGTACATGAGTTAACCCAGGAGTCTTCACTGAGATTGTAAGAAGAGTAATACGATGGGTCCACTAGTACTACTTCTAGAGTACATGAGTTAACCCAGGAGTTTTCACTGAGATTGTAAGAAGAGTAATACGATGGGTCCACTAGTACTACTTCTGGAGTACATGAGTTAACCCAGGAGTTTTCACTGAGATTGTAAGAAGAGTAATACGATGGGGCCACTAGTCCCACTTCTGGAGTACATGAGATAACCCAGGAGTTTTCACTGAGATTGTAAGAAGAGTAATACGATGGGGCCACTAGTCCCACTTCTGGAGTACATGAGATAACCCAGGAGTTTTCACTGAGATTGTAAGAAGGGTAATACGATGGGGCCACTAGTGCTACTTCTGGAGTACATGAGTTAACCCAGGAGTCTTCACTGAGATTGTAAGAAGGGTAATACGATGGGGCCACTAGTACTACTTCTGGAGTACATGAGATAACCCAGGAGTTTTCAATGAGATTGTAAGAAGAGTAATACGATGGGTCCACTAGTACTACTTCTGGAGTACATGAGTTAACCCAGGAATTTTCACTGAGATTGTAAGAAGAGTAATACGATGGGGCCACTAGTACTACTTCTAGAGTACATGAGTTAACCCAGGAATTTTCAATGAGATTGTAAGAAGAGTAATACGATGGGGCCACTAGTACTACTTCTAGAGTACATGAGTTAACCCAGGAGTTTTCAATGAGATTGTAAGAAGAGTAATACGATGGGGCCACTAGTACTACTTCTGGAATACATGAGTTAACCCAGGAGTTTTCACTGAGATTGTAAGAAGGGTAATACGATGGGGCCACTAGTACTACTTCTGGAGTACGTGAGTTAACCCAGGAGTTTTCACTGAGATTGTAAGAAGAGTAATACGATGGGGCCACTAGTGCTACTTCTGGAGTACATGAGTTAACCCAGGAGTTTTCACTGAGATTGTAAGAAGAGTAATACGATGGTGCCACTAGTACTACTTCTAGAGTACATGAGTTAACCCAGGAGTTTTCACTGAGATTGTAAGAAGAGTAATACGATGGGTCCACTAGTACTACTTCTAGAGTACATGAGTTAACCCAGGAGTTTTCACTGAGATTGTAAGAAGAGTAATACGATGGGTCCACTAGTACTACTTCTAGAGTACATGAGTTAACCCAGGAGTCTTCACTGAGATTGTAAGAAGAGTAATACGATGGGTCCACTAGTACTACTTCTAGAGTACATGAGTTAACCCAGGAGTTTTCACTGAGATTGTAAGAAGAGTAATACGATGGGTCCACTAGTACTACTTCTGGAGTACATGAGTTAACCCAGGAGTTTTCACTGAGATTGTAAGAAGAGTAATACGATGGGGCCACTAATCCCACTTCTGGAGTACATGAGATAACCCAGGAGTTTTCACTGAGATTGTAAGAAGAGTAATACGATGGGGCCACTAGTCCCACTTCTGGAGTACATGAGATAACCCAGGAGTTTTCACTGAGATTGTAAGAAGGGTAATACGATGGGGCCACTAGTACTACTTCTAGAGTACATGAGTTAACCCAGGAGTTTTCAATGAGATTGTAAGAAGAGTAATACGATGGGTCACTAGTACTACTTCTGGAGTACGTGAGTTAACCCAGGAATTTTCACTGAGATTGTAAGAAGGGTAATACGATGGGTCCACTAGTACTACTTCTAGAGTACATGAGTTAACCCAGGAGTTTTCACTGAGATTGTAAGAAGAGTAATACGATGGGGCCACTAGTACTACTTCTGGAGTACATGAGATAACCCAGGAATTTTCACTGAGATTGTAAGAAGAGTAATACGATGGTGCCACTAGTACTACTTCTAGAGTACATGAGATAACCCAGGAGTTTTCACTGAGATTGTAAGAAGAGTAATACGATGGGGCCACTAGTACTACTTCTGGAGTACATGAGATAACCCAGGAGTTTTCACTGAGATTGTAAGAAGAGTAATACGATGGGGCCACTAGTACTACTTCTGGAGTACATGAGATAACCCAGGAGTTTTCACTGAGATTGTAAGAAGAGTAATACGATGGGTCCACTAGTACTACTTCTGGAGTACATGAGATAACCCAGGAGTTTTCAATGAGATTGTAAGAAGAGTAATACGATGGGGCCACTAGTACTACTTCTAGAGTACATGAGTTAACCCAGGAGTTTTCAATGAGATTGTAAGAAGAGTAATACGATGGGGCCACTAGTACTACTTCTAGAGTACATGAGTTAACCCAGGAGTTTTCAATGAGATTGTAAGAAGAGTAATACGATGCTACCACTAGTCCAACTTCTGGAGTACATGAGATAACCCAGGAGTTTTCAATGAGATTGTAAGAAGAGTAATACGATGGGGCCACTAGTACTACTTCTGGAGTACATGAGTTAACCCAGGAGTTTTCACTGAGATTGTAAGAAGAGTAATACGATGGGTCCACTAGTACCACTTCTGGAGTACATGAGTTAACCCAGGAGTTTTCACTGAGATTGTAAGAAGAGTAATACGATGGGTCCACTAGTACTACTTCTGGAGTACATGAGTTAACCCAGGAGTTTTCACTGAGATTGTAAGAAGAGTAATACGATGGGGCCACTATTACTACTTCTGGAGTACATGAGTTAACCCAGGAGTTTTCAATGAGATTGTAAGAAGAGTAATACGATGGGTCCACTAGTACCACTTCTGGAGTACATGAGTTAACCCAGGAGTTTTCAATGAGATTGTAAGAAGAGTAATACGATGGGGCCACTAGTACTACTTCTGTAGTACATGAGTTAACCCAGGAGTTTTCAATGAGATTGTAAGAAGAGTAATACGATGGGTCCACTAGTACTACGTCTGGAGTACATGAGTTAACCCAGGAGTTTTCACTGAGATTGTAAGAAGAGTAATACGATGGGTCCACTAGTACTACTTCTAGAGTACATGAGTTAACCCAGGAGTTTTCAATGAGATTGTAAGAAGAGTAATACGATGGGTCCACTAGTACTACTTCTGGAGTACATGAGTTAACCCAGGAGTTTTCAATGAGATTGTAAGAAGAGTAATACGATGGGTCCACTAGTACTACTTCTGGAGTACATGAGTTAACCCAGGAGTTTTCAATGAGATTGTAAGAAGAGTAATACGATGGGTCCACTAGTACCACTTCTGGAGTACATGAGTTAACCCAGGAGTTTTCAATGAGATTGTAAGAAGAGTAATACGATGGGGCCACTAGTACTACTTCTAGAGTACATGAGTTAACCCAGGAGTTTTCACTGAGATTGTAAGAAGAGTAATACGATGGGTCCACTAGTACCACTTCTGGAGTACATGAGTTAACCCAGGAGTTTTCAATGAGATTGTAAGAAGAGTAATACGATGGGTCCACTAGTACTACTTCTGGAGTACATGAGTTAACTCAGGAGTTTTCACTGAGATTGTAAGAAGAGTAATACGATGGGTCCACTAGTACTACTTCTGGAGTACATGAGTTAACCCAGGAGTTTTCACTGAGATTGTAAGAAGAGTAATACGATGGGTCCACTAGTACTACTTCTGGAGTACATGAGTTAACCCAGGAGTTTTCAATGAGATTGTAAGAAGAGTAATACGATGGGGCCACTAGTGCCACTTCTGTAGTACATGAGTTAACCCAGGAGTTTTCAATGAGATTGTAAGAAGAGTAACACGATGGTACCAATAGTAACACTTCCGGAGTACATGAGTTAACCCAGGAGTTTTCACTGAGATTGTAAGAAGAGTAATACGATGGTGCCACTAGTGCCACTTCTGTAGTACATGAGTTAACCCAGGAGTTTTCACTGAGATTGTAAGAAGAGTAATACGATGGGGCCACTAGTACTACTTCTGGAGTACATGAGTTAACCCAGGAGTTTTCACTGAGATTGTAAGAAGAGTAATACGATGGGGCCACTAGTACTACTTCTGGAGTACATGAGTTAACCCAGGAGTTTTCACTGAGATTGTAAGAAGAGTAATACGATGGGGCCACTAGTACTACTTCTGGAGTACATGAGTTAACCCAGGAGTTTTCACTGAGATTGTAAGAAGAGTAATACGATGGGGCCACTTGTACTACTTCTGGAGTACATGAGTTAACCCAGGAGTTTTCACTGAGATTGTAAGAAGAGTAATACGATGGGTCCACTAGTGCCACTTCTGGAGTACATGAGTTAACCCAGGAGTTTTCACTTAGACTGTAAGAAGAGTAATACGATGGGGCCACTAGTACCACTTCTGGAGTACATCAGTTAACCCAGGAGTTTTCACTGAGATTGTAAGAAGAGTAATACGATGGGGCCACTTGTACTACTTCTGGAGTACATGAGTTAACCCAGGAGTTTTCACTGAGATTGTAAGAAGAGTAATACGATGGTGCCACTAGTACCACTTCCGGAATACATGATTTAACCCAAGAGTTTTCACTGAGATTGTAAGAAGAGTAATACGATGGTGCCACTAGTACTACTTCTAGAGTACATGAGTTAACCCAGGAGTTTTCACTGAGATTGTAAGAAGAGTAATACGATGGGTCCACTAGTACTACTTCTAGAGTACATGAGATAACCCAGGAGTTTTCAATGAGATTGTAAGAAGGGTAATACGATGGGGCCTCTAGTACTACTTCTGGAGTACATGAGTTAACCCAGGAGTTTTCACTGAGATTGTAAGAAGAGTAATACGATGGGGGCCACTAGTGCCACTTCTGTAGTACATGAGTTAACCCAGGAGTTTTCAATGAGATTGTAAGAAGAGTAATACGATGGTGCCACTAGTACCACTTCTGGAGTACATGAGTTAACCCAGGAGTTTTCAATGAGATTGTAAGAAGAGTAATACGATGGTGCCACTAGTACCACTTCCGGAATACATGATTTAACCCAAGAGTTTTCACTGAGATTGTAAGAAGAGTAATACGATGGTGCCACTAGTACTACTTCTGGAGTACATGAGTTAACTCAGGAATTTTCACTGAGATTGTAACAAGAGTAACACGTTGGTGCCACAAGGACCATTTCTAGAGTACATGAGTTAACCCATGAGTTTACTCTGAGATTATAACAAGAGTAATACGATGGTGCCACGATTGCCACTTCTGGAGTACATCAGTTAACCCATGAGATTTAACTGAGATTGTAACAAGAGTAGCACGATGGTGCCATTATTGCCACTTCTGTAGTACATCAGTTAACCCATGAGTTTTCACTGAGATTGTAACAAGAGTAATACGATGGTGCCACTAGTGCCACTTCTGGAGTACATGAGTTAACCATGAGTTTTCGCTGAGGTTGTATCAAGAGAAACACGATGATGCCACTAGTGCCATTTCTGGATAACAAGAGTTAACCCATGAGTTTTCACTGAGATTGTAAGAAGAGTAATACGAAGGTACCACTAGTACCACTTCTGGAGTACATTAGTTAACCCATTCGTTTTCACTGAGTTTGTAAGAAGGGTAACACGATTGGTGCCACTAGTGCCACTTCTGGAGTACATCGGTTATCCCAGGAGTTTTCTCTAAGTTTGTGATAAGAGTAACACGATTGGTGCCACTAGTGCCACTTCTGGAGTACATGAGTTAACCTATGAATTTTCACTGAGATTGTAACAAGAGTAATACGATGGTGCCACTAGTGCCACTTCTGGAGTACATCAGTTAACCCATGAGTTTTAACTGAGATTGTAAGAAGAGTAATACGATGGTGCCACTAGTACCATCTCTGGAGTACATGAGTTAGCAAATGAGTTTACACTGAGATTGTAAGAAGAGTAATACGATGGTACCACTAGTACCACTTCTGTAGTACATGAGTTAACCCAGGAGTTTTCACTGAGATTGTAAGAAGAGTAATACGATGGGGCCACTAGTACTACTTCTGGAGTACATAAGTTAACCCATGAGTTTCCACTAAGATTGTAAGAAGAGTAATGCGATGGTGCCACTAGTACCACTTCTGTAGTACATGAGTTAACCCAGGAGTTTTCAATGAGATTTTAAGAAGAGTAATACGATGGTGCCACTAGTACTACTTCTGGAGTACATGAGTTAACCCAGGAGTTTTCACTGAGATTGTAACAAGAGTAACACGTTGGGGCCACTAGTACCATCTCTGGAGTACATGAGTTAACAAATGAGTTTACGCTCAGATTGTAAGAAGAGTAATACGATGGTGCCACTAGTGCCACTTCTGTAGTACATGAGTTGACCCATGAGTTTTCACTTAGATTGTAAGAAGAGTAATACGATGGTACCACTAGTACCACTTCCGGAGTACATGAGTTAACCCAGGAGTGTTCACTGAGATTGTAGCAAGAGTAATACGGTGGTACCACTAGTACCACTTCTGGAGTACATGAGTTAACCCATGAGTTTTCACTGAGTTGTAAGAAGAGTAACACGATGGTGCCACTAATGCCACTTTTGGAGTACATCAGTTAACCCATGAGTTTTCACTGAGATTGTAACAAGAGTAATACGATGGTGCCATTAGTGCCACTTCTGGAGTACATGACTTAACCATGAGTTTTCGCTGAGATTGTATCAAGAGAAACACGATGATGCCACTAGTGCCATTTCTGGATAACAAGAGTTAACCCATGAGTTTTCACTGAGTTTGCAAGAAGAGTAACACGATTGGTTCCACTCGTGCCACTTCTGCAATACATCAGTTAACCCATGCGTTTTCTCTGAGATTGTAACAAGAGTAATACGATGTTGCCACTAGTGCCACTTCTGGATTATATGAGTTTTCACTGAGATTGTAACAAGAGTAATGCGATGGTGCCACTAGTGCCACTTCTGTAGTACATGAGTTAACCCATGAGTTTACACTGAGATTGAAAGAAGAATAATACGATGGTACCACTAGTACCACTTCCGGAGTACATGAGTTAACCCATGAGTTTTAACTGAGATTGTAAGAAGAGTAATACGATGGTGCGACTAGTACCACTTCTGGAGTACATCAGTTAACCCATGAGTTTTCACTGAGATTGTAACAAGAGTAACACGTTGGTGCCACTAGTACCATCTCTGGAGTACATGAGTTAGCAAATGAGTTTACACTGAGATTGTAAGAAGAGTAATATGATGGTGCCACTAGTACCACTTCCGGAGTACATGAGTTAACCCAGGAGTTTTCACTGAGATTGTAACAAGAGTAACACGTTGGTGCCACAAGGACCATTTCTAGAGTACATGAGTTAACCATGAGTTTTCCCTGAGGTTGTATCAAGAGAAACACGATGATGCCACTAGTGCCATTTCTGGATAACAAGAGTTAACCCATGAGTTTTCACTGAGATTGTAAGAAGAGTAATACGAAGGTACCACTAGTACCACTTCTGGAGTACATCAGTTAACCCATGAGTTTTCACTGAGTTTGTAAGAAAGGTAACACGATTGGTGCCACTAGTGCCACTTCTGGAGTACATCGGTTATCCCAGGAGTTTTCTCTAAGTTTGTGATAAGAGTAACACGATTGGTGCCACTAGTGCCACTTCTGGAGTACATCGGTTATCCCAGGAGTTTTCTCTAAGTTTGTGATAAGAGTAACACGATTGGTGCCACTAGTGCCACTTCTGGAGTACATGAGTTAACCTATGAATTTTCACTGAGATCGTAAGAAGAGTAATACGATGGTGCGACTAGTACCACTTCTGGAGTACATCAGTTAACCCATGAGTTTTAACTGAGATTGTAAGAAGAGTAATACGATGGTGCGACTAGTACCACTTCTGGAGTACATGAGTTAACCCATGAGTTTTCACTGAGATTGTAACAAGAGTAACACGTTGGTGCCACTAGTACCATCTCTGGAGTACATGAGTTAGCAAATGAGTTTACACTGAGATTGTAAGAAGAGTAATATGATGGTGCCACTAGTACCACTTCCGGAGTACATGAGTTAACCCAGGAGTTTTCACTGAGATTGTAACAAGAGTAACACGTTGGTGCCACAAGGACCATTTCTAGAGTACATGAGTTAACCCATAAGTTGACACTGAGATTATAACAAGAATAATACGATGGTGCCACTTTTGCCACTTCTGGAGTACATCAGTTAATCTATGAGTTTTCACTGAGATTGTAACAAGAGTAATACGATGGTACCACTAGTACCACTTCTGGAGTGCATGAGTTAGCCCAGGAGTTTTCACTGAGATTGTAAGAAGAGTAACACAATGGTGCCACTAGTGCCACTTCTGGAGTACATGAATCAACACAGGAGTTTTCACTGAGATTGAAACAAGAGTAATACTATGGTGCCACTAGTGCCACTTCTGGAGTACATGAGTTAACCCAAGAGCTTTGACTGAGATTGTAAGAAAATTAACACGATAGTGTAACTAGTGCAACTTCTGGAGTACATCAGTTAACCCAGGAGTTTTCACTGAGATTGTAACAAGAGTAACACATTGATGCCACTAGTACCATTTCTGGAGTACAAGATTTAGCCAATGAGTTTACACTGAGATTGAAACAAGAGTAATACGATGGTGCCACTAGTGCCACTTCTGTAGTACATGAGTTAACCCATGAGTTTTCACTGAGATTGAAGAGGAGTAATACGATGGTACCACTAGTGCCACTTCTGGAATACATGATGTAACTCAGGAGTTTTCAGTGAGTTTGTAAGAAGAGTAATACGATGGTGCCAATAGTACTACTTCTAGAGTACATGAGTTAACCCAGGAGTTTTAACTGAGATTGTAAGAAGAGTAATACGATGGTGCCACTAGTACTACTTCTGGAGTACATGAGTTAACCCAGGAGTTTTCACTGAGATTGTAACAAGAGTAACACGTTGGTGCCACTAGTACCATCTCTGGAGTATATGAGTTAAAAAATGAGTTTACACTGAAATTGTAAGAAGAGTAATACGATGGTGCCACTAGTACTACTTCTGTAGTACATGAGTTAACCCAGGAGTTTTCACTGAGATTGTAAGAAGAGTAATACGATGGTGCCACTAGTACTACTTCTGGAGTACATGAGTTAACCCAGGAATTTTCACTGAGATTGTAAGAAGAGTAATACGATGGTGCCACTAGTGGCACTTCTGTAGTACATGAGTTAACCCAGGAGTTTTCACTGAGATTGTAAGAAGAGTAATACGATGGTGCCACTAGTACTACTTCTGGCGTACATGAGTTAACCCAGGAGTTTTCACTGAGATTGTAAGAAGAGTAATACGATGGTGCCACTAGTGCCACTTCTGTAGTACATGAGTTAACCCAGGAGTTTTCACTGAGATTGTAAGAAGAGTAATACGATGGTGCCACTAGTACTACTTCTGGAGTACATGAGTTAACCCAGGAGTTTTCACTGACATTGTAAGAAGAGTAATACGATGGTGCCACTAGTGCCACTTCTGTAGTACATGAGTTAACCCAGGAGTTTTCACTGAGATTGTAAGAAGAGTAATACGATGGTGCCACTAGTACTACTTCTGGAGTACATGAGTTAACCCAGGAGTTTTCACTGAGATTGTAAGAAGAGTAATACGATGGTGCCACTAGTACTACTTCTGAAGTACATGAGTTAACCCAGGAGTTTTCACTGAGATTGTAAGAAGAGTAATACGATGGTGCCACTAGTGCCACTTATGGAGTACATGAGTTAACCCAGGAGTTTTCAATGAGATTGTAAGAAGAGTAATACGATGGTGCCACTAGTACTACTTCTAGAGTACATGAGTTAACTCATGAGTTTTCACTGAGATTGTAAGAATAGTAATACGATGCTACCACTAGTAACACTTGCGGAGTACATGAGTTAACCCATGAGTTTTCACTGAGATTGTAACAAGAGTAATACGATGGTACCACTAGTACTACTTCTGGAGTACATGAGTTAGCCCAGGAGTTTTCACTGAGATTGAATTAAGAGTAATAATATGGTGCCACTAGTGCCACTTCTGGAGTACATGAGTTAACCTAAGAGCTTTCACTGAGATTGTAAGAAAATTAACACGATAGTGTAACTAGTGCAACTTCTGGAGTACATCAGTTAACCCAGGAGTTTTCACTGAGATTGTAACAAGAGTATCACGATGGTGTCACTATTGCCACGTCTGGAGTACATGGGTTAATCCATGAGTTTTCACTGAGATTGTAACAAGAGTAATACGATGGTGCCACTATTGCCACTTCTGGAGTACATGAGTTAACCCATGAGTTTTCACTGAGAATGTAAGAAGAGTAATACGATGGTACCACTAGTACCACTTCTGAAGTACATGAGTTAACCCAGGAGTTTTCACTGAGATTGTAACAAGAGTAACACATTGGTGCCACTAGTACCATTTCTGGAGTACATGAGTTAACCCATGAGATTACACTGAGATTGTAACAAGAGTAATACGATGGTGCCACTAGTGCCACTTCTGTTGTACATGAGTTAACCCATGAGTTTTCACTGAGATTGAAGAGGAGTAATACGATGGTACCACTAGTGCCACTTCTGGAATACATGATGTAACTCAGGAGTTTTCACTGACATTGTAAGAAGAGTAATACGATGGTGCCACTAGTACTACTTCTAGAGTACATGAGTTAACCCAGGAGTTTTCACTGAGAATGTAAAAAGAGTAATACGATGGTGCCACTAGTACTACTTCTGGAGTACATGAGTTAACCCAGGTGTTTTCACTGAGATTGTAACAAGAGTAACACGTTGGTGCCACTAGTGCCATCTCTGGATAACATGAGTTAACCCAGGAGTTTTTACTGATATTGTAAGAAGAGTAATACGATAGTGCCACTAGTACCACTTCTGTAGTACATGAGTTAACCCAGGAGTTTTTACTGACATTGTAAGAAGAGTAATACGATGGTGCCACTAGTGCCACTTCTGTAGTACATGAGTTAACCCAGGAGTTTTCACTGACATTGTAAGAAGAGTAATACGATGGTGCCACTAGTGCCACTTCTGTAGTACATGAGTTAACCCAGGAGTTTTCACTGAGATTGTAAGAAGAGTAATACGATAGTGCCACTAGTACTACTTCTGGAGTACATGAGTTAACCCAGGAGTTTTCAATGAGATTGTAAGAAGAGTAATACGATGGGGCCACTAGTACTACTTCTAGAGTACATGAGTTAACCCAGGAGTTTTCAATGAGATTGTAAGAAGAGTAATACGATGGGTCACTAGTACTACTTCTGGAGTACGTGAGTTAACCCAGGAATTTTCACTGAGATTGTAAGAAGGGTAATACGATGGGTCCACTAGTACTACTTCTAGAGTACATGAGTTAACCCAGGAGTTTTCACTGAGATTGTAAGAAGAGTAATACGATGGGGCCACTAGTACTACTTCTGGAGTACATGAGATAACCCAGGAATTTTCACTGAGATTGTAAGAAGAGTAATACGATGGTGCCACTAGTACTACTTCTAGAGTACATGAGATAACCCAGGAGTTTTCACTGAGATTGTAAGAAGAGTAATACGATGGGGCCACTAGTACTACTTCTGGAGTACATGAGATAACCCAGGAGTTTTCACTGAGATTGTAAGAAGAGTAATACGATGGGGCCACTAGTACTACTTCTGGAGTACATGAGATAACCCAGGAGTTTTCACTGAGATTGTAAGAAGAGTAATACGATGGGTCCACTAGTACTACTTCTGGAGTACATGAGATAACCCAGGAGTTTTCAATGAGATTGTAAGAAGAGTAATACGATGGGGCCACTAGTACTACTTCTAGAGTACATGAGTTAACCCAGGAGTTTTCAATGAGATTGTAAGAAGAGTAATACGATGGGACCACTAGTACTACTTCTAGAGTACATGAGTTAACCCAGGAGTTTTCAATGAGATTGTAAGAAGAGTAATACGATGCTACCACTAGTCCAACTTCTGGAGTACATGAGATAACCCAGGAGTTTTCAATGAGATTGTAAGAAGAGTAATACGATGGGGCCACTAGTACTACTTCTGGAGTACATGAGTTAACCCAGGAGTTTTCACTGAGATTGTAAGAAGAGTAATACGATGGGTCCACTAGTACCACTTCTGGAGTACATGAGTTAACCCAGGAGTTTTCACTGAGATTGTAAGAAGAGTAATACGATGGGTCCACTAGTACTACTTCTGGAGTACATGAGTTAACCCAGGAGTTTTCACTGAGATTGTAAGAAGAGTAATACGATGGGGCCACTATTACTACTTCTGGAGTACATGAGTTAACCCAGGAGTTTTCAATGAGATTGTAAGAAGAGTAATACGATGGGTCCACTAGTACTACTTCTGGAGTACATGAGTTAACCCAGGAGTTTTCAATGAGATTGTAAGAAGAGTAATACGATGGGGCCACTAGTACTACTTCTGTAGTACATGAGTTAACCCAGGAGTTTTCAATGAGATTGTAAGAAGAGTAATACGATGGGTCCACTAGTACTACGTCTGGAGTACATGAGTTAACCCAGGAGTTTTCACTGAGATTGTAAGAAGAGTAATACGATGGGTCCACTAGTACTACTTCTAGAGTACATGAGTTAACCCAGGAGTTTTCAATGAGATTGTAAGAAGAGTAATACGATGGGTCCACTAGTACTACTTCTGGAGTACATGAGTTAACCCAGGAGTTTTCAATGAGATTGTAAGAAGAGTAATACGATGGGTCCACTAGTACTACTTCTGGAGTACATGAGTTAACCCAGGAGTTTTCAATGAGATTGTAAGAAGAGTAATACGATGGGTCCACTAGTACCACTTCTGGAGTACATGAGTTAACCCAGGAGTTTTCAATGAGATTGTAAGAAGAGTAATACGATGGGGCCACTAGTACTACTTCTAGAGTACATGAGTTAACCCAGGAGTTTTCACTGAGATTGTAAGAAGAGTAATACGATGGGTCCACTAGTACCACTTCTGGAGTACATGAGTTAACCCAGGAGTTTTCAATGAGATTGTAAGAAGAGTAATACGATGGGTCCACTAGTACTACTTCTGGAGTACATGAGTTAACCCAGGAGTTTTCACTGAGATTGTAAGAAGAGTAATACGATGGGTCCACTAGTACTACTTCTGGAGTACATGAGTTAACCCAGGAGTTTTCACTGAGATTGTAAGAAGAGTAATACGATGGGTCCACTAGTACTACTTCTGGAGTACATGAGTTAACCCAGGAGTTTTCAATGAGATTGTAAGAAGAGTAATACGATGGGGCCACTAGTGCCACTTCTGTAGTACATGAGTTAACCCAGGAGTTTTCAATGAGATTGTAAGAAGAGTAACACGATGGTACCAATAGTAACACTTCCGGAGTACATGAGTTAACCCAGGAGTTTTCACTGAGATTGTAAGAAGAGTAATACGATGGTGCCACTAGTGCCACTTCTGTAGTACATGAGTTAACCCAGGAGTTTTCACTGAGATTGTAAGAAGAGTAATACGATGGGGCCACTAGTACTACTTCTGGAGTACATGAGTTAACCCAGGAGTTTTCACTGAGATTGTAAGAAGAGTAATACGATGGGGCCACTAGTACTACTTCTGGAGTACATGAGTTAACCCAGGAGTTTTCACTGAGATTGTAAGAAGAGTAATACGATGGGGCCACTAGTACTACTTCTGGAGTACATGAGTTAACCCAGGAGTTTTCACTGAGATTGTAAGAAGAGTAATACGATGGGGCCACTTGTACTACTTCTGGAGTACATGAGTTAACCCAGGAGTTTTCACTGAGATTGTAAGAAGAGTAATACGATGGGTCCACTAGTGCCACTTCTGGAGTACATGAGTTAACCCAGGAGTTTTCACTTAGACTGTAAGAAGAGTAATACGATGGGGCCACTAGTACCACTTCTGGAGTACATCAGTTAACCCAGGAGTTTTCACTGAGATTGTAAGAAGAGTAATACGATGGGGCCACTTGTACTACTTCTGGAGTACATGAGTTAACCCAGGAGTTTTCACTGAGATTGTAAGAAGAGTAATACGATGGTGCCACTAGTACCACTTCCGGAATACATGATTTAACCCAAGAGTTTTCACTGAGATTGTAAGAAGAGTAATACGATGGTGCCACTAGTACTACTTCTAGAGTACATGAGTTAACCCAGGAGTTTTCACTGAGATTGTAAGAAGAGTAATACGATGGGTCCACTAGTACTACTTCTAGAGTACATGAGATAACCCAGGAGTTTTCAATGAGATTGTAAGAAGGGTAATACGATGGGGCCTCTAGTACTACTTCTGGAGTACATGAGTTAACCCAGGAGTTTTCACTGAGATTGTAAGAAGAGTAATACGATGGGGGCCACTAGTGCCACTTCTGTAGTACATGAGTTAACCCAGGAGTTTTCAATGAGATTGTAAGAAGAGTAATACGATGGTGCCACTAGTACCACTTCTGGAGTACATGAGTTAACCCAGGAGTTTTCAATGAGATTGTAAGAAGAGTAATACGATGGTGCCACTAGTACCACTTCCGGAATACATGATTTAACCCAAGAGTTTTCACTGAGATTGTAAGAAGAGTAATACGATGGTGCCACTAGTACTACTTCTGGAGTACATGAGTTAACTCAGGAATTTTCACTGAGATTGTAACAAGAGTAACACGTTGGTGCCACAAGGACCATTTCTAGAGTACATGAGTTAACCCATGAGTTTACTCTGAGATTATAACAAGAGTAATACGATGGTGCCACGATTGCCACTTCTGGAGTACATCAGTTAACCCATGAGATTTAACTGAGATTGTAACAAGAGTAGCACGATGGTGCCATTATTGCCACTTCTGTAGTACATCAGTTAACCCATGAGTTTTCACTGAGATTGTAACAAGAGTAATACGATGGTGCCACTAGTGCCACTTCTGGAGTACATGAGTTAACCATGAGTTTTCGCTGAGGTTGTATCAAGAGAAACACGATGATGCCACTAGTGCCATTTCTGGATAACAAGAGTTAACCCATGAGTTTTCACTGAGATTGTAAGAAGAGTAATACGAAGGTACCACTAGTACCACTTCTGGAGTACATTAGTTAACCCATTCGTTTTCACTGAGTTTGTAAGAAGGGTAACACGATTGGTGCCACTAGTGCCACTTCTGGAGTACATCGGTTATCCCAGGAGTTTTCTCTAAGTTTGTGATAAGAGTAACACGATTGGTGCCACTAGTGCCACTTCTGGAGTACATGAGTTAACCTATGAATTTTCACTGAGATTGTAACAAGAGTAATACGATGGTGCCACTAGTGCCACTTCTGGAGTACATCAGTTAACCCATGAGTTTTAACTGAGATTGTAAGAAGAGTAATACGATGGTGCCACTAGTACCATCTCTGGAGTACATGAGTTAGCAAATGAGTTTACACTGAGATTGTAAGAAGAGTAATACGATGGTACCACTAGTACCACTTCTGTAGTACATGAGTTAACCCAGGAGTTTTCACTGAGATTGTAAGAAGAGTAATACGATGGGGCCACTAGTACTACTTCTGGAGTACATATGTTAACCCATGAGTTTCCACTAAGATTGTAAGAAGAGTAATGCGATGGTGCCACTAGTACCACTTCTGTAGTACATGAGTTAACCCAGGAGTTTTCAATGAGATTTTAAGAAGAGTAATACGATGGTGCCACTAGTACTACTTCTGGAGTACATGAGTTAACCCAGGAGTTTTCACTGAGATTGTAACAAGAGTAACACGTTGGGGCCACTAGTACCATCTCTGGAGTACATGAGTTAACAAATGAGTTTACGCTCAGATTGTAAGAAGAGTAATACGATGGTGCCACTAGTGCCACTTCTGTAGTACATGAGTTGACCCATGAGTTTTCACTTAGATTGTAAGAAGAGTAATACGATGGTACCACTAGTACCACTTCCGGAGTACATGAGTTAACCCAGGAGTGTTCACTGAGATTGTAGCAAGAGTAATACGGTGGTACCACTAGTACCACTTCTGGAGTACATGAATTAACCCATGAGTTTTCACTGAGTTGTAAGAAGAGTAACACGATGGTGCCACTAATGCCACTTTTGGAGTACATCAGTTAACCCATGAGTTTTCACTGAGATTGTAACAAGAGTAATACGATGGTGCCATTAGTGCCACTTCTGGAGTACATGACTTAACCATGAGTTTTCGCTGAGATTGTATCAAGAGAAACACGATGATGCCACTAGTGCCATTTCTGGATAACAAGAGTTAACCCATGAGTTTTCACTGAGTTTGCAAGAAGAGTAACACGATTGGTTCCACTCGTGCCACTTCTGCAATACATCAGTTAACCCATGCGTTTTCTCTGAGATTGTAACAAGAGTAATACGATGTTGCCACTAGTGCCACTTCTGGATTATATGAGTTTTCACTGAGATTGTAACAAGAGTAATGCGATGGTGCCACTAGTGCCACTTCTGTAGTACATGAGTTAACCCATGAGTTTTCACTGAGATTGAAAGAAGAATAATACGATGGTACCACTAGTACCACTTCCGGAGTACATGAGTTAACCCATGAGTTTTAACTGAGATTGTAAGAAGAGTAATACGATGGTGCGACTAGTACCACTTCTGGAGTACATCAGTTAACCCATGAGTTTTCACTGAGATTGTAACAAGAGTAACACGTTGGTGCCACTAGTACCATCTCTGGAGTACATGAGTTAGCAAATGAGTTTACACTGAGATTGTAAGAAGAGTAATATGATGGTGCCACTAGTACCACTTCCGGAGTACATGAGTTAACCCAGGAGTTTTCACTGAGATTGTAACAAGAGTAACACGTTGGTGCCACAAGGACCATTTCTAGAGTACATGAGTTAACCCATGAGTTGACACTGAGATTATAACAAGAATAATACGATGGTGCCACTTTTGCCACTTCTGGAGTACATCAGTTAATCTATGAGTTTTCACTGAGATTGTAACAAGAGTAGCACGATGGTGCCATTATTGCCACTTCTGTAGTACATCAGTTAACCCATGAGTTTCCACTGAGATTGTAACAAGAGTAATACGATGGTGCCACTAGTGCCACTTCTGGAGTACATGAGTTAACCATGAGTTTTCCCTGAGGTTGTATCAAGAGAAACACGATGATGCCACTAGTGCCATTTCTGGATAACAAGAGTTAACCCATGAGTTTTCACTGAGATTGTAAGAAGAGTAATACGAAGGTACCACTAGTACCACTTCTGGAGTACATCAGTTAACCCATGAGTTTTCACTGAGTTTGTAAGAAAGGTAACACGATTGGTGCCACTAGTGCCACTTCTGGAGTACATCGGTTATCCCAGGAGTTTTCTCTAAGTTTGTGATAAGAGTAACACGATTGGTGCCACTAGTGCCACTTCTGGAGTACATCGGTTATCCCAGGAGTTTTCTCTAAGTTTGTGATAAGAGTAACACGATTGGTGCCACTAGTGCCACTTCTGGAGTACATGAGTTAACCTATGAATTTTCACTGAGATCGTAAGAAGAGTAATACGATGGTGCGACTAGTACCACTTCTGGAGTACATCAGTTAACCCATGAGTTTTAACTGAGATTGTAAGAAGAGTAATACGATGGTGCGACTAGTACCACTTCTGGAGTACATGAGTTAACCCATGAGTTTTCACTGAGATTGTAACAAGAGTAACACGTTGGTGCCACTAGTACCATCTCTGGAGTACATGAGTTAGCAAATGAGTTTACACTGAGATTGTAAGAAGAGTAATATGATGGTGCCACTAGTACCACTTCCGGAGTACATGAGTTAACCCAGGAGTTTTCACTGAGATTGTAACAAGAGTAACACGTTGGTGCCACAAGGACCATTTCTAGAGTACATGAGTTAACCCATAAGTTGACACTGAGATTATAACAAGAATAATACGATGGTGCCACTTTTGCCACTTCTGGAGTACATCAGTTAATCTATGAGTTTTCACTGAGATCGTAACAAGAGTAGCACGATGGTGCCATTATTGCCACTTCTGTAGTACATCAGTTAACCCATGAGTTTTAACTGAGATTGTAAGAAGAGTAATACGATGGTGCGACTAGTACCACTTCTGGGGTACATGAGTTAACCCATGAGTTTTCACTGAGATTGTAACAAGAGTAACACGTTGGTGCCACTAGTACCATCTCTGGAGTACATGAGTTAGCAAATGAGTTTACACTGAGATTGTAAGAAGAGTAATATGATGGTGCCACTAGTGCCACTTCTGTAGTACATGAGTTAACTCATGAGTTTTCACTCAGATTGTAAGAATAGTAATACGATGGTACCACTAGTAACACTTCGGAGTACATGAGTTAAACCATGAGTTTTCACTGAGATTGTAACAAGAGTAATACGATGGTACCACTAGTACCACTTCTGGAGTGCATGAGTTAGCCCAGGAGTTTTCACTGAGATTGTAAGAAGAGTAACACAATGGTGCCACTAGTGCCACTTCTGGAGTACATGAATCAACACAGGAGTTTTCACTGAGATTGAAACAAGAGTAATACTATGGTGCCACTAGTGCCACTTCTGGAGTACATGAGTTAACCCAAGAGCTTTGACTGAGATTGTAAGAAAATTAACACGATAGTGTAACTAGTGCAACTTCTGGAGTACATCAGTTAACCCAGGAGTTTTCACTGAGATTGTAACAAGAGTAACACATTGATGCCACTAGTACCATTTCTGGAGTACAAGATTTAGCCAATGAGTTTACACTGAGATTGAAACAAGAGTAATACGATGGTGCCACTAGTGCCACTTCTGTAGTACATGAGTTAACCCATGAGTTTTCACTGAGATTGAAGAGGAGTAATACGATGGTACCACTAGTGCCACTTCTGGAATACATGATGTAACTCAGGAGTTTTCAGTGAGTTTGTAAGAAGAGTAATACGATGGTGCCAATAGTACTACTTCTAGAGTACATGAGTTAACCCAGGAGTTTTAACTGAGATTGTAAGAAGAGTAATACGATGGTGCCACTAGTACTACTTCTGGAGTACATGAGTTAACCCAGGAGTTTTCACTGAGATTGTAACAAGAGTAACACGTTGGTGCCACTAGTACCATCTCTGGAGTATATGAGTTAAAAAATGAGTTTACACTGAAATTGTAAGAAGAGTAATACGATGGTGCCACTAGTACTACTTCTGTAGTACATGAGTTAACCCAGGAGTTTTCACTGAGATTGTAAGAAGAGTAATACGATGGTGCCACTAGTACTACTTCTGGAGTACATGAGTTAACCCAGGAATTTTCACTGAGATTGTAAGAAGAGTAATACGATGGTGCCACTAGTGGCACTTCTGTAGTACATGAGTTAACCCAGGAGTTTTCACTGAGATTGTAAGAAGAGTAATACGATGGTGCCACTAGTACTACTTCTGGCGTACATGAGTTAACCCAGGAGTTTTCACTGAGATTGTAAGAAGAGTAATACGATGGTGCCACTAGTGCCACTTCTGTAGTACATGAGTTAACCCAGGAGTTTTCACTGAGATTGTAAGAAGAGTAATACGATGGTGCCACTAGTACTACTTCTGGAGTACATGAGTTAACCCAGGAGTTTTCACTGACATTGTAAGAAGAGTAATACGATGGTGCCACTAGTGCCACTTCTGTAGTACATGAGTTAACCCAGGAGTTTTCACTGAGATTGTAAGAAGAGTAATACGATGGTGCCACTAGTACTACTTCTGGAGTACATGAGTTAACCCAGGAGTTTTCACTGAGATTGTAAGAAGAGTAATACGATGGTGCCACTAGTACTACTTCTGAAGTACATGAGTTAACCCAGGAGTTTTCACTGAGATTGTAAGAAGAGTAATACGATGGTGCCACTAGTGCCACTTATGGAGTACATGAGTTAACCCAGGAGTTTTCAATGAGATTGTAAGAAGAGTAATACGATGGTGCCACTAGTACTACTTCTAGAGTACATGAGTTAACTCATGAGTTTTCACTGAGATTGTAAGAATAGTAATACGATGCTACCACTAGTAACACTTGCGGAGTACATGAGTTAACCCATGAGTTTTCACTGAGATTGTAACAAGAGTAATACGATGGTACCACTAGTACTACTTCTGGAGTACATGAGTTAGCCCAGGAGTTTTCACTGAGATTGAATTAAGAGTAATAATATGGTGCCACTAGTGCCACTTCTGGAGTACATGAGTTAACCTAAGAGCTTTCACTGAGATTGTAAGAAAATTAACACGATAGTGTAACTAGTGCAACTTCTGGAGTACATCAGTTAACCCAGGAGTTTTCACTGAGATTGTAACAAGAGTATCACGATGGTGTCACTATTGCCACGTCTGGAGTACATGGGTTAATCCATGAGTTTTCACTGAGATTGTAACAAGAGTAATACGATGGTGCCACTATTGCCACTTCTGGAGTACATGAGTTAACCCATGAGTTTTCACTGAGAATGTAAGAAGAGTAATACGATGGTACCACTAGTACCACTTCTGAAGTACATGAGTTAACCCAGGAGTTTCACTGAGATTGTAACAAGAGTAACACATTGGTGCCACTAGTACCATTTCTGGAGTACATGAGTTAACCCATCAGTTTACACTGAGATTGTAACAAGAGTAATACGATGGTGCCACTAGTGCCACTTCTGTTGTACATGAGTTAACCCATGAGTTTTCACTGAGATTGAAGAGGAGTAATACGATGGTACCACTAGTGCCACTTCTGGAATACATGATGTAACTCAGGAGTTTTCACTGACATTGTAAGAAGAGTAATACGATGGTGCCACTAGTACTACTTCTAGAGTACATGAGTTAACCCAGGAGTTTTCACTGAGAATGTAAAAAGAGTAATACGATGGTGCCACTAGTACTACTTCTGGAGTACATGAGTTAACCCAGGTGTTTTCACTGAGATTGTAACAAGAGTAACACGTTGGTGCCACTAGTGCCATCTCTGGATAACATGAGTTAACCCAGGAGTTTTTACTGATATTGTAAGAAGAGTAATACGATAGTGCCACTAGTACCACTTCTGTAGTACATGAGTTAACCCAGGAGTTTTTACTGACATTGTAAGAAGAGTAATACGATGGTGCCACTAGTGCCACTTCTGTAGTACATGAGTTAACCCAGGAGTTTTCACTGACATTGTAAGAAGAGTAATACGATGGTGCCACTAGTGCCACTTCTGTAGTACATGAGTTAACCCAGGAGTTTTCACTGAGATTGTAAGAAGAGTAATACGATAGTGCCACTAGTACTACTTCTGGAGTACATGAGTTAACCCAGGAGTTTTCAATGAGATTGTAAGAAGAGTAAT
The DNA here is from genome assembly GCA_963383655.1 of Bathymodiolus septemdierum. Taxonomy (NCBI): domain Eukaryota; kingdom Metazoa; phylum Mollusca; class Bivalvia; order Mytilida; family Modiolidae; genus Bathymodiolus; species Bathymodiolus septemdierum. The sequence continues at coordinate 3,964,932 of OY726528.1, forward strand.
ACGATGGGGCCACTAGTACTACTTCTGGAGTACATGAGTTAACCCAGGAGTTTTCAATGAGATTGTAAGAAGAGTAATACGATGGTGCCACTAGTACTACTTCTGTAGTACATGAGTTAACCCAGGAGTTTTCAATGAGATTGTAAGAAGAGTAATACGATGGTGCCACTAGTACTACTTCTGGAGTACATGAGTTAACCCAGGAGTTTTCAATGAGATTGTAAGAAGAGTAATACGATGGTGCCACTAGTGCCACTTCTGTAGTACATGAGTTAACCCAGGAGTTTTCACTGAGATTGTAAGAAGAGTAATACGATGTTGCCACTAGTACTACTTCTGGAGTACATGAGTTAACCCAGGAGTTTTCACTGAGATTGTAAGAAGAGTAATACGATGGTGCCACTAGTACTACTTCTGGAGTACATGAGTTAACCCAGGAGTTTTCACTGACATTGTAAGAAGAGTAATACGATGGTGCCACTAGTGCCACTTCTGTAGTACATGAGTTAACCCAGGAGTTTTCAATGAGATTGTAAGAAGAGTAATACGATGGGGTCACTAGTACTACTTCTGGAGTACATGAGTTAACCCAGGAGCTTTCAATGACATTGTAAGAAGAGTAATACGATGGTGCCACTAGTACCACTTCTGTAGTACATGAGTTAACCCAGGAGTTTTCACTGAGATTGTAAGAAGAGTAATACGATGGTGCCACTAGTACTACTTCTGGATTACATGAGTTAACCCAGGAATTTTCACTGAGATTGTAAGAAGAGTAATACGATAGTGCTACTCGCACTACTTCTGGCGTACATGAGTTAACCCAGGAGTTTTTACTGAGATTGTAAGAAGAGTAATACGATGGTGCCACTAGTACTACTTCTGGATTATATGAGTTAACCCAGGAGTTTTCTCTGAGATTGTAACAAGAGTAACACGTTGGTGCCACTAGTACCATCTCTGGAGTACATGAGTTAACAAATGAGTTTACACTGAGATTGTAAGAAGAGTAATACGATGGTACCACTAGTACCACTTCTGTAGTACATGAGTTAACCCATGAGTTTTCACTGAAATTGTAAGAAAAGTAATACGATGTTGCCACTAGTACTACTTCTGTAGTACATGAGTTAACCCATGAGTTTTCACTGAGATTGTAACAAGAGTAATACGATGGTGCCACTAGTGCCACTTCTGGAGTACATGAGTTAACCCATGAATTTTCACTGGGTTTGTAACAAGAGTAACACGATGGTGTCACTAGAGCCACTTCTGGATAACATGAGTTAACCCAGGAGTTATCTCTAAGTTTGTGAGAAGAGTAACACGATTGGTGCCACTAGTCCCACTTCTGGAGTACATCAGTTAACCCATGAGTTTTCACTGAGATTGTTACAAGAGTAATACGATGGTGCCACTAGTGCCACTTCTGGAGTACATGAGTTAACCCATGAATTTTCACTGGGTTTGTAACAAGAGTAACACGATGGTGTCACTAGTGCCACTTCTGAATAACATGAGTTAACCCAGGAGTGTTCTCTAATTTTGTGAGAAGAGTAACACGATTGGTGCCACTAATACCACTTCTGGAGTACATGAGTTAACCCATGAGTTTTCACTGAGATTGTGACAAGAGTAATACGATGGTGCCACTAGTGCCACTTCTGGAGTACATGATTTAACCCATGAGTTTTCACTGAGATTGTAACAAGAGTAACACGTTGGTGCCACTAGTACCATTTCTGGAGTACATGAGTTAACCCATGAGTTTTCTCTAATTTTGTGAGAAGAGTAACACGATTGGTGCCACTAGTACCACTTCTGGAGTACATCAGTTAATCAATCAGTTTACACTGAGATTGTAACAAGAGTAATACGATGGGGCCACTAGTACAACTTCTGGAGTACATGAGTTAACCCAGGAGTTTTCAATGAGATTGTAAGAAGAGTAATACGATGGTACCACTAGTACCACTTCTGCAGTACATGAGTTAACCCATGAGTTTTCACTGAGATTGTAAGAAGGGTAATACGATTGGTGCCACTAGTGCCACTTCTGGAGTACATCAGTTAACCCATGAGTTTTCACTGAGATTGTAACAAGAGTAACACGATGGTGTTACTAGTGCCACTTCTGGATACCATGAGTTAACCCAGGAGTTTTCTCTATGTTTGTGAGAAGAGTAACACGATTGGTGCCACTAGTGCCACTTCTGGAGTACATCAGTTAACCCATGAGTTTTCACTGAGATTGTTACAAGAGTAATACGATGGTGCCACTAGTGCCACTTCTGGAGTACATGATTTAACCCATGAGTTTTCACTGAGATTGTAACAAGAGTAATACGATGATGCCACTAGTGCCACTTCTGGAGTACATGAGTTAACCCAGGAGTTTTCACTGAGATTGTAAGAAGAGTAATACGATGGTACCACTAGTACCACTTCCGGAGTACATGAGTTAACCCAGGAGTTTTCACTGAGATTGTAACAAGAGTAACACATTGGTGCCACTAGTACCACTTCTGTAGTACATGAGTTAACCGATGAGTTTACACTGAGATTGTAACAAGAGTAACATGATGGTGCCACTAGTACCATTTTTGGAGTACATGAGTTAACCCATGCGTTTTCATTGAGATTGTAACAAAAGTAACACGATGGTGCCACTAGTACATCTTATGGAGTACATGAGTACATCCCTGGATTTTTAGTGTTGTCAGTTTTGCTCATTTTTTAGTTTTCTGTGTTTTGTAAGCATTGTTTTTCTTTTTGTTCTTTTTTCTTTTGGACATTATATTGTCTGCCCTTCTTTGAATAACAACCTCTCACTACCCCTTGGAATCATCAATTTTTTCTTATTAAAAATATGATATATCAAACAATATTTTTGTTAATATTCCGCTCTCAGAAATTTAAATACCTAAAGGTTGAGTTTGCTATTAGACCAATTCATATAATTCTTATTTTCATATATAATTTTATACCTTTGTCCTGTTATTTTCTATCAATATTAAGTTCTTTATTGCGTATTACATGACTTATTTTTGTTGTATTTTCATTTATTTTATTTAGAAAACTGTTGACGATAACAGTAGGGTAATCAGTAGCGTAAATCGAAGTAGAAACTAGATGTGTCGGAAAGACAAGAATGTCCCCGCTGTGAATATTAAGGAGGATCGCAAATGTTTCATCCTTTTTTAATTCCCTCAGAAATAGGTGAAAAATAACAAACTATTGCTTAAGATCTGTATCCTCAAGCCTCCTTAAATTCACAAGAAGTATTCAAGGAAACAGTATTGCCTCAACAAATCTTGATATGATGAGGAATCTACAACACTTGCATATGAATAACAAGTCCTACGCCTATAAAACTTGATTTGTAACTCATCATTGTAATTCCAACTACCAAAAATCAAGTTAATATCTCAAAACAGAGTGAAATAAGGTGGTGACAACTATATATTTGGCAAAAGTTAAAAGTCCAAGGTGCGTAAATTAGCCCAAAATCATTCATTCGGAACGAAATTCAAACTTGATCGGTAACTCATCACTATGCACTCAAATACCAAATATCAAGTCAATATCTCAAATCATAGTGCAAAAAAAGTGGCGCTAACTAAATATTTGGCCAAATTTGAAGCAAGAGTATTCGGAGAGAACCAAATTGCAAAGCCCAACGGCTGTAAGTTGGCCAAAAATCATTGGACCGGAACAAAATGTAAACATGATCTGTAGCTCATCATTATACACTCATATACCAAAAATCAAGTCAATATCTCAAATCATAGTGTAAAACAAATGGCACCAACTAAATATTTGGCCAAATTTCAAAATCTAAGGGCCATAACTCGGCCAAAAATCATTGGATCGGAACAAAATGTACAATTGATCTATAACTCATCATTATACATTCAAATACCATAAATCAAATCAATATATCCGAGCATAGCGAAAACAGTTTATACTATACATTGCTGTATTTAACTACCTCTTTTGATAAGACAAACTCTGGGTGTCGTTTTAAGATTTTGTCCAGGTCTTCAGATGTACCTCCGGGGCTCAGCTTCATAACTATCTCATCAGCAGGCTGCGTTGGTTCTTGTGCTTCTGATGCCATTTCATTTACTGGTAACTCTGAAGTTTGAACACATTTGACGAATGTCATGACACAAAGTAAGCGTATTGAATACATAACTAATGGATACCATATCTAAAAGAAATTGAGAGAAAATGAGTTCATTATATGGAAGAAACTAACTCAGTACAATATACAAAATGTATATATTTTGGCTATTTAGCACTTCGTTTTTTTCTGGTTTAGCAGAATGTACTGTAAGCGCAAATAATACCCATGCTGCAAACGTCACGGAACCAATCAGATTCGAGATGAATTATTCATGAATACGCAGATGTTTATTTTCAAATGGCCTACAACCGTATCGGTGGTATATTGGCTAACATGCTCATTTCAAGTACGATAGATCGAGGGTTCGAGCTCAGGTTGTGTCAAACAAACGACTATCAAATTAATATTGTAGAAGTAATCAATTGGTAGTCGCCCGGTCGACAAAGTCTTTAGCTAACAACCGGAAGTGTGTTGAAACTCCGTTTATTTAGTATTGTATTTTCGGAATTGCCACTTCCCGATATGGATTTCCGTTTCTGACGTTCTGATTCGGAATCCAGGCGTTTTCGAACAGTAGGACAGGCGACAGTTTGAATACAAGCTTGTTTGCGTCATTCTGCTGCAGGAGGTCATATTTGGAATTCCGATTTCCTCGTACAGTACGAGATTTCATCCGTGATTAAAACTCATTTTCAAAAATTATTTGACGGAGTGAGTTTATAAAAAAATCTTAGAAAACACGCAGATATATTTCTTTTTCGATTAGTTAAAAAAATAATGCTTAAAAAGAAAAAAAACAAACAAGTAAACAAGCATCATTTTTTTTTAATTTCAATCTCATTTGATATAATTGATATATGACTACATGTATATATAGCAAATAGTTCATGACACTGAGGGTCATATGGCAGTATATGGACCGGTACGTCACCAAAACAATATTATTTGAACCGAAGCTTCTGAGGTCCATATCAAATTTTGTTGGTGACGAAGTTCATATAATATGTTTTGGTGACGGACTGGTCCATATACTGCGATATGACCCGAAGTGACATGAACTATTAGCTATATTATACTTTTTATCTAAAATAATGCAGGTACCTGGCCGGTCCCTATACTACCAGTCCATATACGAAAATAGTGACCGGCTGCGCTAACCAAGACAAATAGAGAAAATAAAAACGTTAATTGTAATATTATATGTTATTCAGCTATCAGACAAGGTATATAATGTGACATTCACGGCTTTGGATCTATATTCCCTGACGCGCAGCCGGGAATGTCACATTATATACCCTGTCTGATAGCTGAATAACAGATATATTACGGATTTAACCATTGTTTTTTTATTAAATACAACATCCAACTGTATTAAATAAATTGCCTCTTTTATTTTAATTTTTCGTATCTCTAGATGTCCATCTCCGTACCTTTGACGTCATTCTTCAATGACGTCAAAATATGTGTCGCGTCATATTTCATGTATGGGGTGTCTCATAAAGGAAAATACTGTACTCAATTTCTAAATCAAGACAGTTTCATATGTAGTAAATTTTATAAACTTTATAAATATAGCATTAATATATATCACATAACAAAACAACGGGTTTGCGAAACAGTTTCAATAATCTAAATGTTAACAACATGTAAATAAAACCTTGGTGTGGCCCCATGACGTCGAAAGTTTTCAAGGCTCAACGTTTTGATTACTTGTTATGGTATAGCCGTGGAACATAGGAGTTTGCTGAATCGATCAGGTATTTGTGACGGAATTAACCGTTGTAATATTTATTTGTTCATGCAGGCGTTTTGAGTATAAAAACAGCATTTAATTTGGTAAAAATACATTTATTATTCCGTATTATACCATTGATTCAGTGAAGCGTAATGTTTTGTCGTCCATGTTTTAATCGTTGTTGGGGACTGAAATATATAACCCGTCTGTTTTCCGAATATATGCTGACATTCAGGGTTGAAGAACCAATGAAAATTCGTAATATATACATATATTTACCATCATAATATTTCAGTCAAAATATTATAATGAGTCCAAATCCGTTTCGGGACATGAGAGCATTTGAAGAAATATTACCAAAACACAATGCAATTTAAATATACAATTACATTATGGTTCAATAGAAAACAACAGTGAACAGAACATACTTATTGAAACAAACATGGGTTGGCAGGATATTAGTAAATTGCATACCTCGCTACCGCCCGGGATAAAAGATTAATATCCACCAATCCATGCTAAAGCTTACAACACAGAATGGCTTCCATGAATTATTGATTAAATAGACCTTTGCCCATTCCCGATTTCATTCAAATATTATACGGGGCTAGGGTGGCTCAATGAGTTAAGTAGTTGGATTACCTAACAACTCATACAAGCCTATCACCAATACGGCGTGGGTTAGCGCCCGGCTTTGTGAATCACAAAAAGGGTGCACTGGACTTGCAGCCGCAAGTGTTACAGTTTACCAGTTGCTTGCCCATAGTCGTTGGTTCTCTCCGGATATTCCGCTTCTTCCACCACTTTCGCCATGATATAACTGAAATATTGCTGAATGTGGCGTTAAGCACCAAAATCAAATATATCAAATACTATGCGATTTTATACCTTTCTATATGCGTTATTTTCCGTACGACGGGCAAAATGGTATCCAGGAAAGGACAACGAATCTGAGTATGATTATCTCATCATTTGTAAATATTTGAACCGACTTAAAAAAAATCAGAAGATAAGTTTGTAGTCAATAGAAAATTATCCGTGTGTTACATTAAAATGATTATGTGGGATATATTTACTAGTCAAAAAAAGAAACGTTACGTCAGTTTTTCATATTTTTTATTCAGCAGGTGCTCCATACATATGTTTTTAATTAATTAATATAAACATTAGGTTATTAGCCTATCGATTCCGGCATTGCTATTTTTTTTACAGAATGACGTTACACCAGGTTCGGGAATTCACGTTTTTCATCATTTCGATAATTCGAAATGTATGCAGGTGTGCTCGATTAGAATTAAAGGCCATAAACTGTGTCGTTTGCAATTATAAACAAAAGGCCACTTCAACAAACAATTTTTCTACACGTACGTCTATGCCCCGCTTGCTCCAATATGAGAGGGAACGTGCAGTTGGGATGTTTCAAGTCGGAATGACACAAACAGAGATAGCAAACCATTTTAATTGCTCAAGAATGACAATTTACAGATTGCTCGTTCGTGTAAGAGCAACCGGTGTAACTGTTCTAGAGCCATTTTCCACCCTAGCCATCTTCCCCCACCCGGAAACATGGCTATATAGCCATCTTTTCCCCCGGAACATTGGATATATAGCCATCTTTCCCACCGGAACATTGGCTATATAGCCATCCTTCCCCCCGGAACATTGGCTATATAGCCATCTTTCCCCCGTCCTTATCCGGGGGTGAAAATGTATTATTATTATCACTATTATTATTATTATTATTATTATTATTATTATTATTATTATTATTATGATCACTATTATTATTATTATTATTATTATTTATATACTTAGAGTAAAATACATATACATTTTTATTATGCATGATGTATGACTTTGGACGACATGTATCACCTGCCCTATATCGCATCCCTACTCGGGTGCTATTTGAAGAGTTATACATGATCAAACTTATGCCACATGCTATGTCAAGCCTTGACCAATATCACCCCTAATATAAGATAATACTAATACTAATAATAATAATAATAATAATAATAATAACTAGATGACACGGAGATGGAAACTATCGCCGTTTCAAAATAAAGTCAATATCAAAGAATATGTTGGGATACCAAAATTATCGTTCCATGAAAAACTCGAAGTTTGAGACCTTGATCTTTGAAGGACAAAAATGAATTAAGTAAGATCTTCTCACAGTGGTTATCAATCAAAAAATATCATCCCTCTACAATAATTAGAGCGGACACGATTTTCTGTAGTTCACAAGAAGAGTTTGAAGATAACAAAGGGGCAATCAGAAAATGCATATCGAAGAACAGACAACAACAAATGCCAAAAGAAAAAGCACAAAAGGACAAACAAGGATCGGGAAAACATACATATCAAACTAAAGATCGAGTAACACGAACCACACAAAAAACCGTGGGTGAACGTAGGTGCTCCGGAAGGGTAGGCAGTTCCTGCTCCACTAGTGACATCCGTCGTGTTAATCTAGTTAGAAATCCGGTAATAAGTCGTGAATGAGGAAAGAACCAGGAGGTGTTTACGACAAGTGGAACATATCCGTGGTCATTTGTGACACAGATACTCCAAAACGGTCAACCAAGTCATGGTGGCGGCCGAAAAACTTTCGAAGTGATGACTTAAATTTTACCAAAAGGAACCCTTGGTTCAGTAGCTTCCTTGTTAGTAGCAACCCTCTATCAAGGAAATCCTGATAGGAACCACAAGGTCTGAAATATCGTATCATCTGAGAGATATATACTTCATATAGGGGTCCCATGAGATGAAAAGTTTGAGACCTTGACTTTAGGAGGTCAAACAAGAATATGATATGCGACACACCTTCTAGTAGTAGTTAACAATCATGCAAAGTTGCATCCATTTACTATAGAATAGAGAAATGATTGGTTATAAAGTTATGAAGCGCACACGAATGTGTTTCGAACGGACGGACAGAGCGATCAGCATAGGGCGTTCGCCACTATGTGGGGTGTCCCTGATATTATGTTGCATGGTTTTTTTTTACATTAACGCACCCTTTGGAAGTGATTACTAATGCCTGTACCAAGTCAGGGTCATTACGGTTTTCACAGTTTTCCGGTTGTTGACTGATTTTGTCTGTTTATATAATTATGAGTTTTGACTTTCCCTTTGTAAGATTGTTCGGAGTTCGGTAATTTTGTTATTACCTTTATTTGATATCCCAACATAATTTGGGTGGTACACTACTATATAGCCATCCCCCCCCCCCCCTATTTGCCAAGGGGGGAATCCACTATATAGCCATTTTTCCGCATATCCAGGTAAAGGGGAAATATTTTTCCGGGGGGAATGGCTATGGTGGCAAAATGGCTCTGTAGCACCGGCAGAACATCTGATCGTCGACGTAGTGGTAGACCTCGAGAAACGACGTTACGTCAAGTGGAGTGACATGTCTACCCGAGGGCTGTGGTTTCAGTGAGCTGGAACTATAAGCATCCATTGTTATTTAGATATCGGATTGCTTATCAATAAAATTTTCCTGTAAACTTATTGATGAGATGGAAAGTTCATTTGATCAAAGCAATTTCGCTTAAACGAGGAATGATGCGAATTCCTCCAGAAAATAGGAATAAGAAATAATGAAATAAATGCAAGAAACCTTTCTTTTTTCTTATTAATTGTTTTGATATTGCTTCTGTTGAATCTATGTTTGGATATGAAGAATGGCTTACTCGCGTTTTGGTCAATTCTAACAAATCTATAAAAAAAACCACCACTGATGTTGTGAGTTCGAATATCAAGCAGGGCGATGTGCACAACATTATGTAATAAAGTTTGTCAGTCACTTGCCACCAGCTTGGTGGTTTTCTCCGGGTACTCCGATGTCATCCACCACACGACCGCACGATATAACTGAAATATTGTTGAAAGTGGTGTTAGTCATTTATCGTAACCAGTGTTTAAGAACAAAGGTATTAATTTAGACCTAGACAATTTCAGAGCGATCACGTTAATCAGCTGTTTGGGAAAATTATTCACTTTCATTCTTCACGAAGGATTGACGTTTTTTAACAATGAAATTGCATTGTTATCTTTTAATCACAACGCTTTTCGAAAAGGGAATTCTACCACAGATCATCTATTTTTACCTCAGTCTTTTGGAAAACACTTGATTGTGTTTTAGTTGACTTCCGCAAGGCGTTTGACAGTGTGGCGAACAGTCTCGTGGAAGATAATGATATACAGTGGTATAAAAGGAAAAATATTCACTGTTGTATATAACATGTATGATAATATAACATAATGTGTACAATATAACGGTGAACAATCTGGGGCCGTGTTCTCGAAAGTATCCTAAGATTTGTCCTAATATATATAAGATATGTCTTAGGACGATTTTTAGGATGGTCTTAGAGCCATCTTAGGATATGTCCTATGAGTGATCTCGAAGCTGTCTTAAGATTATCATACCTTAGGATGTCTTAACTATGTCCTAAGTGTCAACGCAATTATTAGAAAAATAAAAATATTGTGTACAACTATTTTCAATACTAATATATTGCAAACATTTGATAAAAATACTCATAATAAAATATAAGATGTAAATAAAGATTTCTTATATTTTTTACGCTGCATACCATGAGTCTTTTCTTGTTTTCTTTAATTTGCAGTTATCTATATACGTAGTTCTGTATACGATATATAACTAATGTGTAGCACTTTTTTATAATGAAGTACAGTCATTACCTTTATTTTTGTGTGGTTACTTTCGAGTCAGCTGATTTAAAATTTTCAATGGATTACTGATTAAGCGATGTATACAAAATTCATTCTGATTTTCGCAGTGGAATCATTTGTTTTATTTTCTTTTACAGGGGATTATCTTAATCTTGAAATGTTCAAAATATTTTATCTACTCGGAGTCTATCAAAAAGATGTCTATTTTTGTATGATATTTAGCTTTGTTTTCTTTTTTTCAAGAGATCAATGCAGATTCCCATAAACATTCCCACAGGTTCCATTCAAGAAATTGAATATTTTACCTTTAGTTATATACATGGTTCATGACTATTCATTCTTTGGTTCCACTGCGAATTTTGTAATAAAAAAGGAACATTTAGGGTTTTTACCGGATTTGGCATTCTCCAAACGTCAGAGACGTCGGGTAGAAATATGACCGTAGAGTTAGACAGCCGGCATCCGCTCCTTCCAAAAGCTGGATGAGGAAAATGAAGATTTGACTCTTGATCTAATGAAAAAAAAATGGAAACGTTTGCAGATACAAGTGTTTTCCATGCTGGTGTAAAGGAGAAAAGCACGAAAACAAACAAAATTACAATTGCTAAAAATCAAAAACTTGCAACACAAAACTTCCTTTTGAACATGCTTATACATTTTCCAATTGGTAACATATAAAGACTTTTCCTTTTATGGAAAATATGCTTAAATATGATTTTATGAAATATAGGCATCGTCTGCTTCATCAGGTACACCTTATAGTTATCTACCACAAAAAAGAAAACAGAACTTACAAATGTGATCATTGTACCATAGCCGTGATAGCATAGTCGCTGCTTCGCGACCACTGCAGATTTACACTGAGAGTGCGAATCCTATCGGAGCAGTTTTGGCTTGTTTTTGGAGGTTTTTTTCGAACATCACGTAAGCTGTCATAATCAATAAAAATAAAGCAATTTAGTACATGTCGTTTTAATCCGAAGCAAATCATCAGAGCCTTTTTTATATTTTGCTTTGTGCTTGGTAATTATTTTCTTAAATCTGCAGTTGAGAAATCAAATCGTCTGCTATGTATACTAATTCGTATTTTACCCCATAACTATTCTAAGTAATACATGTATTTGACTAGATGCGAGAGCACAGTAGTCATGATCGTATTGTTGCTGCCTTGTGATGGAATGATTAGTTCTAGAAGCTGGTTCGAATCCCATAAGTCCTTTTGTTTCTTTGTCATGTAACATATTTTTTAATTTTTACTTTTCCGGAAATTTTGTCTATTCCCGTAATCGGACTTGTTATTTACGTAATGCAAAAAACGTGTTTTACGTTTTGTGGCAAGTAGCCCAGCGCTACATTATTTCATTTTGGAAACCTTTGGAACACAATGGAGTAAGTTAAATATAATTATTGCATGTCCTATTGTAAGGATCTAAGCGTACGCATTGTTTTCTTCATGATTTATAAGTGTATTTTTGTTATGAACACACAAACTTGCCGATTGATAACTGAACCATTTATTTTTTGTGTCACTTAATATTTCAAGGTTATTTTTACATTCTGATGTTTGTAATTTACTTGGATAATATTTCTGTATTGTTGATAATGTCCAATGGTCGCGATAAGCCCTCCGTTATTGATTTTTGAAATATAGAACACTCCCCACACAAGTGGATCTGAAAAATACAGTACCGCGCTGGTGTACTTCACCGTTATCGGTGTAATTGTAAATACCGCACTTTGTTATTGTATTTTGAATGTCGGTTTACAGTACAACTTTTAAAGGTGTTTTTTTCACATACAGTGCTATACAGTCGTAATGCACTTTGAGTAATACAGTGCTGCACAGTGAAACCTACACTTACTCGCGCACTGAGTTGTTACATTTTTTTGACATGGTTTATGGTATTGGAAATATTGTATTAAACTGGTTATTGGATAATATTGATATGCATTTTGTAATATGCACTTATTTCAGTCAACACTCCAGTATTATTTTGGGATGTTTAATATAACATGCAATGTGTACTTGATTTATGAATTTAATTGACATTGTTGTAAAACTGAGCTTTGGCATTTGTATTTTCAGATCTTACCATCATTATCATCATTATCATCATTATCATCATACATATTTGTCATAATAAACGGTTAAACTGCTGCATCGTCTTCTTCATAAGACCAAGGCAGAACAGTTAGATTCCATTATTCATCAACATGGCTGATTCTTCACAAGACATAGAAGACCTACACAAGGTTGAGGAAGATACAGAGCGGATTCGAGAGCTCACAGAGAAAGGCAAGGAACAAATTGAAGAGTGTATAAACGCTTACAGGAATACAATTGATCGAGCATGGGGAAATGTGCAATCTGTACTGGATGAATTGACAGACTGTGATGTGGAACAATTAAGCAATTTAGAACAGAGATTACATGAGTGTTATGAAAAATACTCAAGAGTTAGTAATGAATTCATTGAATATTTGTACAATACAAGGACAAGTGAAAGTCGAGCAGAATTTCATTTAATGAAACGAGATGGTGTTAGTGGTGATAAACTATTTAAAGGTGCTATGAATCAAATCAAGATAATGAGAAATGCAGATGCAAAGTCAGTGTCGACAACCTCATCTAGAAGGTCAAGGGCCAGAGCAAAACTGGAAGCTATTCTGGCAAAAGTGAAATTAGCAGAAGAAGAAGCTGCCCTTCATAAGAGAAAGGCTATTATTAGACAACAAACTGACGAAGAACAAATAAATGCTGATCTCAATGTCCTACTGATAAAAAGGGAAGCAGTTGATGCTGAGGTTGAAGTAAAGGTTGCTGATGAGGATGCGAAAAATGTGCCTCACGACTTTAATATTCCAGTAGACAAAAATCGCACAGAGCGATACATAGCAGAACATTTTGGCCAAACAAAACACTATGATTTTTACGCTGCAAGTGCACAACCTGATGAGAATGTTCCCTTTGTTTCTAACACTACAATACCACTTCAGCAGTCACTTAGAAATAACAGCAACTTGGCATCTCAATTGACTACTTTTCTTTTGAATAAGGATCTATTGATGACTCGACTTACTACCTTTGATGAAAAACCGGAACATTATTTGTCATGGAAAGTCAATTTCAAGGGCATGATATCCGAGCTGAATGTCACTCCATCAGAGGAAATAGATTTACTAATTCGTTGGCTAGGACCAGATTCAGGAAGGCACGCAAAGACAATAAGATCTTCATTAAGTTCCGTTCCGACATGGGGCGTAGCCAAAATTTGGGAACGTTTGGATGAAAGGTTTGGTGCGCCTGAGATGGTTGAAGCGGCCATCAAGGAAAGGCTTAGCTCATTTCCACGAATTGGAAATAAGGACAATAAGAAACTTTATGAACTTGTTGACATTATGATTGAGATAGAATCACTTATGGCAAACCCACAGTACACCGTCTTACTTTCCTACTTTAATTCGTCATCAGGTGTATTGCTTATCATTAACAAACTTCCTTATAACATTCAGGAAAAGTGGACAATGAGGGCGGCAAATTACAAGAAACAACACAGTGTGCCATTCCCACCATTCTCGTTGGTTCTTAACTTCGTGAATGAAATTAGTAAGATCCGCAATGATCCGTCATTCTCGTATTTGTATGAACAACAAGCACAAAAGCCGAACATCGGTTCAAGACAAGCCCTAAGTCAGAAACCTGTCATTGCCAGGAAAATGGAGGTGAAATCGGAAACAAAAGCAAACTGGAATTCTGATGAGGTGATGTGTCCAGTACATTCAAAACCACATTCTTTGAACGCATGTAGAGAATTTTCAAAGTGGGAAATCCTAAAACGACGAGAATTTCTGAAGAAGAAAGGAATATGTTTTAAATGCTGTGAAACAAATAGTCATTTAATGAAAGACTGTAAACGATCTGTAAGGTGTGCTCATTGTCAAAGTGTGAAACATTCAACTGCAATGCACATCGAGAGAAGGGAGCAAACTGAATTGGACAATAAAAGGACATCAACTAACACTATGGAGCCCCAAAGGAGTCATGGCGGGGAGAATTCAAGAGGTGAAAATCAACATGTAATGGCTAATTGCACATCACTGTGTGATTTCACGGGTCGTTCTTGCTCGAAAACCGTTCTTGTAAGGGTGTTTCCCTACGACAAACCTCAGAAAGCTGTCACTACATATGCTATTTTAGACGAGCATAGCAACACAACTTTGGCTTGTTCTGAACTCATGGACCTTCTCGGTGTGGATAGTCCGTCTACTGGATATCGACTCTCATCTTGTGCTGGCATTGTACACATGCAAGGAAGACGAGCTACAGGTTATGTCGTAGAATAATGGGATGGAACTTCTTGTCACACTTTACCTACAGTAATTGAATGCAACAAAATTCCGAATGATGCTTCGGAAATTCCGACACCGGAAGTGGCGAAATTACATTCGCATCTCAATTCCATTGCAGACAAAATACCTCCATTGGTGCCAGATGGCAAAATACTGTTACTAATTGGACGCGATCTCATTGATGCGCATCATGTAGAAAACCAAATCACAGGACCACAAGGGGCACCATTCGCCCAGAAGCTAAGCTTAGGGTGGGTAATAGTAGGAGAAGTCTGCATTGGCAAGTTCCATAAGGCGGATACAAATGTTAATTCACTGAAAACGAACTTGCTCGTGGATGGTAGAACAACATTATTTGATCCGTGTCACTCGAAGTTAAGTGTTCGTGAACAACCAGTAGAACATTCGATTGGGAATTCGGTATTCGTTAAAACTCAGTGGGATGAAGAAGTTGGAACGTCATATGAGGATCGCAAATTCATGACAATTATGGACTCTGAATTCACTAAGAATGAAACAGGATCATGGGTGGCTCCGCTACCATTTAAAGCGCCTAGACCAATCTTACCAGACAACAAGAAGCAAGCTCTCCAAAGAGCTCATCAGTTGGAATCGAGTTTACGCAGAAACCCGGAAAAACTGAAACACTTCTTGGCATTCATGGAAAAGGTAATAAACAATGGTGCTGCTGAGAAATCATCGAAGATTGAGGACGACAAGGAAAGATGGTATTTGCCCATCTTCGGGGAGTATCACCCTAAAAAGCCCAACCAAGTTCGTGGAGTATTTGACTCTTCAGTTATTTACAAAGGACAATTTTTAAACAATGTACTTTTGTCAAGGCCAAATCTTACTAACAGCCCCTTGGGTGTGTTACTTAGATTCCGGAAAGATCAGTGTGCAATCACCGCCGATATAGAACAAATGTTCTATAGATTCTTCGTGAAACCAGAACATAGAGACTACCTCAGATTTTTCTGGTTCCAGGACAACAACCCTGACCTTCCAATGATAGAGTACCGCATGACTGTCCATGTTTTTGGAAACCGGCCAAGTCCGGCAGTGGCCACATACGGGCTAAGAAAAGCTGTTAAAAACTCCGAAGAGGACATTAGAGAATTCGTTAATAAACATTTTTATGTTGACGACGCACTCACATCATTGCCTACAGCAGACATGGCTGTTTGCTTGTTGAAACGAACCCGAGAAACATTGCGAGATGAAGGAAACATCAGACTTCACAAGATTGCTTCCAATGATAAAACAGTTATGTCTCAGTTCTCAAAGGAAGACCTTGGAAAGGATCTGAAGGATTTGGACATTGACGATGACTCTTTGCCTCTTCAACATAGTTCAGGGCTTACATGGAATCTTAATACAGACTCGTTCGTATTCACTGCACCAGTTGTGAATAACCCATTCACAAGAAGAGGTTTGCTCTCTGCTGTCAGCAGCATATTCGACCCCATTGGCTTTCTTTCTCCCTTCACTGTTAGTGGAAGGATGCTGTTGCGAAAAGCATGCCCAGAAGGTATTGACTGGGATGAGACGTTACCGGATATTCACAAGGATTCTTGGCAAACTTGGACTCAGAATTTAAACTTGTTAAACGGATATCAGATTCCCAGAATGTATGCGCCAACATCACTCAGCTTATCAAAAAACCATGGTGTCCTGATTTACTCCGATGCTTCCGAGAAGGCAGTGGCTGCAGCCGCATATCTGCAGATGACAGACATGAACGATCAATATCATCTTGGTTTCGTCATGGGAAAAGCAAAGCTTGCCCCACAAGCTGGACATAGTATTCCGCGTTTAGAGCTCTGCGGAGCAGTACTTGCCACAGAGATAGGACAATTCGTAGCTAAACAACTCGACATACTGCCATCCAAAATGAAGTACTTTACCGATATCAAGGTGGTTCTTGGGTACATTAGGAACAAAAGACGCAGATTCTATACGTACGTTAGCAACAGGGTATCCTTAATCCAACAGTTTACATCTTGTGATCAATGGAACTATGTGCCGTCTCATCTTAACCCAGTTGATGCTGCAACAAGAGATTCGTCGATGGATATCTTATCTGCGATAAATGTGTGGCTCAAAGGACCGGAGTATATATTGCGTGACAATGAACTGTTAGACGAGGATTCAGATGACTTTCCACTGATTGAACCAGAAAATGATAAGGAGATTCGTCCGGTCCAAGTGCTCAAATCGACGATCTTAACATACAAACCCGTTTCCGAACGATTTACCCACCATTCATCTTGGAATAGACTTGTCAATGCATTCAGTCTTGCGACATATTGCAAGGTCTTATCGAAAGGAGAGGAACTCATCATGCAATGGATGGCATTTGTGCAAGGAATCAAAATCTTCTGAAGCATTCGAGGAAACACGTATCTTTCTACTAAAACAGACTCAGGAGGAGTATTTCAAGTGTGAAACTGACAATCTCAAACAAGGACTCCCTATCAAGAAGGATAGTTCTATCATCTTGTTGTCGCCATATCTGGATGAGCAAGGAATACTTAGAGTCGGTGGACGGTTGAATCGTCTACGCAATAAGTTAGGACTAGCTTCCACAAATCCTATCATTGTTCTGAAAGGTCACATAGCGACATTGCTGATTAGACATTTCCACGAAAAGACTTTTCATCAAGGTAGAAAAGTCACAGAAGGAGAGATTCGTTCAAATGGTTTCTGGATCATTGGAGCTAAGAGACTCATTTCGACACTCATCAGGACTTGTGTGTTGTGTCGCAAACTTCGTGGTAAGGTTGAAGTCCAGAAAATGGCCGATTTGCCCGAGGACCGTCTTACTCCTGGGCCACCATTTTCTGCTGTTGGAGTGGACACCTTTGGTCCATGGAATGTCACCACTCGCAGGACACGTGGTGGAGCTGCTCAGAGTAAGCGATGGGCGATCATTTTTACATGTTTGACCACTCGTGCTGTACACATTGAATTGATTGAAGAGATGAGTAGTTCGAGCTTTATCAATGCATTGCGTCGTATCACGGCTATTCGAGGACCAATCAAGATCTTCAGGTCGGATCGTGGTACCAATTTTATAGGTGCTACGGATCAGATCGGTATAAAATCGATTAACGTTGAGGATACTAAGGTGAAAAAGCATTTTGACAATACAGGATCAGTTTGGAAGTTCAATTCCCCACACTCTTCCCACATGGGTGGAGTGTGGGAAAGGATGATCGGAATCACACGTAGGATACTTGATGGAATTCTTTTGCAACAGAATAAAAAGGCACTCACTCACGAAGTTCTGTCGACGCTCATGGTAGAAGTCTCAGCTATGATAAACTCTCGACCAATAACTACTATATCATCAGACCCAGAATCTCCAATAATACTGAGTCCGAACATTCTGCTTACTCAGAAACAAGGTGAGGTTCCGACAATCTCGGGAGAATTCTCTATTAAAGATATATACACGGCAGACTGGAAACATGTGCAAGTACTTTCCGACATGTTTTGGAACAAGTGGCAAGAAAACTACTTGCAGGAGTTACAGTCACGTCAGAAATGGTGCATAGAGAAACCGAACATTAAACTTGGTGACATTGTATTCGTAAAAGACAAAGGTCTAGCTCGTAATGACTGGCCAGTAGGTGTAGTGGAAGAGGCCATGAAAAGTGACGATAGCTTGGTTCGCAAAGCAGTTGTAAGAATTTATCATGAAGGAAGACATGTGTCATACACTAGACCTATCACGGAACTTGTACTGTTGTTGGAAGAATAATCTGAACGAAATCGTCATCTGACTCAGAGTAATCGGACAGAACCTTGTCAATATTTTTTATTATAGTTTTTGAATATTTTGTTTCATTTTTTTTTATTGTTATATCAGAATGATATAAGACGGGGAGTGTCATGTAACATATTTTTTTATTTTTCTTTTCCGGAAATTTTGTCTATTCCCGTAATCGGACTTGTTATTTACGTAATGCAAAAAACGTGTTTTACGTTTTGTGCCAAGTAGCCCAGCGCTACATTATTTCATTTTGGAAACCTTTGGAACACAATGGAGTAAGTTAAATATAATTATTTCATGTCCTATTGCAAGGATCTAAGCGTACGCATTGTTTTCTTCATGATTTATAAGTGTATTTTTGTTATGAACACACAAACTTGCCGATTGATAACTGAACCATTTATTTTTTGTGTCACTTAATATTTCAAGGTTATTTTTACATTCTGATGTTTGTAATTTACTTGGATAATATTTCTGTATTGTTGATAATGTCCAATGGTCGCGATAAGCCCTCCGTTATTGATTTTTGAAATATAGAACACTCCCACGCAAGTGGATCTGAAAAATACAGTACCGCGCTGGTGTACTTCACCGTTATCGGTGTAATTGTAAATACCGCACTTTGTTATTGCATTTTGAATGTCGGTTTACAGTACAACTTTTAAATGTGTTTTTTCACATACAGTGCTACACAGTCGTAGTGCACTTTGAGTAATACAGTGCTACACAGTGAAACCTACACTTACTCGCGCACTGAGTTGTTACATTTTTTGGACCTGGTTTATGGTATTGGAAACATTGTATTAAACTGGTTATTGGATAATATTGATATGCATTTTGTAATATGCACTTATTTCAGTCAACACTCCAGTATTATTTTGGGATGTTTAATATAACATGCAATGTGTACTTGATTTATGAATTTAATTGACATTGTTGTAAAACTGAGTTTTGGCGTTTGTATTTTCTGATCTAACCATCATTATCATCATTATCATTATTATCATCATTATCATCATTATCATCATTATCATCATACATATTTGTCATAATAAACGGTTAAACTGCTGCATCGTCTTCTTCATAAGGCCAGGACAGAACATTCTTTGTCTACATTGCTAAGGTTAGCTTCAGAACGGCATTTTTGGCTGTAAGATTATGAGACTGTAAATGCATATATCGTCAGTACTTAGCCGGTATCCGAAATCATGGGTAGCGGTTTTGAAGTGCATATGTCTAAAAATACATTTTTATTATGACAGATAAGTTTCAATGGACAGAGGTGCTATCTCCAAATACACCATTGTTTTTTAAACGATAGACCGATTGCTTGTTCTTGAAAATTAAAAACAGAAAAAAGCCGCGTTCGTGATAGTTTTATTTCCTATTCAAAATATTCCAGATGAGGGACATTATTCATTCAGAAAAAAGTGGGATCTGCTGTGACCGAAACCGAAAATTGGGATTTGTTAATTGACTGTACAAGTCGAGATTGTCGGCAAATGTTAGATGCAGGTGTTCACCTATCCGATAAGCGCACGTTGCTAATGAAGACGCACATACCGTTTCAAACACAGTACAAAATATTCTGCCGAATCCGCTTCTGCTTTTACAAATAGTGAAGAAACAACATAATCTATTATTTCTAAAATGCTTTCAAATTTATCTTGCCTTGTCTTCGACCGCTCGAGTGTAATGGAAAAGAGAGAAAACCTTTTTTAAAGAAAATATTCCCGCTTTCAGTGTACAAGGAAAATCGCGCAGTATTTCCGTTTTGCAGAAAAATCTGGTGACAATCATCCAAAACATTTCAGAAAGTTAATTATGTAACATGTTCATTGGTATTATGAAAATACAGATTTGGAGTTATTTGTACAAAAATGTTACAAATGCAGAGAAAATTCGCTATTCTTAAACACTTCTATTAAATCATGATAACTAATTATTATATTTGTTTCTACTCACATTAAAGACAAATCAATTCATTAAGCACAAGACAATTATACTGAAAATTGACTTAGCATTGTCATTTACTTATAGCAAGTTTTCACTTGGCCTCGGTAGCCAATGACTTTCCACTAGGCTGTCAACAATTAAAAAAAACTGTTGACAGTCAACAGTTCATTGGCGGTGATTGTCTTCAGATGATAAGAACAAGTAAACAAAATTTCTTTATAATACATATACATAGTCAAATACTAAGGGTAAAGAATGATCTGTATTATATATAGGAACCAAGATATCATCTAGGCCAAAAGATTCGCAGAAATTGGTAAAAATACTGGTACTTTATCTTCAGATCAATATGTCTGTCTTGCGCACACATTAATCTATTATGAACATTTTCTTTTTTTTTCTGTTAAATTTTACAAGCAGTGCATAATTTTCCCTTAATACCAGGTACATAATCTACAAAATCCAAGGCAGTCTGTCCATCAAGCTAGTTTTCTTTTACTGATTTAAAGTGTCTTCTAGCTGTATAATCCAGCACAAATTCACTCAATTCGTTAAGAGCCTATCGCCAGGGGAAAACAGCAGGAAAATAACACCATTATACCTAACTTTTTTAATTAAAGCAAACGATTCGTATCACATTTCGTCACAATGACTTGGTTGACCGTTATGGAATAAGTGTCACAAATGACCACGGATATGTTCCACTTGTCGTAATGTTATGTATACATAATAAATATGATATTTGATTTTGTTCATACAATTTTGTTTTTTTTGATAATATTATATCATCAGTGAAATTGGTTATCAAAAAGTTGTTTACAAGTTTTTAATTTTGACCTTGACTTTTGATAAGTTCTAGATATTTCTGCATATTGCTAGCACAAATGTTTATTTCTGAATATTCTATAATTTAGAGAAAATACTATATAAGAAGCAGTAAATTTAAGAGTAGCCAGTCTGAAATTTGGAATTTATATAATAGCTGGAATATATAGCATTGTATTTTGGATATATTTACTTAGCATTGTGACGTGACTTGAACATTGAACTATTAACAATTTCAACGGACAATATTTGGAAACTTTGAGGATTAGAACTAAAGGATATGTAATTAAACAGGAATTAATTTTCATAAGAAAGGATCGAACTAATATACCAGAAAAGAAAAAAACATTTATTCTAAAAAAAAATTAACACTGACAGACAGGCCATTTATAATTTATTAATTTGATATTTGTAATTGTATAATAGTATTAAGTATTTTTTTTTATTATATTAAAGTATAGAAATTTAATTGATTGTTGGTTGTATCTTTCTGTTGCTAGAATATTCTAGAAAAAACATTACATAACAACAATATTTCCCGTTCACTTTCTTATTCATCACTTATCACCGGTTTACAACTAGATTACCATGACGGGTGTCGCTACTGCCTACCCTTCCGGAACACCCGAGTTCACCCCCATATTTTTTAGAGGTTCTTGTTATTCGATCTTAGTGTTATGTTTTTATGTTTTGTAGATCGTTGTTTGTCCTTTTGTACTTGTTGTTTGGCCATTTTGTTGTCTGTTCTTCATTGATATACAGATTCTGATTACCCATTTGTATCTTCAAACTCTTATCAAAGTTCAAAGGTCACAGTTTGATTGAAATGACTTCCTGTACTATGAGACTCTGCCATTGTATTGTCTGTCATCCTTCCTTTGCAGTGTCTGTCATCCCTCCATTTCATTGTCTGTCATCCTTCCATTGTATTTTCTGTCATCCTTCCATATGTGACTTTCGAATACGCTTTTGGTATGTTCACGCATTTCTCAAAAAAGCGCACAGCTATGACAAAATAATATTAAACAGTGACGCTCATCATCACAACTAATATCAACGACACATGTCTCACCTTCACTAAACTCACTGAACACAAAAAAGACCACGACGTATGACGTTGAAAATCCAGGATCTGGCTTGGAACAGGCATTACATGTGACATGATTCACCAGTTAATGGGAATTATGGGATACCAAGCCTAGCATCTGGAAAAATTTTCACATTATTGTCCAAAAATAATTCAGAACTAGACTCAAACGTTCTTCAAACGCTGGAATTTGTAGAAGTGGTGCTGCCTTTATTTTTTCTGGTTTGGCTTATCAACAAGATTAAGTACATTACATGTACTTGGACACATCATGACAACAACCTGACAACAAATGGTTCAGCAACTATTGTATTCAAAGATAGGGTATTTCCTAGGAACAATGCCACACCATCAACTTTGAGATTACGGCGAACACCAAGAACAAGTGGTCCAGAAATCAAATCGGTGAAATACGATGGATATCAACACAGCCTTACGTCACATTCTATGACAAAACGGAGATAACAACCGATGTCCTCCAGGGTAAAAACAGTTCACTATCAACTATCAATATCTCCAAACACCGAAAACCTAGCTATCGCTACATTACATCAATAGAGAGAAATCAAAGATTGAAAATTGTTCGGGGAATGGCGATAGATCTTCCATCATTTTTTTTACCGACCAAATTTCATTATTCTATAGGTTTAATCACTCAGAGTGAATTTGTTACCTGTTCTGCTATTTCATATAGCAATGATAATCAGCACATGTTACCTAGAAAATGGTATCAAGGTCAAAGACCATTCGAGACATTGACCCTTGACCCATAGATTGCTGTCACATAAACATGGAAACATATTAGGGAATCAAATTTGTTTTCTGTTGACTGAAAAGATACAATTATTCATAAAGCGTCAGTACGCCAATGGTAGGGTTAAATAATGCGCACTAAGTTAAATATTTACGTTTTTTTTTAAACAGAAAAAAACCCACAAGTATTAGACGCATGGGTTGCTCACTAATCACCACCAGTGACCTAGAATGATATAGACATTTGACGAACAACATTGTTACCATCGAAACTCGGAAACATTAATAGAATAAAGGTCAAATAAAAATAAAACAATGTCTGGGACCAGATGACGTAAATTTGTTCTGAAAAGAAATTATGACTCCTCAAGGGGAATATGTCACATTCCTGTCAATTCGAAAGTGCTTAGTTTTGTTAGAAAGAATCAACTATGTTTATTTTTAATCTCAAGAAAAAATAATCTTTTACATGGTAAAATTTTAAATGAAATATGTCATTATCTGTTTTGTAAAGAGACTTGAGGCTGAAAACGTACATGGCAACCGCCATTCTTTTGGATTAATCACAGCATAATAGTGCCTTTATTATTTTTATCTGGCATTCCTAATTGTGATTACTTCATGTTTTCTTGATTTATGTAATTGTGACTGCTCTCGTTGTATCTCAATTTAACTTATAATTGTTACTGTTTCGATATAAGAAGACTTTGAAGATACCAAAGGGGCAATCATAAAGATGTCTATTTTTGCATGATATTTAGCTTTGTTTCTTTTTTTCAAGACATCAACGTAGATTCTCAAAAAAATTTCCACAGGCTCCATTCAAGAAATTTAATATCTTACCTTTAGTTATATTCATTCTTTGGTTCCACTGCGGATTTTGTAATAAAAAAGGAACATTTAGGGTTTTTACCGGATTTGGCCATCTCCAAACGTCGGAGACGTCGGGTAGAAATATGACCGTAGAGTTAGGCAGCCGGCATCCGCTCCTTCCAAAAGCTGGATGGAGAAAATGAAGATTTGACTCTGATCTTAATAGACTAGTCAAAATAGATGAAAAATATGGCAAACCTAAAAAAAATTGCAACAGAATTATTTTGGAAATTTTTCAGTCCTGAAAGGCTTTTTTTCTTAGGACCATACTAAAAGTCTACCACAATATCAGTTGGGGAAAATGTATTTATAAACGCTTGCTTGTTATGACTGTTTGACATGAAAAGTTCCTTTTTGGTTTTGCAAGGCATAGTAGGGGTAACATTTATGTTCGGCGAAACAATTCCTTTTGTTCGACGCAAATATGTTACATCTTTGATTGACGGAAGCTCTGGGTAACTGTCAAATACAATTACAGGGTTTTTGTATTTCTTGATAACATGATCAACATACATTTGTGCTATTGATCCAAACGAATCACCATGTGTCGAAGGAATTCGCTGAAGTAAAGAGCCACCATCAAGAACATACTGAAATCCCTCACCATTTATTTTATGTGTACAATCGCTTCCACATGCCCATATCGCATCAACTAGATTTGACTTGCATGCCTCTCGAGGAAGTCCGTTGCAATCAAACATAGAGGAAGGAACAGTACAGACGACATTACCGATTTTAAAATATCGCCATGCCACATAATTTCTTTTTTGAATCGGTCGCTGAAACGTCAACGCTGAAGTAAAATTGCAGCTATAATTTCAACAAAATGATAGAGGCAAATCTTCCGAAGCAAAGCCGTAACCGCCTTAGTTTACATGTGTAAACTCACTTTGATTCGGATTTACAATGAAACTTGTACATATAAAGCTTGCAATAATATACTTGTCATTTCGTCTGATATACAATCAAATGTGAACAAGTATCTACTTATTTTGTTGGTATTGATTGATTGATTGTTAGTTGTTTAACGTCCAGTCGCAAATATTTCATGCATAATCAGGACGAATTTACTATATGTGTATTTATAAGTATAGCATGGTAAAAACGGCGTTCCATAAACAGTGGAACGCCATCATTTGTTGAAAATTAAATAACTTAAAATTGTCCTCCTTCGTATTAATAGAATAAACCTACATGATATCTCATTAATGTTCATATTGAAAATAATAACGTCGACGGTTTGTGCATTTCTGTTAAACCGGCGTGCCGTAGAAAATAAATCGGACGAGAATTTCTCTTGTTTTTATGCTTATTGTAATTATAAATGCATGTTCTAGCCTATACAGATTTTCTTTTCTTTTTTAAGGTTATTAAAATGTATTTAAGAACACAAATCAATGAAATAAGCGTACATTCAAGGCACGGGAGACGAAAAATATAAATGCAGCAAGATTCAATATTCTACTAAAAAGGGAGATCATTCCTAGATCTTCAGATGATATATATAATAATTATGTTGTATTTTTACTGATAAATACTTACCAAATTCATAATTGTCACATAATATGTTTATTGATATTTCAATTCATAGCGGGAAGAAACTTTTATTGTCTCCCCCTGATTAATAGTCTGTGTACGGTATCCCATCTGTAACGTTAAAATCAGCGGAAATACGCGATTTTTTATGATAAAACATGACGTCTTTCCCGTGAGTTGATTTTGGTAGACTTTTAATATATTTTATGTTGGGCCTTTCCCTAAAAGATAACGGAAAGAAAAATTATGTTGCAATTTTTTTGAGGTCAAGTGCTATTTTGACTAAACTATAAGGGAAACAAATGGAAACTTTTGCAGATACAAGTCCTGTCCATGCTGGTGTAAAGGAGAAAAATACGAAAACAGACCAAATTACAATTGCTAAAAATCAAAAATGCATTTTCACTTTGGTAACATATAAAGACTTTTCCTTTTTATGGAAAATATATTTAAATATGATTTTATGAAATATAGGCATCGTTTGCTTTATTATAGAGTTGCACCAATTTACATCAGATACACCTTATATACCACAAAAAAAGTAAACAAAGTTTACAAATTTGAGCATTGTGCCATAGCCGTGATCGCATAGTCGCTACTTTGCGACCTCTGCAGATTTAAATTGTGAGTGCGATTCCCAACGGAGCAGTTTTGGCTTGTTTTTTCTTTGTTTTTTATTTGATGTTTTTTTTTTTTTTTTTTTTTTTTTTTTTTTTTTTTTTTTTTTAGCAATATAATGTGTTTCTTTATTAATTTCGGTTAAAGTGATAAGAATGGAGGCTATATTCATATTAAGTTTATTTTTTTGTTTACATATTATAAGAATTGTGAGTGTAGATTATATTTGTAATGATTTTTCGAAAGCCGCAAAACAAATATTTCCTTACATATGAAATCATAACACGAATATACATGCAAGCTGTTAATTTCATATTTTTCTTTATCAATATTAACTATTCTGTCGTTTTTTTGTGTGTGTTTTTTTCCAACATCACGTAAGCTGTCATATTCACTAAAAATAAAGCAATTTAGTACATTGAACTATTAACAATTTCAACGGACGATATTTGGAAACTTTGAGGATTAGAACTAAAGGATATGTAATTAAACAGGAATAAATTTTCATAAGAAAGGTTCGAACTAATATACCAGAAAAGACAAGAACATTTATTCTAAAAAAAAAATGTGAACACTGACAGACAGGCCAATTATAATTGTAATTTGATCATTGTACCATAGCCGTGATCGTATAGTCGCTGCTTCGCGACACGTGCAGATTTACACTGAGAGTGCGAATTCTATCGGAGCAGTTTTGGTCTGATTTTATTTTGTTTTTGTTTTTTGGTGGTTAATTTTTTTTTTTTTTTTTTTTTTTTTAGCAACATAATGTGTTTCGTTATTAATTTCGATTAAAGTGATAAAAATGGAGGCTATATTTATATTAATTATATTTTTTTTTATTTTTTTTTTCATATTATAAGAATTGTGAGTGAATAGTAGTCTTGCATTGATTTTTCGAAAGCCGCACAGCGAATATTTCCTTACATAAGAGTAATAACAAAATTACCGAATTACCGAGCAATCTTGACAGAACCTACTACCGTTTATATCTACTTTTTGAACAGCAAACAGAGCGATGTCCGGATTAAACAAGTTAAATTTGTAAATGTTACACATTGGTACTAAATATTATGTCATGCTCATACAAGATTTCAGCTTAATCGGGCTTCGGCTTATGCAGGTACTTTCGCACCGTTCGCACTATCATTTTGTCCTCCTAAAATTTGATCAAATCACTGTTAGGTCAAATTATTTATCTTTGGACTATCCACGTCAATTAATTTTTTCTATGAAATTTGTCGACAGAAAATGGCTATTCCTTAAGCTAATATCATATGTATGCATATCGAAGATGATAGCGCTCACTAATTTTCTTTTTCTTCCATTGACTTAATCGATGAACACTATAGCATTGTATTACTGCAACATATGTATCACAGAATTTGATTTATGCTACAAGATCTAATAAACAGGCAGATATCAAAATTAGTGCTCTTCAGACAAGCTCAAAATTGAAAGCTTGGAAATAAGGGTAATAACAAAATTACCGAACTCCGAACAATCTTACAAAGGGAAAGTCGAAACTCATAAGTATATAAACAGACAAAATCAGTCAACAACCGGAAAACTGAAAACCGTAATGAGCCTGACTTGGTACAGGCATTTCTAAAGAAATGGTGGGTTGAATCAGATTTTAAAGCGCCAAACCTCCCCCTTTCATTACGGTTCAAAGTTACACGAATATACATGCAAGCTGTTAATTTCATATTTTTCTTTTTCATTATTAACTATTCTGTCGTTTTTGTGTTTGTTTTTTTTTCGAACAGCACGTAAGAGATCGTTGCAATATGTGTCAGTTTTTTTCAAACGAAGTTAGTTTCGTTTGGTAGATGAGAGGTTTTCAGCTGTCACGTTTGGAAAAAAAATTTGTAAAATTTAGAAACAGGAAAAAAATGTACTTAACATTGTTTTAATTATTGTAAATGTCAATACAGATGAAAAGAAATCACTCATTTCAAATCAAATCTCTCTTAAAAATGATTTGTGATCGTTTTTAATGTTTACCTCCGCAAACTAGCTCTCCAAGAAGTGGGGGTGGGGGGAATCATTTTTAAGAGAGAATTGCAAATTAAAAGAAATAATGTTTTCGATTCTTGGAAAGTTGCAGGGTTCACATGTATAGAAAGGACTTTAAATGGATTGTTTGATATACAAGATGCATGCTCCATCAATAATAAACAAGTTGTCCAGAACATTGCATTTATTATAAGAATGCACATTACAGAGATGTCCATATTAATCTATAAATATCATTTTATTGGTACAGTATGTTTGTTGAATTATAAGTAAACTTAGATGAAATCAAGTGTCTGTGATTTTGAAAGGATAAATATTCATAGATAGACCCTTTATCATGACATGCATTAGTAGTGTATCGGGTCCGTATAGACCTATTACCCTCTATGCTAAGCCATTTTTCACTCCTCAATTGTGCAGTCAGCTGTGACTAATTACACTTTTTCATCGTGTTTCACGTTTGTGCGAGTTTTTGTCGTATTGTTTCACGTTCATTTAACTTTTTAATGGCTATTTCTTCGTTTTGTTAACGATTTTGTTGTTTACGTTTATCGTGTTTTGGGCGGTGGGCGGTAGCGGGCAGCGGCGGGCGGCGGCGGCTGAGGTGGCGATGGCTGCGGCGGCGACGGTGGAGGCTGTTTCTGCTTGAGAGAGAGGAAATTGGTGGTATTATGACGTGAAGTCGAAATTAGAAACAGAAGGAAAACATAAAACAAACGGAGAGATAAACGAAAAGACAAACCACAAGAGACAAAGAGAATTAAACAGACCGTGTCGAATGTCACTACACTTCCATGACTCATCGATCTATTTTTAGTAACATGCCGTCACCTATACAAGCCGACTCGACGCAAAACATTCTCGTTCTGCGCCCAGAAGTGTATAGAGCTCAGAGCAAGCGCCAATAAGACAGAGCATATGTAAGTCATACATGTAGTTTTAACAAATAATTAGCATGTAGTTGAACTGTTTGATTCATGTTTGATTCATGTTGTAAATATACATTTGTCTTTTACAGATGCATTGCTGTGGATATTGTCAACAAACCTTTGTCAAGAAGAGTCAATTAATGGAGCACCACCGTCTAAACAAACACCACAATACCTTTACCTGCGGAGTATGCCAGAAAAGTTTTACTAGAAAGGAAGATCTCGATAGACACGAGAGAAAACACAACAAAGACAACTTCTTTCCATGTAGCGAATGCGGATTGTTGTACAGACGAAAAGATAACCTGTATCGCCCTCTGATTTTCCCATCAGATTACCTTTCATGCAGATGAACCAACTGACCAGTGAACTACTACTAACCGAAACAGAAAGAGTGCTACAGTCCAACTAACAGTTCGTCCTGAACCATTGTGTTCAACTGAATATAACACACGTCATCCTTCCTAAGGGTGGAACTGGAAAGAGATGTGATTACGTGGACACGGAGAGGTTCCTCAAAGATAAACGTTGCATCATCCAGATACAAAACAAAGATGACATGTGTTGTGCCAGGGCCATCGTAACGGCCAAAGCTAACATCGACGGACACGAACAATGGAATTATATTCGACAAAGTCGTCGTATCCAAGAAGAGTTGGCGTTTGAATTACACACCAAGGCGAAAGTACCCCTACATCAATGCGGAATCGAAGATGTTAAAGCGTTTCAGCGATTTCTGGTAGGATATCAGATGCATGTGATATCGAGAGAGCATTTCAACGGAATCGTTTACCATGGACCCACAGCCGAGAAGAAGATCTACTTGTGCTAGCATGACAACCACTACGATGTGATTACCAGTATGACTGCCTTCCTGAGTCGTAACTACTTCTGTACAAACTGTTACAAAGGTTATAACACCAAAGAAGAACGCGCTTGCAACAACGTATGCCATAATTGTCCAAAGATTCACGATCAAACTGAAGATGATTGGATAAATTGTCAGGATTGTGGACGATACTTCAAAGGACCAACATGCTTTAATCTCCACAACAAGATGACGCCATCGGGAAACTCAACGTGCACCTCCTATTACAAATGTAAGAACTGCGGACAAACCGTGAACAAACGAGAGGGAGATCATACCTGTGGAAAGGTCTATTGCAAGACACCAGTGTTACATGCTACCTGTGGATTACAACGATAGACAGAAGAAACAGACTTACATCATTTTCGATTATGAATGTACCCAAGATGACAGGATCCAGTGTCAACAAGGATACCAATCGGATGACAACGAAAAATGTATTCATTGCAAATCACCGAGGTGTGGACCTTTCGAACATAAACCTAATCAATGTGTTGTACATAGAGTGTGCTTAAAATGCATGGATCAAGACGTCGATAAAGACAGTATCTGCCAACCATGTGGGAAGAACGAATTGGGGTTTGCCGGGCCGAACACAACTGAACACTTTTGTCAATGGTTGTTTTCCGGAGAAAACGAAGGGGCCACGGTTATTGCACACAACTTCAAAGGCTACGATTCATTGCCCATACTAGAGTATCTGTACCAAAACGGTGTGAAACCAACTATTATAGCCAATGGTGCCAAGAACATGTATATCGAAGTACCCGGATGTCGTGTTATAATGATAGACCCCATCAACTTTTTACCTAGCGCATTATCGAAACTACCTAAGATGTTTGGATTGGAGGAGCTCAAGAAAGGATATTTCCCACATTTGTTCAATAGAAAAGAGAACCAATCAGTCGTACTCAATCATCTACCAGGCGTATGCTACTACAACCCGGAAGCCATGAAACTGAAAGACAGAAAAGCCTTCTTCATGTGGTATGAGACCAACTACAGACAACGATTCGATTTTCAAAGAGTACTAGTGAGTTATTGTCGCTCCGACGTGGACATATTAAGAAGAGCTTGCCTAACGTTTAGACAAATGTTTTTGGAGATGACGTCTGGCGACGGACACGGAGGCTTCGATCCTTTTCCGAAATGCATCACGATAGCCTCGGCTTGCAATTTGGTCTTTAGAACGAAATTTCTACGACCCGATCCCATCGGTATCATTCCAACTCAAGGATACCGCCAAGAAGAAAAACATTCCATCAAAGCATTGCAATGGATCAAATACTTATCAACAACAAAAGGAGTCCACATACAACATGTTAGAAACGGTGGGGAAAAGGAAATTGGACCTTATAAAATGAATGGATATTATGAAAACGAGAACGGACAGAAATACGTCTTGGAATATAACGGGAAGTTCTGGCACGGATGCTTACACTGTTACAATGCCAGCACGGTGAACCCGGTCAACGGTATAACCATGGGTGATCTATACCAACGAACCATAGAGAAGAAACGATACCTGGAAGGTCAAGGGTATGTCTACATTGGAAAGAGGGAATGCGAGTTCGACAGAGAAGTTCGAGAAAACGACACTTTAAAAAACAGTGTCCAACAATCCGAGATGATCAACCCTTTAGAACCCCGAGATGCTTTCTATGGAGGGCGCACCGAAGCACTTACACTGTTTCAAAAAGATCAGGATATATCATACATCGATGTAACCTCCCTGTATCCATATATCAATAAGACCAGAAAGATACCCATCGGACACCCTGAGATCGTCACCGAGGGTTTTACAGATATACAACGGTACGAAGGACTCATTAAATGCAAAATCCTTCACCAAGAGGACTGTACGTACCCGTATTACCAGTAAAAATGTACAACAAATTGTTGTTTACTCTATGTAGAACAAGTAGTGAAAACCAGCAACAGAAATCGTGTCAACATAACGACGAATAAAGATCATTGACGGGAACATGGGTCACGGACGAATTGAAGAAAGCATTGGAGAAAGGATATGTAGTTCAACGCTTCTACGAAGTGTGGCATTTCGATGAAACGGAACAGTACGATCCGAAAACGAAAACTGGAGGACTCTTTGGCGATTACGTGAATACCTTCCTCAAAATGAAGCAGGAAGCCAGCGGTTGGCCAGAGTGGTGTCAGCGAAAGCGATAAATGGGGGTATATCAGAGACTACCACGAAAAGGAGGGAATACTCCTGGACTACAACAACATAAAGAATAATCCTGGATTGAGAGCATTAGCCAAACTGATGCTGAATAGCTTTTGGGGAAAATTTGGATAGAAATCCAACATGCCTCAGAGAAAATACATATCCGAACCTGCCGAATATTTCGACACGTTGACCAGCGACCAGATTCTTGTGATGGGTATAAATTTTGTCAGCGACGAGATGGTGGAAATGAGATATCAATACAAAGAAGAGTTCGTCGAAGAATCCGGGAGAACCAACGTAGTCATAGCAGCCTATTCCACAGCTCAAGCCCTTTTGAAGTTGTACAGTTAGTGGAAACCAGAACTCGGTGACTACCTAGGAGATCTCACCGATGAATTGCCCGACAACCGAATAATAGAGTTTGTCACCGGTGGACCGAAGAACTATGCCTACAAGATTGCCAGACCCGACAAGGATGGAAATACGACCATATGTAAAGTGATAGGCATCACTCTCAACTACAAGAGCTCATTGGCCATCAACATTGATACGATCAAGGATATGGTCATTAATAAAAGAGATGACGTCAAGACCGTGAGGAACGACTACAAGACCACGAGAGACCACAAGAGACTACTTACCGAACATCAAGACAAAGACTACAGGATAGTCTTCGACAAAAGGGTCGTCATGCAGGACAATAGCACGAGACCGTACGGATTTTAAGACGGTCGTCTCTCCTGTAATGGCCGACATATGGAAACAGATCATCCCAGCGATCGAACAAAAAAAACCCAGATCTCAGTCAACTGGTTCCGCTGTACCGAACAGACTTATGAATAAAAGTTGGAAATATATGATTTGTTTTTTTTTTACATACGCCCACTTCGAATATATTAAGTGTGTATTACAATCTCTAGTCATTCTTAACCAAAAGAAGAAAGACGTGTTTTACGAGATATCTACGACATAGTGTGGAATGAGATTTACCAGACGAACCATCTTAACAGCAGACATGAAATTTATCCCTCCTCCTCCTCCTCCCTCCCTCCTACTCCCTCCCTTCCTCCCTCGTCCTCCTCCTCACCCTCCTCCTCCCTCCTCCTCATCCTCCCTCCCTCCCTCCCTCCCTCCCTTCCCCTCCTCCTCAAGAAGGATACGTCTACACTCCTCCACCGCGTGGTCCAGAGTACACGACGGACGACCGTACATGGAGTTTTTTCCAAATAAAATGTAGGTATAATACCTCATCCTCGTAGCTACTTCAACATAAAGGTCTAAGCAAAAATTTTCTATAATTAAGTCACACCAAATATTCCGAAAGAATATTGACAGTTACAACATACGTGTACAAAAATATCTGTTGTCTTGGTATCGATTTTTGTGTATTATGTTTATATTTAAGTCACCTAGAGTTCACCAGAGGGCATACGTAGTAAATGCATTCGTGTTTCAACTTTGTCTGATCATTGCAGCGTAAATTTAAATGCCATACTTGTTTTGGCTTTTTTTTATAATGGGTTAATACATATAGTTATATTTTCTCTGTTAATCTTGACTCCCATTTGCATCTTACAATATAGTGATGAATGATTTGTGTGCATTGTTGTAACAGATCGGAGGTTTAATAATTACTTCACTGGAACGCGTATGAATAATTAAGCGCGGGGCCTCTTTAGAAAACCAATATAAAATTTAACGGTTGCCTAATAGATCGTAATAAAAAATCCTTCTTATAAAATCATACAATTTGTCGTTTTACACGAAGATTGAACAGCTGGTTTTTTTTCATAGGTGTATTGACCTTCAACCCATTATTGGGAGGAGGAACTTTTATAACCTTAGAAAGACAGTATGAGTTTTTAAGTTCGTGATTGATTTTTATGGTATGGTAATATAGTTAGAGTGTAATTGTTGGTAATTAAAACACGGTCAACAAAATAGTTATTAAGACGTTGAATAAACACGGAAATTAGAGGACGGAATCAAGAAACGTCCCTATAGATAGAAAGTTCACGAAAAAATATAACAAAAACAAAAAGAAAACGAATAATTAGTGCAAGTTCAAGAAAAAATATAACAAAAACAAAAAGAAAACGAATAATTAGTGCAAGTTAAAAAAAAATAAAAAAAAAATAAAAAGAAAACGAATAATTAGTGAATGAAATATTAGTAGCATAAGGCCACAGCTCAATTTAATTCCATTGTTCGTACCTATAATCTAGAGGAATTCCGGGGAAAAACGCGGGAAATGCCGGTAAAAAAACGCGAGAAATTATCTACCTTTCATTTCCGATTTCCGGTTCACGACTTCCGGTGACGTCATTTCTGGTCACATCCGGTGGTTTCAGGTGATGCAACTTCCGGGGACGTCATTTTCGGTGATGCAACTTCCGGTGACGTCACTGCTCCACACTGCTCCATCTCAAAAGATAAATGAGCTGTGCCCATATACTACTAATGTTTCATTCGCTAATTATTCGTTTTGTCGTTTTTTTTTATATTTTTTTTTGAAATTGCACTAATTATTCGTTTTGCTTTTGATTTTGTTATATTTTTTCTTGAATTTGCACTAATTATTCGTTTTGTTTTTGTTTTTGTTATATTTTTTCTTGAACTTGCACTAATTATTCGTTTTGTTTTTGTTTTTGTTATATTTTTTCGTGAGCTTTCTATCTATAAGGACGTTTCTTGATTCCGTCCTCTAATTTTCGCATTTATTCAACGTCTTAATCACCATTTTGTTGACCGTGTTTAATTACCAATAATTATACAGTGAATATATAACCATACGATACAAATCAATCATGAACTTAGAATCTCATACTGTCTTTCTAAGGTTATATAAGCTCAAAAATTTACTCTCCAATGATCAGACAAGTTGAAACATGAATGCATTTACTACGTATGCCCTCTGGTGAACTCTAGGTGATTTAAATATAAACATAAAACATAAAACACAAAAATCGATACCATGTATTGCTAAATTGATTTCAACCGTACCAGACTCCAATGTTAGAACATGCAGATTATATGGGGAAAACAACAGATATTGTTGTACACGTGTGCTGTAACTGTCAATATTCTTTCGAAATATTTGGTGGAACTTAATTATAGAAAATTTCTGCTTAGAACTTTATGTTGAAGTAGCTACGAGGATGAGGTATTATACCAACATTTTACTTGGAAAAAACTCCGTGAACGGTCGTCCGTCGTGTACTCTGTTTCGGTTTCGCGTTGTAATAATGACAACTCTGGACCACGCGGTGGAGGAGGAGCGTAGACGTATCCTTCTTGAGTAGGAGGAGGGGGAGGGAGGGAGGGAGGGAGGAGGGAGGGATGGAGGGAGGGAGGGAGGGAGGGAGGGAGGGAGGGAGGGAGGGAGGCAGGGAGGAGGGAGGGAGGGAGGAGGAGGAGGAGGAGGAATAAATTTCATGTCTGCTGTTAAGATGGTTCGTCTGGTAAATCTCATTCCACACTATGTCGTAGATATCTCGTAAAACACGTCTTTCTTCTTTTGGGTAATAATAACTAGAGATTGTAATACACACTTAATATATTCGAAGTGGGCGTATGTAAAAACAAACAAATTATTTATTTCCAACTTGTATTCATAAGTCTGTTCTGAACAGCGGAACCAGTTGTCTGAGTTCTGGGTTTTTTTGCTCGATCGCTGGCATGATCTGTTTCCATATGTTGGCCATTACAGGAGAGACGACCCTCTTAAAATCCGTACGGTCTCGTGCTATAATCCTGCATGCCGACCCTTTTGTCGAAGTCTATCATGTAGTCTTTATCTTGATGTACGGTAAGTAGTCTCTTGTGGTCTCTCGTGATCTTGTAGTCGTTCCTCACGGTCTTGACGTCATCTCTGTTATTAATGACCATATCCTTGATCGTATCAAAGTTGATGGCCAATGAGTTCTTGTAGTTGAGAGTGATGACTCTCACTTTACATATGGTCGTATGTCCATCCTTGTCGGGTCTGGCAATCTTGTAGGCATAGTTCTTCGGTCCACCGGTGGCAAACTCTATTATACTGTTGTCGGGCAATTCATCGGTGAGATCTCCTAGGTAGTGACCGAGTTCTGGTTTCCACTCGCCTGGCCTAGAGGTATATACGACTGATTCTGTATCGGCGTATAAGGCACGGGGTCCTAATTGTTACAAATAACTGTACAACTTCAAAAGGGCTTGAACTGTGGAATAGGCTGCTATGACTACGTTGGTTCTCCCGGATTCTTCGACGAACTCTTCTTTGTATTGATATCTCATTTCCACCATCTCGTCGCTGACAAAATTTATACCCATCACAAGAATCTGGTCGCTGGTCAACGTGTCGAAATATTCGGCAGGTTCGGATATGTATTTTATCTGAGGCATGTTGGATCTCTATCCGAATTTTCCCCAAAAGCTATTCAGCATCAGTTTGGCTAATGCTCTCAATCCAGGATTATTCTTTATGTTGTTTTAGTCCAGGAGTATTCCCTCCTTTTCGTGGTAGTCTCTGATATACCCCCATTTATCGTTTTCGCTCTGACACCACTCTGGCCAACCGCTGGCTTTCTGCTTCATTTTGAGGAAGGTATTCACGTAATCGGTAAAGAGTTCTCCAGTTTTCGTTTTCGGATCGTACTGTTCCGTTTCATCGAAATGCCACACTTCGTAGGTGCGCTGAACTACATATCCTTTCTCCAATGCTTTCTTCAATTCGTCCGTGACCCATTTTCACATCAATGATCTTTATTCGTCGTTATGTTGACACGATTTCTGTTGCTGGTTTTCGCTACATGTTCTACACAGAGTAAACAACAATTTGTTGTTCATTTTTTCTGGTAATACGGGTATGTACAGTCCTCTTGGTGGAAGGATTTTGCATTTAATGAGTCCTTCGTACTGTTGTATATCTGTAAAACCCTCGGTGACGATCTTAGGGTGTCCGATGGGTATCTTTCCGGTCTTATTGATATATGGATAGAGGGAGGTTACATCGACGTATGATATATCCTGGTCTTTTTGAAACATTGTACACGCTTCGGTGCACCCTCCATAGAAAGCATCTCGGGGTTCTAAAGGGTTGATCATCTCGGATTGTTGGACACAGTTTCGTAAAGTGTCGGTTTCTCGAACTTCTCTGTCGAACTCGCATTCCCACTTTCCAACGTAGACATACCCTTGACCTTCCAGGTATCGTTTCTTCTCTATGGGTCGTTGGTATAGATCACCCATGGTTATATCATTGACCGGGTTCACCGTGCTGGCATTGTAACAGTGTAAACATCCGTGCCAGAACTTTCCGTTAAATTCCAAGACGTATTTCTGTCCGTTCTCGTTTTCGTAATATCCATCCACTTTATAAGGTCCAATTTCCTTTTCTCCACCGTTTCTAACATGTTGTATGTGGACTCCTTTTGTTGTTGATAAGTATTTGATCCATTGCAATGCTTTGATGGAATGCTTTTCTTCTTGGCGGTATCCTTGAGCTGGAATGATACCGATGGGATCGGGTCGTAGAAGTTTCGTTCTAAAAACCAAATTGCAAGCCGAGGCTATCGTGATGCATTTCGGAAAAGGATCGAACCCTCCGTGTCCGTCCCCAGACGTCATCTCCAAAAAACAGTTGTCTAAACGTTAGGCAAGTTCTTCTTAATATGTCCACGTCGGAGCGACAATAACTCAATAGTTCTCTTTGAAAATCGAATCGTTGTGTGTAGTTGGTCTCATACCACACGAAGAAGGCTTTTCTGTCTTTCAGTTTCATGGCATCCGGGTTGTACTAGCGTACGTCTGGTAGATGATTGAGTATGACTGATTGGTTCTCTTTCCTATTGAACAAATGTGGGAAATATCCTTTCTTGAGCTCCTCCAATCCAAACATCTTAGATAGTTCCGATAATGCGCTAGGTAAAAAATTGATGGAGTCTATCATTCTAACACGACATCCGGGTACTTTGATATACATGTTCTTGGCACCATTGGCTATAATAGTTGGTGTCACACCGTTTTGGTACAGATACTCTAGTATGGGCAATGAATCGTAGCCTTTGAAATTGTGTCCAATAACCGTGGCCCCTTCGTTTTCTCCGGAAAACAACCATTGACAAAAGTGTTCAGTTGTGTTCGGCCCGGCAAACACCAATTCGTTCTTCCCACATGCTTGGCAGATATTGTCTTTATGGACGCCTCAATCCATGCATTTTAAGCACACTTTATGAACTACACATAGATTAGGTTTATGTTCGAAAACTCCACACCTCTGTGATTTGCAATGAATACATTTTTCGTTGTCATCCGATTGATATCCTTGTTGACAATGGACCCTGTCATCTTGGGTACATTCAAAATCGAAAAAGATGTAAGTCTGTTTCTTCTGTCTATCATTGTAATCCACAGGTAGCATGTAACACAGGTGTCCAGATGAATAATAATCTTTACAAGTCTTGCAATAGACGCTTCCACAGCTATGATCTCCCGCTCGTTTGTTCATGGTTTATCCGCAGTTCTTACATTTGCTATAGGAGGTGCACGTTGAGTTTCCCGATGGCGTCGTCTTGTTGTGGAGATTAAAGCGTGTTGGTCCTTTGAAGTATCGTCCACAATCCTGAAAATTTATCCAATCATCTTCAGTTTGATCGTGAATCTTTGGAAAATTATGGCATACGTCGTTGCAAGCGTGTTCTTCTTTGGTGTTATGACCTTTGTAACAGTGTGTACAGAAGTAGATGCGACTTAGAAACGCATCCATAGTGGTAATCACATCGTAGTGGTTGTCATGATAGTACAAGTAGATCTTCTTCTCGGCTGTGGGTCCATGGTAAACGATTCAGTTGAAATGCTCTCTCGATATCACATGTATCTGATATCCTACCAGGAATCGTTGAAACGTTTTTATATCTTCGATTCCGCATTGATGTAGGGGTACTCCCGCCTTGGTGTGTAATTCCAACGTCAATTCTTCTTGGATACGACGACTTTGTCAAATAGAATTCCATTGTTCGTGTCCATCGGTCTTAGCTTTGGCCGTTACGATGGCCCTGGCACAAGACATGTCATCTTTGTTTTGTATCTGGATGATGCAACGTTTATCTTTCATGAACCTCTCCGTGTCCACGTAATCACATCTCTTTCCAGTTTCACCTTTAGGAAGGCTGACGTGTGTTATATTCAGTTGTACACAATGGTCCAGGACGAACTGTTCGTTGGACTGTAGCACTCTTCCTATTTCGGTTAGTAGTAGTTCACTGGTCAGTTGGTTCATCTGCATGAAAGGTAATCTAATGGAAAAATCCAAATCTGGACATTCAAGGGTAACTTGGACTAAATCCTCTTCCTGTATTCCTTAGGTGACATCTGTTAAAACGGAGTCAAATAGGTTATGTAGGGTTTTCAGTATATCTGGTACACTCTGGACGTTTAATTCAATGAATGTAACTCTGTACTCGTTGGATTCGGTGTTAAATCGAGGCATCTTCTTTCCCTTCTCCTTAGTAATGGTGTAATACTGATCGGGGGGGGGGGGGGGGGGGGGGGGGGGGGGGGGGTGATATCCGCGGGTTGATTTTGCATACCGGCTCCACTCTGATGCTTCTCCTTCAGATGGCGATACAGGTTATCCTTTCGTCTGTACAACAATCCGCATTCGCTACATGGAAAGAAGCTGTCGTTGTGTTTTCTGTCGTATCTATCGAGATTATCCTTTCTAGTACAAATTTTCTGGCATACTCCGCAGGTAAAGGTAGTGTGGTGGTGTTTGTTTAGACGGTGGTGCTCCATTAATTGACTCTTCTTGACAAAAGTTTGTTGACAATATCCACAGGAATGCATCTGTAAAAGACAAATGTATATTTACAACATGATTTAAACAGTTCAACTACATGTTAATTATTTGTTAAAACTACATGTATGACTTACATATGCTCTGTCTAATTGGCGTTTGCTCTGAGCTCTGAGCACGTCTGGGCGCAGAATGAGAATGTTTCGCGTCGAGTCGGCTTTTATAGGTGACGGCATGTTACTAAGAATAGATCGATTAGTTATGGAAGTGTAGTGCCATTCGACACGATCTGTTTAATTCTCTTTGTCTCTTGTGTTTTGTCTTTTCGTTTATCTCTACGTTTGTTTTATGTTTTCCTTCTGTTTCTAATTTCTACCTCATGTCACAATACCACCAATTTCCTCTCTCTCAAGCAGCAGCAGCCGTCGCCGCCGCCGCCGCCACAACCGCCGCCCGCCGCTGCCCGCCGTCCAAAACACGAAAAACGTCAGCAAAAATTTGTTTAACAAAACGAACAAATAACCATTAAATGTTAAATGAACGTGAAAACGTGAAACACGCGTAAGCAATCCGACAAAAACTCGTACAAACGTGCAACACGATGAAAAGGTGTAATTAGTCACGGCTGACTGCACAAAAATGGCTTAACATAGGGGTAATAGGTCTATACGGACCCGATACACTATTTGCATATGGAGAATACATGGTTCTAAACCCTATATTGCTAGGTGAAGCTTGGTTTATAATACACCGGCATTCTGTTTTTCACACTTTCATTTGGAAGTGGTGGGTGGGTGGTCTGAGCCAAATGAAACTACCTTCATTTTAAAAAAAAACTGTCACATTTTGATACGATCCCTAAGCTGTCATAATCGGAATCAAACCATCAGAGCCTTTT
Source organism: Bathymodiolus septemdierum (assembly GCA_963383655.1). NCBI lineage: Eukaryota > Metazoa > Mollusca > Bivalvia > Mytilida > Modiolidae > Bathymodiolus > Bathymodiolus septemdierum. Next base: position 4,005,955 of record OY726528.1, read on the forward strand.
TTTTATATTTTGCTTTGTGCTTGGTAGTTATTTTCTTAAATCTGCAGTTGAGAAATCAAATCGTCTGTTATGTATACTAATTCTTATTTTACCCCATCATGCGGGAGCACAGTAGTCATGATCGTATTGGCGTTGCCTTGTGATGGAATGGATAGTTCTCGAAGCTGGTTCGGATCCAATCAGTCCTTTTGTTTCTTTGTCTACATTGTTAAGCTTAGCTTCAGAACGGCATTTTTGGCTGTAAGATTATGAGGCTATGAATACATTTATTGCAAAATAACCTATTTGTCGTCAGTACTTAGACGGTATCCGAAATCATGGGTAGCGGTCGAGAAGTGCATATGTCTAAAAATACATCTTTAATATGACAGATAAGTTTCAATGGACAGAGGTGCTATCTCCAAATACACAATTGTTTTTAAACGATAGACCGATTGCTTGTTCTTGATATATTAAAAACAGAAAAAAGCCGCATTCGTGATAGTTTTATTTCCTATTCAAAATATTCCAGATGAGGGATATTATTCATTCAAAAAAAAAGTGGGATCTGCTCTGACGGAAGCCGAAAATTGGGATTTGCTTGTTGACTGTCCAAGTCGAGATGGTCGGCAAATGTTAGATGCAGGTGTTCACCTATCTGATAAGCGGACATTGCTAATGAAGACGCACATACCGTTTCAAACACAGTACAAAATATTCTACCGAATCCGCTTCTGCTTTTACAAAAGGTGAAGAAACAACAGATTCTATTATTTTTAAAGTGCTTTCAAATTTATCTTGCCTTGTCTTCGACCGCTCGAGTGTAATGAAAAAAATCTAATACGCTTTTTAATGAAAGGAGAGAAAACCATTTTAAAAGAAAATATTCCCGCGCTCGATTGTAATGAAAAAAATCAAATACGCTTTTTAATGAAAGGAGAGAAAACCTTTTATAAAGAAAATATTCCCGCTTTCAGTGTACAAGGAAAATCGCGCAGTATTTCTGTTTCGCAGAAAAATCTGGTGACAATCATCCAAAACATTTCAGAAAGTTAATTATGTAACATGTTCATTGGTATTATGAAAATACAGATTTGGAGTTATTTGTACAAACATGTTACAAATCCAGAGAAAAATATGTTACATAAGTAAATAACTTTTTTTTATAGAAGTTTTAAAAAAGGGAATGTCGTGTATATAATTGTCTTTATAAAAGTTAAAGCCTCTAATGAACTGTCAATAGCAGCTCATTTTTTCATTGTCATCTGACCGGCTTTTTAAAAGATACGTCTCTACATCTTTGTCGAGGCGCAAACTCATTCTTGTTACCACTAATTTTTTCATTGCATTTCGTACAAGTTCATTCTTTTTTTTTAAGTTAGAGGGAATACTCGTCAATTAAATTTATACTTCTAACATGTAATACCACCCGCGCTTAAGCAATTAAAAAAAAACTGTTGACAGTCAACAGTTCATTGGTGGTGATTGCTCTCAGATGATAAGAACAGTGAAAATGTTGTCTTTATAATACATATACATATTAAAATACTAAGGTTAAAGAATGATCTGTATTATATATAGGAACCAAGAGATCATCTAGACCAAAAGATTCGCAGGAATTTGGTAGAAATACTGGTACTTTATCTTCAGATCAATATGTCTGTCTTGCGCACACATTAATCTATTTTTTACATTTTTCTTTTTTTTCTATAAAATATTTCAATCAGTGCATAATTTTCCCTTAATACCAGGTACATAATCTACAAAATCCAAGGCAGTCTGTCCATCAAGCTAGTTTTCTTTTACTGATTTTAAATGTCTTCTAGCTGTATAATCCAGTACAAATTCACTCAATTCGTTAAGAGCCTATCGCCAGGGGAAAGCAGCAGGAAAATAACACCATTATACCTAACATTTTTAATTAAAGCAAACGATTCGTATCATATTTCATCACAATGACTTGGCTGACCGTTATGGAATAAGTGTCACAAATGACCACGGATATGTTCCACTTGTCGTAATGTTATGTATACATAATAAATATGATATTTTATTTTGTTCATAACAATATTTTTTGCTGTTGATAATAGTACATCATCAGTGAAATAGGTTATCATAATAGGTCAAGTTGTTTACAAATTTTTTATTTTGACCTTGACTTTTGATATGTTCTAGATATTTCTGCATATTGCTAGCAAAAATATTTATTTCTGAATATTCTATAATTTACACAAAATACTATATAAGGAGCAGTAAATTTAAGAAAAGTTTGTCAGGCAGGTAAGCAGTTTTCTGGAGTTACTCCGGTCATTTGTAAAGCTTGTCAGGCAGGTAAGCAGTTTTCTTTAGTTACGCCGGTCATTTGTAAAGTTTGTCAGGCAGGTAAGAGGTTTTCTGTAATTACTCCGGTCATTTGTAAAGTTTGTCAGGCAAGTAAGCAGTTTTCTGTAAATAGCAAAACAAACGCTTACCTGCCTGACAAATTTACAAATAACCGGAATAACTGCAGAAAACCGCTTATTTGCCTGACAAACTCTACAAATGACCGGAATGATTGTAGAAAACTGCTTACTTGCCTGAGATACTTCACAAATAACCGGAGTAACTACAGAAAACTCTTACCTACCTGATAAAGATTACAAATAACCGGAGTAACTGCAGAAGACTGGTTACTTGCCTGACAAACTTTACAAATAACCGGAGTAACGGCAGAAAATTCCTTACCTGCCTGACACAGTTTATAAATGACCTGAGTAACTGCAGAACACTGCTTACCTGCCTGACAAACTTTACAAATGACCAGAGTAACTGCAGAAGACAAAGGACTTTTTAAATTGAATGAGCATCCTAGCCCCAGATTATAAGGTTCCTTCACGAAATACAGTAAAATCCAGGATTGAGATGATGTATTGTGATAGAAAGGAGAAATTTATATCGGATTTAAAGGAAGTGGAAAGCGTATCTTTAACAACTGACACTTGGACATCGAATGCCGCAAAAAGTTTCATTACTGTAACTGAACACCACATCAATGAATCTTGGAATTTACAATCCAATGTTCTGCTTGCACGAGAAATGCCAGAGCGGCATACTGGTGAGAACCTCGCAAAAAAACCGAAATCAGCAGTATCGGAATTTAACCTTGATGGAAAAGTTTCAACTGTTGTACATGATAATGCAAGGAATATATAAACAGTGTGGGTGAAAGGTGTCCAGAGTGGGATGATCTTAATTGCATTGGACATACTATTCAGTTGTGCATAAAACCCAGCCCTGAAATTCCTGCAGTGTCAAAGTTGATAGCTAGAGCCCGAAAAATAGTCGGACATTTTAAACATTCCACTACAGTGATGGCAGAAATGAGAAAACGCCAAAAACTCTTTGAGTTACCGCAGCACGAACTTATCCAGAATGTTACAACAAGATGGAATTCCTCACAGATGATGTTAGAACGCCTGTGCGAAGAGCGACATGTCGATACCGACGTGATGCTAGACACGAAAATGACAAAGAAAAATGATGTTCGCATGTTACTAAAGGATCACGAATGGGACACCATGTCTGAAGTATCGTGCGTCATGAAACAGTTGTCAAATGTGACAACTTACATGTGTCTTGAAAAGGATGTTTCAAGTTCCGTTATGTATCCCATTATATGTGGATTACTCAAGAAACACTTAACAACGGTAGAAGGTGGAAGCCCGCTTATTCGAAAAATGACGGAGTCAATTGCGAACAAACTGAAAACCCGGAATAATCCGTTTGTCAAAGAAATTGCTTAATGCCAGCCTGTAATTGCATCCCTTTCGGATCCCAAATATAAGAGCTTTAGTTTCTTTTCCGATGAGCAGAAAAAACTGGCATGGGAAACTTTGGAAGCAAAGTTAGACGACATACGCTACATCCATGCAAAAAACTGAATGTGAATGACGAGGAAATCGCCCCGAAAAAACCTAAATTGCAACGTTCACTTCTTTGTGATGAACCCGATGACCCGTATGAGGAAACATAACTATCATTGTATAAACGTGAGAGGTGTGGTCCTAACGTAAATCCTTTAAAGTGGTGGAAAGAAAACAGTATCAAATATCCCAGATTGCCAATGCTTGTGCGTCAGTATCTCAGTATTCCTGGAACATCCGTACCGTCTGAGAGCATATTCTCAGCCAAAGGATTACTCGTTAATAAATTAAGAGACAGACTATCTTCTTCAATAGTGGACCATGTAATTTTTTCTTAATAAGAACTATGTACCAGAACAAGCAGATACACAATAGACCGTGAATAATGTTCAATCTTAGTCAGTTCTTTTAACTGTACAGATGAATTGTGTTTGTTTCAATGCTTGTAATTCTTTATGTAATATAAGTTTATCATTGACATCGCCTTATTGATTGATCCCTTGCAAGATTACATCTGAACAATGATATATATCGGTTAACCGAGTAATCGGTCGGAAGATTATTCGAGTAACCGGTTAGTAAATTCTGAACGGTTTGCCATCCCTAATAGAAATGCATAGCACTTTCTTCACTGTCCAGTTAAACTGGCTACATTATGGACTGTTCAAGTATTAAATCAACATATTGCACGGATTCCCCCACACGTTATGCTTGACTCAATTGTAATCGATGACGTCTGTTGTCGGTTAGTGTAGCAGACAACTATATATGATAACGTGATATACTAGCCTTATCTCCTCGTCTGATAACGGAGGTGACGAGCCACGGACGACATCTAAAAGTATATTCAATATGGTAGATTATTAGATTAGTATTACGTTTCTGACAAAAACGAAAAGCAGAAGATACATTATATCAATAAAATCAAAACATTCCACACTGTCGGAACAGTTCCATAGTCCAATATAAAAATCGCAGAAAGAAGCAAACTCGATACTTCCACTAGTGGATCGGGAACTGCCTATCCTTCTGGAGCACCTGAGTTAGCCCCCGGTTTTTAGTGGGGTTCGTGCTACTCGATCTTTAGTTTCATGTGCATGTGTTGTAGATCTTTGTTTGTCCTTTTGTACTTTTATTTTGGGCCATTGTGCTGTCTGTTCTTCTTCGATATACGGATTCTGATTACCCCCTTGGTATCTTCAAACTCTTCATCCAACACACACATTTATACACGATCATTCACTTTCCTGGATTAGTACAGACACTTCAATAAACAGTGGCGGTGTAAAACCTCAATACAGAAAATCAAACACGTGGACAAAAAATAACAACAAAATTAGGTATGCCATTAGGTGTTCCGGAAGTGATGCACATATGGCGCCCAATCGAAACAATGGTCAAAGTTAAGCAAAATTAATGGCGTAATTGAGGTAAGAACTATGATGGTTCAACATGTGTGAATAAGGGTAATAACAAAATTACCGAACTTCGAACAATCTTACAAAGGGAAAGTCAAAACTCATAATTATATAAACAGACAAAATCAGTCAACAACCGGAAAACTGTGAAAACCGTAATGACCCTGACTTGGTACAGCCATTTATAAAGAAATGGTGGGTTGAATCAGATTTTAAGGCGCCAAACCTCCCGCTCTCATTACGGTTCAAAGATTCCGGCTGTCACTATAACAGTATTTAAATACAGGAACAAAATAGGTAAAATAGTTGTCAAAGCAGTACCATATTCGGTGACGTAAATGTCAAAAATATGCTTACGGCACACATTGATAAAAAAAATATCCTTGACATTTTTCTTGACCTCTTTATCTTTATACATTTTCACTATATGAAAATGCATCCCTTATAATCGTTTCTGCAGAGACGGAATATATTTCGACAAGATATTGGTATCGGAATATAAACTTTTTAAGAGATCGAATAAGGCGAATCTTTTCATAGCCCTGGTTCAGTAGCCTGTTTCTCAGATGAAGATGCACTGTATACCGATCAACAAATTCATGGTGGAAATCTAAATCCTCCAAAGTGCAGATTGTTTTATTTGGATTTTTGGTGCTTAACGTCACTTTCAGCAATATTTCAGCTATATGATGGTGACCAGTTTTAGTGGTGGAAGAAGCCGGAGTACCCGGAGAGAGCCACCGACCATGATCAACCAACTGGTAACCATTATCACTTGCGGCTGCGAGTCGAGTGCACCCTTTTTGTAATGTACAAAGCCGGAGTGAACCGACGCCGTGTTGGTGATAAGCTTGATATGTTAGGTAATCCAACTACCTAACTCATTGAGCCACCCGGACCCCTCCAAAGAGAAGACGGCAAACTAACCATCATTAAAGGCTTCCGTTGTTCATATATTTTCCAATTTTAAGTTACAAAATAAGTGATATATTAAATCTCCGCTTCATGTTTTTGGTGACCAATTAAGTTAATGCATTATAGATTGTTGTAATTAAAAGAAAGGTTAAACAGTGATGGTATGGTCAACAATGCCACAGAGGGCCGTGGTGGTCGTGATCGTATGGCATCTGGCTTTACAACTACATATCAGAACAATCAGTGCCGATCACCAATAAAGTTGTGAGTTCGAATCCCGCTCATGGAGAGGTGTACTTGATACAACATTTGTTTTTGTCGGTGGCTACCGACAGGTAGGTGGTTTTCTCTTGACTCTCCGGTTTCCTCCTCCAATAAAACTGATATATCTGAAATATTGTTGAAAGTGGTGCTAAACACCATAACCATAGCCCTCCATAATTCCATCAATATCAACACAGTGAAAAAACACTTCTAAGAAGGCATTCAATCTTGTAATAGCGTAGGGCATTTATTTTCATTTTAATAAGGACAACAAGATTAGGGGTCAATTTTTTAATTATTTATTAAATTGTACAAACAAGATATAAAACTATCAACAATTTGGTGCTTCATCTGTTGCTTACAGAAATATTTCAATTATATAGAGAGAGAAAAACATTGCATATATCATTATTATTCATGAGAGCTATTAATAGAAAAATGAATACGCTACATACCAGAAAGAAAGCATAAAGCAAACGACACAACAACCAGCCTAACCATCGTGATAAATCTAACGACTGTGTCGATATTCTCCCTACTTATACAGATAATAATCAGCACCGAACTATCAACGAACCTTGTCCTTAAATACCTTTATAGACCTTGAATGCCTAATCTTGCAGTGATTTTCTATAAAAGTAGAATGGTGTCACTGGTAATTTTAGAAGTGATATTCGACAATAAAACGATGTCATTCGGAATCTTACAGTGATCTTCTACAACAATAAAACTATGTCATTCGGAATTTTTTATCACAGTAGAGCTGTTTCATTCGGAAATGTAGGAGTACTAGTACTCTGCCTCAACAGTAGCACCATGCCATTCACATGCTGCATTGATTTGCTACATCAGTAGAACTATGTCATTCGGAATCTTACTGTGATTTTCTACAACATTAGAGATATTTCCTTCGGTATATACAGTGATTAGTACAACTGAGGAGCTATGTCATTTTGATCTATGATTTTCTGTCACAACATAAGAAAAGTTTGAAAATACCAAAGAGATTGTCGGAAGCGGTATATTGAAGATGGTCGGACAATGCAATGTATTGAAGATGGTCAGACAATACAATGTATTGAAGATGGTCAGACAATACAATGCAATATATTGAAGATAGTCGGACAATGCAATGTATTGAAGATAGTCGGACAATACAATGTATTGAAGATGGTCAGACAATACAATGCAATGTATTGAAGATGGTCGGACAATACAATGTATTGAAGATTGTCAGACAATACAATGCAATATATTGAAGATGGTCGGACAATACAATGTATTGAAGACGGTCAGACAATACAATGTATTGAAGCTGGTCAGACAATACAATATATTGAAGATGGTCAGACAATACAATATATTGAAGATGGTCAGACAATACAATACAATATATTGAGGATGGTCAGAAAATACAATACAATATATTGAAGATGGTCAGAAAATACAATACAATATATTGAAGATGGTCAGACAATACAATGTATTGAAGATGGTCAGACAATGTGGATATTTCCTAACGGTCAACCAGATTGTGATGACCATCGTAGAATTTTTATAGCGATGACTTCATCCTAGGAGCAACGTAGCCTTGGTTAGGTAGCTTTTGAGTTAGCAGCTGAGCTCTGTCCAGAAAATCACAGGCTCTAGAATGACGTATGAGGTGTGAAATGTAAACTCCATTAGATGGTGATGCTGACATAATGTTACATTGTACTGATGAAGAGGAAGTTTACTATGGGAATAGTGAAGTCATCGTGTGTGTGGTAGAGTTTTTCTGTCAATCTTCCAAGCTACCTTACATCTCTCAATAATGTGACATGTGCATCAGAAGTTTTTCTATAACAATAAGCTACCTTACGTCACACCAGTGTGTGTTTCATATAAGCAACCTACCGTATATCATTGAATTGTTTGATATTGGCATCAAAGGGATGTCCATGAAAATAAACTGCCTGACATTCCTTCATTACATGATATAAGTAGCATAATGTCTTCCATGAAAATGGGCTACCTTGCATGAGTTCATTGCACGATATATGTATCATAATGTCTTCCATGAAAATGGGCTACCTTGCATGAGTTCATTGCACGATATATGTATCATAATGTTTTCCATGAAAATGGGCTACCTTGCATGAGTTTATTGCACGATATATGTATCATAATGTTTTCCATGAAAATGGGCTACCTTGCATGAGTTCATTGCACGATATATGTATCATAATGTCTTCCATGAAAATGGGCTACCTTGCATGAGTTCATTGCACGATATATGTATCATAATATCTTCCATGAAAATGGGCTACCTTGCACGAGTTCATTGCACGATACATGTATCATAATGTTTTCCATGAAAATGGGCTACCTTGCATGAGTTCATTGCACGATATATGTATCATAATGTTTTCCATGAAAATGGGCTACCTTGCATGAGTTCATTGCACGATATATGTATCATAATGTCTTCGATGAAAATGGGCTACCTTGCATGAGTTCATTGCACGATATATGTATCATAATGTCTTCCATGAAAATGGGCTACCTTGCATGAGTTCATTGCACGATATATGTATCATAATGTTTTCCATGAAAATGGGCTACCTTGCATGAGTTCATTGCACGATATATGTATCATAATGTTTTCCATGAAAATGGGCTACCTTGCATGAGTTCATTGCACGATATATGTATCATAATGTTTTCCATGAAAATAATCTACCTGACATTCCTTCATTACATGATATATGTATCATAATGTCTTCCATTAATATAATCTACCTGACATTCCTTCATAGCATGATATAGGTATCATATTGTTGAAAATGAGCTACCTTACATTTGTTCATTGAACGATATATATATCAAAGGATTATGACAAATGAACTCGGATTGATTATCCCGTGTAATTTCAGCACTTAAAGGCAGGTAGGCTGATTGTCCCATGCATTCCGGTTTTCTCCTCCGATACAATATAAATGTTGTCAAAAGTGGCACTAAACAACCAAAACCGCATTTGCTTGGAAAAATTAAATGCAGCCCCGACCGTGCAATTATTGACGAAGCAAAATCCAAGGAAACGTAGAACTTTATTACCGGAATCTCTGAACTGTAACATCTGGACTACCCATTCGGTTTTCTTTAACGTAGATTACTCCAACGTTTATGCGTGTGCCATTTGTACAGATAGGGTATGTTTGGGGCCATATGCTAGACAGGAACTGCTCATCCTTCCGGAGCGCCCGGGTTCTGTCCTTCTTCGACTTATGGCTTCTGTTCACCTTTGTGATATCTTCCATTTTTTCTGAATCCCTCCCCTTTTTATTGAAGTACCTTTGCCAAGTCAGAAAAATGTGCGTTCATGTATATGCGTGTAAGGGATGCTTATATTGCCTCTGTTTCTATGATTGTTTTATTTGATTTTGGGATTGTTCTGACAGTGTGGGATTGTTCTGACAGTGTGGGATTGTTCTGACAGTTGGGTATTGTTCTGACAGTGTGGGATTGTTCTGACAGTGTGGGATTGTTCTGACAGTGTGATATTGTTCTGACAGTGTGGTATTGTTCTGACAGTGTGGGATTGTTCTGACAGTGTGGTATTGTTCTGACAGTGTGGGATTGCTCTGCCAGTGTGGGATTGTTCTGACAGTGCAGTATTGTTCTGACAGTGTGGGATTGTTCTGACTGTGTGGTATTGCTTGCTTTACATTTCATCTATACAACCCTAGGTTTATAGCTTTTGCTATGTATGACATAGCATGCAGTTTTCCTCACACAGTAAATACACGTCAGAGAATACCGAAGGGGAAATCAAAAAAGTACAATCCAGAGAAACTGGCAATATAGGGCACACAAGACGAAGAAAAAGAAAACAAAACACTACACAATATGTGTTGGACACCACTATACACAAACAAAGACAAATAACGTAAATAAGACATAAGTCCTCCTAAAACAACTGAAGGTTAAGAATAACCGAACAGTGTGTTTATGCGGAAATCGTAACGGACATCACAACACGGAACTCAGAACGTAAACGCACATATAGGACAACACAAAACCCTAAAGTAATCTAGTAGGGAGTGACTAATATGACGTGTCAACTTATTGGACTACATCTAGTAATTACATATATTTTAAATGTAAAGTTTAAACAGTGATGTTCAACAATTTAACTTGATCATTGAACACAACAACTCACGACATGAACCACCATGCCCTGGCTTGAGACAGGCATAACAATGTGTCGGGGTTGGGCCAGTTAATGAAATCCAAACACGCCCCCTCTTGACGATTGGATCTCAAGCGCGGCAATCCAGAAAAAACCATAAGTTTGCACAAATTAGTGTCCACTCAAAGAGACTACACACGCTAGTTTATCAACATTTTATTGACATACTCTAAGTCCACTTGGTATATATGGTCTATTGTTTGTGTAAATCTTGGTTAGAAGATTGTAAAGCCATATATCATGGGTCTTAAGCCACTGCCTAGCGGCCATTTCATTGGCACATACTCGCCCGAAGTTACATCTACAAAATAATGCAATGATTAGCCTGAGAAGACATAAATACCATTCAGTATTTGAATGCAATCAGTGTCTAGTGGAGAAGGAACTACTTACCCTTCTGGAGCATCTGAGTTCACCCCTGTTTTTAGTGGGGTTCGTGTTACTCGATCTTTAGTTTTATATGAATGTTTTGTAGATCGTTGTTTGTTCCTTTGTACTTTTTCTTTTTGTCATTGTGCTGACTATATACTCATTCTGATTACCCCTTTGGTATCTTCCAACTCTTCTTCCTACAAACAGCCAGCTCGATTCTCTCCCTTGGCAGGATGTGGTCGATATGATGTTGTGTAATTTATTGTTACATTCACTTGTGACTGGTCAGTAATGTAGTAGTGTTCTGATAATGAATGCTTCATTGCTATTTCATTTCAAGCTTTTGCCTTTTTTACATCATATCCCGGCATTGTAGCTAAATATATTTTTAATATAAATGCATGATGAGGGTCAGTAGCGGAGCAAGAACTACTAATATATCCGGATCATTTGCGATAATCCCGGTGTATAATAAGGTTACGCTTGCTCAATTTTTTGTTTTCTGAGTAGTGTTTTGTGGATCATTTTTTGTCTTTTTTTTTTATTACTTTTGCTTTGGCCATTGTATTGCATGTCCTTCTATTTTTTGTTTCTGATTACACCTTTGGTGTCTTCAAGCTTCTTTTCATGTTAACCGAAGATGGTTTGAATGTGATAAAAGAGATTTGAAAGTAATATAGGATATTATAATATAACAGAGGAGAATTGAATGTAATAGAGGAATTATGTACGCAATTAATGAGATTTTAATGTATCATATACGTTTTTATTTAATGCAAGGAGACTGACAATGTCCAAGCAAAAGGCGTTCATATTTACAACCAGCCCTTATATGGAAAAGTTGACTGTAATTACATCCATCACAACTAGTGATCTCCCATGACATAATGGTACCCTGCAGCGGAGAAACTAGGTCCTATTTATTACTCTGCTGTTCCCATGTGGGTGATTGTGTACGTCTAAAACAGGATGCTATGTCATTGTGTCTTTCATAAACTATTAAGGATGATATCGTCGTGTGGTTTATTTTATCAGACATATCGCATGTGATGTGGTACTGCTATGCTCCCTATTGGGCCCCGTGGATAAGGGATCCCTCGCTGGAGTTGCTTACTCTCGGCTGTTCAAGTACACACAACAACACACTGCAGGCTTTACAGAAATGATGATTGGGCTCCGTACCCCATAAAGTCGGTGTTGTGCTACGTATAACATAATCCTGTTCGAAGCCCACTCAGACAAACTACCTTAGTTTTATATACATTCACCAGTAATCTTTGCTCATTGCTCCCCAATTACTCAAAATTAAGAAAATATAAATGCAACATCAGTTGACTGGCTTACTTAGCTAGGTGCTCCAGACATTGGAGAAAGTTATCAAGAAGAAGACGTTTGATTTTATATTAACTGTGGGATGTATTATAAAGACTTACTCGTTCATGCCGACAGCAGGATTTCCATGTCCATGACGTGTTATAGTCATAAAGTAAGCTGATGTGGCTTCAGCCCAGTATTCAGCAGAATTGGTGGAACCATAGCCATTGTACCAGACGTGACGCGGTTTATTATAATTAAAAATGTATTGCAGCTGAATAAAAGAAATGGAGTATGATTGATTGGTTAATTCTAACGTACATGTAATACGACACCAGCTATCATGTTTAAATGTGAAAGTCAAATATGTATTAATGCAATTAAGATTATGGTGTTCTTTATGTGTGCGACATGTTAGAGTTATTGGCTTCTATTTGAAACGGTTATTAGAACTGAGGACAGAAGTCTTATTGTGACATATTTAACTCATTATGTTTGTCCTTTCTCATACATACAATTGTTTGTTTGTTTGTATTTGTCACAGACATGTTTATATATGTTTAATGACAAAGTTATTTGATTTATAATAACGTTGTTTGTCCGTTTATATGTGAGGAGTGGCATTTTGTTCATATGTGGAAAGCACTTGTATAACCGCATGATTTCACTAAGAGTGGAGGTTTGGGCCCATAAAACTAATTTCATTCCACTATTATTTATTGAAATGCCTGAACCAAACCAGCAAAGAGAGCGGACATGCATTTGTGCGTTAGTGGATTTTTCCTCCTTCTGGTAATTAATATTAAAACAGCTTGCCATAAAATAGATCTTTCACAAATTTAAAACCATACCCTGTTTCTGTCAGTAGTTGGCATGTACCTGTGGACCTGATGAGCAAATTCGTGGACTAAAACATTTTCTTTATGTCTATAAGGGTCACGTGAGTTACAAAGTACGTTGTCGTCGAGAACAACAGACCTGCTATTGGACAAACCAGCAATTGAGTCATACTTTCTGCCGTCAAATGTGCACGTGTGTGCACATGAACCGCTACATAGACCTACGTAAATATATATTCATAATTCAATTACATAATTAACTTTTAGCTTTAGCAATGCAACAACAAAATCAATGCCCAATTTTCCCCATTTATTATATTTCAAATGGAGGATGTTTGCGTACAAACGTTTTGAAAAAATATCAATATTCCGTCTTATTTGCTCGGAGCAAAATTAACTATATAGGTGAATGTTGATACTTTGTTGGAAAAGGTCTGTTAGCACGAAGTTTTACGACAAGAGATATGCTGTCAATTTTCCCATTTTGAACATCCTATTTATATGTAGCAACATCCCAATAACGCTTACATATGGCATATACATCTCTCAGTTGATACGGTATTCAAGAACTTGTGTTTCCTATAGCCATTTCCTTGTTAGAAAGATTGTTGCTGCCAATAAAAGAAGCTCCAGTACCAAGGGTTCCTATTGGTAAATTTGTAGTCACCACTTCAAAATTTGCTATGGTCGTCATTATGAAGTCATTAACCCTTACAGAATGTATGCTTCACAGATGTTAATGGATATTTTCTGTTTGCCGTTGTCAACTCTCGTACTATGTTCGTTCATGACGTGATACGGATTGTGAATGAGTAATACGTTGGATACCTCTATTGAATCAGGAAGTTCTTTCCCTTCCCGAGCACATGAATTTGCCCTCTGTTATCAGTGGGGTTTGTATTGCTTATTGTGTCTACCTACATGTTTTCACATATTTAGCTACATCTCGTATATCCACGTAAAAAACATGTTCTATTCTCCTTTACTCAGATTTGTGTTGTCATGGTTTCATGCTTTACTTAATGTTACATTATATTTCTATTTATTTACGTATTCTGGTATCCAATGCGATTTCCATATCAACGGATGGTCATGCAGTGGGTTTTTTTGTGTAGTGTTTGAAGGGACCATAGTTTGTCTTTTGTGTGTCCCTTCTATTCCATTGAATTGCATGCCTTTCGATTTACAGCTTATGATAACCTCCTATTGTATCGCGAAAATTTTCTTTTGACAAAAACGCACATGGCATTTCGGAAGGTGAACCAATATATTTTTATTGACCCATATAACTCGATGTTTAAAGACAATATGAACATATAAAGGTATTCTTATATAAACGTCTTGGCTTACCTCTACAAGCTGCTGTATCCCTGAAGTAATAATTTTCAGGATAAACACCCAGGCCCTCTGATTTGGCAAATATACCAACTCCGTGACCTCTAGATATATAGTTGAATACTGTTGATGACATATGTCTGACCATTAATCCTATGATTGTACATGCCTGAAATAAATCAAAATACAATACTGTAGTATTAGAGAAACTATTAAAACATTGTTAGGAAGGCGTAGAGAAATTCTACTAGTGGATCAGGAACTGTTTACCCTTCCGGAGCACATATGTCTGACTATTAATCATATGATCATAAGTGGTGAACATGTTGGTGTTAAGAATTTTCTTCTTCGATGACAAACCGCATCGGTGGTGTAACGGTTAGGGTGTTCCCTGACTGTTATCAGAGGTTAAACATGTATATCTCACCTTGTAGTGCGCAATGTGACTGACTGTCGTTGTGGTATCAACTGATACAGATGGCCAGCTAGGACGCATGCCATGACAACGCCCGGAATGATCAACATACCAATGTTTGAATCCCACACGAGTATGACGAAGATGAAGTGAGTGAGATGGCACCACAAATTTAACCTGGCGTTCAGGCGAGAGCTGGCTGAAATAAGCAATAAATAGCATTGTGACTTGTACATATAGAGAATAAATTTTCTTATATCAGGCTATGAATTAAGTCATAATATTTGTGTAAAGGGATGGAAAAAAGTTTCAACAGTAAAATCGACGGGTGCCACTAGTGGAGAATTAACTGCTTTACCCTTCCGGAGCACCGTGTTCATCTCCGGTCTTTAGTGACGTTCGTGTTGCTCGATCTTTAGTTTTCGATTAGCGTTATGTAGATCATTGTTTGTCATCTTTTCCTTTTCCTTTTGGCCATTGTATTGTCTGTCCTTCCTCGATTTACGGCTATGACTATCCCTTTGGTATCTTTAAAATGTTATTCGTCCGCAAAATTTATATCGACATAAAAAATACCAAATTGTTTAAACGATATACGATATACATGACTTTTTATTACATGGCGTTGGAAGGGTGCTGTTGAAAGAAAACAGTATGTCGCAATTTCATCTCCTGTAAGAAAATACGTGTTTATTCGCAAAACATAGAAGATATAAGTGGATTTTTCGGCCATTGTTTATGCAGGAATTGTAACCTGGGTGCATTTGGTTTGATAGAGGATATTAAAAACGGACCATTTACCTTGTAATGGAGAATAGTATAATAAAAGGGTAAGGAATAAGCATATAAAAATAAATACCATATTTAGGGGCAAAAGGTTCATGTGACACAGTGTATAATTCAAATCATATGTTATTATCTTCTTCTCATAATGCGTGTTCAACCGTGACTGATATCGATACCATCACGGGTGATTGATAACGAATGATCTCTATGAACAAGAAAGTTTAAAAAGTGATGGTCAACAATACTATCAATATCAACAAAACGAACAAGCACCTGTCACCTCACATCATTGAACATCAAAAGACCAAGAGTGCATTCCGTTCATGGCTACCAGCATTTAGTACAATTGTATATTATAAATACAGAATAATAGTTCGTCTGCGATTTTGCCAGCTGTGAATACAAGTGATAATGCATTTCTTCAAAACTGACGTCATTGTTTTACCAGTGGAAATTTTCAACTATGACCGTCATCACGTGACATTATGACGTAATTAATTGCAAAAAAATGCACTCGAAGATTAAAAAAAGGTTTATTCGGGCATATATGTTACCTTAGCCGATTTTGGCTGTCTTGCTGGGTCCCTGTGGATTATTAGTTCCCAGCGACTACTGAATTATTTGGCTTTAGGTTTACAATCGTTTTACTACGATCGTACCTGATGAATGGTGTTCCAGAAACGCGTTGTGTGCAACACATTAGATATCGATGTTTTTAAACAACATTATTAAGAACAAAAACTGGTAGAACGTGCTAAAGTGGGTCACGGGTCACTGTAATCGGGCGGCTGTATCGAGAAACAGATACGGTGCTGAAAAAACTGTTGAAACTCATAAAATATTGATAAATACAATAACATTTTATGTTTGTCTTCAAGAAGTATGATAGAAAAAACCATGTGTGAAGTTTTATAACGAAATATCTCCGATTTCTATGTAAATTTATGAATTGAAGTGGTGAAACACCCACAGATAATTTTAGCGATGTATTTTTTATCTAGGCCAAGAATAATGAGCGTCCTGATTGGATGACCGATTTAAAACACACTGACTCCGCATGGTAAAAAGATGCATGTAAAAGAAATCTATGTTATATTTATTCATTTGTTTGATTCTGGAATAGTGTTGATCATTGATTTAAGCAAGAAAAAAGGGAAAAAGCGGGGGTTGAATTTTATTTGTGAATTTTACAGTTAAATAAATGTTATGTTTCGACAATTTAAAGTGAAAAATAAAAATTTGTTGCGACTAAAGCTTAAATCAGCGTTAAAAATTTAACAAATATCAGTGGTTTTGTAAATGAGATTTATTTTAAATAGAAAATCTGAATTTATTATTTATTAATTTATTATTAATGATACAATTGTATATCCCTTGGGAGGGGGAGAGGGGCTATGATCAAAATTTGAAATAAAAACACAGGACCGGACTTTAAGCAACAATAATAATCCAGGATTAGTTTTTTATTAAAAAAAATCCTGGACTCCTGTGTCGTTGATTTTTTTTTTAAGTTAGTAATATGAAATATTGACATCCACACTTGCCCTTTGGACAGCACATTTCTGTGTCCACACTTGTTATTTGATAAAAAAAATAATCAAAAACTAGTCAGTGTTATGTGTGCATATTTGAAACATTCTTTTAATGTCCGTCATGGAGAAAAAAATTAATATATGCTAGGAGCGTGGATATTTTGTCTCCGTGTCTACAGTTTTACGATTTGATTATGATACTGTTCTGGTGATGTGTTATTTTTATGTTTTTGGTTGTTTATATGTAGACCGTGTGCTTAGTTTTACGTTTTTCATTGTATCAGTGTATATTTTGCTTTACTTGTTACTGTTCTATGGATCACGAGAGTATATTACTTACTTATGCTATGAAAACATAGATATATAATTCAGTGCTCACAATGTGTTTCTGGAAACAATTTCACCAGGTACGATCATAATTAAAAGACTGGAAAGCAACATAATCTAAAAGTCTTTCCAAGGGAGCAAGAAAACCAAAAGGCATAAACATGGTTGGCAAAATCGAATAAGATCACCTTTCCTTGTGAGAAGAGAGCATTGATATTTACATTATCTAGGGATTGTACATTTCAAAAATAAATATACATGTATCTAATAAACCATGTCAGGGCTGATGTACACAGTGAATTATCTATGATAGCTGGTCTAATAGAATGCATGTGTTTTCATCTGTATCTCATCCAAAAATATTTTTTCTCGTCATCATGCATATATACAATATACGTACATTGTCTGAAAATATGAAATTTATTTGTGCGATCTTTAAAAGAAACGTGTAGAAAAGGGAGACTTTAACGAACTTTTCTGCTCTGTTTCGCAGAGAGTGCAAATAAATTATATATTTTCCAATTCTCGTATATTGCATTCCTCATGTAATGTCAAAAAGCCCAAAACAACTGTAAAATTTTCTAAAAAGTGTAGAAACAAGCATCGTTTAAATCGTTTTTGAGTTTTTGATGGTGTCCTCTGTAAAGTGCACGCTTATACTGTTACCGTTTCTTACAGTTAATCAACATGAATCAGGTACCAGAAAATATAGCTGCATATAAATTAATTTTAGAGTCACATGGCATTTTATACGTGTTTTGATTGGCTTAACAAGTTGAGGTTATTTGTCAATGAACGGAATCTAAAAATAGACGTTGTTCTCAAGGCGTCGCCTTCCATTGTCATCAGGTGATTTTCTATAAATGAGGCACCTTTGGAGTTATTTAAATTTATTTCCTATTATTTGCCTTATTTTGAAAAAATTAATATATTTTTCAATATCATAACAAAAAAAGTTTGAGTTGATTTATAAGGATTGATCGAAATTATTTGTTCGGTTCATTCGAAATAACCTCAATCAGGTTGTACACACCCTTGCATAACCCGCTAAGCGGGCTACCGGGTGTGTACAACCTGATTGAGGTTATTTCGTCATGAACCGAACAACAATTGCGATCAATACTTAAATAACAAAATGTTATCCAGTCTATACAATTTGACTGCTCCTATAGAACCAGTGCAGGATAAAGCGGTGATCGATTAATAAGTATCGGGATAGTGGCACGGTGCCTGATAATTTTGACACTGTCATAGGCCTTTCTGACATATGATGTCATAACGCACCGTCCTCTCTAAATTAAAATTGTTTAATACATTTGTCCACCCTCCTCTATTCATGGGGGTGGGAAATTTAGAAGGATCACACACTTATAATAGCCTATAGTCTCATTCCATCTAAATTAGGTACCGAGGAACCGATAATTTAGACAATGGTTTTCTGCCTTAGTGTGACCTCCGTGGTTTAGAAGTCAACTTACAGTATTACCAACTTATTACGGTTGGAAATTCACTAAAATAGGGATAAATGTAGTCCGTATAGTCTGTGGTTGTAAATGACACATGTAATATACTATACTAACCTTATCTCTTCATCGGATAAGAGAGGTGACGAACTTTGTACACCTGCAATTATATATATAGCTGTGAAATTCAAGTGTCTGGCAACTATATAAAAGACAGCTTAAACAGTAATGGTCAATAATTCCACCAATATCAACAAAGCAAAAGACAGCTTAAACAGTAATGGTAAATAATTCCACCAATATCAACAAATCAAAAGACAGCTTAAACAGTGATGGTCAATAATTCCACCAATATCAACAAAACAAAAGACAGCTTAAACAGTGATGGTCAATAATTCCACCAATATCAACAAAACAAAAGACAGCTTAAACAGTGATGGTCAATAATTCCACCAATATCAACAAATCAAAAGACAGCTTAAACAGTGATGGTCAATAATTCCACCAATATCAACAAAACAAAAGACAGCTTAAACAGTGATGGTCAATAATTCCACCAATATCAACAAAACAAAAGACAGCTTAAACAGTGATGGTCAATAATTCCACCAATATCAACAAAACGAACAATCTCCTCTCACCTCAACTCATTGAACATAGAAAGTAAAAAGACCAAGACATATGTCGATGGAAATCCAGGTCTTGACTTGGAACAGTCACAAACATGTAGTGGGATTACTAGTCACGCTGAATAGGAGAACAAAAATAAATAGAAACTTATAATGTAATACCAAGGCCGTAAATACCATTGAGACTTCACAAAAAATTATATCAATTTATTTTTTACTAAATGATTTACAAAGGTGTCTTGTGTATCCTTTTATGTTGATTTTGCCTAAGTATTATCCCGTTGTTCCAATTGTATAATAGACAGCCTATTCCGTATTTTATTATACGTAGGAGTTCACTCAACATCAAACCGCATCATCCCTCATTTAGTTACATTATGTCATACACTGCAACGTGGACCCCCCCCACACACACACACATACACATAAAAACGCACAACACGAAGGCGGTGGTCCCAACATAAGAGCAATCACATCAAAATATTCATCTGGATACAAGGCTTCAGTCACCTTTCCCAATGATTCATTTCTTCCCTTACATCGATTCCTTTGCTTCATGGTTGCACGAGCATCTATAGCTCAAGAGGAGTCGTCATCGGTCGCAAGGTTGCCTAAAAATTCTAGGACGCTAAAAATTCACCACCGTTTATAGTTGGAAATGCTAAAAATGCTATGGGGATTGCACGTCATTTTCCGAACTCGAAAAACGTAGACCCATAAGCCCATCACCGTGGACGAACCTCAACTTTCCGACGGAAATTGTATATTGGTCGAGAGTTGTGTTGTGCAATTTACATTATATTATCCCTTGGCTTTCAGGCGTCTGAATATTTTTTACCTATGTCCATTCGTCCTAGAATATGTTTCCGTGGAATAGGTCGAGAACGCATTAACGGAATCAACTGAAATTCAGTTGCACCTCAACATATTTATTGGTTTTTTTTTTTATTATGTCCCAGCCTTTAGGCGACGGGGCATTCTATTTTACCGTCCGTTCGTCAAGAAGTGATTTCCGTGCAATGACTTAAAACACTTCAACATAATCATTTTAAAATCGCTTGTTTGAAAATGTTGTTAAGGAAATCACATACAGATCAAATTATATTGCGACTGGGCATACCTTCGTGAGTCCGTATACGTCCCAAATTCCTATGACATATGCCAACTCAAGTTTGCCATAGCGGATTCTCATATTTTTACACAATGCTAGGATTGATCAAACACAGTACCATTTCGTTTTTGGCGAATTCCCGTTATGTTTTTCTAGAGTTATGACCTTTGATAACCTAAAAATCAGTCCCAGATTCCTTTGTCATGCCATATATCAAGTTTACTTTGACGGATTTGAACAATTTTTTGAGAAAAAAAATTGGATTGATCAACTAAAGCTCCTTTTCTTTTTGGACGAATTTTCGTACACTGCGTCGTTGCAGAGTTAAGATCCTTGCTAGGCAAAAAATAGGGTGATGAATCATCTGTGACGCACGGACATTTTAACATTTCACTTGTCTTTATGTATGTTTTGAAATAGACAGATGGATAATGAAAATCCATGATGGGTTTGAAAATATCGCTTGTTACGCACATGAAGACTTTTACGCCAATATTAGGCGGATCTTCATAATGTTGTTAGCACTCCCCGTAACAAATGCTTGCTGTGAAAGATCATTCTCATCTCTTCGTAGTCTCAAAACGTGGGGAATCGCTACAATGGGTGAACAAAAATTGCTCCATATTCACAGAGATATGAAGACGATTTAACGAAACGGGACACAGGACAATAGGAAGACTGCAGTTTTAATGACAATTCATATCTTCAAATCATGCATACTACATGTAACACACATTGTCGTACTATAGTGTTTAACTTATTTCGATTTGCTTTTTTCATTGAACAAATAACCACTACATGACTTCCTATTTTAAAGCCATGAATACCATATCATTTCAGTTCAAAATTGGATGGTAATTTTGACTTCTACAACAACCAATTTAATTACATGTGTAAGATCATTTTCGTAGCAAAAATACCCTTTCAATTTCAAATAAAGCTGGAGCTTAATGGACCCAATACAAGGGCTCTGTCCTGGACCTGCTGGGGATCTTGGCGGTCTCCAGACCCCTTGCCTCACTAGAAATGTTACCCTAGTTACGGCCTTGAATACTATATGTAGACAGCTGCCGTTTATTGACATATCTTCTTTTCTAATTAAGTTGTAACTATTCGTTACTCTACTCTGGTAATTAAGTTGTAACTATTCGTTACTCTACCCTGGTAATTAAGTTGTAACTATTCGTTACTCTACTCTGGTAATTAAGTTATCACTATTCGTTAATCTACTCTGGTAATTAAGTTGTAACTATTCGTTACTCTACTCTGGTAATTAAGTTGTAGCTATTCGTTACTCTACTCTGGTAATTAAGTTGTAACTATTCGTTACTCTACTCTGGTAATTAAGTTGTAACTATTCGTTACTCTACTCTGGTAATTAAGTTGTAACTATTCGTTACTCTACTCTGGTAATTAAATTAAACTATTCGTTACTCTACTCTGGTAATTAAGTTGTAACTATTCGTTACTCTACTCTGGTAATTAAGTTGTAGCTATTCGTTACTCTACTCTGGTAATTAAGTTGTAACTATTCGTTACTCTACTCTGGTAATTAAGTTGTAACTATTCGTTACTCTACTCTGGTAATTAAGTTGTAACTATTCGTTACTCTACTCTGGTAATTAAGTTGTAACTATTAATTACTATACTCTGGTAATTAAGTTGTAACTATTCGTTACTCTACTCTGGTAATTAAGTTGTAGCTATTCGTTACTCTACTCTGGTAATTAAGTTGTAACTATTCGTTACTCTACTCTGGTAATTAAGTTGTAACTATTCGTTACTCTACTCTGGTAATTAAGTTGTAACTATTCGTTACTCTACTCTGGTAATTAAGTTGTAACTATTCGTTACTCTACTCTGGTAATTAAGTTGTAACTATTCGTTACTCTACTCTGGTAATTAAGTTGTAACTATTCGTTACTCTACTCTGGTAATTAAGTTGTAACTATTCGCTACTCTACTCTGGTAATTAAGTTGTAACTATTCGCTACTCTACTCTGGTAATTAAGTTGTAACTATTCGTTACTCTACTCTGGTAATTAAGTTGTAACTATTCGTTACTCTACTCTGGTAATTAAGTTGTAACTATTCGTTACTCTACTCTGGTAATTAAGTTGTAACTATTCGTTACTCTACTCTGGTAATTAAGTTGTAACTATTCGTTACTCTACTCTGGTAATTAAGTTGTAACTATTCGTTACTCTACTCTGGTAATTAAGTTGTAACTATTCGTTACTCTACTCTGGTAATTAAGTTGTAACTATTCGTTACTCTACTCTGGTAATTAAGTTGTAACTATTCGTTACTCTACTCTGGTAATTAAGTTGTAACTATTCGTTACTCTACTCTGGTAATTAAGTTGTAACTATTCGTTGCTCTACTCTGGTAATTAAGTTGTAGATATTCGTTACTCTACTCTGGTAATTAAGTTGTAGCTATTCGTTACTCTACTCTGGTAATTAAGTTGTAACTATTCGTTACTCTACTCTGGTAATTAAGTTGTAACTATTCGCTACTCTACTCTGGTAATTAAGTTGTAACTATTCGTTACTCTACTCTGGTAATTAAGTTGTAACTATTCGTTACTCTACTCTGGTAATTAAGTTGTAACTATTCGTTACTCTACTCTGGTAATTAGGTTGTAACTATTCGCTACTCTACTCTGGTAATTAGGTTGTAACTATTCGCTACTCTACTCTGGTAATTAAGTTGTAACTATTCGTTACTCTACTCTGGTAATTAAGTTGTAACTATTCGTTACTCTACTCTGGTAATTAAGTTGTAACTATTCGTTACTCTACTCTGGTAATTAAGTTGTAACTATTCGTTACTCTACTCTGGTAATTAAGTTGTAACTATTCGTTACTCTACTCTGGTAATTAAGTTGTAACTATTCGTTACTCTACTCTGGTAATTAAGTTGTAACTATTCGTTACTCTACTCTGGTAATTAAGTTGTAACTATTCGTTACTCTACTCTGGTAATTAAGTTGTAACTATTCGTTACTCTACTCTGGTAATTAAGTTGTAACTATTCGTTACTCTACTCTGGTAATTAAGTTGTAACTATTCGTTACTCTACTCTGGTAATTAAGTTGTAACTATTCGTTACTCTACTCTGGTAATTAAGTTGTAACTATTCGTTACTATACTCTGGTAATTAAGTTGTAACTATTCGTTACTCTACTCTGGTAATTAAGTTGTAGCTATTCGTTACTCTACTCTGGTAATTAAGTTGTAACTATTCGTTACTCTACTCTGGTAATTAAGTTGTAACTATTCGTTACTCTACTCTGGTAATTAAGTTGTAACTATTCGTTACTCTACTCTGGTAATTAAGTTGTATCTATTCGTTACTCTACTCTGGTAATTAAGTTGTAACTATTCGTTACTCTACTCTGGTAATTAAGTTGTAACTATTCGTTACTCTACTCTGGTAATTAAGTTGTAACTATTCGTTACTCTACTCTGGTAATTAAGTTGTAACTATTCGTTACTCTACTCTGGTAATTAAGTTGTAGCTATTCGTTACTCTACTCTGGTAATTAAGTTGTAACTATTCGTTACTCTTCTCTGGTAATTAAGTTGTAACTATTCGTTACTCTACTCTGGTAATTAAGTTGTAACTATTCGTTATTCTACTCTGGTAATTAAGTTGTAGCTATTCGTTACTCTACTCTGGTAATTAAGTTGTAACTATTCGTTACTCTACTCTGGTAATTAAGTTGTAACTATTCGTTACTCTACTCTGGTAATTAAGTTGTAACTATTCGTTACTCTACTCTGGTAATTAAGTTGTAACTATTCGTTACTCTACTCTGGTAATTAAGTTGTAACTATTCGTTACTCTACTCTGGTAATTAAGTTGTAACTATTCGTTACTCTACTCTGGTAATTAAGTTGTAGCTATTCGTTACTCTACTCTGGTAATTAAGTTGTAACTATTCGTTACTCTACTCTGGTAATTAAGTTGTAACTATTCGTTACTCTACTCTGGTAATTAAGTTGTAACTATTCGTTACTCTACTCTGGTAATTAAGTTGTAACTATTCGTTACTCTACTCTGGTAATTAAGTTGTAACTATTCGTTACTCTACTCTGGTAATTAAGTTGTAACTATTCGTTACTCTACTCTGGTAATTAAGTTGTAACTATTCGTTACTCTACTCTGGTAATTAAGATGTAACTATTCGTTACTCTACTCTGGTAATTAAGTTGTAACTATTCGTTACTCTACTCTGGTAATTAAGTTGTAACTATTCGTTACTCTACTCTGGTAATTAAGTTGTAGCTATTCGCTACTCTACTCTGGTAATTAAGTTGTAACTATTCGTTACTCTACTCTGGTAATTAAGTTGTAGCTATTCGTTACTCTACTCTGGTAATTAAGTTGTAACTATTCGTTACTCTACTCTGGTAATTAAGTTGTAACTATTCGTTACTCTACTCTGGTAATTAAGTTGTCACTATTCGTTACTCTACTCTGGTAATTAAGTTGTAGCTATTCGTTACTCTACTCTGGTAATTAAGTTGTAACTATTCGTTACTCTACTCTGGTAATTAAGTTGTAGCTATTCGTTACTCTACTCTGGTAATTAAGTTGTAACTATTCGTTACTCTACTCTGGTAATTAAGTTGTAACTATTCGTTACTCTACTCTGATAATTAAGTTGTAGATATTCGTTACTCTACTCTGGTAATTAAGTTGTAGCTATTCGTTACTCTACTCTGGTAATTAAGTTGTAACTATTCGTTACTCTACTCTGGTAATTAAGTTGTAACTATTCGCTACTCTACTCTGGTAATTAAGTTGTAACTATTCGTTACTCTACTCTGGTAATTAAGTTGTAACTATTCGTTACTCTACTCTGGTAATTAAGTTGTAACTATTCGTTACTCTACTCTGGTAATTAGGTTGTAACTATTCGCTACTCTACTCTGGTAATTAGGTTGTAACTATTCGCTACTCTACTCTGGTAATTAAGTTGTAACTATTCGTTACTCTACTCTGGTAATTAAGTTGTAACTATTCGTTACTCTACTCTGGTAATTAAGTTGTAACTATTCGTTACTCTACTCTGGTAATTAAGTTGTAACTATTCGTTACTCTACTCTGGTAATTAAGTTGTAACTATTCGTTACTCTACTCTGGTAATTAAGTTGTAACTATTCGTTACTCTACTCTGGTAATTAAGTTGTAACTATTCGTTACTCTACTCTGGTAATTAAGTTGTAACTATTCGTTACTCTACTCTGGTAATTAAGTTGTAACTATTCGTTACTCTACTCTGGTAATTAAGTTGTAACTATTCGTTACTCTACTCTGGTAATTAAGTTGTAACTATTCGTTACTCTACTCTGGTAATTAAGTTGTCACTATTCGTTACTCTACTCTGGTAATTAAGTTGTAACTATTCGTTACTATACTCTGGTAATTAAGTTGTAACTATTCGTTACTCTACTCTGGTAATTAAGTTGTAGCTATTCGTTACTCTACTCTGGTAATTAAGTTGTAACTATTCGTTACTCTACTCTGGTAATTAAGTTGTAACTATTCGTTACTCTACTCTGGTAATTAAGTTGTAACTATTCGTTACTCTACTCTGGTAATTAAGTTGTATCTATTCGTTACTCTACTCTGGTAATTAAGTTGTAACTATTCGTTACTCTACTCTGGTAATTAAGTTGTAACTATTCGTTACTCTACTCTGGTAATTAAGTTGTAACTATTCGTTACTCTACTCTGGTAATTAAGTTGTAACTATTCGTTACTCTACTCTGGTAATTAAGTTGTAGCTATTCGTTACTCTACTCTGGTAATTAAGTTGTAACTATTCGTTACTCTTCTCTGGTAATTAAGTTGTAACTATTCGTTACTCTACTCTGGTAATTAAGTTGTAACTATTCGTTACTCTACTCTGGTAATTAAGTTGTAGCTATTCGTTACTCTACTCTGGTAATTAAGTTGTAACTATTCGTTACTCTACTCTGGTAATTAAGTTGTAACTATTCGTTACTCTACTCTGGTAATTAAGTTGTAACTATTCGTTACTCTACTCTGGTAATTAAGTTGTAACTATTCGTTACTCTACTCTGGTAATTAAGTTGTAACTATTCGTTACTCTACTCTGGTAATTAAGTTGTAACTATTCGTTACTCTACTCTGGTAATTAAGTTGTAGCTATTCGTTACTCTACTCTGGTAATTAAGTTGTAACTATTCGTTACTCTACTCTGGTAATTAAGTTGTAACTATTCGTTACTCTACTCTGGTAATTAAGTTGTAACTATTCGTTACTCTACTCTGGTAATTAAGTTGTAACTATTCGTTACTCTACTCTGGTAATTAAGTTGTAACTATTCGTTACTCTACTCTGGTAATTAAGTTGTAACTATTCGTTACTCTACTCTGGTAATTAAGTTGTAACTATTCGTTACTCTACTCTGGTAATTAAGATGTAACTATTCGTTACTCTACTCTGGTAATTAAGTTGTAACTATTCGCTACTCTACTCTGGTAATTAAGTTGTAACTATTCGTTACTCTACTCTGGTAATTAAGTTGTAGCTATTCGCTACTCTACTCTGGTAATTAAGTTGTAACTATTCGTTACTCTACTCTGGTAATTAAGTTGTAGCTATTCGTTACTCTACTCTGGTAATTAAGTTGTAACTATTCGTTACTCTACTCTGGTAATTAAGTTGTAACTATTCGTTACTCTACTCTGGTAATTAAGTTGTCACTATTCGTTACTCTACTCTGGTAATTAAGTTGTAGCTATTCGTTACTCTACTCTGGTAATTAAGTTGTAACTATTCGTTACTCTACTCTGGTAATTAAGTTGTAGCTATTCGTTACTCTACTCTGGTAATTAAGTTGTAACTATTCGTTACTCTACTCTGGTAATTAAGTTGTAACTATTCGTTACTCTACTCTGGTAATTAAGTTGTAGCTATTCGTTACTATACTCTGGTAATTAAGTTGTAACTATTCGTTACTCTACTCTGGTAATTAAGTTGTAACTATTCGTTACTCTACTCTGGTAATTAAGTTGTAACTATTCGTTACTCTACTCTGGTAATTAAGTTGTAACTATTCGTTACTCTACTCTGGTAATTAAGTTGTAACTATTAATTACTATACTCTGGTAATTAAGTTGTAACTATTCGTTACTCTACTCTGGTAATTAAGTTGTAACTATTCGTTACTCTACTCTGGTAATTAAGTTGTAACTATTCGTTACTCTACTCTGGTAATTAAGTTGTAACTATTCGTTACTCTACTCTGGTAATTAAGTTGTAGCTATTCGTTACTCTACTCTGGTAATTAAGTTGTAACTATTCGTTACTCTACTCTGGTAATTAAGTTGCAACTATTCGTTACTCTACTCTGGTAATTAAGTTGTAACTATTCGTTACTCTACTCTGGTAATTAAGTTGTAACTATTCGTTACTCTACTCTGGTAATTAAGTTGTAACTATTCGTTACTCTTCTCTGGTAATTAAGTTGTAACTATTCGTTACTCTACTCTGGTAATTAAGTTGTAACTATTCGTTACTCTACTCTGGTAATTAAGTTGTAACTATTCGTTACTCTACTCTGGTAATTAAGATGTAACTATTCGTTTCTCTACTCTGGTAATTAAGTTGTATCTATTCCTTACTCTACTCTGGTAATTCAGTTGTAACTATTCGTTACTCTATTCTGGTAATTAAGTTGTAACTATTCGTTACTCTACTCTGGTAATTAAGTTGTAGCTATTCGTTACTCTACTCTGGTAATTAAGTTGTAACTATTCGTTACTCTACTCTGGTAATTAAGTTGTAGCTATTCGTTACTCTACTCTGGTAATTAAGTTGTAACTATTCGTTACTCTACTCTGGTAATTAAGTTGTAACTATTCGTTACTCTACTCTGGTAATTAAGTTGTAGCTATTCGTTACTATACTCTGGTAATTAAGTTGTAACTATTCGTTACTCTACTCTGGTAATTAAGTTGTAGCTATTCGTTACTCTACTCTGGTAATTAAGTTGTATCTATTCGTTACTCTACTCTGGTAATTAAGTTGTAACTATTCGTTACTCTACTCTGGTAATTAAGTTGTAACTATTAATTACTCTACTCTGGTAATTAAGTTGCTACTATTCGTTACTCTACTCTGGTAATTAAGTTGTAACTATTCGTTACTCTACTCTGGTAATTAAGTTGTAACTATTCGTTACTCTACTCTGGTAATTAAGTTGTAACTATTCGTTAGTCTGCTCTGGTAATTAAGTTGTAACTATTCGTTACTCTACTCTGGTAATTAAGTTGTAACTATTCGTTACTCTACTCTGGTAATTAAGTTGTAACTATTCGTTACTCTACTCTGGTAATTAAGTTGTAGCTATTCGTTACTCTACTCTGGTAATTAAGTTGTAGCTATTCGTTACTCTACTCTGGTAATTAAGTTGTAGCTATTCGTTACTCTACTCTGGTAATTAAGTTGTAACTATTCGTTACTCTACTCTGGTAATTAAGTTGTAACTATTCGTTACTCTACTCTGGTAATTAAGTTGTAACTATTCGTTACTCTACTCTGGTAATTAAGTTGTAACTATTCGTTACTCTACTCTGGTAATTAAGTTGTAACTATTCGTTACTCTACTCTGGTAATTAAGTTGTAACTATTCGTTACTCTACTCTGGTAATTAAGTTGTAACTATTCGTTACTCTACTCTGGTAATTAAGTTGTAACTATTCGTTACTCTACTCTGGTAATTAAGTTGTAACTATTCGTTACTCTACTCTGGTAATTAAGTTGTAACTATTCGTTACTCTACTCTGGTAATTAAGTTGTAGCTATTCGTTACTCTACTCTGGTAATTAAGTTGTAGCTATTCGTTACTCTAATCTGGTAATTAAGTTGTAACTATTCGTTACTCTACTCTGGTAATTAAGTTGTAACTATTCGTTACTCTACTCTGGTAATTAAGTTGTAACTATTCGTTACTCTACTCTGGTAATTAAGTTGTAACTATTCGTTACTCTACTCTGGTAATTAAGTTGTAACTATTCGTTACTCTACTCTGGTAATTAGGTTGTAACTATTCGTTACTCTACTCTGGTAATTAGGTTGTAACTATTCGCTACTCTACTCTGGTAATTAGGTTGTAACTATTCGCTACTCTACTCTGGTAATTAAGTTGTAACTATTCGTTACTCTACTCTGGTAATTAAGTTGTAACTATTCGTTACTCTACTCTGGTAATTAAGTTGTAACTATTCGTTACTCTACTCTGGTAATTAAGTTGTAACTATTCGTTACTCTACTCTGGTAATTAAGTTGTAACTATTCGTTACTCTACTCTGGTAATTAAGTTGTAGCTATTCGTTACTCTACTCTGGTAATTAAGTTGTAACTATTCGTTACTCTACTCTGGTAATTAAGTTGTAACTATTCGTTACTCTACTCTGGTAATTAAGTTGTAACTATTCGTTACTCTACTCTGGTAATTAAGTTGTAACTATTCGTTACTCTACTCTGGTAATTAAGTTGTAACTATTCGTTACTCTACTCTGGTAATTAAGTTGTAACTATTCGTTACTCTACTCTGGTAATTAAGTTGTAACTATTCGTTACTCTACTCTGGTAATTAAGTTGTAACTATTCGTTACTCTACTCTGGTAATTAAGTTGTAACTATTCGTTACTCTACTCTGGTAATTAAGTTGTAACTATTCGTTACTCTACTCTTGTAATTAAGTTGTAACTATTCGTTACTCTACTCTGGTAATTAAGTTGTAGCTATTCGTTACTCTACTCTGGTAATTAAGTTGTAGCTATTCGTTACTCTACTCTGGTAATTAAGTTGTAGCTATTCGTTACTCTAATCTGGTAATTAAGTTGTAACTATTCGTTACTCTACTCTGGTAATTAAGTTGTAACTATTCGTTACTCTACTCTGGTAATTAAGTTGTAACTATTCGTTACTCTACTCTGGTAATTAAGTTGTAACTATTCGTTACTCTACTCTGGTAATTAAGTTGTAACTATTCGTTACTCTACTCTGGTAATTAGGTTGTAACTATTCGTTACTCTACTCTGGTAATTAGGTTGTAACTATTCGCTACTCTACTCTGGTAATTAGGTTGTAACTATTCGCTACTCTACTCTGGTAATTAAGTTGTAACTATTCGTTACTCTACTCTGGTAATTAAGTTGTAACTATTCGTTACTCTACTCTGGTAATTAAGTTGTAACTATTCGTTACTCTACTCTGGTAATTAAGTTGTAACTATTCGTTACTCTACTCTGGTAATTAAGTTGTAACTATTCGTTACTCTACTCTGGTAATTAAGTTGTAGCTATTCGTTACTCTACTCTGGTAATTAAGTTGTAACTATTCGTTACTCTACTCTGGTAATTAAGTTGTAACTATTCGTTACTCTACTCTGGTAATTAAGTTGTAGCTATTCGTTACTCTACTCTGGTAATTAAGTTGTAACTATTCGTTACTCTACTCTGGTAATTAAGTTGTAACTATTCGTTACTCTACTCTGGTAATTAAGTTGTAACTATTCGTTACTCTACTCTGGTAATTAAGTTGTAACTATTCGTTACTCTACTCTGGTAATTAAGTTGTAACTATTCGTTACTCTACTCTGGTAATTAAGTTGTAACTATTCGTTACTCTACTCTGGTAATTAAGTTGTAACTATTCGTTACTCTACTCTGGTAATTAAGTTGTAACTATTCGTTACTCAACTCTGGTAATTAAGTTGTAACTATTCGTTACTCTACTCTGGTAATTAAGTTGTAACTATTCGTTACTCTACTCTGGTAATTAAGTTGTATCTATTCGTTACTCTACTCTGGTAATTAAGTTGTAACTATTCGTTACTCTACTCTGGTAATTAAGTTGTAACTATTCGTTACTCTACTCTGGTAATTAAGTTGTAACTATTCGTTACTCTACTCTGGTAATTAAGTTGTAACTATTCGCTACTCTACTCTGATAATTAAGTTGTAACTATTCGTTACTCTACTCTGGTAATTAAGTTGTAACTATTCGTTACTCTACTCTGGTAATTAAGTTGTAACTATTCGTTACTCTACTCTGGTAATTAAGTTGTAACTATTCATTACTCTACTCTGGTAATTAAGTTGTAACTATTCGTTACTCTACT
The DNA here is from genome assembly GCA_963383655.1 of Bathymodiolus septemdierum. Lineage (NCBI taxonomy): Eukaryota > Metazoa > Mollusca > Bivalvia > Mytilida > Modiolidae > Bathymodiolus > Bathymodiolus septemdierum. The sequence continues at coordinate 4,037,957 of OY726528.1, forward strand.
CTGGTAATTAAGTTGTAACTATTAATTAATGAAATTGTTACTCTGGTACAAAGGAGTCTTCATTATCACTTCAAGCGTAGATTGATCTACCTACCTATGACATGGCTGGGGGAAAGGTGACGCTAAACAACGAACACTAAATATATAGAAGAGAAAACCGAGCGCTAAGCAACGATCACTAAATATATGGTAGAGAAAACAGAAGGGGCAATCAAGAATAGACCTGTAGAAACCACATTGGTATATTGGTAACAAAGTATACATGTAGTATGAAAAGTCAGTTAGCGACTGGGTGATATTTTACGCTATGGTGTTTAACGCCACTTTCAACACTATTTCAGTTATTTCGTGGCGGTTAGTTTTATTGGTGAAGTGAACCGGAGGACCCGTTGAAAACCAACGACCTCCCGCAAGTCATTGACAAACTTTATCACAAAATGTTGTATTCAGTACACCTTGCCTGAGTGGGATTCGAACTCACTGTGTTATAAGTAGCCAATATATAACCAAGATTTGATTGATTGATTGATTGATTGATTAATTGATTGATTGATTGATTGATTGATTGATGCTGTTGATATAGCTTTTCTGGCAACTGATTCATGTTGAGCGACTGTAAGAAACGGTAACAGTAGCGGGGGTTACAGAGGACACAATTGAAAACGTCTGATACTTTGATAGCTGTTTTGTGCTTTTTTGATAATGCATGATAGCCACAATTTGTGTACATTCCATACAGTAAATGATTATAAAATTCATTTCCCTCGCTGCGATACATATTATAAAAGCTCCTAACTGGCAATATTTTCTTCCTGTTAGCTCGTACAAATAAATTTTATATTTGCCGACAAGAAATTCGGATTCAGGGAAATATCCGTCATTGTATTAAAATTATATTAATTTTAATCTCAAAAACACGCAAGCGCAGATTGAAATCGTCATGTTGTGAAGTTTGGAGAATTACAAGGTATACATTATAGTTCTGGTGTATTCAGAAATAAATCATTAATTATTTTTTGCAACCATGACATTTGTTACTTTCCTTTTATCTAGAATTAAAGTTTCTTACTAAATATTTTCAGATTATCAAACAGTTGGGAAAAGGCGCCCAATCTACGATTTATTTAGCAGAAGATTTGAAAAATGACAACAAACAATGCGTGTTGAAAAAGGTAATATACTTCTACTTCTACCAATAATTGACTTACTTCAACAGTTTGAAGATTAGGTCAAGGGAGTTGCGTTGCAAAAAAGGGGAAAAAAGTAATAATAAGAAAATATGTTCAAAAAAGGAAAATGAAAGATAGTATTGGAAATTACATTTTGTTTCAAAGACAAAGTTGACTGTTGTTTTTAATATGTGCGATATGAGATGTGAGCGATAGACTAGACTAGTACTTGTCATAGCATCATAAGACTTTCGTTTTTTACCAAATAAGATGTACATATCAGTGAGTGGTCATGTATAATAGTATGTGTTTTAGGGGTACAAAGACAGTGAGCAGTCATGTATAATAGTATGTGTTTTAGGGGTACAAAGACAGTGAGCAGTCATGTATAATAGAATGTGTTTATGGGTACAAAGAGAGTGAGCAGTCATGTATAATAGTATGTGTTTAGAGGTCTAAAGTGAGTGAGCGGTCATGTATAATAGTATGTGTTTTAAGGATACAAAGAGAGTGAGCGGTCATTTATAACAGTATGTGTTTCAGGAGTACAAATACAGTGAGCGGTCATGTATAATGGTATGTGTTTTAGGGGTAAAAATACAGTGAGCGATCATGTATAATAGTATGTGTTTAGAGGTACAAAGACAGTGGGCGGTCATGTATAATAGTAAGTGTTTTAGGGGTACAGAGACAGTGAACGGTCATGTATAATAGTATGTGTTTTAGGGGTACAAAGAGAGTGAGCGGTCATGTGCAATAGTATGTGTTTAGGGGTACAAAGACAGTGAGCAGTCATGTATAATAGTATGTGTTTTAGGGGTACAAAGACAGTGAGTGGTCATGCATAATAGTATGGGTTTAGAGGTAAAACGAGAGTGAGCGGTCAGGTATAATAGTATGTGTTTTATGTTACAAACACAGTGAGCGGTCATTTATAATAGTATGTGTTATAGGGGTACAACGACAGTGAGCGGTCATTTATAATGGTATGTGTTTTAGGGGTACAGAGACAGTGAACGGTCTTGTATAACAGTATTTGCTTAGAGGTACAAATATAGTGAGCGGTCATGTATAGTAGTGTGTCTTTTAGGGGTACAAAGTCAGTGAGCGGTCAGGTATAATATCATGTGTTTTAGGGGTACAAAGCCAGTGAGTGGTCATGTATAATAGTGTGTGATTTAGGGGTACAAAGCCAGTGAGCGGGCATCTATAATAGTATGTGTTTTAGGGGTACAAAGCCAGTGAGCGGTCATGCATAATAGTATGTGTTTAGGGGTACAAAGCTAGTGAGCGGTCATGTATAATAGTGTGTGCTTTAGGGGTACAAATACAGTGAGCGATCATGTATAATGGTATGTGTTTAAGGGGTACAAAGACAGTGAGCGGCCATATATTATAGTATGTATTCTAGGGGTACAAAAACAGTGAGCGGTCATGTATAATAGTATGTGTTTTAAGGGTACAAAGACAATGAGCAGTCATGTATAATTATATGTGTTTTAGGTGTACAAAGACAGTGGGCGGTCATGTATAATAGTATGTGTTTTAGGGGTACAAAGAGAGTGAGCTGTCATGTATAATAGTATGTGTTTTAGGAGTACAAAGACAGTGAGCAGTCATGCATAATAGAATGTGTTTTAGGGGCCAAAGATAGTGAGCGGTCATGTATACTAGTATGTGTTTAGAGGTATAAAGTGAGTGAGCGGTCATGTATAATAGTATGTGTTGTAGCGGTGCAAAGACAGTGAGCGGTCATGTATAATAGTGTGTGTTTTAGGGGTACAAATACAGTGAGTGATCATGTATAATAGTATGTGTTTAGAGGTACAAAGACAGTGAGCGGTCATGTATAATAGTATGTGTTTTAGGGGTACAGAGACAGTGAACGGTCATGTATAATAGTATTTGTGTTAGGGGTACAAAGACAGTGAGCGGTCATGTATAATAGTATGTTGTTTTAGGGGTAGAGAGACAGTGAGCGATAATTTATAATAGTATGTGTTTTAGGGGTACAAAGACAGTGAGTGGTCATGCATAATAGTATGGGTTTAGAGGTAAAACGAGAGTGAGCGGTCATGTATAATAGTATGTGCTTAGAAGTACAAATATAGTGAGTGGTCATGTATAATATTATGAATTTTAGGGGTACAAAGCCAGTGAGCGGTCATGTATAATAGGACGTGTTTTAGGGGTACAAAGCCAGTGAGCGGTCATGTATAATAGAATGTGTTTAGGGGTACAAAGCCAGTGAGCGGTCATGTATAATAGTGTGTGCTTTAGGGGTGCAAATACAGTGAGCGGTGATGTATAATGGTATGTGTTTTAGGGGTACAACGACAGTAAACGGTGATTTGTAATAGTATGTATTTTAGGGGTACAAAGAGAGTGAGCGGTCATGCATAACAGTATGTGTTTTAGGGGTACAAAGCCAGTGAGCACTCATGTATAATGGTATGTGTTTTAGGGGTACAAAGTGGTCATGTATAATAGTATGTGTTTTAGGGGTACACAGACATTGAGCGGTCATGTATAATATTATGTGTTTTAGGGGTACAAAGAGAGTAAGCGGTGATTTGTAATAGTATGTGTTTTAGGGGTACGCAGAGAGTGAGCCGTCATGCATAATAGTATGTGGTTTAGGGGTACAAAGAGAGTCAGCGGTCATGTATAATAGTATGTGTTTAAAGGTACAAAGACAGTCATCGGTCATGTATAATAGTATGTGTTTTAGAGGTACAAAGACAGTGAGCGGTGATGTATAATAAATAGTATGTGTGTTAGGGGTACAAAGACAGTGAGCGGTCATGTATAATAGTATTTGTGTTAGGGGTACAAAGACAGTGAGCGGTCATGTATAATGGTATGTGTTTTAGGGGTAGAAAGAGAGTGAGCGATCATTTATAATGGTATGAGTTTTAGGGGTACAAAGACAGTGAGTGGTCATATATAATAAAATATGTTCTAGGGGTACAAAGACAGTGAGTGGTCATGCATAGTCGTTTTTAGATTCTGTCCTGGTCTTCAGATGTACCTCCGGGGTTCAGCTTTATGACTATCTCATCAGCAGGCTGCGTTGGTTCTTCTGCTTCTGATGTCATTTCATTTACTGGTAGCTCTGAACTTTGAACACATTTGACGAATGTCATGACACCAAGGACGCGTATCAAATACATAACTAATGGATACCATATCTAAAAGAAATTGAGAGAAAATTAGTTCATTATATGGAAGAAACTAACTCAGTACAATATACAAAATGTATATATTTTGGCTATTTAGCACTTCGTTTTTTTCTGGTTTAGCAGAATGTATTGTAAGCGCAAATAATACCCATTCTGCAAACGTCACGGAACCAATCAAATTCGAGATGAATTATTCATGAATACGCAGATGTTTTTTTTCTTCAAATGACCTACAACGTATCGGTGGTGTATTGGCTAGCATGCTCATCTCAAGTACGATAAATCGAGGGTTCGAGCTCAGGTTGTGTCAAACAAAAGACTATCAAATTAGTATTGTAGAAGTAATCAATTGGTAGTCGCCCGGTCGATAAAGCATTTAGCTAACAACCGGAAGTGAGTTGAAACTCCGTTTATTTAGTATTTTATTTTCGGAATTGCCACATCCCGATATGGATTTCCGCTTCGGACGTTCTAATTCGGAATCCAGGCGTTCTCGAACAGTACGAGAGTTTGAATAAAAGTTGTTTTGCGTCATTCTGCTTCGGGACGTCATATTTGGAATTCCGACTTCCTCGCACAGTACGAGATTTCATCCGTGATTACAACTCATTTTCAAAAATTATTTGACGGAGTGAGTTTATAAAAATATTTCTTTCTCGATTAGTTAAAAAAATAACGCTTAAAAAGACAAACAAACAAACAAGTAAACAAACATCAATTTTTTTTTAATTTCAATCTCATTTGATATAATTGCTATATGCCTACATGCATATATATAGCAGATAGTTCATGGCACTGAGGGTCATTTGGCAGTATATGGACCGGTACGTCACCAAAACAATATTATTTGGACCGAAGCTTCTGAGGTCCATATAATATTTGTTTGGTGACGAGGTCCATCTAATATTTTTTGGGTGACGGACTGGTCAATATACTGCCATATGACCCGAAGTGACATGAACTATTTGCTATATTATACTTTTTATCTAAAATAATGCAGGTACCTGGCCGGTCCATATACTATCGGTCCATATACGAAAGTAGTGACCGGCTGCGCTAACCAAGACAAATAGGGAAAATAAAAACGTAAATTGTTATATATACATATATTTACCATCAATATATTTCAGTCAAAATATTACAATGAGTCCGAATCCGGACGTATTCCGTTTTGGGACATGAGAGCATTTGAAGAAATATTACCAAAACACAATGCAATTTAAATATACAATTAAATTATGGTTCAATAGAAAACAACAGTGAACAGAACAAAATTATTGAATCAAACATGGGTTGGCAGGATATTAGTAAATGGCAAACCTCGCTACCGCCCGGGATGAAAGACTAATATCCGCCAATCCATGTTAAAACTTACAACACAGAATGGCTTCCATGAATTATTTATTAAATAGACCTTTGCTCAATCCCAATTTCATTCAAATAATATACGGGGCTCGGATGGCTCAATGAGTTAAGTAGTTGGATTACCTAACAACTCATACAAGCCTATCACCAATACGGCGTGGGTTAGCGCCCGGCTTTGTGAATCACAAAAAAGGGTGCACTGGACTTGCAGTCGCAAGTGATACAGTTTACCAGTTCCTTGGTCATAGTCGGTGGTTCTCTCCGGATATTCCGGCTTCTTCCACCACTAAAATTGGTCGTCATGATATAACTGAAATATTACTGAAAGTGGCGTTAAGCACTAACATCAAATATATCAAATAATATGCGATTTTATACCTTGTTTTATGCGTTATTTTCCGTACGACGGGCAAAATGGTATCCAGGAAAGGACAACGAATTTGAGTATGATTATCTCATCATTTGTAGATATTTGAACCGGCTTAAAAAAAATCAGAAGACATGTTTGAAGTCAATAGAAAATTATTCGTGTGTTACATTAAAATGATTATGGGGGACATACGCAGGTGTGTTAAGGCTGTTTCTAAGATTGCAAGCAATAAAAAGGAGGGGTCAGTTATGTAATACAAATTAATGAGTAAAACATAACAATATTTGATGCATATTGCAACCAGTTATTTATACATGTTCGAAAGTGAAAATGTTTCAACTTTGTGCGAGTCAACGTGGATTTCTGTTGATAATTTGATGGTCACGTGACTACAATCAGGGCCTTAACTAATTTCGAAAAGTTCTAGTATTTAGAGTGAAAGTTGAATTAAAAACTGGATATTTTCTGAAAGATTTTTTGTTTTTGTTTAAGAAAAGTGCTACGAGAGCTACTATGCAGCCAACAATGGAAATTAAGACAAGATAAAACGCGGAAAATTGACGATTCCTGTTGGCCAATGGTGTAAAATTGTAAATCATCGTCTTCTGTCAAGTTTTTTCAAGTTTTGTCAAGTCTCGTAGCAAAATCATATATCTTTATTATCTGCTCTTTATTAATATGTTTTCAACTGTGAATTTATTGACGCGTATATTCTAGAACTTTCATGTCGAAGTGTACGTACTCAATATTTAATCAATTTCGAAAACAATAAAACACTCGAGTGATCCGGCGCACCGATAAAGGGAGGTAACAATATTTGTTAACTCTATCGGCGGCAGATATTAAAACAATATAATTTTTTGCTTCATTTAATTAAAGTAAACTAAATTTGTCGTCGATTCGATAATTAATCAATTGTTTATTTCATATATAAAAAAAATAATTCTGTGAAGTGATTGCTAATCAATTGTAAAATGGTGTAATTATCCATGTCAACTTATATCACTATCAGTATCACACAATCTTGTACCTGGTCCTGGGCTCATGTACAAAACAAAATATTGAATATCCATGTATTACTTATTCATGAATCAGAGACATATAACACAATTATGTCTCTGCATGTATTGGTATATCAGTAGATGTTCATATTGAATTATTCGACAACTCTCTGTTAAAATAAGTTGTTAAATTATATTTTGAGTTGAAATACTTTTGAAAAAAATGGCAAAAATTGATATATTTGCAAACATAGTGAATATCTGAGTGTGCATGGTATAATGATAGATTTGTTCTTTTGTTCCCCTCACATCTCTTTTTCACAAAATACAATGTTACTTTTTTATAATGGCCTACAGATGAAGTGAAAAAAAAACCAGATAACACTCGTAACCCTCAAATCTATTTTCTATTCCTGTAAATTTTCATATCTAGAACTTGAACCGGATGAAATTGATGGAATATTTAAATTTATTAAATCTTAATTAAATAAAAATGAATCTTGGGTTACATTGTTTTGTATATGTTTTGTGAATCTGGGGCCGTCTTAACAGCATTATAGGACCCCGGGCATAGCAGTACACAGAGATGGCTACCTATACAACCATTCCCAGGAATATAAATGTAAATGTCGATTAAATTAAATATATAGTTATTGTATAGGTACTTCCAAAAAAATCAGTGTTTAAACATTAAAAAACATGCCACACACAGCATGCAAAGATTAGCATATGATCCCTATGCTCATGGGGCCCCTGGGCCACTGCTCAGCGTGCCCATGCGTTAATATGGCACTGAGTCTACTGATACATTTTTAGTATATCTGTATACCTACATATATATGGTTCAATGTTATGTATGTAATCTTGTTTTCGTTATGTGTGTATGCTAGGTTAAATAAACTTGAAGACAGGGGCAGGTAGCTTTACACTAAGTTGTTTTCCCCATTAAATAGAACAGGGGCTAGGTGCGTCCGAAAAAAAAAATACTATATAATATTACAAGGGGGCGAACTCACTTGCTTCCATTTTTTTAAGTCGTCGTGTTAAATTGATCGTAACTTCGGAACGCCTTAATATTTTCAAAAAATGTTTTCACCAGTCGAAAGGCAAGTAATTTTCCGTTCCAAAGAGAACCCAATTGTTAGCTTAGGCCTCCGATCTGCTGAGGTATCATACACGAACCAAAACTAAACGGCGTCAAAATCCGAAGTCGTACAGCTGTTGGGTTGACCACTTCCCATCTGTGTACATACTTTCCCATGCGTAAACGAGTCATTTTGACTAGCTAAATACTTTCATGCATTCAAATTATGTTAAAATTTCCTACCTTTTGCCAATTTATATGCCCTTTAAATCTGTTTTTGAAAGAAATCCCCTTTGCATCCTTCACAAACGCCATAGACTTGAAAATTGAGAGTTCTAACGGGCTTTTTGATTGGCTGAACAATCTGTTTCAGCCAATCAAAAAGCCCGTTAGAACTCTGTTCTATCCAATGTAAAGCCCTAAGGGACCGACCATTTCACTTGAAGGTGGGGGGGGGGGGGGGGGGTATGTTTTTTTGTTTCGTTCAGAAATTTGTTTTTGGACAACACAAGAGTTAGAATATTAATTTTTTTTGTCGCGTAAAGCGCAATTTTTTTCTATAATTCCACATTACGTTATATGACAAAAACTCTGAATCAGATTATTTTCTTCCCTCCATCAAAATCAGAATATTTTGTTCAGCAACATTGGGAAAACCCCTCCCCCCCCCCTCCTTCAAGATAAATGGTCGTTCCCTTAGGGCTTTAAATTGGATAGATCCCACCCAGGTTTGCTATGAATTTGGTTTATCTACCACAAGCGTCATCAAATCATAACAGTTCAACTAAAAATTGCCATTTTTAATGGAAAAAAGACTATCATTAAATGTTGAGGAAAATCAGCCAAATGGCTAGCCTGTGCTATTTTTAGAAACAGGTTAAGGTGCTAAATTGAATAGATCCCATCCATGTTTGCTATGAATTTGGTTTATTCTATCACAAATGCCATAAAATCATGACAATTCAACTAAAAATGTCAATTTGTTATGAAAAAAGACTATTATTAAATGTTGAGAAAAATCAACCAATGGCTAGCCTGTGCTATTTTTAGAAACATGTTAAGGTGGTAAATTGGATAGATCCCATCCAAGTTTGCTATGAATTTGGTTTATCTATCACAAGCGTCATCAAATCATAACAATTCAACTAAAAATTGCCATTTTTTATGAATAAATACTATCATTAATTGTTGAGGAAAATCAGCCAATGGCTAGCCTGTGCTATTTTTAGAAACATGTTAAGGTGCTAAATTGGATAGATCCCATCCATTTTTGCTATGAATTTGGTTTATTCTATCACAAATGCCATCAAATTATGACAATTCAACTAAAAATTAAATGTTGAAAAAAATGAGCCAATGGCTAGCCTGTGCTATTTTTAGAAGCATTTTATGAGGTTAAATTGGAAAGGTCCCACTCAAATTCGCTTTGTATTTTGTTTATTGGTAATAAAAGTCATTAAATCATGAATGTCATTTAGAATAAAATATGGCAACATAATGTAAACTCAATTTGAAAAACGCAAAAAAAGCAAATATTTCCAATTTGCAAATTTCGGAAAATTTCCCATTCTTGGCCCAGATTTACCAATGGAAAATGATCTTGTTTAACACAATGGTTTTTGTAGAAAGAAAGCTTAACATATATTTAACTAACATGTATAGATAAAATTCCTTCATTTCCAGCCAGTTTTATTTTTATAACATGGAAAAACAGAATATTTTGCTCTGAATAATGCCCTCTCTAGGACAAAATTTTAGGAGATATGGTTGCCATGGCAACGGATCGTAATTTTTGAAATTTTATTTTCTTAAGTTGTTAAACTTGGTCAGGTAAGTGATCTGACAACATAACACCAGTATCTGAAGACATGCATTTCCAGCCCACTGTATAGCTATTGAAGTCCTTACAGAGAATGGGTTTTGAGTCGTAAGAAAAGAGTTTTATTATGAACATATTAAGAAATACAACGGACGTTTACAAGCCATATTGGCATGTATCTTGGTGTAGCCTATACAAGGTGTACATGATGTTTGGTTACTCACACTGCAACACTGATGAACTTCATTTCAACATTTTAAAGTACCTGTATTTTGGGAAATACTACCTCTAAGTGAGCAAAATAGAATGATAAAGACACCGTCTCCAAATACAAAATGTTGAATCATGAATATATCTAGGTCTATCTATATTTAAGCAATCTTCAAATCTAAATCACACTCTTTAAAATTATTTGGTACAAAATTATACATATAATATATTCCTTCTTCGTGTAGTGTTATTACCTGTTAAAGATTCGACAACAAGCGGATTAATCATAGCATTTATTTTGGAAAGATTTTGAGCAGATGTATTATGAATGGCATAACTTATGATAAATAGTTAAATAAAGAAAATGTGCTGTTTCTTACTATTTTAAATTATTTTCGACAGATTTTGATAGCACTCAACTATTTTGTACAATCAGACTGGCGGACCATGGCACAAAACCTGGAACTGCCATACAATGTAAAACTAAAGGCTCAAGTTGTCACCGACAGAGTTCTGTCAGGGTTGAAAGTGTGATTCGTGCTCTCAATCTTCAGTTTTCTGTGTAGTTTTTTTTTAGACCACTGTTTATCATTTTTTCCTTTTTCGATTGGCCATCGCATTGCATTCCGATAACTCTTTTGGCATCTACAAAAAAACTGTTCTTATCTGTTGACATATTCACGCACCACTATACTATCCCAATTATCAAATTTATTTCATTGTAGTATATATGCCACATTATTTTTTGTGGGTTTATTCCATTATAATGCAGGTATAAACGTTATTTATAACTTTAGTTAGCTGCATGTTATTGAAATGAACAGTCAAACGATTTGAATTACAATTTCAGAAATGGTACGAAAAAATCGGGAATTTGCATAAAAGCCAGCGTTCTATGCAATAGAAAAAAACATAAATAAAATGTAAACGTACGGACTACTGGGATTGGTGTTTAACACCACTTTCAACAAATTTCAGTTATATCGTGGGGGTCAGTTTTATTGGTGGAGGAAAACGGTGTGTACAGAGAAAAACACGGATCTGCCACAAATCACTGGCAAACTTTATAACATAATGTTGTATCGCCTGGGCGAGATTCGAACTCATAACGTTATTGGTGATAGGTACTGATTACATAGGTAGTTGTAAATCCAGCTACCAAACGATCACGTCCACGAAGGCCTCTAACGGACTACTGATTTAAATATTGTAGGGAAGGTCAATTAAGATTTCCTTCCTTAAACTGGATATATCATACAGATAAAGAATATATTTTGTTAGAAAATTTTGGAAAATAATCATCAATGTGTTCCCTTTGGATTGTTTATTACAAACATAAATTTATTATTGCAATTAATGTTTTTAATCATTAGCCTTTTTGGGATTTATTTTGAATAATCTCCCCTTTATATGAAATGAAGTACCAACTATGTTATTTGAAAAGGTGTCTAGATCGAGATTGGAACAACAATTCTGCTTCAGAGTGCATTTTTTTTCAGTTACAAAAATGTAGCATCGAAATCTTTTTTATAAGAGTTAAATACACCCTTTTCCCCTAATGCTAATGTAAGAAATGAAATGTGATGCACGTATACACCGTTAGGAATTTATATCCCTGTCGTTCTGTAGTCAACTGTTCAAGCGAAATGGTTTTAAGTATAAGATACACTACTCTTAAAAAAAAAGAAGCGGCCCGTATTGAATATCCCGCAATACGTACAACTTCTTTTGTTTCAATAGAGTTCTAGACTTATGTATCTTATTTTGATCCTCCATGTGCTTTCTTCAAGTTCGGTAGGTATAGTATACGACCCCCTTTTTTCAGTATAAATGTGCTTCAGGAGATTGTCATTATTAATTTAAACTAATGTTTACCTCTCAGCATCCTTTGTCTGCAACTGACAATGTATTTTTTTTCGATTTTTTTTGAAATTCTGCTACATAAGTATCATATTGATAGTAAGCAGGTGCGTGTGTATCATTCTCGTATTTGTCGACAAGCAAGCTTTTTGGCGATGGCGATTTCAAAATATGGGCATTGAAGGGGTGGAGCTTCACAAGACTGACAAGCGCCAAAAATCATATATTACAATCGACGTATTCAAAATAATGATATATTCACAATCTGGATAGTCAATAAATATATATGTTAATCTTACTGTCACAAAACGAACAAGGAATAAGTGCATTAGATCTGCAGAAATACATTTTTCCTTCGGGCAGTTCATCCATGAAGAGTACGTTTCCATGGATGCAACGTCATTACGTTAACTATTACAAAGGGGAGCAACTGTATGAAACAAACCGACGTGAAACAGCCTTAACACACCCGCGTATTTACTAGTCAAAGAAAGAAACGTTACATCAGTTTTTCATATTTTTTGTTCAGCAGGTGCTCCATACATATGTTTTTAATTAATTAATATAAACATTAGGTTATTAGCCTATCGATTCCGGCATTGCTTTTTTTTTCTTTCAGAATGACGTTACGCCAGTTTCGGAAATTCACGTTTTTCATCATTTCGATAATTTAAAATGTATGCAGGTGTGCTCGATTAGAATTAATGGCCATACACTGTGTCGTTTGCAATTATAAACAAAAGGCCACTCCAGCAAACTATTTTTCTACACGTACGTCTATGCCCCGCTTACTCCAAAATGAGAGGGAACGTGCCGTTGCAATGTTTCAAGCCGGAATGACATAAACAGAGATAGCAAACCATTTTAATTGGTCAAAAATGACAATTTACAGATTGCTCGTTCTTGTAAGAGCAACCGGTGTAACTGTTCTAGAGAAATGTTCCCCCTAGCCATCCCCCCCCCCCCCCCCCCCCCGGAAAAATGGCTATATAACCATCTTTCCCCCCGGAACATTGGCTATATAGCCATCTTTCCCCCCGGAACATTGGCTATATAGCCATTTTACCCCCGGAACATTGGCTATATAGCCATTTTACCCCCTTCCTTATCAGGGGGGAAAAATGTATTATTAATATTATCACTATCACTCTTATTATTATTATTATTATTATTATTATTATTATTATTATTTATATACTTAGAGTAAAATACATATACATTGTTATTATGCATGATGTATGACTTTGTAAGACATGTATCACCTACCCTATATCGCATCCCTACTCGGGTGCTATTTGAAGAGTTATACATGATCAAACTTATACCACATGCTATGTCAAGCCTTGACCAATATCACCCCTAATATAAAATAATACTAATAATAATAATAATAATAATAATAATAATAATAATAATAATGATAATAACTAGATGACATGGAGATGGAAACTATCGCCGTTGCAAAATAAAGTCAAAATCTAAAGAATCTGTTGGGGTACCATAATTATCGTCCCATGACAAACCCTTAGGACAAATATGAATTAAGTAAGACCTTCTCACAGTGGTTATCAATCACAAAATATCATCCCTCTGCAATAATTAGAGCGGACACAATTTTCTGTAGTTCACAAGAAGAGTTTGAAGATACCAAAGGGGCAATCAGAAACCGTATATCGAAGAACAGACAACACAATGACCAAAAGAAAAAGCACAACACGACAAACAACGATCGGTAAAACATGCATATCAAACTAAAGATCGAGTAACACGAACCCCACTAAAAACCGTGGGTGAACTCAGGTGTTCCGGAAGGGTAAGCAGTTCCTGCTCCACTAGTGGCATCCGTCGTGTTAATCTAGTTACAAATCCGGTAATAAGTCGTGAATGAGGAAAGAACCGGGAAGTGTTTTCGACAAGTGGAACATATCTGTGGTCATATGTGACACAGATATTCGAAAACGGTCAACCAAGTCATGGTGGCGGCCGTAAAATGTTCGAAGTGATGACTTCAATTTTACCAAAAGGAACCCTTGGTTCAGTAGCTTCCTTGTTAGCAGCAAGTCTATATCAAGGACATCCTGATAGGAACCACTAGCTCTGGAATATCGTATCATCTCAGAGATGTATACTTCATATAGGGGTCCCATGAAATGAAAAGTTTGAGACCTTGACTTTAGGAGAACAAACAAGAATATGATATGCGACACACCTTCTAATTGTAGTTAACATTCATGCAAAGTTTCATTCATCTACCATAGAATAGAGAAATGATTGGCTATAAAGTTATGAAGCGGACACGAATGTGTTTCAGACGGACGGACAGAGCGATCAGTATAGGGCGTTCCCTACTATGTGGGTGTAACATGTCAAATCTTTCCATTAACTTATTTTTGAGTTATCACTCTTTGTATATTAAGATATCATTCACTTCATTATACACATAGTAATTACAGGTAAAAAGTATTGACTATAAATTCACTATTTGATTAACAACTGAGACATGTGTACATGTATTTGTGTCTCAGCATTTTTTGGACAAAGAGATTTGAATAAGAATTATTTTGGAAAGAAATAAGGTTAGTTTATTTTGTTGTATTTATTATGATTTGTATATGATGGTTTTATATAAGTGTTCCATAGAATATGGAAGGAAAAATAACAAAAATATGATTTGTACATGTAAATATTATATAACATTATCTTCAGTTGAACTTTTTAAAGTTTTGTAAATGCAAAGATTATGTTTATAACATGGACCATTAATTTAATGTTATTATACAATTTGAAGTTTTGATTTATTGTAACAGTTAATAAAGATTTTTGAGAAAAGTTTATATTATGAAAGCTGTATTTTATATTTCAATTATGAAAGGTTCCAATTAAATCAATATTGTTCACAGGTAGATCTATGTGTTATTCCAATTAGAAAGATGTTGTTTTGGCTGTGAATTTTGTCTACCATTTCCTTATTTAGGGTATGTATATTAAATTGTATTGTTTGTATCACTTGATTGATATTATGATAGTGTGTAGTTAATTTTTGATATTACTAATTGAAATATGATTAATTATTCATCAACAAATGGTGGAAAAATGGCTCTGTAACACCGGCAAAACATCTGATCGTCGACGTAGTGGTAGACCTCGAGAAACGACGTTACGTCAGGATAGACACATCACACTAATCCACGTACGTAATCGCTTTGTTTCTGCTGTGGACACAGCAAGGCGAACCCCTGTTATACGTAACAACAGAATTACTGACCAAACAGTTCATAATCGGTTGCGTCAGTCTGGTCTCTGTTCACGTCACCCTCTCAAAGGTATGGAGTTAAAACGTCGACACAGAATTGCTAGGCTTCAATGGGCATGTGCACGTCTTCGATGGAGGCGAAACACTTGACAGAACATTTTGTTTTCTGATGAATCCAAGCTTAATTTGAAATTTAGCGACGGAAGAGTGCGTATTAATAGCCGTCGTAGGGAACGTTTCGCTGATGGTTGTGTAAAGGAAACCGTCAGATTTGGAGGCGGTGGTGTAATAGTATGGGGTGGAATTACTCATGTCGAAAAACTAACCTTAAAATAGTGGTTGGAACTTAAATGGCATTCGTTACTGTGACGAAATCTTGGCTCCAATTGTACTCCCGTTTATTCGAACACATCACTTCAATCATGTTTTTCAGCTAGATGCCATATTTCACATGTTGCCAAGAACTTCCTTAATAAAAACCACATTCGCACTCTACCTTGGTCGGCATTATCACCAGACTTAAATCCCGTCGAACATTTGTGGGATGAATTTGGAAGACGCGTCCATAGACGAGTTAAACCCCTGAATCTATTGATCAGCTTCAAAGGGCACTCACAGATGAGTGGAACAACATTCCACAGGCATTTGTCATGCGTCTGATGGGGTCTAGGCGCCATAGGTGTCTAGTTGTTATCAATGCAAGAGGAAAACACACACGCTATTAAACTGTTATTAACGTGCTTAGGGTGTTCCGTTTTGTTGTGCTCCCTTACAGTTTAACTGAAATGAATTTTGTGCACATGTCTATGTTCATAACGACATAAAAACTCGAATACAATAATTCATCATAAAATAGTGTGTGTATTAAAAATGTTATACAAATAGAAAGAGGTGTAATGTTTCTTTTTTTGACTAGTATATATAATATGTTATTTTCAGTGAACTTTGCACTAAGAGTGAAAGTATCCTTTTTTCCCGCAGTAAATATAAAGAGTTCATGTGAAATGTATAAACCGCATCGGTGGCGTAATGGTGTTCGCCTAGAATGCGGTAGATCGTGGGTTCGAGTTCCGGTCGGGTCAAACTAAAGACTATGAAATTGTTATTTGTTGCTTCTCCGCTAAGCACGCAGCATTAATGAGAAAGAGCAAAGACTGGTTGTTTCGGAATCAGGATAATGTGTCCGAGTGGAGCAATATGTCTACCCGCGGACTGTTGTTTCAACGAGCTAGCGCTATACAAATCCAACTCAATGTGTTGGTCTAGTACAAAGCGAACCTCATCATCATCTCAACTTGTTCTCACCATGATATGGCTGACGAATTGCTGAATTGGCGTTGAACAGCAATCACTCACACGCTGAAATGTCTAATTTTAGAATCAAAGTTGGAAATGTGCAAAGATCTATCAATTAACTAATGGTTATTCCGCAATGCACTAAAAAACATAAACACATCAAAAATGTTTATAAAAAAAAGGTCTACTTACATTAACTGAACTACTTAACATACAATCTTTAAGTAATACATCCCCCATTTCCTTAATAAGATTACAACAAGATTTAAAAAAAAAAACGCGCTTTGCCACTTAAATTTATATTTGCTTTGGAAATCAACTTGAGAAATCCAACATCATTAGAGAAATTTCAAACCAGCATGTGAACATAATGTGATAATTATGTACTTTCATTATGTTTGGGCCGCATCATAAATAACTGATGGCAATTTATTACATCTCGTCATTGTTATGTAACCAACATTATGTTGAAATTCTATCCTAGTAGTAGCGGATTTTGTATAAACGGAAATGATATAATTGCATGATGAGTAAAATCATGGTTTATTCCATATAATATGTAATTATAATAAAATTAATTAAGTAATCTGCATAACGGATGGAAATCCTAGCAATAAACAATTCACCTCCATAAGCTTTTGAACTTGTAAGAAGAGTTTGAAGATATCAAAGGAATAATCAGAAACGGTATATTGAAAAAGAACAGACAACACAATGGCCAAAAGAAAAAGCAAAAAAAGACAAACAACGATCTACAAAACATACATATAAAACTAAAAGATCGAGTACCACGAACCCCATTAAAAACCGAGGAGAATTCGTGTGATCCGAAAGGGTAAGTAGTTCCTGCTCTACTAGTGGCACCCGTCGTTTTAATCTAGTTACAAACCCGGCGATAAGTCATGAATGAGGAAAGGACCGGGAAATGTTTACGACAAGAGGAACATATACGTGATCATTTGTGACACAGATATTCTATAACGGTCACCCAAAGAACCAACGTGTCTAAATCTTTTGTTGATAACAATGTATTTGACATCTATCGGGGTTTATATTAACAAAGTACAAACATAATTGGCGTAAAAGCGAGAAACTGCAACAAATGTAATTGCATTGCACAATGTACAGGTGCAAATAAGTTCATTATATAACCTACGTTCCATAGCATACGTTACAGTTATGACAATCGTTATCTCCCTTATTTTAGAATATGATCATGTGATCACAAATACATGTTGGTTGGCAGTAAAAGTGAATGATATTCTGATATCTGTGATTTCATATAAAGACATTCATTGCATGCTCGTGAGGGAACTATGAAAATGTATTCACCCAAGAGTATCATATTCCCCGAGGGCAATGCCAGAGGTGAATATGATACTCGTGGATAAATACATTTTCATATTTCCTGTACCCGCATGCTATAACTATTTTATTATACCGAATGAAACCAAGAACACACATATATGTAAAATACTGCTTGCAAGCATATTTTAATTCCATTGGAACGTTGTCTCGGATATTTAAAAACCACATGCAAATGATGCGTTCCGATTGCCTCTGACGTTTTCCTGTCAAAGAACGATAGCTCTAGCGGGAAAACCCGCGAGGCTTCCGAGGGGGTGGACTACGATTTTTATTTCACGGAATATGATTTTTGTCTTGTGTTTTGATTTGCACCCATTGTCCAATCAAATTAATCTATTTATGGAAATTAATATATGAGGTATAATACAAAGTTGTATACTAGGGTACATAATATATTAGTGAAACAGTAATGGTACTTTCTGAATTTATAGAACGGCAACGGTGGCGTAATGGCTAGCGTGCTCGCCTCGAGTGCATATGTTCGAATCTCGGTCGGGTCAAACCAAAGACTATACAATTAGTATTTGTTGCTTCTTCGCTAAGCACGTGTCATTAGTGAGAAAGAGCAAACTACTGGTTGACTCGGAATCAGAATGATGTGTACGAGTTGAGTGACATGTCTACCCGAGGGCTGTGGTTTCAGTAAGCTATGACTATAAGCATCCATTATTATTTAGATATCGGATTGCTTATCAATAAAGTTTCCCTGTGAACTTCTTGATGCGATGGAAAGTTCATTTGATCAAAGCAATATCGCTTAAGCGAAGAACGATGCGAATTTCTCCAAAAAATAGGAATAAGAAATAATGAAATAAATGCAAGAAACCTTTCTTTGTTCTTATTAATTGTTTTGAGATTGCTTCTGTTGAATCTATGTTTGGATATGATGGATGGCTTACTCGCGCTTTGGTCAATTCTAAAAAAATTATAAAAAAACCACCACTGATGTTGTGAGTTCGAATATCAAGCAGGCCGATGTGTACAACATTATGTAATAAAGTTTGTCAGTGACTTGCCACCAGGTTGGTGGTTTTCTCCGGGTACTCCGATGTCATCCACCACACGACCACACGATATAACTGAAATATTGTTGAAAGTGGTGTTAGTCATTTATATTAACACGTGTATAAGAACAAAGGTAATAATTTAGACCTAGACAATTTCAGAGCGATCACGTTAATCAGCTGTTTGGGAAAATTATTCACTTCCATTCTTCACGAAAGATTGACGTTTTCCGAAAAGGGAATTCTACCACACATCATTTATTTTTACTTCAGTCTTTTGGAAAAAACTTTTTTTGTGGTTCCATTAACTTCCGCAAGGCGTTCGACACATTGTGGCGAACAGTCTTGTGGAAGATAATGATAAACAGTGGTATAAAAGGAAAACTATTCACTGTTGTATATAACATGTATGATAACATAAACTAATGTGTACAGTATAACGGTGAACAATCTGGGGCCGTGTTCTCGAAAGTATCCTAATATTTGTCCTAATATATATAAGATATGTCTTAGGACGATTTTTAGGATGTTCATAGGAACATCTTGGGACATGTCCTAGGAGTGATCTCGAAGCTGTCTTAAGACTATCCTAACTTAGGATGTCTTAGCTATGTCCTAAGTGTCAACGCAATTATTAGAAAAATAAAAATTTTGTGTGCAACTATTTCCAATACTAATATATAGCAAACCTTTGATAAAAATACTCATAATAAAATATAAGATGTAAATAAAGATTTCTTTTATTTTTTACGCTGCATACCATGAGTCTTTTTCTTGTTTTCTTTAATTTGCAGTTATCTATATACGTAGTTCTGTATACGATATATAACTAATGTGTAGCACTTTTTTATAATGAAGTACAGTCATTACCTTTATTTTGTGTGTGGTTACTTTCGAGTCAGCTGATTTCAAATTTTCAATGGATTACTGATTAAGCGATTTATGCAAAATTCATTCCGATTTTCGCAGTGGAATCATTTGTTTTATTATTTTTACGGGGGATTATCTTAATCTTGAAATGTTCAAGATATTTTATCTACTCGGACTCCATTAAAAAGATGTCTATTTTTGCATGATATTTAGCTTTGTTTTCTTTTTTTTTAAGAGATCAATGCAGATTCCCATAAAAATTCTCACAGGCTCCATTCAAGAAATTGAATATTTTACCTTTAGTTATATACATGGTTCATGACTATTCATTCTTTGGTTCCACTGCGGATTTTGTAATAAGAAAGGAACATTTAGGGTTTTTACCGGATTTGACCATCTCAAAACGTGAGAGACGTCGGGTAGAAATATGACTGTAGAGCTAGACAGCCGGCATCAGCTTCTTCCAATAGCTGGATGGGGAAAATGAAGATTTGACTCTTGTTCTTAAGAAAAAAAGATGCAACTTTTGCAGATACAAGTGCTTTCATTGCTGGTGTAAATGAGAAAACCACGAAAACAAACAAAATTACAATTGTTAAAAATCAAAAACTTGCAACACAAAACTTCCTTTTTAACATGCATACACATTTTCCCATTGGTAACATATAAAGACTTTTCCTTTTATGGAAAATATAGCTTAAATATGATTTTATGAAATATAGGCATCGTCTGCTTTATTAGAGAGTTGCACCAATTTACATCAGGTACACCTGATAGTTATATGCCACAAAAAAGAAAACACAATTTACAAATTTGATCATTGTACCATAGCCGTGGTCGTATAGTCGCTGCTTCGCGACCCCTGCATAACTACACTTAGAATGCGAATCCTATCGGAGGGGTTTTGGCTTGTTTTTGAGTATTTTTTATTGGGGGGGGGGGTTGTTTTTTGTTTTTTTATTTTTTTAGCAACATAATGTGCTTCGTTATTAATTTCAGTTAAAGTGATAAAAATGGAGGCTATATTTATATTAAGTTTTCTTTTTCTTTTTTTCAACATATAAGAATTGTGAGTGTACAGCAGATTTATATTGATTTTTCGATAGCCGCGCAACGAATATTTCTTTACATATGAAATCAAAACACGTATATACATGAAAGATGTTAATTTCATATTTTTCTTTATCAATATTAACTATTCTGTCGTTCTTTTGTGTGTGTTTTTTCGAACATCACGTAAGATGTCATAATCACTAAAAAATAAAGCAATTTAGCACATGTCGTTTTAATCGGAAGCAAATCATCACAGCCTTTTTTTATATTTTGCTTTGTGCTCGGTTAATATTTTCTTAAATCTGCAGTTGAGTAATCAAATCGTCTGTTATGTATACTAATTCGCATTTTACCCCATCACTACTCTAAGTAATACATGTACTTGACTAAATGCGGGAGCACAGTAGTCATGATCGTATTGGCGCTACCTTTTGATGGAATGGATAGTTCTAGAAGCTGGTTCGAATCCCATCAGTTCTTTTGTTTGTTTGTCTACATTGTTAAGCTTAGCTTCAGAACGGCATTTTTGGCTGTAAGATTATGAGACTGTAAATACATTTATTGCAAAATAACCTCTTTGTCGTCAGTACTTAGACGATATCCGAAATCATGGGTAGCGGTCTAGGAGTACATATGTCTAAACATACACCTTTAATATGACAGATAAGTTTCAATGGACAGAGATGCTATCTCCAAATACACAATTGTTTTTTTAAACGATAGACCGATTGCTTGTTCTTGATATATTAAAAACAGAAAAAAGCCGCGTTCGTGATCGTTTTATTTCCTATTCAAAATATTGCAGACGAGGGACATTATTCATTCAGAAAAAAGTGGGATCTGCTCTGACCGAAACCGAAAATTGGGATATGTTAGATGCAGGTGTTCACCTATCTGATAAGCGCGCATTGCTAATAAAGACGCACATACCGTTTCAAACACAGTACAAAATATTCTACTGAATGCGCTTCTGCTTTTACAAATGGTGAAGAAACAACAGATTCTATTATTTCTAAAATGCTTTCAAATTTATCTTGCCTTGTCTTCGACCGCTCGAGTGTAGTGAAAAAAATAAAATATCCTTTTAATGAAAAGAGAGAACACCTTATTTAAAGAAAATATTCCCGCTTTCAGTGTACAAGGAAAATCGCACAGTATTTCCGTTTTGCATAAAAATCTGGTGACAATCATCCAAAACATTTCAGAAAGTTAATTATGTAACATGTTCATTGGTATAATGAAAATACAGATTTGGAGTTATTTGTACAAAAATGTTACAAATCCAGAGAAAATTCGCTATGCTAAAACACTTGTATTAAATCATGATAACCAATTATTATATTTGTTTCTACTCACATGAAAGACAAATAGATTCATTAATCACAAGATAAATATACTGAAAATTTACTTTGCATTGTCATTTACTTATAGCAAGTTTTCACGTGGCCTCGATAGCCAATGACATTCCACTAGGCTGTCAACAATTAAAAAAAACTGTTGAGAGTCAACATTTCATTGGCGGTGATTGCCTTCAGATGATAACAACAAGTAAAAATTTTTTTTTTATAATACATATACATAGGAAAATACTAAGGTTAAAGAATGATATGTATTATATATAGGAACCAAGAGATCATCTAGACCAAACGATTCACAGGAATTGGTAAAAATACTGGTACTTTATCTTCAGATCTATATGTCTGTCTTGCGCACACATGAATCTATTTTGAACATTTTTTTTTTCTATTAAATTTTACAAGCAGTGCATAATATTCCCTTAATACCAGGTACATAATCTACAAAATCCAAGGCACACACTTAAGCTAGTTTTCTTTTATTGATTTTAAATGTCTTCTAGCAGTATAATCCAGCACAAATTCACTGAATTCGTTAAGAGCCTATCGCCAGGGGAAAACAGCAGGAAAATAACACCATTATACCTAACTTTTTTTATTAAAGCAAACGATTCGTATCATATTTCGTCACAATGACTTATTTTTTGTTATTGATAATATTACATCATCAGTGATATTGGTTATCAAAATAGTTCAAGTTGTTTACAAGTTTTTAATTTTGACCTTGACTTTTGATATGTTCTAGATATTTCTACATATTGCTAGCAATTTTTTTTTATTTCTGAATATTCTATAATTTACAGAAAATACTATATAAGGAGCAGTAAATTTAAGAGTAGCCAGTCTGAAATTGGAATTTATATAATAGCTGGAATATATAGCATTGTATTTTAGATATATTTACTTAGCATAGTATCGTGACTTGAACATTGCACTATTTACAATTTCAACGGACAATATTTGGAAACTTTGAGGAATAAAGCTAACGGATATGTAATTAAACAGGAATTAATTTTCTTAAAAAAGGATCGAACTAATATACCAAAAAGGACAAGAACATTTATTCTAAAAAAAAATTGAACACTGACAGACAGGCCAATTATAATTTATTAATTTGATATTTGTAATTGTATAACGGTATTAAGTATATTTTGTTTTATTATATTAAAGCATAGCAATTTAATTGATTTTTGGTTTTATCTTTCTGTTGCTAGAATATTCTAGAAAAACATTGCGTAACAATAATGTTTCCCGGTCACTTTCTTATTCATCACTTATCAGCGGTTTGTAACTAGATTACCACGACGGATGTCGCTACTGCTTACCCTTCCGGAACACCCGAGTTCACCCCCATATTTTTAGAGGTTCTTGTTATTCGATCTTAGTGTTATGTTTTTATGTTTTGTAGATAGTTGTTTGTCCTTTTGTTCTTGTTGTTTTGGCCATTTTGTTGTCTGTTCTTCTTCGATATACCGATTATGATTACCCTTTGGTATCTTCAAACTCTTATCAAAGTTCAAAGGTCAAAGTTTGATAGAAATGACGTCCTGTACTTTGAGACTCTGCTATTGTATTGTTTGTCATTCTTCCATTCTATTGTCTGTCTTCCCTCCATTGTATTGTCTGTCATCCTTCCATTGTATTTTCTGTCATCCTTCCATATGTTACTTTCGAATACGCTTTTGGTATGTTCACTCATTTCTCAGAAAAACGCACAGCTATGACAAAATCATATTAAACAGTTACACTCATCAGCACAACTAATATCAACGACACGTGTCTCATCTTCACTGAACTCACTGAACACAAAAAAGACCACGACATATGACGTTGAAAATCCATGATCTGGCTTGGAACAGGCATTAAATGTGACAGGAATTCACCAGTTAATGGGAATTATTGGATCCCAAGCCTCGCATCTTGAAAATTTTTCACATTATTGTCCAAAATTAATTCAGAACTAGACTCAAAAGTTCATCAAACGTTGGAATTTGTAGAAGTGATCCTGCTTTTATTTTTCAGGCTTGGCTTATCAACAAGATTAAGTACATTACATGTATTTGGACACATCATGACAACAAACTGACAACAATTGGTTCAGCAACTATTTTATTCAAAGATAGGGTATTTCCTAGGAACAATGTCACACCATCAACTTTGAGATTAGGGCAAACACCAAGAACAAGTGGTCCAGAAATCAAATCGGAGAAATACGATGGATATCAACACAACCTTACGTCACACCCTATGACAAAACGGAGAAAACAACCGATGTCCCCTAGGGTAAAAACAGTTGACTATCAACTATCAATATCTCAAAGCACCGAAAACCTAGCTATCGCTACATTACATCAATAGAGAGAAATCAAAGATTGCAAATTGTTCGGGGAATGGCGATAGATCTTCCATCATTTTATTTGACCGACCAAATTTAATGATTCTACAGGTTTGATCACTCAGAGTGAATTTGTTACCTGTTCTGCTATTTCATATAACAATGATAATCAACAAATGTTACCTAGAAAATGGTATCAAGGTCAAAGATCATTCGAGACCATGACCCTTGACCCATAGACTGCTGTCACATAAACATGGAAACATATTAGGGACTCAAATTAGTTTTCTGTTGACAGAAACAGATACGATGATTCATAAAGCGTCAGTACGCCAATGGTATGGATAAATAAAGCGCACTCAGTTAAATATATACGTTTTTTAAAAACAGAAGAAAAACACAAGTATTAGACGCATGGGTTGCTCACTAATCATCTCCGGTGACCTAAAATGATATAGACATTTAACGATCAACATTGTTACCATCGAAACTCGGAAACAGTAATAGAATAAAGGCCAAATAAAAATAAAACAATGTCTGGGACCAGATGACGTAAATTTGTTCTGAAAGGAAATTATGACTCCTCAAGGGGAATATGTCACATACCTGTCAATCCGGAAGTGCTTAGTTTTGTTAGAAGGTATCAACCATGTTTATTTTTAAATTCAGGAAAAAATAATCTTTTACATGGTTAAATGTTAATTGAAATATGGCACTTTCTGTTTTGTAAAGTGACTTGCGGCTGAAAATGTACATGGCAACGGCCATTCGCTTGGATAAATCACAGCATAATAGTGCCTTTATTATTTTTATCTGGCATTCCTAATTGTGGTTGGTTCATGTTTTCTTGAATTTTGTAATTGTGACTGTTCTCGTGTTGTTTCCATTTGACTTATAATTGTGACTGTTTCAATATAAGAAGAGTTTGAAGATACCAAATATACATAAAGATGTCTATTTTTGCATCATATTTAGTTGTTTTTTTTTTCAAGAGATCAATGCAGATTCCCATAAAAATTCCCACAGGCTCCATTCAAGAAATTGAATATTTTACCTTTAGTTATATACATGGTTCATGACTATTCATTCTTTGGTTCCACTGCGGATTGTGTAATAAAAAAGGAACATTTAGGGTTTTTACCGGATTTGGCCATCTCCAAACGTGAGAGACGTTGGGTAGAAATATGACTGTAGAGATAGACAGCCGGCATCCGCTCCTTCCAAAAGCTGGATGGGGAAAATGACGATTTGACTCTGACCTTAAGGGGATAACATGGAAACTTTGCAGATATAAGTGCTTTCAATGCTGGTGTAAAGGAGAAAAACACTAAAACAAACAAAATTACAAATGTTAAAAATCAAAAACTTGCAACACAAAACTTCCCTTTTAACATGCATATACATTTTCCCTTTGGTAACATATAAAGTCTTTTCCTTTTACGAAAATATGCTTTAATATGATTATATGAAATATAGGCTTCGTCTGCTTTATAATAGAGTTGCACCAATTTCCATCAGGTACACCTTATATACCACAAAAATGAAAACAAACTTACAAATTTGATCATTGTACCATAGCCGTCATCGCATAGTCGCTACTTCGC
This sequence comes from Bathymodiolus septemdierum, assembly GCA_963383655.1. Lineage (NCBI taxonomy): Eukaryota > Metazoa > Mollusca > Bivalvia > Mytilida > Modiolidae > Bathymodiolus > Bathymodiolus septemdierum. Next base: position 4,064,155 of record OY726528.1, read on the forward strand.
GACACCTGCAGATTTACACTGAGAATGCGAATCTTATCGGAGCAGTTTTGGCTTGGTTTTTTTTTTTGGGGGGGGGAGGGGTATTTTTTTTTTTTTTTGTTATTTTATTTTTTTGTTATTTTTTTAAGAGACATAATGTGTTTCGTTATTAATTTCGGTTAAAGTGATATGAATGGAGGCTACATTTATATTAAGTGTCTTTTTTTTAACATATTATGCGAATTATAAGTGTACAGTAGATTTGTATTGATTTTTCGAAAGCCGCACAACGAATATTTCCATACATATGAAATCATAGCACAAATATACATGCAAGCTGTTAATTTCATACTTTTCTTTTTCAATATTAACTATTCTGTCTGGGTTTTTTGTGGGTTTTTTTTCCAACATCACGTAAGCTGTCATAATCATTAAAAATAAAGTACATTGAACTATTAACAATTTCAACGGACAATATTTGGAAACTTTGAGGATTAGGACTAAAGAATATGTAATTAAACAGGAATTAATTTTCATAAGAAAGGATCGAACTAATATACCAGAAAGGACAAGAACATTTATTCTAAAAACAAAATTGAACACTGACAGACAGGCCAATTATAATTTATTAATTTGATATTTGTAATTGTATAATAGTATTAAGTATTTTTTTTATTATTATATTAAAGTATAGAAATTTAATTGATTTTTGGTTGTATCTTTCTGTTACTAGAATATTCTAGATATTCATTACGCAACAACAATGTTTCCCGGTCACTTCCTTATTCATCACTTATCACCGTTTGTAACTAGATTACCACGACGGGTGTCGCTACGGCTTACCCTTCCGGAACACCCGAGTTCACCCGCATATTTTTTAGAGGTTCTTGTTATTCGATCTTAGTGTTATGTTTTTTATGTTTTGTAGATCGTTGTTTGTCCTTTTGTGCTTGTTGTTTTGGCCATTTTATTGTCTGTTCTTCTTCGATATACAGATTCTGATTACTCTTTGGTATTTTGAAACTCTTCTAAAAGTTCAAAGGTCAAAGTTTGATAGAAATGACTTCCGGTACTTTGAGATTCTGCCATTGTTTTGTCTGTCATCCTTCCATTGTATTGTCTGTCATCGCTCCACTGTATTGTCTGTCATCACTCCATTGTATTGTCTGTCATCACTCCATTGTATTGTCTGTCGTCACTCCATTGTATTGTCTGTCATCGCTCCACTGTATTGTCTGTCATCACTCCACTGTATTGTCTGTCATCACTCCATTGTATTGTCTGTCATCACTCCATTGTATTTTCTGTCATTTTTCTATATGTGACTTTCGATTACGCTTTTGGTATGTTCACGTATTTCTCAGAAAAGCGCACAGCTATGACAAAATAATATTATACAGTGACGCTCATCAGCACAACTAATATCAACGACACGTGTCTCATCTTCACTGAACTCACTGAACACAAAAAAGATCACGACATATGACGTTGAAAATCCAGCATCTGGCTTGGAACAGGTATTACATGTAGCGGGGATTCACCAGTTAATGGGAATTAAGGGATCACAACCCTCACATCTTGAAAACTTTTCACATTATTGTCCAAAAATAATTCAGAACTAGACTCAACAGTTCTTCAAACGCTGGAATTTGTAGAAGTGATGCTGCCTTTATTTTTCTGGTTTGGCTTATCAACAAGATTAAGTACATTAAATGTATTTAGAAACATCATGACAACAAACTGACAACAATTGGTTCAGCAACTATTTTATTCACAAATAGGGTATTTCCTAGGAACAATGCCACACCATCAACTTTGAGATTAGGGCGAACACCAAGAACAAGTGGTCCAGAAATCAAATCGGAGAAATACAATGGATATCAACACAACCTTACGTCACACCCTATGACAAAACGGAGAAAACAACCGATGTCCCCTAGGGTAAAAACAGTTGACTATCAACTATCAATATCTCAAAACACCGAAAACCTAGCTATCGCTACATTACATCAACAGAGAGAAATCAAAGATTGAAAATTGTTCGGGGAATGGGGATAGATCTTCCATCATTTTATTTGACCGACCAAATTTAATGATTCTACAGGTTTGATCACTCAGAGTGAATTTGTTGCCTGTTCTGCTATTTCATATAACAATGATAATCAGCACATCTTACCTAGAAAATGGTATCAAGGTCAAAGATCATTCGAGACCTTGACCCTTGACCCATAGACTGCTGTCACATAAACATGGAAACTTATTAGGGACTCAAATTTGTTTTCTGTTGAATGAAAAGAAACGATGATTCATAAAGCGTCAGTACGCCAATGTCAGGGTTAAATAAAGCGCACTAAGTTAAATATTTACGTTTTCTTAAAAACAGAAAAATAAAACAAGTTTTAGACGCATGGGTTGCTCACTAATCACCACAAGTGACCTAGAATAACATAGATATTTGACGAACAATATTGTTACCATCGAAACTCGGAAACAGTAATAGAATAAAGGCCAAATAAAAATAAAACAATGTCTGGGACCAGATGACGTAAATTTGTTCTGAAAGGAAAATATGACTCCTCAAGGGGAATATGTCACATGCCAGACAATCCGAAAGTGCTTAGTTTTGTTAGAAAGAATCAACCATGTTTATTTTTAATTTAACTTCGCGACCCCTGCAGATTTACACTGAGAGTGTGAATCCTACCGGAGCAGTTTTTTTTTTGCTTTTCCTTTAATTTTTTTAGCAACATAATGTGTTTCGTTATTAATTTCAGTTAAAGTCAAAAAATGGATGCTATATTTATATTAAGTTTTTTTTTGCTTTTTTTTTGCATATTATAAGAATTGTGAGTATACAGTAGACTTGCATTGATTTTTCGAAAGCCGCACAGCGAATACTTCCTTACATATGAAATCATAACAGGAATATGCATGCAAGCTGTTAATTTCATATTTTTCTTTATCATAATTAACTATTCTGTTCGTTTTTGTTTGTGTTTTTTTCTTCGAACATCACGTAAGAGATCGTCGCAATATGTGAGTTTTTTTCAAGCGAAATTAGTTTCGTTTGGTAGGTGGGTGGTTTTCAGCTGTCAGGTTTGGAAAAAAAAATCGCACATTGAAATTTGTCAATAAATCTTTAAAAATGCATTTATAAAACGGCATAAAATTGAAAGGAACATCGTTTTAATTTCTTTCGAGTCTGTATATTGTACTGTTTCTTTTGTATACTGCCTTCCTATGGTACCGATGGTTCTATGATACCACGGTATTTACGTTTCACACGATAGCAGCCCCACCTGGTAGCAGATCTATTTTGGTTTAGTGGAGTCCCGATCTACACGTTTACGATCCATTCTCTATCCAGAGTTGTCGTTCCCTCTACGCTCTACTCTATCTCTATCAACGCTCATTTTACAAGATTTTTGTAAAATTTAGAAACAGTAAAGAAAATGTATTTAAAATTGTTTTAATTATTGTAAATATCAATAAAGATGAAAATAAATCACTCATTTCAAATCAATTCTCTCTTAAAAATGATCTGTGATCGTTTTTAATGTTTATCTCCGCAAAATAGCTCTACAAGAAGTGGAGGGAATCATTTTTAAGAGAGAATTGATTTGAAATGATCTGCTGAAGTAATAAAAATAATATTTTCACTCGGGTATATAACCGTTTTTATTTATTTCTGGTAAAACATTAACTACCGTGGTACTATAGAACCCCGGGTTACTGAATAAGTAATGAGTGTATATGTACACAGCTCTGGCTTCCTGTTTGCGGTACAACTAAATAACATACGCAACGAAAAGCAACGGTCTTCTTTTGCAAATTAAAAAAAAATATGTATTCGATTCTTGGAACGTGTCATGGTTCACATGCATTGAAAGGGCTTTAAATGGATTCATTGATATACAAGATGCATGCACTGCTCCATAAATAATAAATAAGTGGTCCAGAACTTTGCTTTTATTATAAGAATGAACATTACAGAGATGTCCATATTAATCTATAAATATCATTTTATTGGTACAGTATGTTGTTGTTGAATTATATGTACACTTAGATGAAATCAAGAATCTGTGATTTTGAAAGGATAAATATTCATAGATAGACCCTTTATCATGACATGCATATGGAGAACACATGGTTCTAAACCCTATGTTGTTTGGTGGAGTTTGGTTTATAATACATCGGTATTCTGTTTTTCACACTTTCATTTGGAGAGGGTGGGTGGGTGGTCTGAGCCAAATGAAACTAAATTCATTTGAAAAAAACTGTCACATTTTGAGACAATCCCTAAGCTGTCATAATCACTTTTTATATTTTGCTTTGTGATTGGTAGTTATTTTCTTAAATCTGCAGTTGAGAAATTAAATCGTCTGCTATGTATACTATTTTGCATTTTACCCCATCACTACTCTAAGTAATACATGTACTTGACTAAATGCGGGAGCACAGTAGTCATGATCGTATTGGCGCTGCCTTTTGATGGAATGGATAGTTCTAGAAGCTGGTTCGAATCCTATCAGTCCTTTTGTTTGTTTGTCTACATTGTTAAGCTTAGCTTCAGAACGTCATTTTTGGCTGTAAGATTATGAGACAATAAATACATTTTATGCAAAATAACCTATTTGTCGTCAGTAGTTAGACGGTATCCGAAATCATGGGTAGCGGTCGAGAAGTGCATATGTCTAAATATACATCTTTAATATGACAGATTAGTTTCAATGGACAGAGGTGCTATCTCTAAATACACCATTGTTTTTTTAAGCGATAGATCGATTGCTTGTTCTTGATATATTAAAAACAGAAAAAAGCCGCGTTCGTGATCGTTTTATTTCCTATTCAAAATATTCCAGACGAGGGACATTATTCATTCAGAAAAAAGTGGGATCTGCTCTGACGAAACCGAAAATTGGGATTTGCTTGTTGACTGTGCAAATCGAGATGGTCGACAAATGTTAGATGCAGGTGTTCACCTATCTGATAAGCGCACATTGCTAATGTAGACGCACATACCGTTTCAAACACAGTACAACATATTCTACCGAATCCGTTTCTGCTTTTACAAATGGTGAAGAAACAATATATTCTATTATTTCTAAAATGCTTTCAAATTGATCTTGCCTTGTCTTCGACCGCTCGAGTGTAATGAAAAAAAATAAAATAAGCTTTTTAATAAAAGGAGAGAAAACCTTTCTTAAAGAAAATATTCCCGCTTTCAGTGTACAAGGACAATCGCGCAGTATTTCCGTTTTGCAGAAAAATCTGGTGACAATCATCCAAAACATTTCAGAAAGTTAATTATGTATCATGTTCATTGGTATTATGACAATTAAGATTTGGAGTTATTTGTACAAAAATGTTACAAATCCAGGGAAAAATATGTTAAATAAGTAAATAACTTTTTTCTATAGAAGTATTAAAAAAGGGAATGTCGTGTATCTAGTTTTCTATATAAAAGTTAAAGCCTCTAATGAACTGTTTATTTGTCATCTGACCGGCTTTTTAAAAGATACGTCTCTACATCTTTGTCGGTGCGGAAGCTCATTCTTGTTACCACTGATTTGTTCATTACATTTCCGTATAAACTGTACAAGTTCAATCTTTTTTAAAGTTAGGAAGTCATCAAGTGTTGCCTTGGAATCTAGGTCAATTTCTTTCATATTTTTTCGCACTTATTATTTATTCAATCAATTTATTAAAAACCGACAGGAAAACTTTTGCAACCGGAAAGGCTATATGCCCACTGCCAAGGACGATGATTCAAATTACGAACGATAACTCCATTTTCCGCAAAGAGGGAATACTCGTCAACTAAATCTATACTTCTAACAGGTAATACCACCCGCGCTGTACTAGTTAAGCTTCAGTGTTTGCACCATCCAACTTAAATATAGTTCAGTGCCGTCATTTAGGTTAACGTTAAGATACAAGCGTCTTTGTGATTCAACCGCACAATTAACCACTTATGGAACAGTAGCGTCACCAAACGGGAGAAACGGTGAATGATTCCTATAGTTGTTGGAGAACCCAGATTCTAACAGTTTTGCTATAATGACGTTTTCTTACATACAGATAAATAATGTGGCGATATCTATATACAACTTCTAATTCTGTTTTACGAATATATATTGTAAAACTCGTTATGCTAAAACACTTCTATTAAATCATGATACATGAAAGACAAATAAATGCATTAAGCACAAGACAATTATTCTAAAAATTGAAAATTTCAGTAAAAGTAATATATAAAATGTATTGACTTATTAACTAAGATTTTGCATTGTGTTACTAATAGCAAGTTATCACGTGGCCTCGATAGCCAATGACATTCCACTAGGCTGTCAACAATTAAAAAAACTGTTGAGAGTCAACAGTTCATTGGCGGTGATTTTCTTCAGATGATAACAACAAGTAAAAATGTTTTCTTTATAATACATATACATAGTAAAATACTAAGGTTAAAGAATGATCTGTATTATATATAGGATCCATGAGATCATCTAGAACAAAAGATTCGCAGGAATTGGTAGAAATACTGGTACTTTATCTTCAGATCAATATGTCTGTCTTGCACACCCATTAATCTATTTTGAACATTTTTCTATTTTTTTTCTATTAAATTTTTCAAGCAGTGCATAATTTTCCCTTAATACCAGGTACATAATCTACAAAATCCAAGGCAGTGTGTCCATCAAGCTAGTTTTCTTTTACTGATCTTAAATATCTTCCAGCAGTATAATCCAGCACAAATGTACTGAATTCGTTAAGAGCCTATCGCCAGGGGAATGCAGAAGGAAAATAACACCATTATACCTAACTTTTTTATTAAGGCAAACGATTCGTATCATATTTCGTCACAATGACTTGGTTGACCGTTATGGAATAAGTGTCACAAATGACCACGGATATGTTCCACTTGTCGTAATGTTATGTATACATAATAAATATGATATTTTATTTTGTTCATAACAATTTTTTTTTTTTTTATAATATTGCATCATCAGTGAAATTGGTTATCAAAAAGTTGTTTACAAGTTTTTAATTTTGACCTTGACTTTTGATAAGTTCTAGATATTTCTGCATATTGCTAGCAAAATTTTTTATTTCTGAATATTCTATAATTTACAGAAAATGCTATATAAGGAGCAGTAAATTTAAGAAAAGTTTGTCAGGCAGGTAAGTAGTTTTCTGCAGTTACTGTGGTCATTTGTAAAGTTTGTCAGGCTGGTAAGCAGTTTTCTGTAAACTGCAAACAAAAACGCTTACCTGCCTGACAAACTTTACAAATAACTGGAATAACTGCAGAAACCTACCTACCTGCCTGATATACTTCACAAATGACCGGAGTAACTACAGAAAACTCTTACCTGCCTGATAAAGATTACAAATAACCGGAGTAACTGCAGAAAACTGGTTACCTGCCTGACAAAGTTTACAAATACCCGGAGTAACTGCAGAAAACCGCTTACCTGCCTGACATAGTTTACCAAAACCGGAGTGACTGCAGAAAACCGTTTACATCTCTGACAAATTATACAAATGACCGGCGTAACTGCAGAAAACTGCTTACCTGCCTGACAAGCTTTCAAATGACCGGAGTAACTGCAGAAAACTGCTTACCTGCCTAACAAACTATACAAATGACCGGAGTAACTGCAGAAAACTGCTCATCTGCCTGACAAACTTTACAAATGACCGGAGTAACTGCATAAAACTGCTTATCTGCCTGACAAACTTTACAAATGACCGAAGTAACTGCAGAAAACAGCTTACCTGCCTGACAAACTTTTCAAATGACCAGAATGATTGCAGAAAACTGCTTACGTGCTTGACAAACATTACAAATGACTGGTATCTTCTGGTTATAACTTTGTGATCCTCGGGTTTCTAGAATAATCTACACTAGGTATGATCAGTGCCGTGTTGGTGCATGGGAACGCTGGGCATTTTCCCGGGGGAGGGGGGGGGGCTAACGAGCAAAGAGGCCCCATGCTAATATATATATGTTGTTATGTTGTGAATAGCATGCTTTTTAATGATTAAACTGTTCTGTGAGTGGTTGTGTAGATATGGGCACCAGTATACTGTTTTGTCCGAGGGACTAAATGCTGTTCAGATGAGCCTGGGTACGCTCACAGGGGTACGCTCATAGGGGTACACTCACAGGGATACAGTCATATGGGTACACTCACAGAATAGGCCAATTATTAAGACAAATTTATAAGACAAATGTTCATATTTTAATTATGCAGACATAAATATGACTTTGCTGTGTACTGTGTAAAGCAATAGTCGAACTTGAATGTTTATTAACACAGCAAGATTCATTGATAAAAGACTGTAACCGGTCTTATTAATTTCTTCTATCACCCATGTTTTATTACACATCATACTTGTTATTTTCTTATATGACATGACATTTCTTAATCCAGACTTCAATAAATTCTAAAGACTGATGTAAATATTACAAATTGTCATGACTATTTGAACATGTACAGGTTTCATTATTGTAAATTGTATGATATGTTCTGTGACGCTTGTTTCATGATATTTGAACATTGTTCTGTTTTGATGATGTACTACATGTACTCTTTGCATAATTATTCCGATGCATTATTATTACTGTATATAAGGAAGACTTGCATGTTTTTGTTTTCACAAGGATAAACTTACAAGAACGTCGAAGGGTCAATTTCTGAATGGAAAATACATCGAAACTGTGAACATTGGATACACAAGACGAAGACAAACAACAACCACACAACATACTATATGTTGGGCTCCACTATGCTAAAAACAAAACACCAGTAACGTAAATAAGACATGAGCACTCCTACAAACAAACACAAGTAACGTAAATAAGACATGAGCACTCCTACAAACAACCACAAAGAACGTAAATAAGACATGAGCTCTCCTACAAACAAACACAAGTAACGTAAACAAGACATGAGCTCTCCTACAAACAAACACAAGTAACGTAAATAAGACATGAGCTCTCCTACAAACAAACACAGGTAACGTAAATAAGACATGGGCACTCTTACAAACAAACACAAGTAACGTAAATAAGACATGACCACTCCTACAAACAATCACAAAGAACGTAAATAAGACATGAGCTCTCCTATAAACAAACACAAGTAACGTAAACAAGACATGAGCTCTCCAACAAACAAACACAAGTAACGTAAATAAGACATGAGCTTTCCTACAAACAAACACAGGTAACGTAAATAAGACATGGGCACTCTTACAAACAAACACAAGAAACGTAAATAAGACATGAGCTCTCCTTCAAACAAACACAAGTAACATAAATAAGACATGAGCACTCCTACAAACAAACACAGGTAGCGTAAATAAGACATGAGCTCTCCTACAAACAAACACAGGTAACGTAAATAAGACATGTGCACTCTTACAAACAAACACAAGTAACGTAAATAAATCATGAGCACTCCTACAAACAAACACAAGTAACGTAATAAAACATGACCTCTCCTACAAACAAACACAAAGATCTTAAATAAGACATGAACTCTCCTACAAACAAACACAAGTAACGTAAATAAGACATGAGCACTCCTACAAACAATCACAAAGAACGTAAATAAGACATGAGCTCTCCTACAAACAAACACATGTAACGTAAATAAGACATGAGTTCTCCTGCAAACAAACACAAGTAACGTAAATAAGACAATTGAGCTCTCCTACAAACAAACACAAGTCACGTAAATAAGACATGAGCACTCCTACAAACAAACACAGGTAACGTAGATAAGACATTAGCTCTCCTACAAACAAACACAAGTAACGTAAATAAGACATGAGCTCTCCTACAAACAAACACAAGTAACGTAAACAAGACATGAGCTCTCCAACAAACAAACACAAGTAACGTAAATAAGACATGAGCTTTCCTACAAACAAACACAGGTAACGTAAATAAGACATGGGCACTCTTACAAACAAACACAAGTAACGTAAATAAGACATGAGCTCTCCTTCAAACAAACACAAGTAACGTAAATAAGACATGAGCACTCCTACAAACAAACACAAGTAGCGTAAATAAGACATGAGCTCTCCTACAAACAAACACAGGTAACGTAAATAAGACATGTGCACTCTTACAAACAAACACAAGTAACGTAAATAAGACATGAGCACTCCTACAAACAAACACAAGTAACGTAATAAAACATGACCTCTCCTACAAGCAAACACAAAGATCTTAAATAAGACATGAACTCTCCTACAAAAAAACTCAAGTAATGTAAATAAGACATGAGCACTCCTACAAACAAACACAAGTAACGTAAATAAGACATGAGCACTCCTACAAACAAACTCAAGTAACGTAAATAAGACATGAGCACTCCTACAAAAAAACTCAAGTAATGTAAATAAGACATGAGCACTCCTACAAACAAACAGAAGTAACGTAAATAAGACACGAGCACTCCTACAAACAAACACAAGTAGCGTAAATAAAACATGACCTCTTCTACAAACAAACACAAAGAACGTAAATAAGACATCAACTCTCCTACAAATAAACACAAGTAACGTAAATAAGACATGAGCACTCCTACAAACAAAAACAAGTAACGTAAATAAGACATGAGCACTCCTACAAACAAACACAAGTAACGTAAATAAGACATGAGCACTCCTACAAGCAAACACAAGTAACGTAAATAAGACATGAGCACTCCTACAAACAAACACAAGTAACGTAAATAAGACATGAGTTCTCCTACAAACAAACACAAGTAACGTAGATAAGACATGAGCTCTCCTACAAACAAACACAAGTAACGTAAATAAGACATGAGCTCTCCTACAAACAAACACAGGTAACGTAAATAAGACATGGGTACTCTTACAAACAAACACAAGTAACGTAAATAAGATATGAGTCCTCCTACAAACAATCACAAAGAACATAAATAAGACATGAGCTCTCCTACAAGCAAACACAAGTAATGTAAATAAGACATGAACACTCCTACAAACAAACACAAGCAACGTAAATAAGACATGAGCCCTCTTACAAACAATCACAAGTAACGTAAATAAGACATGAGCCCTCCTACAAACAAAAACAAATAACATAAATAAGACATGAGCTCTCCTACAAACAAACACAAGTAACGTAAATAAGACATGAGCTCTCCTACAAACAAACACAAGTAACGTAAATAAAACATGACCTCACCTACAAACAAACACAAAGAACGTAAATAAGACATGAACTATCCTACAAAAAAAACACAAAGAACGTAAATAAGACATGAACACTCCTACAAACAAACACAAGTAACGTAAATAAGACATGAATTCTCCTACAAACAAACACAAAGAACATAAATAAGACATGAGCTCTCCTACAAACAAACACAAGTAACGTAAGTAAGACATGAGCACTCCTACAAGTAAACACAAGTAACGTAAATAAGACATGAGCTCTCCTATAAAGAAACACAAGTAACGTAAATAAGACATGAGCACTCCTGCAAACAATCACAAAGAACGTAAATAAGACATGAGCACTCCTACAAGCAAACACAAGTAACGTAAATAAGACATGAGCTCTCCTACAAACAAACATAAGTAACGTAGATAGGACATGAGTACTCTTACAAACAAGCACAAGTAACGTAAATAAGACATGAACCCTCAAACAAACACAAGTAACGTAAATAAGACATGAGCTCCCCTACAAACAAATACAAGTAACGTAAATAAGACATGAGCACTCCTACAAGCAAACACAAGTAACGTAAATAAGACATGAGCTCTCTTATAAACAAACACAAGTAACGTACATAAGACATGAGCACTCCTACAAACAATCACAAAGAACGTAAATAAGACATGAGCTCTCTTACAAACAAACACAGGTAACGTAAATAAGACATGGGCACTCTTACAAACAATCACAAGTAACGTAAATAAGACATGAGCTCTCCTACAAAAAATCACAAGTAACGTAAATAAGACATGAGCACTCCTACAAACAATCACAAGGAACGTAAATAAGACATGAGCTCTCTTACAAAAAAACACAGGTAACGTAAATAAGACATGGGCTCTCCTACAAACAAACACAGGTAACGTAAATAAGACATGAGCACTCCTACAAACAATCACAAAGAACGTAAATAAGACATGAGCTCTCCTACAAACAATCACAAGTAACGTAAATAAGACATGAGCACTCCTACAAACAATCATAAGTAACGTAAATAAGACATGAGCACTCCTACAAACAATCACAAGTAACGTAAATAAGACATGAGCTCTCCTACAAACAAACACAAGTAACGTAAATAAAACATGACCTCACCTACAAACAAACACAAAGAACGTATATAAGACATGAACTCTCATACAAAAAAAACACAAAGAATGTAAATAAGACATGAACACTCCTAGAAACAAACACAAGTAACGTAAATAAGACATGAGTTCTCCTACAAACAAGCACAAAGAACGTAAATAAGACATGAGCTCTCCTACAAACAAACACAAGTAACGTAAATAAGACATGAGCACTCCTACAAGTAAACACAAGTAACGTAAATAAGACATGAGCTCTCCTACAAACAAACACAAGTAACGTAAATAAGACATGAGCACTCCTATAAACAATCACAAAGAACGTAAATAAGACATGAACCCTCAAACAAACACAAGTAACGTAAATAAGACATGAGCTCCCCTACAAACAAATACAAGTAATGTAAATAAGACATGAGCACTCTTACAAGCAAACACAAGTAACGTAAATAAGACATGAGCTCTCCTACAAACAATCACAAGTAACGTAAATAAGACATGAGCTCTCCTACAAACAAACACATGTAACGTAAATAAGACATGGACACTCTTACAAACAAACACAAGTAACGTAAATAAGACATGAGCACTCCTACAAACAATCACAAGTAACGTAAATAAGACATGAGCTCTCCTACAAACAATCACAAGTAACGTAAATAAGACATGAGCACTCCTACAAACAATCAGAAGTAACGTAAATAAGACATGAGCACTCCTACAAACAATCACAAGTAACGTAAATAAGACATGAGCACTCCTACAAACAATCACAAGTAACGTAAATAAGACATGAGCACTCCTACAAACAATCACAAAGAACGTAAATAAGACATGGGCTCTCCTACAAACAAACACAGGTAACGTAAATAAGACATGAGCACTCCTACAAACAATCACAAAGAACGTAAATAAGACATGAGCTCTCCTACAAACAATCACAAGTAACGTAAATAAGACATGAGCACTCCTACAAACAATCATAAGTAACGTAAATAAGACATGAGAACTCCTACAAACAATCACAAGTAACGTAAATAAGATATGAGTACTCCTACAAACAAACACAAGTAACGTAAATAAGACATGAGCCCTCTTACAAACAATCACAAGTAACGTAAATAAGACATGAGCCCTCCTACAAACAAACACAAGTAACGTAAATAAGACATGAGCCCTCTTACAAACAATCACAAGTAACGTAAATAAGACATGAGCCCTCCTACAAACAAACACAAATAACATAAATAAGACATGAGCTCTCCTACAAACAAACACAAGTAACGTAAATTAGATATGAGCTCTCCTACAAACAAACACAGGTAACGAAAATAAAACATGACCTCACCTACAAACAAACACAAAGAACGTAAATAAGACATGAACTCTCCTACAAAAAAACACAAAGAACGTAAATAAGACATGAACACTCCTACAAACAAACACAAGTATTGTAAATAAGACATGATTTCTCCTACAAACAAACACAAAGAACGTAAATAAGACATGAGCTCTCCTACAAACAATCACAAGTAACGTAAATAAGACATGAGCACTCCTACAAACAATCACAAGTAACGTAAATAAGACATGAGCACTCCTACAAACAATCACAAGTAACGTAAATAAGACATGAGCACTCCTACAAGCAATCACAAGTAACGTAAATAAGACATGAGCACTCCTACAAACAACCACAAAGAACGTAAATAAGACATGAGCTCTCCTACAAACAAACACAGGTAACGTAAATAAGACATGGGCTCTCCGACAAACAAACACAGGTAACGTAAATAAGACATGAGCTCTCCTACAAACAAACACAGGTAACGTAAATAAGACATGAGCACTCCTACAAACAATCACAAAGAACGTAAATAAGACATGAGCTCTCCTACAAACAATCACAAGTAACGTAAATAAGACATGAGCACTCCTACAAACAATCATAAGTAACGTAAATAAGACATGAGCACTCCTACAAACAATCACATGTAACGTAAATAAGACATGAGCACTCCTAAAAACAATCACAAGTAGCGTAAACAAGACATGAGCACTCCTACAAACAATCACAAGTAACGTAAATAAGACATGAGCACTCCTACAAAAAATCACAAGTAACGTAAATAAGACATTTGCACTCCTTCAAACAATCACAAGTAACGTAAATAAGACATGGGCACTCTTACAAACAAACTCAAGTAACGTAAATAAGACATGAGCACTCCTACAAACAATCACAAGTAACGTAAATAAGACATGACCTCACCTACAAACAAACACGGGTAACGTAAATAAGACATGGGCACTCTTACAAACAAACTCAACTAATGTAAATAAGACTTGAGCACTCGTACAAACAATCACAAGTAACGTAAATAAGACATGAGCACTCCTACAAACAATCACAAGTAACGTAAATACGACATGAGCACTCCTACAAACAATCACAAGTAACGTAAATAAGACATGGGCACTCTTACAAACAAACTCAAGTAACGTAAATAAGACATGAGCACTCCTACAAACAATCACAAGTAACGTAAATAAGACATGAGCACTCCTACAAACAATCACAAAGAACGTAGATAAGACATGAGCTCTCCTACAAACAAACACAGGTAACGTAAATAAGACATGAACTCTCCTACAAACAAACACAAATAACATAAATAAGACATGAGCCCTCCTACAAACAAACACAAATAACATAAATAAGACATGAACTTTCCTACAAACAAACACAAATAACAATGATAAGACATGAGCTCTCCTACAAACAAACACAAGTAACGTAAATAAGACATGACTACTCTTACAAACAAACACAAGTAACGTAAATAAGACATGAGTACTCCTACAAACAAACACAAAGAACGTAAATAAGACATGAGCTCTCCTACAAACAAACACAAATAACGTAAATAAGACATAAGCTCTCCTACAACCAAACACAAATAACATAAATAAGACATGAGCCCTCCTACAAACAAACACAAGTAACGTAAATAAGACATAAGCTCTCCTACAAACAAACAAAAGTAACGTAAATAAGACATGAACACTCATACAAACAAACACAAGTAACGTAAATAAGACATGAGTACTCTTACAAACAAACACAAGTAACGTAAATAAGACATGAGCTCTCCTACAAACAAACACAAAGAACGTAAATAAGACATGAGCTCTCCTACAAACAAACACAAGTAACGTAAATAAGACATGAGCCCTCCTACAAACAAGCACAAGTAACGTAAATAAGACATAAGCTCTCCTACAAGCAACACAAATAACATAAATAAGACATGAGCACTCCTACAAACAAACACAAATAACATAAATAAGACATGAGCTCTCCTACAAACAAACACAAATAACATAAATAAGACATGAGCTCTCCTACAAACAAAAACAAGTAACGTACATAAGACATGAGCTCTCCTACAAACAAACACAAGTAACGTAAATAAGACATGAGCTCTCCTACAAACAAACACAAGTAACGTAAATAAGACATAAGCTCTCCTACAAACAAACACAAATAACATAAATAAGACATGAGCACTCCTACAAACAAACACAAATAACATAAATAAGACATGAGCTCTCCTACAAACAAACATAAGTAACGTAAATAAGACATGAGCACTCCTACAAACAAACACAAATAACATAAATAAGACATGAGCTCTCCTACAAACAAACACAAGTAACGTAGATAAGACATGAACTCTCCTACAAACAAACACAAAGAACATAAATAAGACATGAGCCCTCCTACAAACAAACACAAGTAACGTAAATAAGATATAAGCTCTCCTACAAACAAACACAAATAACATAAATAAGACATGAGCACTCCTACAAACAAACACAAGTAATGTAAATAAGTCATGAACTCTCCTACAAACAAACACAAGTAACGTAAATAAGACATGAGCACTCCTACAAACAACCACAAAGAACGTAAATAAGACATGAGCACTCCTACAAACAAACACAAGTAACGTAAATAAGACATGAGATCTCCTACAAACAACAGGAGGTAAAAACGAACCGAACATAGATTGCAATGCGAAAATCGTATCGGACAATAATTAAACTGACATATTTTGTACCAGTTGAAATATAATTGATGCATTTTGGATATTATTGTTTGAAACAATTTATGTGTCCGTTGTAATAATAGTGACATTTATAAAGAATACTTTTTTTTTTTCTATTTCATACTAATAACAAAAATAAACGTTTCATATACTATTCAACGGACTGTTTAGAGGTTGCTGAAGTTCGTCATACATTCTACAATATCAACAATTTATAGGATTTATTTCGAAACAGGGGACACAATTTTTATATTTCTAAAAGAAATTAATTTATATACTAAAATATGAACAGATGATATAAGTTCTAAATACAATGCTTATCCTTTTAATGTTTCTTTTATGCCCTATTGTTCTATGCACAAATTAGTTCTATTTCTAAAGGTCTAATAGTTGTCTTAGCTTAATATATATATAATTTGCTCACGTTATTGTTATTAAAATATATGTGCTTATAATGTCCTGGTTTATTTTCAGAGAGTTTGATAATAAAATATATGTGCTCATATTAGTTTATTCACTCGATACTCACACAAAAACAAAACAACTTCTACATTTAATAAAAGTTAATTGTGGACTTGGAGTAAATTGATATCTCCCCCGGTTTTACACTAATTAAACATGACTAGTCATGTTTATATAACAATTTACCTATTCAACCTATGCCAACATTTTTTCTTACCTTTTTATACTTATTTTTCAAAATGTTGTCATAGGTTGAATGAACCAAATGAAATACTGCTAAAGTTGGCGTTAAACATCGATCAATCCATCAATTCACTAAAACAATCTCTTTAATGGATTTAGTCAGTTTATATAGTTTTTTCTAGGTGATAACTTGTAATAAGACACATATGAATGAGGATTTCTTCGTGAAGCTTTCCAACAAAATCAGAGACACTGGTCTTTTGGTTCAATGAACTTCTCAAAACGCATAAATCATATTTACACTGTTATATAATATGTCAGCTTAAAACCTTCCCAATGTATATTTTATCTATATGATTTTTTCTTTTGACTATCAATATCATGTTGTTAGACGTTTTAGATATCTGGTATATCAAATTATTTAACATATATCAGTTTGAAACTTTCCCAGGGTATATTTTATTTCTTTGATTTTATCTTGTGACTATCAATATCAGGTAGTTAAATGCTTAGCTATCTGTTATATCAAATTACTGCATGACATTATCTTTTTTAAAGAAAAAAACTGTCTCACGTTTTGTAACTTGTGAAGCGAGCCATAAAATATGAATAGTATATGCTTGCCTGGACTGATGAATTATCCTTTAATACGTAGAACGATATAGCTGAAATATTGTTGAAAGTGGCGTTAAAGACTATAAACACAACCTACACAAAGATGTACAACCAATCAGGTTGTCAGCTATAAACATACGACAAGATAATCACATCTAATTTTAATTTTTTAAACATGTAACATATTTGTTGAAGTTCAAAAGAAGCAAGTAGATAACCATCCAATATAGCAGTATAAGCTTCTTTTTGAAAAGTTAATATAACTTCACTATAAATGGGGAAAAATATTTAGCAATGCAGATGATGTTCAAACCTCTATTTTATAAATTGATATGCTGGAAGCATTTATTGAAGTATGCCAATTTTGGTTTTTATGATGTTTATCAATGAAATAATAAACACTTGTAAATATAGCGAGTGAGTGATTGATTGTTATTTGACGCCAATTCAGAAATGTCTCACCTATATCATGGCGAGAAGAAGTTAATTTTCAATGAGATGATGATGAGGTCCACTTTGAGCTAGTCCAAGACGCTGAGTTGGATTTTTATAGTGCTAGCTCACTGAAACAACAGTCCGCGAGTAGAGATGTCGCTCCACTCGAACACATTATCCGATTGCTAGCCAACCAGTCTTTGCTCTTTCTCCTTAATGCTGCGTGCTTAGCGGAGAAGCAACAAATACCAATGTTATAGTCTTTGGTTTGATCCGACCATTACGCCACCGATGCGGTTAACTTGTAAATATAAACAACTGGAATTTAGACAAACTGAAAGTTAACGTGCTTTACTTTTGATTTGCAAATACAATGAATTATAAAACATAACATAATGACACGAAAGACCTACTACAGTGTTTACATGGTATATATTAAATACTCTGGGCCAAAATACAAATATCGTTTCTTTGCCCTCGCCCGACCCACTAAAACCCTGCCGACTCAAAAGTTTTTACTTCGTTTTTTCTTGTTACTTTTTCTATTTTTCTAATCTATTCCGGAAACCAGTTTCCTGATCCGATTCTCCCTTTATGATGATCGGAAATATTTGAAATGTTCAGATCATCGTCTTTGTCTTTAGGGTTCGAACTAAAATCCAGAAAGGTTGCGATTAAGAAATGTCGTCTACAAGTGGTAAAAAGAAACCACACAGCGGCGGAACATTCACGTTTGACTGGCGGTGGTTGCTAGATAGGGAAAAGATATAACATTAACATTTGTAAAATCAAACTGTTTGAGTATGATCATCATGAGACGTGGAACGAAGTTTTAAACGATCTATTTGATGGGCAAAACCTTAACATGCATAAAACTTGTTTATCTGATAAAATAACAGGAACTGTAACATTCGTACCAGGTCGTTTTCTTGTTAGTAGCAACCCTCTATTAAGGAAATCCTGATAGAAACCAAAAGCACTGGAATATCGGATCAAGTGAGATATATACTCCATATCCAGGTACTGCTGGAATGTTGCTACATATAAATGGAAAGTTCACAAAGGGAAAAATGAAAACATCTCTTTTGTCGTAAAGTTTCGTTCTTAACCGGAAGTCATTGTCAATTTCGAGGCGTAGGTCAAGGTATGAAGATGACCTAGCTGTATCCGTGGTGTCCTTTATTTCAAGCTCAATGGGACAGATGCGACCAACAAAATCATCAAACCTATAATTATATTTTAGTGAGAGGACATCATCTATATCATATGTTTTATATGCCAAACTTCTATAATTATGATATATCAGACTTGTTTATTTATGATATGTCAAACTTGTTTATTTATTGTATATCAAATTTGTTTATTTATGATATGTCAAACTTGTTTATTTATTGTATATCAAATTTGTTTATTTATGATATGTCAAACTTGTTTATCTATTATATTTCAAACTTGTTTATTTATATATCAAACCTGTTTAGTTAAAATATGTCACACTTGTTTATTTATTGTATATCAAACTTGTTTATTTATGATATATCAAACTTGTTTATTTATTGTATGTCAAACTTGTTTATTTATTATATGCCAAAAGTGTTTATTTATGATATGTCAGTCATAGATTGTGGCTATCCTGTTTAGGTCCTTTGGTTTTATTGCTCTAAAACATTGTAATGTTATTTGGCTTTATTGCTCTAAAAGATTGTAATGTTATTTGGTTTTATTTCTCTAAAAGATTGTAATGTTATTTTGCTTTATTTCTCTAAAAGATTGTAATGTTATTTGGTTTTATTTCTCTAATAGACTGTAATGTTATTAGGCTTTATTGTTCTAAAAGACTGTAATGTTATTTGGCTTTATTGCTCTAAAAGACTGTAATGTTATTTGGTTTTATTTCTCTAAAAGATTGTAATGTTATTTGGTTTTATTTCTCTAAAAGATTGTAATGTTATTTGGTTTTATTTCTCTAAAAGACTTTAATGTTATTAGGCTTTATTTCTCTAAAAGATTGTAATGTTATTTGGCTTTATTTCTCTAAAAGACTGTAATGTTATTAGGCTTTATTTCTCTAATAGATTGTAATGTTATTTGGTTTTATTTCTCTAAAAGATTGTAATGTTATTAGGCTTTATTTCTCTAAAAGATTGTAATGTTATTTGGCTTTATTTCTCTAAAAGACTTTAATGTAATTTGATTTTATTTCTCTAAAAGATTATAATGTTATTTGGCTTTATTTCTCTAAAAGATTGTAATGTTATTTGGTTTTATTTTTTTAAAAGATTATAATGTTATTTGGCTTTATTTCTCTAAAAGACTTTAATGTTATTTGGCTTTATTTCTCTAAAAGACTTTAATGTTATTTGGTTTTATTTCTCTAAAAGATTGTAATTTTATTTGGCTTTATTTCTCTAAAAGATTGTAATGTTATTTGGTTTTATTTCTCTAAAAGATTGTAATGTTATTTGGCTTTATTTCTCTAAAAGACTTTAATGTTATTTGGTTTTATTTCTCTAAAAGATTGTAATGTTATTTGGCTTTATTGCTCTAAAAGACTTTAATGTTATTTGGCTTTATTGCTCTAAAAGATTGTAATGTTTTTTGGCTTTATTGCTCTAAAAGATTGTAATGTTATTTGGCTTTATTGCTCTAAAAGATTGTAATGTTATTTGGCTTTATTTCTCTAAAAGACTTTAATGTTATTTGGTTTTATTTCTCTTAAAGATTATAATGTTATTTGGTTTTATTTCTCTAAAAGATTGTAATGTTATTTGGCTTTATTTCTCTAAAAGACTTTAATGTTATTTGGTTTTATTTCTCTTAAAGATTATAATGTTATTTGGTTTTATTTCTCTAAAAGATTGTAATGTTATTTGGCTTTATTTCTCTAAAAGATTGTAATGTTATTTGGTTTTATTTCTCTAAAAGACTGTAATGTTATTTGGCTTCATTTCTCTAAAATACTGTAATGTTATTTGGCTTTATTTCTCTAAAAGACTTTAATGTTATTAGGCTTTATTGCTCTAAAAGATTGTAATGTTATTTGGTTTTATTTCTCTAAAAGACTGTAATGTTATTTGGCTTTATTTCTCTAAAAGATTGTAATGTTATTTGGTTTTATTTCTCTAAAAGACTGTAATGTTATTTGGCTTTATTTCTCTAAAAGATTGTAATGTTATTTGGTTTTATTTCCCTAAAAGACTGTAATGTTATTTGGCTTTATTTCTCTATAAGATTGTAATGTTATTTGGTTTTATTTCTCTAAAAGACTGTAATGTTATTTGGCTTTATTTCTCTAAAAGATTGTAATGTTATTTGGTTTTATTTCTCTCAAAGACTTTAATGTTATTTGGCTTTATTGCTCTAAAAGATTGTAATGTTATTTGGTTTTAATTCTCTCAATGACTTTAATGTTATTTGGCTTTATTGCTCTAAAAGATTGTAATGTTATTTGGCTTTATTTCTCTAAAAGATTATAATGTTATTAGGCTTTATTTCTCTAAAAGAGTGTAATGTTATTTGGCTTTGTTTCTCTAAAAGACTTTAATGTTATTTGGTTTTATTTCTCTAAAAGATTGTAATGTTATTTGGCTTTATTTCTCTAAAAGACTTTAATGTTATTTGGTTTTATTTCTCTAAAAGATTGTAATGTTATTTGGCTTTATTTCTCTAAAAGATTGTAATGTTATTTGGTTTTATTTCTCTAAAAAACTTTAATGTTGTTTGGTTTTATTTCTCTAAAAGACTTTAATGTTATTTGGCTTTATTTCTCTAAAAGACTTTAATGTTATTTGGTTTTATTTCTCTAAAAGATTGTAATGTTATTTGGTTTTATTTCTCTAAAAGGTTGTAATGTTATTTGGCCTTATTTCTCTAAAAGACTTTAATGTTATTTGGCTTTATTTCTCTAAAAGATTGTAATGTTATTTGGCTTTATTTCTCTAAAAGATTGTAATGTTATTTGGCTTTATTTCTCTAAAAGACTGTAATGTTATTTGGCTTTATTGCTCTAAAAGATTGTAATGTTATTTGGCTTTATTTCTCTAAAAGATTGTAATGTTATTTGGCTTTATTTCTCTAAAAGATTGTAATGTTATTTGGCTTTATTTCTCTAAAAGATTGTAATGTTATTTGGCTTTATTTCTCTAAAAGATTGTAATGTTATTAGGCTTTATTTCTCTAAAAGATTGTAATGTTATTTGGCTTTATTTCTCTAAAAGATTGTAATGTTATTTGGCTTTATTTCTCTAAAAGATTGTAATGTTATTTGGCTTTATTTCTCTAAAAGACTGTAATGTTATCTGGCTTTATTGCTCTAAAAGATTGTAATGTTATTTGGCTTTATTTCTCTAAAAGATTGTAATGTTATTTGGCTTTATTTCTCTAAAAGATTGTAATGTTATTTGGCTTTATTTCTCTAAAAGATTGTAATGTTATTAGGCTTTATTTCTCTAAAAGATTGTAATGTTATTAGGCTTTATTTCTCTAAAAGACTGTAATGTTATTTGTCTTTCCATTCCTTCGACTTTGTACCTGATGAAGTTAATCCAGAAACGTGTCGTACTAAATCAGATATCTACGTTTTTAATTACTTCTAAATGAGTACATGATTTTCACAAATCAATTGATATAGTTACATGTACATTTAGTAGAATGGAGTAGACATACACTGTAGGCTTAACTACAATTTAGTCATTATTTAGATAAATTATGGTGTGATTCTAGAGGAGTGTTTAGTTTCTTTATTTAACAGTGTTACGAGGAGTTTGAAGATATCAAAGGTATTCTAAAATCTATGAAAAGAAAGTTTGGTCAATAATTCCACAAATATCAACAAAGCAAACACTTACCTCTCATAACTCACTGAGGATTAAAAAAACATGATATATGACGGTGGGCATACAGGTCCTAGCTTGGAACAGGCATACACAAGGTGGCGGAGATAAACCTTTTGATATGATCCTAATCCTACCTTATGAGAGGTTCAATTGGGCATACCAATCTGATATAGTCACTAAATGGTATATGCAAATAAGCAATTTTGAAATGCAAGTTGTACAAATTAGTAACACATATCTGTACTGTATTTGAGTATATCAGTGATTTTACTGTTGCAAAGTTGTTTGTTCATGACAACACATTAGTGGAGCTTCCTGATATTTTTGTGAGAGTAAAATCATAAACCGATGTTAGCAAATAATGAAATACAATTGTTATTTATATTCTCATGAAACAATTAATAAAATTAATGCAAATTGTGATGAATTGTTACCAGGGATATGTTATCTTAAAACTCTGATAAGTCATTGCAATGGCTAAAAAATTGCTGTTCTACAATTGTTAAATATTGAAGTCAAACTGGAATTTTTTTTAGGAATCATATGATTATCTACAGAAAATAGTTTTATGATATTTTTTTCAGCACTCTTCATTTCTAGTCTTCGCTCATTGCAAATAATACAATATTTAAAAAAATATGACATTTGTTTTATTTCAAAATTACGTAGGCAATCTATGAATCGAGAAAATGACAAAAATGTGCTAAAAATAACTCTTGCGAATGCTTAAAATAAATAAATTGTGTAAATAAAATAAAATAAAATTAACAACACCGACGTGCTCCACGTGTTGCTATAAAATTATCAGTTGTCTTGGGGCCGACGTGGCAGTGATCGTATGATTGTTGGATTTACAACTACCTATGCAATTATTGCCTATCACCATTAAAGCTGTGAGTTCGAACCCCACTCAGGCGAGGTGCACTCGATACAACAGTATGTGATAAAGTTTGTCAGTGACTTGCGACAGGTTGGTGGTTTTCTCTGGGTCCTCCGTCTTCCTCCACCAATAAAACAGACCACCACGATACTCGGACCTTATTATATGTATACTGTACAATTTATTTCTCTAAATTTAAAGGATATTATATGCCTGCATAGAAATCGGCATCAAGTTGTCTCAAGTTCAACCCACGGTGGTATTTGACCGGGAGCATGAGCGCCATTTATGATAATTAGAACACCATACTCTTTACAAAGGGGAATTAACTTCTCAAGAGGCATTTTAATAGCAGATGGACTTGCTATGTGATCTGAAATAATGCAAACAAATATAGAACATGTAGTTTAATCCTACAACATGAATGAGAAATTCACGATTAGATCTTCTGGCTCAAGTCTTGAGCTGTTATCGTGTAACTCCTCCTATATATTTAGTATTATTCTTTTAAATTCTTCATTTATCTGCGGAATGGTCGAATATATACTACATAGTGCCAACAGTAACAAATGACTCACTGGAATTTGTCAAAGGAAGAATCTTTTGATTGTATCAAGGCAAATGGCAGATTTTTTACCTGAGATTTACCTGTTGCAATCCTTCAATTGCGCGAAACAAAATTAATTATATTTAGCATAAATGTATAAAAATTTAGAATTTAAATTTTAATATGCACACTACAACGAGCAATTTTATGGAGCTCATCCCACAATATTTATTTTCTTAGATGTTCTGTCGAAAATTAAAACAACATATGTAAAATTCAGAACAATCTTTATGCCAGCAGTCATCCGAAGATCTGAGATGGAAAAGTTTTCTTACCAGATGGACCAATACAGCAAGCTACAGGCTAACGAGATCGACAGATACCAGTTTGTGAAAGCGATAGGTTACAAATACTCTGCTAAAACCGACATCTAAATGTTTTGTGACTCAACTGTATTTTATGCTTTTTATAACGCTTTGGATTTCATGATGCTTTTATTTGTATTAAACTAGTGCTTATATATATCCTGCCCAAAATCCTACTTCTACCTCCCCGCGGTGGGCAGGGGTAACATATATTACTTATCAATTATCTAATTTCTGGCTGACGGAAGAGGTATTATTATAATATATATTATATAAATATTACCAAAAATACCATAATCATTATTAAAAAATTACAGGTAATCTGCGCAATTGAAGGATTGCAACAGGTAAATCTCTGGTAAAAAATCTTCGCAAATGAAAGGTGTTTTGCAGCGCAAATGAAGGATTTTTCCGCTCAATTGTAAGGCTAGTCCGCGCAAATGAAATGTACCGATGCAAACCAGTGTCAGAACAGAGAGCACCGATCAACACATGCAAGATCGACACAGTGGAAATCCGTGAAACGTTTAAATTAATCACGTGATCATGGGGCATTGCTTTCAGGCGGCACACGATGGGAGAATTGATTCGGATGTTTCATTTTGAAGCATTACATTTTTATGAGTAGCAAATGATTTAATTTCAATTAATTGATAAAGATTTGTCGAAATTATTTGTTTGCGATGCGTACAACGTGAATTAGATTATTTCTTCATGAGCCGAACAACAGCTGCGATCAATCATTAAAATGATCTCATTTCGAAATCCCTGAATCCGTCCAAGGTCCACAGTTCGTAAAAATATTAAAATTTCATAATTGCATTGATTTCTTTCAAAAGTTTTTGGACGAAAACATACAGATGAGGAAAAAATATAAAGTTCACGATAGAGAGATTTCATTCATCTTTTTAATATTTTAAATGTATGGTCTATACATATTTTGCATATGTTTATGCTACAACGATGTAGCTATACACATGTAGATATTATTTTAAAGGATTATTTACCGTACCGTACTGTTCAATCATTTTAACCGATGTCCTTCATTTAACTTTTCCTAGATATAAAGCAGTTATGGATTTAGTTGCACCGCATTTTGGAAGAAATCACCATGTCAAAATGGATAATTGATTTACGTTCTCAAAGCTTTTACAAGATTTGAGGAATAGGGGAGACGTTACGCGCGCTATTAGTGATACCTTGACTGAATAGAACATAAAATAAGTATTTAAACGAATATATATTTTTTTTTAGATAGATAGATAGATAGATTTTGATTTCCGATACGTGCCTGTATAGGGAATTATACGAATAATTGTTTTATTATATTATATTAGGTTTAATTTTGCCTTTGAAAACGAATTTATTGGAAGAAAACGTCATTAACGCACAATTTTCTCATGTAACGCGTTACAAAATATCCGTATGTCTTTTACATTTTTCTCAGTAAAAACCTAAAAATACTTTTTTCGGACAATTTTTTTGTAGGTCCGGAAGCAGAGTCAGCGTACTCTATTACCTCAATAACGATTTCTGATTAAAGGAATGATTAAAGGAAACAAATATGTGAGTTCCTGGAAAGAAAAGAATGTAGCGCTGAAGGAGAAACATCTAAGCTTTATTTCAGCTATGTTTTACAAAATGTTCACAAAAAAGTATACATATCAAATGTGATTATCTTAAAGAACGAAAAAATCTTTTCAAAAATGATTTTTTTAAAGAAAGTTTAAAAAATATTCCCAAAGGAGTAAGGTCAACAAAAATGTTCAGTTGCAACTTGACGTAAAAAAATCATGAAGAATAAAACTTTACACATTCGAAACTATATTTGTGGCTCATAATTTTCGTGCTAAATCCAAATAGCAAAAATGTGCATTTTCAGTGGAAGAGAATGAACTCAACCAACTTGATTTCGGATAAAGATTACGATTTCTACGTAAAATTGTAGAAGTTCAACCAATTTGTTCAGTAAACGTTTTATCTTATCGACGACAAAATAACGTCGCGCTACATACAATCTTGCTATATTTTTTAAAGTTTGCTATTTTAAAAATGAAAACAAATAAACAACAACACGATATTACGGATATTTTTTTAAGAATACAACGTATACAATCAATCAATAAACAAACAGAATATGATAATCTCATTCTAGAGCAACATATACTTTCAAAGAAAAATTGATAAAGTACAGTCACATAACATAAACAATAAATAAATACAAAAAGGGAATAAAAACGAAATAAAACAGCAAAACAAATAAGCAAACTAGCAAACATTGAAACAAACATCGTAAAGGAAAACACCAATTACACATATATAGACAAGCACGCGAAAATAAAATAAAATTCAATAAAAACAAAAAGTGAAATTCCGAAATGAAGAACAATACATCAAAACACACCCACCCCACCTCCACCCTGACCAAATCATCCATCATCCATTTACCAGTAGCACACCATAACCAACACCACTACATAGACTTCATCCCCGAGGGAAGGAGGCGGAAATGTACTGTGTGTGCAACAACACTTTTAGGAAAAGTAGAATAAGTACTTGGTGTTCTACCTGTGTCGTTGGCCTATGCGTTGGTGATTGTTTCCGCAAATTGCATGCAGGACAGGAAGAATGAGCTACATTTGAAATCCACCTGTTATGTAAATATATTGTCAAAACTCTCCATTATTTTTAAGAAATGGAGAGTTATTGTTCTCTTTGTACTTTAGATACTATACACAGGCTTTTTTTGTTACAAGATTAATAATTAATAAAATTAATAAAGTACAATGGGTGGATTTTAAGTTGGAGAATGTCCTCGTATCTCTCCATTCCTTAAAAACAATGGGCTTCGGCACCATTGTTTTTAAGGAATGGAGAGTTACTCGGACATTCTCCTATACGTATTAACAGCAACGTTCAACTGTACCCTACGGATGTTTGTGACATTTAAATACACAATGTGCTAAAAATATGTTTTATCAATTTACTCCTGAGGGAACTGTCTTCCTATAGTGTTTTCTGGTGAGGTATGGTGCCTGAGCCAACGGCGAGGGCACTATGCCTCACCAGATAACACTATATATAGGAAAACTGTTCTCCAGGGAGAAGACAATATTTAGTACATAACATCACATTCTAGACATAAAAAAACAATCACACTCAAATTCAATATAATAATAATAAAATTTACCATGTAACATTATATTTGTATTGCCAAACCTGGCCATGTTGAGAGCAGACTATGTACAGCGCGAGTCTATTTTAAGGGAGATAAATCTTGACAAACATATATGAAAATTACGCGGGAAAATATATGCCACAGGTATAGTCCCCGTGGGAAATCGTTTGAAATTGGCATATTTCCCGTCGCTAATTATAGTCACCTGTTGTCATGTGTACTGTTAAAAATAGTACACACTGATTATCCAATCAAAATACAGTATTTTCATATTTTAGGTATTAATGTTCTATTATTGTCTACTCCTGGTCTCCTATGGTGTTGTCTGGTGAGGTATGGTGTCTGAGCCAACGGTTAGGACACCATACCTCACCAGACAACACTATAGGAAAACTGTTCTCGAGGGAGAAGACAATAATATATTTAGTACATAACATCTCATTCCAGACATAAAAGAAACACACTCAAATTCAATATAATAATAATCATAAAATTTACATTGTAACATTATATTTGCATTGCCAAACCTGGCCATGTTGAGAGCAGACTACAGCGCGAGTCTATTTTAAGGGAGATAAATCTTGACAAAAATATATAAAAATTACGCGGAAAAATCGATGCCGCAGGTATAGTCCTCGCAGGAAATTGTTTGAAACTGGTATTGTTCCCGTCGCTAGGTATAGTCACCCGTTGTCAAGTGTACTTTTAAAAAATAGTACACCTTAATCATCCAATCAAAATACCGCATTTTCATTTGTTAGGTACTAAATCAAATTACAGTACCTTCCGCTTTTTTTTTTTAGCGAATGGTGAATCCTGCAAAATCACATTTTAAAACAATATATATTCTCCAAAACAAGTAACTACGTACTATTATATAAGTAGTGCTAATGTTGAAAGGCTGGAATCAGTGCCGACCTTAAGCTAATTGTTCCCAATTGGGCCCCGTGTTTAAGGGTCCCCGTGCTGCAGTTATCTACTCTCGGCAATTCAAGTACACAAAACAACATACTGCTATATTTTACTCACTCGTACACGACATACAATACACGACTAATTACGTGTCTAATACCCACACCAACGACCTCTCCTATTGCCTAATACCCACACCAACGACCACTCCTATTGCATAATACCCACATCAGCGACTACTCCTTACATACTATTGCCTAATACACACACCAGCGACTACTCCTTACATACTATTGCCTAATACCCGCACCAACGACCACTTCTTACATACTATTGCCTAATACCCGCACCAACGATCACTCCTTACATACTATTTCCCATTTTTAGAGGTCTGTAGACCGAATTATTGTATATTGTTCAATACGATTGTTTGTTGTTTTTGTTTTAACTTATTTATGCTGATGTTTTAAACCATAAAAGAATAATCAGAATAAAAACATAAAAACAAACACATTTATAAAAATAGAGAGAAAAAATAATAGTAATAAACTACAGGGTTCCTATTGGCCAAGTTGAAGTTATCACTTCACCAGTGTTACTCTCGCCACCAGGACTTTATTAACTGTTACGGAATACCTGTGTCACAAATGACTACGGATATGATCAGATTTGTGTAATGACAATCGGGTCCTTTCCTCATTTATGACTTATCACAGGGTTCGCAACAAGTGAAACACGACGGGTGCCACATCTGGAGCAGGAACTGCTTACCCTTCCGGGGCACCTGAGTTCACCCCCGGTTTTTAGAGGGGTTCGTGTTGCTCGATCTTGTTTTATGTGTAGTGTTTTATACATCTTTGTTTGTACTTTCGTCCTTTTTACTTTAACCATTGTATTGTCTGCCCTTCTACAATTTATGGCTTCTGATTACCCCTTTGGTATCTTCAAACTTTTCTAGTGACAACATTTAAATATTAGGGACGGAATATTCAGGCTACAGCTTTTAAATAACGAGTAAGGAGCATATTATGTAACATTTTCAAATCAGGGACTCAGGACTGTACGTTCCTTCCTAAGGATAAGTTTTATTGTAACCATAGAATCTCGTGGATACCCCTATGGTGAGATTATGCACCACAAAGCGAAGAAAGTAAGCTATATTTCGATACCACGGGTATATCTTCAATTTCTTATTAAAATTTATCATATTTACAAACATGAATGAAGGGGCCGTCGTGGCCGTGATCGTATGGTAGTAGGATTACCTTGGAATTCAGTGCCTATTACTACTGATGTTGTGAGTTCGAATCACGATCAGGGCGAGGTGTACAACATTATGTAATGAAGCTTGTCAGTGACTTATGACAGGTCGGTGGTTTTCACCAGGTCCTCCGGTTTCCTCCACCAATAAAACTGACCGCCACGATATAACTGAAATATTGTTGAAGGTGGCGTTAAAACACCATCAAATATGAATGTGTATACACTTGAGGTTTTAGATAACACCTTCTGTTTGATTTTGTTATATTGAACCACGTTGGTTGTGTATTGTCTAGCGAGCTCACATCGAGTGCTGTTCATGGAGGGTTAAAGCTTCGATCAGATCAAACAAAAGACAATAAAATGTGTGCTTACTACTTCTTTGCCAAGAACGTGGCATTAATGGGTAAGAACAATGTTATCTCGAAATCATGATAATTTATCCGAATGGAGCGACATGTCTACCCGTGAATAGTTGTTTTGATAGTCTCATACAAAGCATAGATCATCATCATCATCTCATTGAATGTAAGAATGGTTTGAAGATGCCAAAATGGGTAACCAGAAGCCGTAATGTGAAGGAAAGACAACACGATGGCGAAAACCAAATGGACAAAAGGACAATCAATTGTACACATTACACTACGCAGCAAAATAAAGATTAAACAACATGCACCTCATAATTAAATCAGAGGTGAACTCGGGAGTGCTCGCCTAACTGCGAAATCGTAGCTCTTTTAATTAAATAAAAAAAGACAATAAGAGCTACCGTTTCGAGACCAGTTTTTGCCATGACATAGCCGTAACAATGTTCATTTGACCAGAATCAATCACTCACTTTTATAACATATTAGGAAGAACCACATAGGCGGTGTAATGGTTGATCGACTCGAGTGGGGTAGATCGTGGGGTTCGAACCTCAATCGGGTCAAACCAAAGACTATGAAATAGGTATTTGTTGCTTCTCCACCAAGCACGCAGCGTTAAGGACGAAGAGCTCGAAATCAGGAAGAAGGGTTTGAATCGGGTTACAAGTCTATTCGCGTACTATTGTTTCAGT
Organism: Bathymodiolus septemdierum; assembly: GCA_963383655.1. Classification (NCBI taxonomy): domain Eukaryota; kingdom Metazoa; phylum Mollusca; class Bivalvia; order Mytilida; family Modiolidae; genus Bathymodiolus; species Bathymodiolus septemdierum. Next base: position 4,095,338 of record OY726528.1, read on the forward strand.
GAGCTAGCAGTATTAAAATCCAACCTAAGCGTGTTGGTCTAGTACAAAGCAGACCTCATTATCATCTCATGAAAAAATTATTTGTTCTCGCCATGGTATAACTGAAACATTGTTGAGGAAGCGCTAAACAACAATCATTCACACGCTCAGATTAGAAAGAATGACTTGTTATTGGTAAATGGATCAGAGTTCTGGAGAATATAAAGGTTCATGATATTCTCTTCTATGTAATATTCAAGTAAAATGAATAAGTATTGTTTAATGCCAATTCAGCAATTGTTAAGCTACATTTGTATATCATGGCAATAACAAGTTCATTTTCAATGAGATGATCAATGATGACCGTTTTGTACTAGACCAACACAAATTGTTTGCCTTTTATGTGCTAGCTGACTGAAACAACACTCCGGAGAGAGATATATACACAGAGACGTGCCAACAGTATCCGGTCACAATGGCGGCCTTATCAAACACTAACAAGTGCATACGCAATTCTTTATCGTCCGGAGTAAAAAAATGTACCAATAAAACAACAAAACTTATCATTACTTACCTTTTAATACTTCGTCAGGTGTCCTTTAATCCTAATAACATTTAATATCCATTTCGGTAAAGATTTGTACAAGCTCTAAACGAAGGAAGGTGAAATGTCCATTCAAATTTGCGGAATTTCATCATACAAGTCATCATTTGATTATATCATTCCTGTGCGAGTTTGTAGCTTTCTTTTGATATACAACCAAACGTTCTCAATTACATTAAGGTCTGGTGACTGTGCAGGCCAGCTCATCTTATTTATATTGTTCCGTGTCAAGTATTCCTGAGTGGTCCTAGCCCGATGCACCGGGGCATTGTGGAAATAATATCCATTCTGCGGGAAATGGCGAGCAATTATTGGCCACAAATTGTCGTCAAGAACGTTTTGATATTTTGCAGCATTGATATTTCCATCGACTTTCGTCAGTGTACCAACAGCATTCCAATAAATTCAACCCCATATCATCACGTCATATTTTGGATGTTAATCTCTAGATGGGACCAAGTCGGGACGCCATCCCTCGCCGCACTGTCGCGATACATGTACACGCTCGTCATGACCAATCATTACCTTGCTCTCGTCGGAAAATATCACACGTTTCCAGTCATTTATTGTCCATTTACGCTTTACCCTGTACCAAGAATGCCTCTTTTTACGGTTACCTTCTTTCACCACAACCTTTTTCTTCATAACAAGTCTCTTAAAGTCATGATTATGCAAATGACGCTGTACTGAACGCTTAGACACAGAATGTACATTTTCCTCATTGAATTTGGCAGTAATATCACTCGAAGAACTTCTACGGTTGACTTTCACAATGCGTTCTAGTTTCCTGTACCTCCGTGCACCTACAGATGTTGGTCTACCACTTCTCTTTATGCTTTCCACAGACCCTGTCGCTGAATATTTGGCACAAACGTCTATTACCGTTGATTTTGGTATATTCAATGCATTTCCAATTTTTCTACCTGAATATCCATATATATTGTTCACGCCGGTGGAAAGCTAATAACCTTTTTTACCCATCTTACTATTTTGTTTATATTTTGGAAATATAAACAGCAGACGACAAAATAAGATCACATGATCATAAACCACATGATAAAATTACCCAATGATAACTTTTATTATCATAAGTGACCCCTATGACCGCACAACTGTTTGATTACAATCTACTTTCACTTTCATTACATTATGACGCCGCTATTGTGACCGTATACTTTTGGCACGTCTCTGTATATATACATGTCGCCCTACAAGACACATTATCCCGAGTCCTAGCCAACCAGTCTTTGCTCTTTCTCCTTAATGCTGTGTGCTTAGCAGAGAAGCAACACATACCAATTTTATAGTCTTTGGTTTGACCCGATAGAGGCTCGAACTCACAATGTACCACACCCGAGTAGTGCACTCTAACATTAACACAACCGATGCGGTTTACTCAAGTACAAAAGTAAGCAAATATGAAATATATATTTTAATATGTATTTATCTATGTTGTTTGTGATTCGGCATATTTAGGTTATATTATTATTATTATGAGCAAAATATATGTTGGAAGATCATGGCTAAAAATACGTAATATAACACACACGGTGAATATCATTTATTAATATAGGCCTAAATAAAAACGATTAAAACGATTACAACATATACTCTCCAAAAAAAGAAACGCAACAAGTGAAAAAATATAATTTACTTCAAATTGTCAACATCATTTTAAATACAGAAATAAACTTGACATTACACTGCAATTTGGCACACTGGTTGTTTTGACTTTAAAGTTCATTAGAATATCAATATTTATCACATTAAATTATTTAATGTTCACTGTGCTCAGATGGCATCACTTCAAAGTCAATATCTGCTCTGCCCACCATTAGCCTGTAACACCATACGAACTCGTCTCGGCATAGACTCGATCAATCGACGATTATGGTCTTGCGGATTTCTCCCCCATTCCTGCTCAAGAGCCTGCAGCAGTTCTTGCAGAGTTTGCGGCGCTGGTTTACAACTGCGCATGCGTCGATCCAAGTCATCCACAAATGGTCTATTGGGTTCAAATCTAGTGATTTAAACGGTCAGGGGAGCACTGTTACGTTCTGGTTGGCTAGAAAGTCAACAGTAGCACGAGCTGTATGTGGCCGAGCGTTGTCGTGCTGGAAAACTTCCCTACGGAGGTTCCTTGCGGGCAGCATGTGTGGTGTCAAAACCTCATCTTTGTATCGAGTGGCGCTAAGGTTGCCCTGGATGTGCATCAGTTGAGTTTTTCGGCGTAGGATATGGCACCCCACATCATCACTCTTCCTCCGCCGAAATTGTCGACCTCAAGGACGCAGTTCTTTGCGAGCCTCTCATTCCGGCGTCTGTAGACACCTGTACGGCCATCTCTTTTCTGCAGCATGATTCTTGATTCATCGCTGAACCAGACTCGCCTCCAGTTTTGCAGGTCCCAGCCCCTTAATCTGTTGCACCATCGGACCCTTGAAAGTCGATGTGCCAGACGTCTCAGTACTGCGCCAAAGTAAGGACGTCTGGCGCGTAAGCCGTTTTCACAGAGACGGTTTCTGACTGTCTGTGCAGATATTCGTCGGAGACCTGGGATATTTGATGCCGTTTATCTTGCTGTCACGGTCCGGTTTCTCGTGTGAAGTACCCGGATGCAGCGATCTTAGGCTGCTGATGTGTCCGTGCTGTGTTGCAGGCCAATGGTGGGCACAATAGATATTGACTTTGAAGTGACGTTATCTGAACGCTATGGACAATAATGTGATTACTTTTGACATTTTAATGAACTTTAAAGTCTGAACAACCAGTGTGCCAAATTTCAGTGTAATGTAGTTCTTATTTCTGTAGTTACTATGATGTTGACAATGTGAAGTAAATTATATTTTTTCACATGTTGCGTTTCTTTTTCTGGAGAGTATACATAAAGCAAAGAAGTAAGAATGGTCAAAAATTCCGTATTTCCAAAAACAGTAGTTTTTTTTTGGTTAAAAAAGGATTTTATCTCTTTTTCCCATACAAATACCATTTAGGTCGAAAATATGTGTTATTCTTAATTTAATTTTTTGTTTTATTCATTCAACTTTTTATCGTTTTGATATTTTTACCTTTTAACCGAGGCTTAGCGAATGACATTCATAGTGACATTATAATCCCTGGACTATTTAATGGTAAAATTATAAATGTAGACAATGTTTTTATAATTATTTAAAAAGGGGACACAGGACTATTATACAGGTATGTCATTTATTTCTATATGATTTTGATATTTATGAAAATAAAGGTAAGTCAGAACAATTGTGGGAATTCTAAGGTTCTCCACCTGTAGCCATAGGGGACCTTGGCCGATTTTGGCTGTCCTGTTTAGGCCTTTTGGATTTATTACTCCCAAAACTTAATTATTTGGCTTTCCAATCTTTCGATGTTTATCGTACCTGATGAAGGTTATTCCAGAAATACGCGTACAACATTATGTGATAAAGTTGGTCAGTGACTTGCGACAGGTCAGTGGTATTCTCCGGTCACTCCGGTTTCCTCCACTGCACCAATTAAACTGACCGCAAAGATATAACTGAAATATTGTTGAGAGCGCCGTCATACACCATTACCGTAATCCTATTAAAAATTCTATAATAGGCAGGACATTTCTGGCTGGTTAATTCCTAGGATTGGTTGTAGCTGACCGAATGTCATCATCCGGGTTGCGTTAAGAATAGTCTTTGATGTTGCTTGTTTGATTGTGTTTAACGCCACTTTCAATAATATTTCAGTTATACCGTCGCGATCAGCTTTATTTGTGGAGGGAACCAGAGGACCCGAAGAAGATCACCGACCAGTCGCAAGTCACTGACAAACTTTATCACATTATGTTATACACCTCGATCTCAGGGTATCTAACTCACAACATCAGTGGTGATAGGCTCTGATTGCATATATAGTTGTAAATGCAACTACCATACGATGACGGCCACGACGGCCTATTATATAGTCTTTGAAGATGATCTTTTTCAATATTGAATGATAAAATATCTCTGTCCGAGATTTAAAGTGGTAATTTGCATTATATGATAAACATGTTTTTGTTTGATCAAATATAGAAAGCTACAAAGAAAAACAATTAAAAAAAATCAAGTCGCTGCTTGGATCAGACAACAACAAAAAATAGGCAGGACCACAAAACCCAAAACGCATTAAATACCGAATGACAAACAGAGGAAAAAGCACACTATCCACATATATTACCCCACTTTCGCGTTAGATAAAACGCACATGGACAGACAAGAAATATTTCCCACACCATCGCCGACAGTCGCTCGCTATCCGGCCTCTTTAGAACTAAAAGCTAGTATCAAGTTGTGTATCTTTTTAAGAGGTAAATGTAGTAACTGTTGTCTAAGCTGTCATTTATTTATTTTTTTATCTCTGAATGTAAAGTATTGTATTTGAATTATGTACTTTGCATAACTACTTGGAATTCTTTGAGCTGGTATTCAAAGCGAAAATAGAATAGAAACCGAAAGTGAAAGTAGTCAATGACATCAGAATTAACTGAATTAATAAACTAAAACAATCTGGTTTGCATTAGTTAAATTGTGTCTATTCTGGTCATATAAATCTTCTTTGGAAAATTGCGAACCTTATACATTTGCTAAATCTGGCACTGTAAACAATAGTAATTATTATACTAACACAATACAATACAATAAGCTTTACTTAAGAGTAGAAAAGAAGCTAACAATTATAACACAAGCTCCAGTCAGCTGTTAAATCTGACATAAAAATATACATGTAAAAACCAATAAACAAATCATGCACACAATAAAATTGAAAGGCACTGTCAAATTTAAAATCCATCCATGAAATTTAAAACCAAGCTAAATAAAGTATGAAACTAATAAAACACACAACAGGCCTAACACTAGAATAATTTAAAAATATATATATATATATGACGTGGGTTCGCCCTCGGCTTTGTAAATGACAAAAAATGGTGCACTTGACTTGCTGCGCAAGTGATAAAGCTTACCAGTTGCTTGCCCATGGTCGGTGGTTCTCTCCGAGTACTCCGGCTTTTTCCACCACTAAAACTGGCCGCCATGATATAGCTGAAATATTGCTGAAAATTGCGTTAAACACAATAAATCAAATCAAATATATTGATGTGAGTAAAAATATTTATAAGACACATAGAAAATAGTAAAATTAAAAAATTATAAATTCAAAAAGCACATGAATCTATTTACAATTTTAAAAGACAAAGCAAAAAGTATGAAAATAATTTATGCCTTAGATTATTTTTTACTATACATATACAAGTAATAAGACAATCTGGATGTTTTATGGAAAATTTGCTACCAAGGGAAGCAACCCTGTAGCCAACCCAAAAGTGTATATAGCGTAGAGAGAGACAATTTGTTGTCGCGGCGCCCGGTCTGTAACCCGTGACAACCCGAAGCGTGTTGAAAATCCGTTTTTTTTTTATAATTCGGTTCCGTTTTCGTATTTTTCATACCGGGGATTATTTCAAATGTTGTCTCTTAATAAACAAACAAACAATAGAAATAATAGAATCAAATCGTTTTGGGAGAGCATCTGAATATGGCATACAGAATATACTTAATAACAAAGACTCATTGAATACAAGAAGAGTTTGAAGATATCAAAGGGGTAATCAGAATTCGTAAATCAAAGAAGAACAAACAACACAATAACAAAAAGAAAAAGGAACAAAAGGACAAACAACGATCAACAAATCATGCACATAAAACTAGAGTAACACGAACCCCACTAAAAACCACTACAAAAAGAGCCACAAATAGGGCTATCCAAAGTATAAGAGAGTACGTAATGGACATTAATTTTGACATTGACTTCTAAGACTGTAATCCAACGAAGCTTGCTCCTCTATTGTTGTGCAGATGTTATGTTGACACAAGAAAAAAAAACGGAATCTATATAAATTATCAGCACCAAGGAGCATAATATTAGGTTTGCCGAGACATTTCATACTTTATTCCTAATTTTCTACATATTGGATATAAATGATTGGTTATATCTTTGTCAGTTTCTATGCTTACTATATTTGGCAGTTGATAACTATTATGAATGGCATTATGTTGTATTACACTATTTGGTTCAATAAAATGTGTACAACTTTCTCTATACCATTCAGCTGTGTATCTGTATTCATTAGGGCTAGGGTTATATTAACATGACGGGTGCCACTAGTGGAGCAGGAACTGCCAACTCTTCCGGAGCACCTGAGCTCACCCTCGGCTTTAGGTTCGTGTAACTCGATCTTTGGTTTTATGTGTATGTTTTGTAGATCGTTGTTTGTCTTTTTGTACTTTTTCCTTTGGCCATCGTGTTGTCTGTTCTTCTTCGATTTACGGATTTTGATTACCCCTTTGTTATCTTCAAATTCATTCGTATCCTCGGCAGTGTTGTTTTCATTTAAAGAAGGTTTGCATTGTCTTTAAGACTTTGAAATAAAAATATAAGCATGCACTAATGGTTTTCTTTTTAAGTTTCTTTGTTTTATATTTCTTAATTTAGGTACAGGAGTGTTGACTGCAGATGAAGCTTTGGTGGTATTTTGCTTTTTATATAATTAAAAATGATTGATTGATAAAACAAGTCAATCTATAAAGTGACGTTATTATTTGAAGAGGAGTAGATCACGGTAGACAATGTTAATTTGAATACTTAACACAGAATTTATGACGATGTGACGGGGCAGTGGTGGTCGTGAACGTATGGTAGTTGGATTTACAATCACCTATGTAATCAGTGCCTATACTCGAAACAACATTATGAAATAAAGTATGGCAGTGACTTGCGACAGGTCGGTGGTTTCCTGAGGGTACTCCAGTTTCCTCCACCAACAACACTGATCGCCACGATATAACTGAAATATTGTTGAAAGTGGCATTAAATACCATAGTCCTAGCCATTGATTCTTGTTGGAAGTATCCATGTTAATAATAGAGAAAAAAAATTTGAACAATTGCATGAATATGTTTTTAAATGGTTAACTAATATTGATATCATTACAAATACGAGATATGTCTATGCCTACTGCATTAAGCAAGACTGGAATAGGGAGTACCTGAGTTCATCCCCGGTTTTGATAGGGGTTCGTGTTGTTCGTTCTTTAGTTTTCTGTGTAATTATTTGTAGATCATTGTTTGTCCTTTTACCTGACCTGAGTAAATGGCACAGGAAAAATTGACATTACATTAACTGAAAAAAAAAGACATGAAGCTTATTTTGGAATCCAGTGAAGGAATAATTTAACTTTTTTTCGGAGATTGATATTATATATGACTCCAATCTCTGAAGCAGAGATTTTTTTATTCGTTTGTCAGAATTTCTCCTCGAGCAGATATTTTGTACTCTAGGGGAGATAGTCACACTATGTCAGCTCTGCCCTGTATAGAATGTGCCTTCGCGATTTAAGTGCACCATCCCTTTCTTTTTTTAGCACTATTGACGACGATAAATTTAGTGTGGAAAGAATCTAGCTTTAGTTTGCTTTACATTTCTCATTTTAAGCTTCATAACTTTTAATAGAATAAATTTGGCATACACATATTCCATTTTTCCTATGAAAAGATATTGCATTAAATCTTAGGATACTTTCGAGAACACGACCCCTGGTTTGTATTACTTAAATTGTGTCTATTCCGGTCATATAAATCTTCTTTAGAAAATTGCGAACCTTATACATTTGCTAAATCTGGCACTGTAAACAATGGTAATTATTATACTAACACAATACAATACAATAAGCTTTACTTAAGAGTAGAAAAGAAGCTAACAATTATAACACAAGCTCCAGTGAGCTGTTAAATCTGACATAAGAATATACATGTAAAAATCAATAAACAAACCATGCACACAATAAAATTGAAAGGCACTCTCAAATTTAAAATCCATCCATGAAATTTAAAACCAAGCTAAAAAAAATATCAAACTAATAAAACACACAATAGGCCTAATACCAACATAATTTAAAAGCATATATATATATATATATATATATATTGATGAGAGTAAATAGAAAGTATGGATATTAATAAAACACATAGAGCATATCTATTTACAATTTTAATAGTCAAAGCAAAAATAATGAAATTAATTAATACCTTAGATTATTTGTTTACAATGCATGTAAAATTAATAAGACATTTTGCATATTTTACGAAAATTTTGCTACCCAAAAGTTATATCGTAGAGGGAAACAACGTGTTGAAAATCCGTTTTTTTCATAATTCATTTGATAATATCAGTAGACGTCATACATCATGAATAATACGTGTATTCTGTGTCCACACTTTTTCGACTGATACATTATAAGAGAGAAGGTAAACAACTCCATTTTCACATTTCGCGCCATTTCGCTCACCTCGGTTGGGAAACCCCCGTGTTTTGTTACACTTTTTACCTTGTCTACATATGGCACTGTCGTATCAAACTGTTTCTAAGACACTTACGTAATTGCCCATGTTCGAATTTCAGTCGGTACGTTGATCTTTTCCGAGAAATCTCGCCGAGAATAGCGAAGAGGCTTCGTTTCTAGGTCAAACTACATCATATTAGACGGAAGTCAAGTGCACTGTTCACAATAGTACACATTGATCATCCAATCAAGATACAGCATGTTCATATGTTATGTATTAAAGCAAGTTATAGTACCTTCCCCTTTTTTTCTCCAAAACAAGTAACTATGTATTATTATATAAATAGTGCTAATGTTGAAAGGTTGAAATCAGTGCCGACCTTAAGCTAATTGTTCCCAATTGGGCCCCGTGTTTAAGGGTCCCCGTGCTGCAGTTATCTACTCTCGGCAATTCAAGTACACACAACAACATACTGCTATATTTTACTCACTCGTACACGACATACAATACACGACTAATTACGTGTTTCATATACTTAATGACAGTAAATACATTGGTATACCTAGTTTAAAACTAATATCTATGTCACTTTAAAGGGTAAAACAATGGTATGTCACGTATTAAATAAATTGTGTGTTCAACCACTGTGTCGTCGTGTTACATTTTGGATTGGCCATGTCAGACAATTTAACTTTAGGTGGAGGCTATGTTTTCGCCGGAGCCAGAATTTTTTTTAGCGCGAAAAAAAAAAACCATCTAATTTTTTGCATGAAGAATCTGTAATTTTTTTCTTCACATTTTACCAAGTCACTACTGGGTCAGATTATTTTGCACAGGTCAATATTTTTTTTCTATAGAATTTGGTGACAGAACAGATTTCCTAAGATAAATGGTCGTTCCCTAGGTTCGGAAGGTGATATCGCTCATATATTTTTTTCCATTTAATAATCACTGACCACTGTAACATTTGATTACTGCAACATATCTATTACAATATTTGATTTATGTTACAAGATCTAATAACAAGATATATATCACAATTAGACATCAGACATCAGACATCAGACATGCTTAAAATGGAAAGACTGGAAAGCCATATAATTTAAAAGTGTTTGTGAGCGATACATAACATTTGATTTATGCTGCAAGATCTAACATAACATTTGATTTATGCTGCAAGATCTAACATAACATTTGATTTATGCTGCAAGATCTAACATAACATTTGATTCATGCTGCAAGATCTAACATAACATTTGATTCATGCTGCAAGATCTAACATAACATTCGATTTATGCTGCAAGATCTAACATAACATTTGATTCATGCTGCAAGATCTAACATAACATTTGATTTATGCTACAAGATCTAACATAACATTCGATTGATGCTGCAAGATCTAACATAACATTTGATTCATGCTGCAAGATCTAACATAACATTTGAATTATGCTGCAAGATCTAACATAACATTTGATTTATGCTGCAAGATCTAACATAACATTTGATTTATGCTGCAAGATCTAACATAACATTTGATTCATGCTGCAAGATCTAACATAACATTTGATTCATGCTGCAAGATCTAACATAACATTCGATTTATGCTGCAAGATCTAACATAACATTTGACTCATGCTGCAAGATCTAACATAACATTCGATTTATGCTGCAAGATCTAACATAACATTTGATTTATGCTGCAAGATCTAACATAACATTTGATTTATGCTACAAGATCTAACATAACATTCGATTTATGCTGCAAGATCTAACATAACATTTGATTCATGCTGCAAGATCTAACATAACATTTGAATTATGCTGCAAGATCTAACATAACATTTGATTTATGCTGCAAGATCTAACATAACATTTGATTTATGCTGCAAGATCTAACATAGCATTTGATTTATGCTGCAAGATCTAACATAACATTTGATTTATGCTGCAAGATCTAACATAACATTTGATTTATGCTGTAAGATCTAACATAGCATTTGATTTATGCTGCAAGATCTAACATAACATTTGATTGATGCTGCAGCAAGATCTAACATAACATTTGATCTATGCTATACTATTTAACATAACTGTAAAAGTATAGCATATTTTATATCTGAAAAAAGCATTGTCCCCAACGGGATCGGATACTGGGACCTCTGGTATTTTAAGTCACCGCTCTACCAAGGAACACTTAGCAGATGTGGTTACGAGTACAGTCACAATTTCGGTTCCTATAACCCTAGGTAGAGGAGGGTTCCCGTTACCCCCTCCCCCCCCCCCCCCCCCCACACACACACACCTTAAGAGTCATCATCACTTGATGACGATATCTCAATTAACACTATGCAACCCAACTGTATTACCAATGCTGACTACCGTGGGTTATTTACTTGGGCACCAATATTTAAATTATGCTACAATACCTAACATAACATTATTTTGTTATTAGAAACTCCATAATAAAGGAGACAATACGTCAGTTACTTTCAAGGAAGCTATGCTATGTTGTGTTTTCCGGAAAATAATTTTATTAAGAACCCTATATACGTTCCTAAGTATGCTAAGATAAACAAACACCCACACATTATGTCACAATTCGATGCCACACGTGACCATATTCGCTTGTCTCTGTGTACTTTTTCTTGATATTTAGCTTCTTTTTCTACTGTATACTTGATATTTTTAATATTTTCTAGCATTGAATTATCCAAAGACATATTATTTTCAGTTGGATTATCCCGTTGTGGTAAGAGCCTCATCTTTTGGTCAGTTGTGGATTTGTCTGGTGTTTCGCATTCACTGTTTAGACAAGTAGACTTAGGACAACATACGAAATCATCATACTGCTCTGGAAGTTCACCAAGCGATTCTCTGCATTCGCATCCAATACAGTTACATAACAACCATTTTAGCCAACATTTGGGAGCTTTTTTGTGATAAACACTTGATATAATACCATTAACAATTATCACTAGACCGCTTAATAACAAATTTGCAGACAATAACTTACCAAAATTAGAAATATTATCCGAAGTGCTGGGTAGTGATTCGTTAAATAATCTTATCAGAACAGCGAATGAGATAAAAGAAAATACTGCTAGAGTTAACTTCTCTGAACTCTTTACGGGGAGCAAAAATGTTACTAAGCTGGCAATTGACAAAGCTATTGCTGGTATCAGAAAAGTCCAAACATAGTACGTTTGTCTACGATCCATTTTGAACTGCCATATTATATTGCTGAATATTTTCCCGGTCCCGTTATACGCTTTCATAGTTTGTTCTCTTTGATGATTAAAAACCCATTCACCATTTGACACAAAATGTTCAGTAACATTGTCTTTACTACTATAATAGTTCTGTTGATATGTGTCATCAAAATATAACTTTGAGAAGTTGAAATGAAAGGTTTGTACCTCAAATGGATAAAACGTAGTATCTACATGCACAAAAGTCTTTAAATTTTTATACGAATTCCACAATACCGTACCATTATTGTAAATAATCACATTTTCTCCTGTTTCCTCGAAGATATCTTTTCTATTCACAGAGTTTGTTAAAATCACGTCTGGTTTCCATACTTTAGATAATGGAACTCTTATTAAATCCAGTCCACCATATGAGCTTGTATTCCATTTTAAAAAATCATCAGTCCAAGAAATGGAGATGACAGCAGACGATGACAATTTTTGATTCCTCATATCTAAATCATGGACAGTCAGTAATGAAAATTCAATCTTAACTTTCACATGTTCAGAATTATTAAAAAGCGGACGAGTTAGTTCATCATAATTATGGAAAATATCCGACAAAAGTTGTTTCTCTGTCGAATTGTTCGCATAAGCACACAATGGAAACAAATGTATAACGAAGAATAACAAACTTAAATTTTTCATTGCTAGTATACTTGCCATAAACCTATGCAAATGATTTATTTACTACAATGCTATTGTGTGCACAGTGCAGACTATTGACACGATTTGCTTACGTCTTCCTTACACTGTTGTTATATATAATATAGGTCTTGCATAATTGATTATTAAGATTAAAATACGTTCAAATTATGTTTTTTTAAATTAAAAATGTCTATGTTTTAGATGACGTGCACACCTACAGATATACATATTTTCCTTAGTACTACCTATGTGGTATTGCACAATTATATTGTTAGCCTTCTTTGTCTGCTGGCATGATAATTATACCTTGCCAAAATAGAAATTCGCTTAAATTTGAACAATTGCATGAATGTTTTTTAAATCGTTAAATGACTTTGATCTCATTACAAATACTTAGCAAAGCACCTGAGTTATCCCCGGTTTTGATAGGAGTTGTTCGTGTTGTTCGTTCTTTCGTTTTTTATATAATGGTTTGCAGATCATTGTTTGTCCTTTTGTACTTTTTCTTTTGGTATTTCTGTTGTCTGTCCTTCTTTGATATACGGATTCTGATTATCCCTTTGGTATCTTCAAGCTGTTCTTGTCCTTTCGTCCTTTTTAGTTGACATGCGTACAAAGCACAGGGAAAAGACATTCAAGTGAAGGAATAATTTAGTCTTTTTCCGGAGATTGATATTATATATGGTCACAATCTCTCAAACCGTTTGTCTGAATTTTCACCTCGAGATGATATTTTGTACTCTAGCGGAGATAATCCCACTATGTCAACTCTGATCTGTATGAAATGTGCCTTCGCGATTTAAGTGTACTATTCCTTTTTTATAACACTATTGACGACAGGACATTCAGTGTGAAAAGAATATGGCTTTATTTTGCTTGACATATCTTATATTAAGTTTTACAACTTATAATAGAATAAATTTAGCAATCAAATATTCCATTTCCTCTATGAAAAGATTTAGTAATTATTAATAATAACGTCTTTTGTGTGTATGTTCATTTGCATGGACCAGATATTTGACAATAAGTTTCAAATGCAAACTCGTAAATACAACCCTGTATTAAAAGTTTCGTCTTTCATATCAAATAACCCATGTCTTCAAATATTGTAGGGCCCAGGTGGCTCAATGAGCTAGGTAGTTAGATTACCTAACAACTCATACAAGCCTATCACCAATACGGCGTGGGTTCGCGCCCGGCTTTGTAGATTGCAAAAAGGGTGCACTCGACTCGCAGCCGCAATTGATACAGTTTACCAGTTGCTTGTCCATGCTCCGTGGTTCTTTCCGGGTATTCCGGTTTCTTCCACCACTAGAACATTGTCGCCGCATGATATAGCTGAAATATTGCTGAAAGTGACGTTAATCACAATCAAAATCAAATCAAATCAAATCAAATATTGTTGTATACTGCTATAGTCCGTTTGACTTCCATAAATGTTCTAGTTTTCAAATCAACCATGTTTTGTCTAGATGTATATTAATATACGAAATACGAAATACTTTATTAAAGAAAGCTCAATAATTGAATATTAAGGTTGACAAAGATTATGAGATAGTACATGAAAGAATGACATAATAAAATAACAAATAAAATTATATATTATAGTTTGCATTTGGGAGGCAATGAAAGAGAGATAACTGTATTTGGAAAAGATAAAATATAAAACATGCATGCAGAGAACTATGGTGCCATTTGAAAACACGAGTGAATACATTTTGCGAGTTCTGTGACACAAGATTGATCTTCGTTGCTCAATATCCAAACAAATTTATCCTCTGCACTTAATATAGCAGCATTATAATTAAGGACATTAGAAAAGAGTTATCTTCTGTGGTTTTCAAACTTAGGACAATACATTAGAAAATGAATTTCATCTTCTACGCTTTTAGAGTTACAATTGGAACATATACGGTTCTCAACAGGAGTAATTGGACGGGTATATCGACCGGTTTCAATATGGAGCTTGTGGTTACTAGTACGAAAACGTGTAAGAATGTTTCTATGGCTAATATTTCTAATATCAGAAATATAAGTTTCGTATCCAAATATAAACTTAAATTTTCTATATGTCCTAAGTTTCTCACATTTGTTTAAGTTAATTTTCCACAATGTCTCATAATTATTCTGTAATTTTTTCTTTATATTATATATGTGTCTAGATTTGAAATTTTCAGGATGAGTCAACATATGATCCATATAATAGATGTTTCAATAAAATATGTATACATCTTAGCCAACAAGGTTCATTGTTACCGTACATTAAAAGATTCTCTTCATATGTCTCCCGGAGCAAGGGGTCATGATGAGTGTTTTTGCACAGCCGAACCCAGTATTTGATCATGGAAATAACAGTGTCAATATATAGAGGGTATCTTCCCAGTTCACCATAAATGGCTAAGTTAGTTGTTCTTTTATTAACTCCAAGAGCATATTTACCCATGGAAATATTTAGTTTTTCTATTAAAGGATTCCGCCTGTACAAATTATTAATAAAATGTGAATCATTTTTACTATTAACGCCAACATTTTTATTATTGTTAAACAAACCAACAATTTCAGAACCATATAAGAGTACAAGTTTAAAGGTCAAATATATGCACACAATTTGGGGCTGAACAAGGTATATTATTAAATATATTTTTCAATTTGAAAAATGTTGTTTGACCTCTCCTTGTAAGGTCGAGTAGAGCTTGAGTAAAGCTTCCGTTTAAGCTTAGCATTATTCCAAGATATTTGTAGTGACGAACTATCTCAAGCTCAGTCTCATCAATATAAAATTTAACATTACTTAGTCTTGAGCCTTTATCGAAAATCATAACTTTAGAATTTGTGTAGTTAATTTCAAGACCCCAACTTTTACAATATTCCCAAGTTTTATTAAAACAGTTCTGTAGACCCTCTTGACTTTCAGATAATAGAACTAAATCATTGACATAGAGGAGACAACTTATATACTTCTGTCCTAATAATACAGGTGAACATGAATGATCAAAATCATCAATTAACCCATTGATATAAAGTTTAAATAAACTTGGGCTAAGGTTATCACCTTGAAAATCACCAACATTTGAAGGAAAGGCATTGCTAAGGCTATGAGAGTTAACAATAACTCTGAGACTTAGATTTGAATAAAGGGATTTTAATAAAGCCAAAAATATACCACCGATTTTAGCACGAAGGAGTTTTAAAAACAGGGCAGAATGAATGACGGAGGTCTATAAAACAGGCATGCACTTTTTTAGATTTATTTAAATATTTATCAATAATAGTTTTCAGCTTAAATATGTGGTCGGATGTTCGGCATCCTGCTTTGAAGCCAATTTGTTCATTACGTATAAGTTCATTTTTGAGAATATATTTTTTCAAGTCTGGCATTCAAAATACTGTTGAATAGTTTTGATAAACAGCTGGTAATCGTTATACCTCTGTAATTAGATGGGCTCAGAGGGTCACCAGTTTTGTAAGTAGGAAATATGAGTCCCTGGACCCATTCCGTAGGGTAAATACCTGATGACAGGATAATGTTAAATAATTTTACCAAACACGGCTGTAATACAAAATTGCCATACTTGAGCATCTCATTTAGAATGCTATCAGAGCCACTGCTCTTGCCTTTTTTTAACTTTTTTGTAGCCTCCGTGACTTCCTTTGCGGAAATGGAAAAATCCAACTCATTCATAAGATCTTTAGATCTGTCAATCTCAAAAAGGCTTTCAAATTTTTCATTAAGCACTGCTTTTTCAGTAGATAGAGTATTCAATTTATTGAAATAATTTTCCCATGTGGGGGCATCTAAATTAGTACCTTTATCAGGCTTGTTTTCATACTTTAACTCATTTACTAGATCCCAAAAAGCTCTGGGATTTGTATCTGATAAACTATTAAGTTTAAACATCATGTCCCTATAATAAGCACGCCGTTTTGCCTTTCTTAATTTATTATACTTCTTACTCATAGTAAAACAATGCTGCCTTAATTCCTTATCAAATAGATTGAAAGCCAGTTTGATACTCAGAGTGTCCAAAGTGTTTTTCATATCCAATAAAGATTGGTCATACCACTTTTTACACTTATTGTTATGATTTGTCCTTCTTTGAGGGGTTCTAGCTTTCAGGGTGGTATTGGCAGCAGATAGAATAATATCACTAAAATCACTAACTGCTTGATTGATCTTACATGAAGTATTCCCATAATCATTATCACTATCAACTAAACTACAGTTATATTTACAAGAATAATCAACATCTAAATAGTTGGTAACCTTTTGTGTTACAGAGGGGAGGCTTAAGGCATCCTGAAAAGATTGAATGGATTTGTTATTCCAAATATATTTCAACGGTTTGGGAATATAATTTTTATTCTCATGACAGTGAGTATCTGTGAAAATTACAGATAAAACACAAGAAATCAGCAAGTGATCAGATAAGGATTTCATAAAGTTATGAACTTTCATAAATAGTAATTTACCTAATATCGCCTCACTGATAACAAAGTAGTCAATTACACTACTGCCAAGAGCAGAATGTGAAGTAAATTCACCAGTTAAATCCCCAAAACTACGCCCGTTAGCTATTCTCAATTGACTTTGGGAACATATTTCTAATAAGCGCTTCCCTCTGTTACATGTCGTTACATCTGTACTAAATCTACAAAAAAATGACTAGGTCATATATATAATTAGAGTCATTTTGCATAAATTTATCATTGTTGTCATACTGTATTAAATCAGGGTCAGATGCTGTTCTGGCGTTAAAGTCTCCGCATAACATAAGGTCCCCAAAAGAAGAATATTTACAAATATCATTGATTAGGGTATCAAAATCATCCCCATTTTTCACAGTATAGGAGGAGTTTTCTGGGGGTATATTAAAAAAACACATAAAAAATGTCTTTGGATGTATTACAAAAATGTACTTTTAAGCTTAAACCAAACAATACTTGAGTTTGTTACTGTGAGGGGTTCAACACCATCTGACAGTGATTTCCTGATAAGGAAACTAATACCACCAAACTTGCGCTTGGCTCTATTATTTTGTGTATGAAATATTTTATTATCTTCTAAAGGTGATATAAAAGAACTAGTAGTATATGTTTCAACTAAACCAACTATGTCTAAGTTCTTAATACAGTTCAAAAATGAAACATCATTAAGCTTATCAAAATCTTTTGAAACTAAACCATTAACATTCCATACTCCTATTGAGAGACTGAGTCTCTTCGTTGTCTTTGTTCGTTTGGTCGGCGCCATGGTCTTCTAGGACGAGGATCTTTTCTCATGGGGTTTTGAGGAATATCGAGCACTTTATCGATAGATCTTCTAAGATTGGACGCGAGCATTTTCATACCTTCATCTGATAAGTGGTAACCATCGGTAGTAATGAACCTATTTCGGATTTCAGAGTTAGCAGTAGACAGATTGTTATTCTCGCATAGAACAAACTGTGTATCCACACTTGTGTCCTCGAGAAATTCATGAAGCAGCGAATTTACAGTATTTACTTTACGTTTAACTTTCGGTCATCGCAACGGTTTGTGGCTAGTGACACACTAATTTTTGAATTCGGTTTCAGCTCTTTTGTTTTATTTACCAAGTTTAACAACTTATCCACGCATTCACCTGAGCTGCTGGATTTTATTTGATTGCTGAGAATATGATAAGCTATAACATCCGGTTGAGAGGGATAATCCTGAATAATGTTGGTTGCCTGGTCTATTGTATATGCTGGTTGCTTTGAGGTATGATACTTAGTGCTAAGTTGTGATGGTTCGATGCCTTTAATGTTAGAAGT
Organism: Bathymodiolus septemdierum; assembly: GCA_963383655.1. Taxonomy (NCBI): domain Eukaryota; kingdom Metazoa; phylum Mollusca; class Bivalvia; order Mytilida; family Modiolidae; genus Bathymodiolus; species Bathymodiolus septemdierum. The sequence continues at coordinate 4,113,975 of OY726528.1, forward strand.
TCCTACTAATAGAACAGACGTTTTCTTTCTTTTTACCAAGTGACCAATCTGACTCGTCTTCTGAATTTGTTTCGTTACTCCTTTTCGGTTTGGCAGACATATTTAAAAGTTGAGTTTTAATAGATTCCATCTCCTCGTTTAATGTTGGTAACTATTTTTCAAAATTACTGCATGATGTAGTAAACTGGGTATTATTCTCTAATAATTTGTTTATAGTGTAATTTTTGCAGCCTATTTCAGTTTCAAGGAATTTTATGATTTTCTTGTAATCATCCACTTCAGTTTTAAGTTCGGTCATATGTCCACTATCTGTTAGGTTTTCTGATCTTATTTCTGAGAGCTTAGTGTGAATGTCCTTAAGACGATCATTTGAGTTCAGGTTTTGCTTAAGGTAAGCTACATTAGTGTTGGTAACCGTTAATTTGTCTTCAATGGTGTTTATATGGTCGAGCAGTTTATTGTTGTTAGAAGTCAGACTCTCAATCAATGGAGTGATACTAGATTGAATACTGTTGACGACCCTCTGCATTTCTGAGGAGATTGTTTCTTTGATAGTTTCTATGTACGAGTTAGTTGCTGATGGGGGTGGTTTATCAGAAGTTGACGATGGATTATTTTCATGGAGAGCTGCAAGTAGGAATTCTGCACAGTTGGAAAATTTGCTATCTGACAAAGTACATTTTCCACACATGATTCGTCTGGACTTTCATTTGATGTACCGCGATAGCTCATAAGAAGGGTGGTTAGTGCAGGTATAATGTAGCCGCTCCTTGCAAAAGAAGCATTGAATCATGAATTCGGAGTTTGGGTTTGTACATAGGGTGCAATTGATTTTCTCCTTTATTTGCTCATTTGTACTCGAGTCTACCACTTTCGGTAATATCTGTTCGTTAAGTATTACAGTGTTATCATGGTCATTAGTAATTGTCACATCTCCAGTTATGCCAGTGGAGGCTGGATTTTCACAGTCATAATATTCACTTTCACCCCCTGTATTACTGCTATGTGTAGTTAATTCTTCATTTTCGGTGTCCGTATCCGAGCCCCCATCAGTCGAGTCGATTTCGTCAGAGCGCTCTGTGTTTGGTAAATGGGTCTCAAAATATGTTGCAATAGGGATCCACTCATTGCTGTAGACAGATATGGGTAGTAAGCCAGCTGTTTCAATGGTATCTTTGGCTATTTCTAAGGTCTTACAACCCTGGTATATTGCACCGCGGAAGCCTGTTACATGTTGAGAGCAGTCGGCCCATTTTGTAAATATGCCAAATGATAGACCGTTTGACATGATGCTTCCTTTGGATACAGCGTAATACTGAGGTTTATTCTTTCCCATGTTTAATTTAATGACTGTAATACTTATTTAACTAAAATAGTGCTGTTGTGAGCATAAGAATCCCCGAAATTGGTAGTTATTTACAGCAAAACAACTCCACAACTTTGTGATGAACAATTAGAAAAAATACATTTGAATCCCCATTCTGCTTCTATAATGTTTTCATTTCCCTTAGTTAAATGTGTTTCTTGTAACATGTAAACATTCATTTTCTTTTCTCTTAACCAATTAAGCACTTCTTTTCTTTTCTTTTCATCTGCCAGACCCTAACATTAAATGAACCTATATTTAGGTTAGCCATATTCTATATTCGGAAAAATAATAATATTAAGAGTATGCACAAATAAACATGAAATACCCAACATAAAAAACACACAATGTACATGTAGCAACATTTCTTTTCAGAGAACAAGGCATATAAACATTGGACAGATGTAAGTTTACAGTTGACCCCATATAATCAGTATTTTATAAAGTCTTATGACTATAGATACCTTGTAGGTTTTATAGTATTTACAAACGATATGTTCATCTCTTTATAATCCGGATAAAAGGAGAAAAAAACAAAAACAAAAAACGAAAAAAAACCATGCCTTATTAAATTTTACAAAGTCAAAGTACGTGTTTAAGTCCCCTATGTATATGTCATCAACTTCACCAGTGATCCTGAGGTCACGAGTAACGACTAGTGCAATTCTTTTTAAGTTGGGAAAAAAAGAAAAAAGAAAAACAAAGGGGGGGGGGGGGGGGGGAGGTCGTTTCCTCTGATCTGATAGAAGGGCAGCACATTATATACCCCTACATGTGAATTTAAGAATATTGCGATTTTGGAAATCATGAAATATCAATTTGTAAACCTTGGATCACTGTTTCTGTCTGATAGTGACCCCCACCATATCAACTGTTCTTCTAGTAAAGACATTTGTTTTTGTTCAGAATTCAACCTTTTACATGTGCTTTTAACGATATTGTATTGCATCCAACAGTTTTGATTATAATTGACTTATCTGTCATATTAAAGGAAAGTATCGATGGTGGGAGTCAACCACATGCCAGAATATATACTTCATGGATATTACTTATAAACATCATATGTATGTGTGTATTTATAATCATACACAGTAATCATGCCAGATTGATGTAATTGTCAGGTGGATTTATTGTTCGGGGATCTTATATTAGAATGGGGTCTTAATTTACCTTTCTACTAAAAAAAAATTGATAACAAATTTTCTCCGTTTGTTTTGGTTTGAACCGGAGATAACAAAAAGGTTCTAAATCGGATCATGATCGGTCTACTCTTGTAAAAATTTCCGAAAAAATCTGTGTAAAAGTTATGATAGTACACATTATTGTTAAAGTACGTATATCAATTAAGCATTTCGGATATTAGGAAGGGTGTGCTCAATTTACAATATATGAAACAAGAAACACTTAAAACACATTAACGAAAGTCAAATATTTAATTAATACAAATTAGCGTAGTCCGTGTTTAAGAAAACACGTTGTATGCGTCCAGTCTCTTTTAGTTTGACGAATATCTTTCCTTCATGTGACCATGCAGAGTTGATGTTCGGAGCATTGTACAGTTCATTCAGAAAGTTCTGGTTTGTTTGGGTAAGGTCCTCTTTTATAACATATTGGGTTCCTTTCAGTATTTTTCTTTTCTTGCAAGCTTCAAGTTTGTGTTTTCTCGACATAAATCGTACAATAACTGGTCTGTTTTGTCTCGGACGAAACGGCCCTAAGCGATGGGCTATGTTGATATCAGATTCTTTTATTTCCATCTTAACCATTTTAGTTAGAAATTTATGAACAGTTTTAATTGATTCTTCGATGTTTTCGTCTTTATCGTGATCATCTAGACCAGTAATTCTAATACTGCTTTTGCGTGTGTACTATTCTAAATCATTTTTTTCCTGGAAGCATAGGTTGAGCCCATCCTCTAAACCATCCATGCGATCTTCTTGTCGCGAAATGTAATTTTTCATTATGTCATTTTCCTGTTTCAGTTTGTCGTTTGAGAGTTCCAAATCAAAGATTCTACTTTCAAGTGTATCTATTTTCTCGTTCATTATGTCTTTGATATCATCTTTTACTTTCTCTATTGTGGTAGTGAGAAATTCTTTGGAAACCATAGTTTTAAACTTTGTTGTTAGATCTTCAACTGTTACCGTTTTACTTATTTTAGTATTCATCTGTTTAATATTTTGGTCCATTATGTTAAGCTTTTCTAAAATTTTGTTGTTCGTTACATCAAGCCCTTTTAGATCAGTCAGCTTTTGTTGATGGCTCTTCACTCCCGGCCCGGGACCCTATGTCCCTTTGTTGTTTGAGGAAGTTTTTAATTTGTTTTGTGGAATTCGCTTTGACGCGGGCTTTTCTTTTTCAAAACTTTGATCATCGGATGTCGAGCCCCTGTCTTGCAATTTTCTCTTATTTGAGTCGCTATCTTTAGCTTTATTGCCGTCAACCGCTTCAGTAACTGAAGATTCATGTTCACGTGATTCAGTGATAGTAGCTGTTTTCACAGATATTTTATTTGGTTGTTCTTTATCTGACATAATTGATCACAAACATAATCTGACGTAACGCAAGATTATTAGAAAATTTAAATGTCTTATAGATCGAACTTACTGTGTTTTGATTTGTGTTCACCGGTATTGTTTACATCTGATCCAATGTGAATATTTTCCTTTTCAAATGTTCATTTTGTTCATTCCTGGCATTTATAGTCTTTAAGCAGCATACAGATTTATTTCACAATGTCTTTTGTGGAAAAAACGCTACTTAAATATGACTTTTAGAACAATTTTCTTAGCTACTCTGAATTACGTCCTTTCCTTTCGAAGCCTCGTTCCCAAAATGTTGAGAGCAGTCCGCCCATTTTGTAAATATGCCAAATGATAGACCGTTTGACATGATGCTTCCTTTGGATACAGCGTAATACTGAGGTTTATTCTTTCCCATGTTTAAGTTAATGACTGTAATACTTATTTAACTAAAATAGTGCTGTTGTGAGCATAAGAATCCCCAAAATTGGTAGTTGCTTACAGGCGTGGAAAAAAGTGCGCCATATTGGTTCAGGGGAGATATGATATATACGAACTAATATATGATTAATTTCAAAATGTTTGGTCTTTATTCAAAAAGTGTAGATGATAAATATATATCTTAAACTTTTAGTTGACGAGGCATGTTCTACCTTTCCATGGATATACACCTATTGTTTATCACAAAACAACGTTTATACGCGATACAAAAAACAGTTTTAGCAAGGGCTTGCGGCTTTGGAAGTCAGTTTTGTTGGTGGAGGAAACAAAAGTAACTCCTCAAGTCACTGACACACGTAATCACATAAGGTTGTATCTATTACACCTCTCAACTGCCGGATACTGAACCCACACCACAGGCGATAGTCACATCCTTTCCTTTATCATGACTTATCATACTAAAGTAACGCCACGGGTGTCACTAGTGGAGAAAGATCTGCTTACCCTACCGTAACACATGGGTTCACACAATGTTTTATGGGGTTCGTGTTTCTTAATCATTAGTGTTTTGTGTAATCTTTAGTGTTCTGTAGAACTGCTAACCCTTCCGGAGCACTTGAGTTCACCCCTTGTTTTAGTGAGGTTCGCGTTACTCGATCGTTAGTTTTATGCTTATGTTTTGTGGATCGTTGTTTTTCCTTTGGTCAATGTATTTTCTGTTCTTCTTCGATTTGCGGATTCTGATTACACCTTTGGTATCTTCAATCACGTCTTATCCATTTTGTTTTCGGAAGTGTAAAATTCTGCATGGAGTGAGTACAAATAGTTTAAGAGCACAACCATCCAATCAAACTAACAAACGTTTTGCTTTCAATGTATATTTCATTGTACCATGTGACACAATTATATATTTATATATTAAAGAACGTCAATAAGAATTGACCTTTACCTTAATGGTCAGTTAATGAGTAGCATTTTATTACAATGAGTTTTACTTTCTTAAATTTTCCTGGGTAAATGATATGTTACATTATGTGTCTTACATACACATCAAATGTATGAGTAACAAATCAGTGTTTAGACCTAAACCTCGGGTGTCCAAGTGATGTGCAGGGGCATGCTTTACTTTAGTTTATATATGCATCACATCCAGCACATTGTCTACATGGAAATGTATTTCGTGACTACAATTTCCTTCCAATGACAAAACATTTAAACATTAATACTAGGATGTGCTGTATGGATACCATCCGCTTTATCCTCCTAAGGTATGCTCGAAACGTGGCAGTATAAAGCAGCTAAATTAATCTTTAACACAAATATGACCATTCCTATATCGGCTCTCTTCTTAGAATTAGGTTGGGAACCTATCGACGATTTTATTGACAGGAAAAGAATATCGTATTTCTCAAGGCTACAAAATTTGCCTTGTGCGAGACTGTAAAATTGTTTTTGATGAACTAAAAGATTCACAGACCCATCCTAAATAGAATTACCTTAATAATGTACGTAGGGTTTTTGAAAATACTGATTTAGACCATTATCTTAACTCTGATGTAAATATGATTACTTTTAAGAAGTTCTTAGGCGAATATGTACGAAACAGAGAAATTACCAATGCTAAAAGTAAAAGTAGCTTGACAAATTCCGTCCACTTCCCTATACTATTTGGAAAACAGCCATACCTATCAAATTTATTGGAATTCCAACCAACCAGACTTAAAATGTTAACCCGCGTAAATATGCTGTCTATAAACTCTGTTCTACACAGAATGAAGCTTCACACAACGTATGTTTGTGAAATGTGTAGCAGTGGTTCCGACGAAGATTTATTCCATTCCATGTTAGACTGCCCGGAATACACGCCAATACGTAACAATTACCTCAATTTAATTACAGAACAATTTCCTGGTCTTGCTTTCGTAGAGTTGTCGCCCTTTGACAAAATGCAATTTTCAATTGGAGATGTTAGTTTTAGCCTAGATACACATATTGGTAATTTTTTTGACAAAATAGGCAAAGCCATGCTACAACAAAAGTTTTTACGCAGGAAGTCCTTTTTAGAAAACAACACAACTATCTGTGTTAATTCAATCCCTGTATCAAGGTTTTAACCTTTTTTGTATGTGTTTTTGAATGTATTATGTATTGTCTTTTTATGCACTGAATATGTTTTATTAAGCTATGCATTGAAATGAAAATTTTAAAGATGCTTCGTTGAAACATATTTTATGAACTTTATCGGAGTTCGGTAATTTTGTTATTACCCTTATATATCATCTATATTGCATTTCATGTGTATTTTTTTTACTTAAAATGTTTGTATATAGTACATATTTGTTTACATGATAAATGTTAGAAGCACTTGCAGCTACCTCGTCTGCAGGTGCCCCCGTTGTAAAGAGGTAGTTCTGAATACCGGTAAATATATAATATATATACTAGGCGAAATATTCGACAAATTAATTGCTGTTCTACAGCGGTTAAATCTTAATGAAAATAATTTTATGATAGTTTTATCCGCTCTGCAGCGCCTAAAAACTTCCTCAGTAGCCATCTTCATTTCTGAGGGCACACCAGTATATATTCCACCATTGACTTACATTGTAAATAAAAAAATCATATAAAATCCAAATGAATTTTCTGGATAACAAGACAACTATTTCCTATTATTTTGGTCCAAGGTCCACATTCTGATCCACTTTGAAAGAAACGTTTTATGTCAAATTAGAAAATAGTCAGCTGTTTCCAATATCCGGTCAAAACAACAGTATTTACAGTATCCGGGAAATCCTTCCACACAGGATGTAGTAATTTGACATACATGTTTTTATATGTGGTTATATTTCAACAAATCACATGTTTTTTTGCAGCTAAAACCTCACCAAATATGATAAGATTAACTGAAAAAAATATCATAATCAAGAAACAACTGATTTTTTTTTTCAAAGTTCCTGGTGTTCTATTTTGTACTATTTTCGAGGACTGTCTCAATGCAGATTGGCTGGTTTACTGATGTGCACCCTTAAAATCTTCGCTTATTGCAAACAATACAATATTTAAAAGAATATGACATTTGTTTTATTTCAAAATTACGTAAGCAATCCATGACAGACTGACAGTGTCAAATTGTTAATCACCAGTAAGAGGAGGCGTATCAAGCATCTTCCCCTCTTCAGTGTCAATAATCTAACGTTGCTTTTTTCTTGGATACTATATTGTATGTACCGTCGTATATATTCAACCTCATGTTTTGTTTCGTTTTGTAAAGGAAACTCATACTTTACTCCTAATTTTCTACATATTAGATATACATGATTGGCTATATCTTTGTCAGTTTATGTACTTGATATATGTGGCAGTTAATAACTATTCTGAATGGCATTATTTTGTATTACAATATTTGGTTCAATAGAATGTGTACAATCTTATCTATACAATTCAGCTGTGTATCTGTATTCATTAGGGTTAGGGCTAGGGTTAGATTAACATGACGGGTGCCACTAGTGGCGTAGGAACTGTTTATCCTTCCGGAACACCTGAGTTCATACCCGTTTTTAGTAGGGTTCGTGTTACTCGATCTTTAGTTTTATGTGTATGTTTTGTAGATCGTTGTTTGTCTTTTTGTACTTTTTCCTTTGGCCATCGTGTTGTCTGTTCTTTATCGATTTACGGATTTTGATTACCCCTTTGGTATTTTCAAATTCTGTCTTATCCTCGGCAGTTTGTTTTCATTTAAAGAAGGTTTGAATTGTCTTTAAGACTTTGAAATAGAAATATAAGCATGCATTAATGTTTTTTCTTTTTAAGTTTCTTTGTTTTACCTTACTTAATTTAGGTACAGAGGTCTTGACTGCAGAATATGATTTGGTGATATTTTGCTCTTTAGATAATTAAAAATGATTTCTTGATAACAAGAAGTCAATCTTCTGCACAGTGACATTATTATTTTAATCAAGAGAAGTAAATCACGGTAGACAAATCGAATTGACCGTTGCCCTGTAACATCGATATGTTGATTTGAATACTTAACACATAACTTCTGACGATATAGCAGGGTCGTCGTGGTCGTGATCGTATGGTAGTTGGATTTACAACTACATATGCCATCAGTGCCTATACTCGATACAACATTATGTGGTAATGTTTGGCAGTAACTTGCGACAGGTCGGTGGTTTTCTGAGGGTACTCCGGTTTCCTCCAGCAATAACATTGATGGCTACGATATAGCTGAAATATTGTTGAAAGTGGCATTAAATACCATAGTCCTAGCCATTGATTCTTGTTGGAAGTATCCATGTTAATAATAGAGAAACAAAAACAATGTTATTTTAAAAACAACTTACGACCTGATAAAACAACAGTAAAACACGTCTTTTGTGGGTACAAGAACAAAGTCCCCAGAAATATGTAATCGAGATATATCTATATTAATAAAAACGTAGATATCAAATTTGGTGCGCACGACGTATTTCTGGAATAACCTTCACCAGGTACGCTCAAAGTCAAAGGTTGGAAAGCCAAATAATCTTAAACGTTTTAAGAGCTAGTAAACCAAAAGGGCCTAAACAGGATAGCCAAACTCGGCTAAGATCATCTATGTCTGAGGGGGGAGAACTTTGTTTTTAAAGATAATTACATTATTTGGAACTGTTAATTTCAATAATAATTATATCTAATAAACCGTGACAGTGCCGAAACACTGAGTACTGGGCGGATGCTACCTTGGGAACTAACAGTACAACAGCAGAAGTATCGACCTAGTGAAAACGTATATGTTACATTTAGTGCGCCATATTATGACAAGAAACGTCTTCCTTACATATTTTTTGTACAATTGTTTTATGAACAATAAAATATGTTCAAATCATTGCAATGTTTTTAAATTGAAAATGTCTTTGTTTTAGATCACGTACATGCATTTATTACGCACATTGGTATAAATCTAAAGATATACATAGTTGAATTCAATAATATAATTAAATGTATCGTATGTGTCTAATCATAAAATAATAATCCTAAATTGAATGATTTTACAAAACTATATATTAGATATGATCAATTATTTCTTTGTCTACTGGCGTGATTATAATATCTTCCAAATCAAGAAACTATGGTATTGCATTTACTATTGTAATTACCAAATATACCTTGCCAAAAATACAAATTATTTTAATTTTGAACAATTGCATGAATGTGTTTTTAAATGGTTAACTAACATTGATATCATTACAAATCGAGCTATGGCGATGCCTTTTGCATTAAGCAAAGCACCTGAGTTACCCCCGGTTTTGATAGGAGTTCGTGTTGTTCAATCTTTAGCTTTCTATATAATGGTTTGCAGATCGTTGTTTGTCATTTTGTTCTTTTTCTTTAGGCCATTGCGGTGTCTGCTCTTTCCCGTTGATATCTTCAAACTTTTCTTGTCCTTTCGTCCTTTTTAGCTGACATGCGTACAAAGCACAAGAAAACGACATGACATTTATCTTGGATTCCAGTGAAGGAATAATTTAGCTTTTTTCGGAGAATGATTTTATATATGATTACAATCTCTGAAACAGAGATTTCTTTATTCGTTTGTCAGAATTTCACCTCGAGGTGATATTTTGTACTCTAGGGGAGATAATCACATTATGTCAACTCTAACCTGTATGAAATGTGCCTTCGCGATTTAAGTGTACTATTCTTTTCTTTTTTATAACACTATTGACGACGGGGTATTCAGTGTGAGCAGATTATAGCTTTATTTTGTTTACATATCTCATATTAAGCTTTACAACTTATAATAGAATAAATTTAGCATACAAATATTTCATTTTCCCTAACAAAAGATATAGTAATGATTAATAATAACGTCTTTTGTGTGTATGTTTATCTGCATGGACCAGATATTTAACAATAAGTTTCAAATGCAAACTCGTATATTAAACCCTGTATTAAATGTATTCGTCTTTTATATCAACTAACACATCAGTTCAAATATTGTTATGATATAGCAAAAATAATTGCTGAAAGTAGCGCTAAAACACCAAAAATAAAAAAATAAATCAAATATTGTTGTATACTGCTATAGTCCGTTTCACTTGTATAAATGTTCAGAAAAATATTCTTAAATTTCAGTTTTCAAATCAATAATGTTTTGCATAGATGTGTATTAGTATATGATATGCGCAATCTGACAATTAATTAACAAAATGTTTGTTGATTATTAAAAAAAATTCCCCATTAGGTTTCTATGTTAATTATATTTTCTAAAGTGTAAAATTCTGGATGATATACACGAACTCTAATAATTAATTTCAATTTTCTTGTCTTTATTTAAAAAGTTACCCATTATGTCTCATGTTAATGATGTTTTCTGAAGTGTAAAAATCGTCATGGAGTGAGTACAAATAGTGTAAGAGCTAAGCCATCAAATCAATCTAACAGACGTGTGCTTTCAATGTATATTTCATTGTACCATGTGACATAGAACATATAAATATTAAAGAACATCAATAACAATAGACCATCACCTTAATGGTCAGTTAATGAGTAGCCTTTTATTACAATGAGTTTTATGTGTCTTACATACACAGTAAACATACGAGTAACAAATCAGTGTTTAGACCTAAACCTTCTGTGTCCCAATAATGTGCAGGGGTATGTTTCACTCTAGTTTATATAAGTAGTATATGGGCACAGCTCAGTTATCATTTGCAGTGGTGCTGTGTGGTGGTGCTACCGGAAATCAGGTGACCGAAAGTCACTTCACCGAGAGTGACGTCAGTCACATCACCGGAGTCATGTCCGGAAGTATGTTCTGCGCTTACGTAACCGGAAGTTGCACAATATCCGCCCTAGTGGGGATTTTTCACCGGTAGTGACGTCAACCAGAAATCACGTGACCGGAAGAGATGATGATCTATTATAAGAGTTCACGTACTCGTTTGCTGTTGCTGCCGCTGTGGTGGTGGTGGATGCTGCTGCTGCTTTTGTGGTGGTGGGAGTGGCTGCTGTTCTGGGGTATATGGCTGCTGCTGCTGAGTGTGTGAGAGGAAAATGCCGATTTTGATATTTGATTTTAGAAAAGTTCCGACAGTGCGTTATTTATTTTTATTTTTTTCAAGCCTCGGCTGGTTCACATCAAAGACTATAAAACTGACATTTGCTATCTCTCTGTTCAGCATGCATGCAGCAATAAGAACAAGGACTGGTTGATTTGGAGTATGAATAATGCATTCGAATGGAGCGACATGTCTAACATATTGAATGTTGCCTCAGTGAGCTAACACTGTAGCAGTCGAACTCAACATGTTGGTCTGGTAGTAAGAGAGTGATTGATTGCTGTTGTATACCAACTCATCAATTTTTCAGCCATATCATGACGAGAACACGTTAATTTTCAATGAGATGAGGTCGCTTTGAACTAGACAAACACGCTTAGTTATATTTTTATAAAGCTAGCACACTGAAACATCACACCACATAGACTTGTCGCCCCACTCGGACACATTTTCCTGATTCTGAGCCAACCAGTCTTGGCATTTTCTCTTTAATGCTGCGTGCTAAGCAGAGAAGCAACAAATACCAATTCTATAATATTTGGCTTGTCTTGATCGGGGCTCGAACTAACGATCTACCGCACTCGAGGCGAACACGCTAACCATTACACCACCGATGCGGTTGGTCTAGTAGTAAGACGCTATCATCATATCATAATGATAGTGAAACACTTGTTAACTCTCAAATTATTCAGACACTATTTGTATGTAATACAATAATGACAGAGACACTAAAACGTATAATTCACTTTATTGCTCACTTAAATCATACTTTTGTAATATAATCGTTTTTACTTTCCAAACAATCTCATTTCAAATTCTTGTTGAACTTGTTGCCATCCATAAAACGCCTGTAAAACTTTCACAACGACGAGTTTCGCTGAACTGGCCAAATTTTCATGATTATTGAAAATAAAATCGACCACTGTGCTCAAATCAAAGTCGATAAACGTAAGGTTCTGATGTTCGAATTTATCTTAGGGACCTGTACTAAATATATCTTTCAGACTATCAGCGCTTATTCTGTGCTCTGGTTTAATCCTTTCATCTTTTAAGTCTACAAAGCCACAAAGTTCCCATTCATGAGTGTCGAATTTAAGATGCACTGTGGTCAAGCATATTGCTTTCAAATCATTTCCAGTTAATCCCAGTCCTAGTTCCTCTTGTAGCCCACGAGCCGCTGTATTGACTAAATCAACAAACGTTTTCCCGTCCTTTTCTTGTATGCAATCTGGTTTCGAAGCACCTTTCACAGCACCACAGGTATATTTGCCCGGAGCGGCCATTCCAGCTCTTTGCTCACGGCGCGGAAATAAAAATTTCTGTGGTTTATCTGGACCTTCGTTTGTCAAGACAGCAACATGGAGTCCGAATGTGTTACTGAAATATGGGTGAACCTCTGCTTTCGATGGAAGTTCTTCAACCCTCTGTTCATTAGAGTATTCTATCCATATTTTTCTCATGGCTCTATGGTGAATGTAATCCGATTGTTTGAAGGTAAATTCGATAATTTGACATTCCTCGTCACCTGGCCGTGCAAATGTTAGTCCCTTAAGGGCCACGGTTGGGTTGTTGTCAATTTGTTTTGTTTTTGCAAGTCGCTGAAAATCATCTACATTGTCACAATATTCATCCTCTAAACTCCATCATGCTATCGACATACTTTAAGAGATTCTGGTCAATAAATTCCATCACCATAAACATCATTTCGCCACCATGTTCTTGGGTAACGGCTATTTTTAGGTCTTCGGCCTTTTGATCAGATATATACCCAATACCACGAAATGCTATTATATTTTCATGACTCAGCGAATAAAGTATTTTTCCTTCTCTAATCTTTGATTTTGATTTTAATCGCAACCTTTGACCCTATATATCTGCTCGAATACATGTACCCAAAATGTCCATAACCGACCTCTTTCCATTTTGAATCTAGGTCATTAACATCGACATAACGAACGATATCCTCGGACAATACTTTTATATAGTCCTTTATAGAATTTAGAAGTATTACGGCATCGCTAACATCGGTTTCAGTACACACTTTACCTTGAAAAGATTTGATAAGCTTTTGCAGTTTATCAAACGACTCCATGTTGAATATCCGATTGTATTTAACTTTCTGGTTTGAAGGAAAATGTAAACACGGGAACTAGAAGAGTTTTTATAAATGCATTTTAATTGGTTCCCTAAAGCATAGCACATGTTGTTTATTTTTAAATTCAACATAACATAGTCAATTGAATTAATAATTATTTAACATTTGTTGCTAGAAAAATTCAAACATGTATTTCAGATATTCGTTGTTGATGGGGAAAAGGGGGGGTTTACTTCCTACCAAAACGTGTATGCAAAGACGTGTCACTGGAATGGATCGACATTATTCTACAGCTCACAAATATATTTGGGTTGTAAATTTGTCATTTCAATTAACAATAGGTGAGGATTTTCTTGGGGTTAGGGTTGGGGTTAGGTCTTTAACACCACTTTCAACATTATTTCACTCATTTCATTTCAATCATCTGTATTCTCATAAACCATATACAACGGTACAGAGAAGACACAAATATACATATAACAAATACAGAAAAGATATAAACATATATACAGTATATACAACAAAGACATGTGGTGTGAGACAGCCTAGAGAACAAAATATTTATTTATATTTCGCATAAATTTACAAATTTTTCTATATTTTGTTTTTGATAAGCACTCATTATTTGTTTAAATTTAGGAATATTTGGTAACGCCATACAGGTAAATCCATAGGTAAACAGTTATCTAAAAATATGTATTTGTCATATTTCGAGATCTACGATCATTATAATTAAAACGTAATGTATTACTTTTATATTTCAATAGTTAGCTAACAATTTAAATCATATATTGTAATAGTAGGTAGGTACATTAATTGGAAGATCAAAGATTAAATGACCTCACTATTTTCGGAACTGACGTCCTTGTCGGAATTTCTTCCTCCTGCCAAGATGGCGACTTTAACATAGGACCATATGGGAGAGGAAACGACTGAACAGACCCACATGACTACTACTGCCTCCATCAGTTATATAGTTGGCGCCCAAACACACGTCTTTTTCTCTACTTTATGTGTGCGTATCTTTTAAATTTGTGTATATTTTTTATTTTTTTCATTATTAACATCAACGTAATATTTCCAGTAATCAACCATTAATAATGTTGAATGTGTAAAAAGGTCTAGGCTAGTTAACTTTACAATCCCAAAATGTGCGTTGTGAGTTCGAATCTCGCCCAGTTTGTCAGTGACTGGCGGAAGGTCGGTGGTTTTCTCCGGGTACTCCAGGTTTCCTCTAACAATTAAAAATGACCTCCACGATATAACAGAGATATTGTTGAAAGTAGCGTTAAACACCATAACCCTAACCCCAAATGGGAATTTTTTACCAATAAATTTGTGGCGAGATGGTGAATTACAAAAACCTGCAAACGTTTATTACGTTAGTTTTATTTTACTCTAAAGTCAGTACAATGTATCTCTTAAGTATAAATATGGGTGCCACTTAAGATACAATTTGGTACGGTGGTGTCGGTGGAGTTTTACCTCCACTTTTTCCCCCGATATGTTCTCTCGCCATGAAAATCATACCCATTCATAATATTTATCTCTTAAGTATGAATTTGGGTATTACTTAAGGTAAAATTGGGTACGGTGGTTTTGTTGGAGTTTTGCCACCCCCACCCCCTCCCTTTCCTCATATATCCCCTCGAGATGAAAACTATGCTCATTCATAATATTCGTAGTACGAATATGATACACATTCATATATTATTCAGTTGTTTGTGACACACTCATAAATTAGTCTGAGATCACAATTATTCACGCATTGTATTAGATCGAATTTGCACCTTACCATGTTAAATTATAGCATATTATAGAACAATTTCTCGTGGCAGTAAAGAAGCTGTATGGGCTTCTAGATATATGACATATTGATATTGTATAGCTTAGAAAATCACCTCCGGGAACTCGGGTTTCCTTCACCAATAAAACTGACCGCCACGATATAACTCAGTGATATCTTTGTTAACAGTGCTCAAACGACCTTCGGCACTTATAAAAATAAACGTAACAATTTAAAATTTAAGAAGAAAACCGGAGGGAGATAAACCCTGGTTTAATTACGAATGTAAATTTGCCAGAAAAAAACTATCGGAAATTTAAAAGAAAATTTAAAAAGGAAAGGACGGAAACCCTTAAACAAAAAGTAACGAAGGCTGAAAAGCATTATAAAAATACACTTGATAAGAATAGTAAAAATTACCGGAAAAAAATGAGGGAGGAGTTAAAAAATCTAAAAACATCTGATCCGAAGGAGTATTTGAAAATTTGAAACAGGGGTAGGGAAAAAAAAACCGATATTCCAATGGAAGATTTACTTATTTCTTTTTTAATTTAAAAACGGCGCGCGATTTGCCAACTCGGGAGGAAGAACATTTAAATCATGATCCTTTGGATCATGTTAATTTTGAACAGTTAAATGAGGGTATCAATGCTTATATTTCACAGGAAGAAATACTTTCTTGTATTAAGAAACTCAAAAACAATAAAGCTAGTGGGGAAGATCACATAATAAACGAATATATTAAATTAACATCGGGCCTGTTCTTGCCAATTTACGAGAAGATATTGAATTTAATTTTTGAAATAGGCTTTTTACCAGATATTTGGCTGATAGGGAGTATTAAACCGATATATAAGAATACAGGCAATCCTTTACTTTAGATCCCAAAAACTTCCGTCCAATTACCATTCTTAGTTGTCTTGGCAAACTGTTTACTGCGATTTTAAATGAAAGACTACGGGTGTTCTCAGAAGAAGTTTTTTGTTAGAGGAAAACCAATTCGGATTTACGAAATCATACTCGACTACAGACAGTATGTTTACATTATTTTTATTTTTCGAAATTTTAAAAAGTAAAAAGAAGAAATTATTTTGTGCTTTTGTCGACTTTAAGAAGGCGCTTGGCACTGTCTGGAGAGTAGCATTGTGGTATAAACTTCTATTAAATAATATAAACGGGAAAATGTACAATGTTATTTTATGTTTTTGGAGAATACTGCCAAAAATGGAAATTGAAAGTAAATGCAGAAAAAACAAAATGTTTCATTTTTTCTAGAGGACGACCTTTTGTAAATATACATTTTTCATTAAATGGATCTGAAATAGAAATTGTAAAGAATTTAATTACCTCGGAATACTTTTAAACAGAACTGGAAATTTCAATAAAGCAATCACAAAGCAAGCAGAAAAGACCAAACAGGCTATGTATGAAGTTCTAAAAAGAGGACACACTCATACCTTATCTGTTGAATGCCAACTCGAACTATTTGATAAAATGGTTAAACCTATACTTCTTTATGAGTCGGAAATTTGGGGATTTAGTAAATATATTGAATGTCTGGAAAAAAGACAATTACGATTGTGTAAATTACTATTGAAATTAAAATCATCGACACCATATTATATAATTTATGGTGAACTGGGGCGATTGCCTATCGAGATTGATGTAAAAATAAGGATGGTGTCATTTTGAGCCAGACTTTTATTGGGGAAAGAAACAAAACTCTCGTACTTATCATATAAACTTGTATACACTCTTTCTATTGAAAAAAATGTTCACTTCGTCTGGATTAAATATTTAAAAGAACTATTCGATGAAACAGTTTAATCTAGTATTTGGATAAATCAAGATATTCCAATTTCTAATTGGCTAATTTCGAATATCAAATTACGCCTGCATGATCAATTTAAACAGGGCTGGTACTCCCTAATTGAACACTCCCTAAAAGCATTGAATTATAGAATATTTAAAGAAATTTTCGAATTTGAAAATTACTTTAGGATTTTAGAAGACAAGGATATGTATACCCTATGCAAATTCAGAACTACCAATCATAAATTACCAATAGAAACTGGTCAGTGGAATAATATTGACCGTGTCAATAGAATATGTACAAAATGTCACAATATAACTACCTAATAATAATAACTGTCTCCTGTTTTTCCGAAATATTCTCACAATAATATAAGTTCAAAGTCATCAATTATTTAGTTTTAACAACAATTAAGAATTGATTATTTGCTACAAAACTAACCAAAGTTTGCTTGTATTTCTTGTCAAGTCTATATTTAAATAAATTAATTATCTATTGCTATAAAGAAAAAAACACAAAGCTAAAAAATGATTCTTAACTTGTTTTAGTCATCAGCAATAGATAATTTTAGTCTGTAAAACACAATATTTACTTTGCAAAACTTGCAGCTAGAAGTGCAAGAAACAAAGTGATAATCTACATTCTTGGTTGAGTTAATATACTATGCCATGGTTAAAAAGAGCAGTTCTGTGTTCACAGAAATATGAGGGGAAAACAATATCACTGCATTCGCTCTTTCAGTTTTGATTGTTGAAGACCTTATTAGAAAATATGTTTGTTCTTCAAAACTCTCAAGTGTCTAAAAAGGTGGCCTTACAATAACTTTAGATAATTATATGCAAAGAGTTCATTTCGAGATGGATTGTGTAACAGTATACCACAGAATCGTATCAACTATGTTTAAAGACGGCATAGTGAATGTAGGTCGACTGTATGTATTGTATGTGTCCACGCAGACCTATTGTGCACAGTATCCAGATCGAGCCTGTGACATCTGGACAGCCTATAATCGGGTGGTAGAAGGATTGAGATGTGTTGTGTTCCATCGTCAACCAATCAGCAGCCAGGAAATCTGACCAATCAGAAGTCGTCATTTCCGGTCGATTAGCCAATCAGAAGCCAGGAAAAAGAACCAATCAGAAGCAGGATTCAAAAAGAAACAACCAATCGACTCCATCAATACAAAGTATTCGTTCTATGAAAAACAGAGACAAAAGAGCAGAGACTCACACTTCATTCGACATGTCAGGTAACTCAAAAGCAAAAGACTAGACCAAAGCATTGAACATTCCGTTCACCCTGACCCAAGGGGATCTGGTACAGGAAGCCTTAGCAGTAACGTTCGCCAAAGACCAGACCCAAGCATTGAACATTCCGATCAAAGTACACAAGATGCGATCCGGTATTGGGGTCATCATATGTCGGATATTATGTACGAATCTCCTGACAAAGACGGATTTTCCACTTCCGGCTGGTCCCGTGATCACACTGGCAAATGGATGGACCCATGGCATGAAATGATCGGGGTCGTATTTATTGGGAAAGTTAAATGTGCAAGGATTATTGGTTTTCAAAATATAATAGGGTTCTTCTTCTTCATTACTCTATAAGTATGGCTGCCACTGCTGCTGCTGCTGCTGCTGCTGCTGCTCAGAGGTAATCTGGGGTATATGGCTGCTGCCGCTTCAGTGTAAACTTTTGTTTACCGTCTTTGCTTTTTAAGTGGTGTTTTAAGTCTGCAGGCCACACATAGGTACTATTATATAAACTACAAGTACTACTCATGTTGTTGTTTCGGATGTCGGGATACGACTGACTGAATTAGGGTAGATAGGGCATATCTATAGCAAACAACAATAGCTATCAGTATTAACAACATATGTCTATATACTACTATGACATAACAACATGACTTTCAGTTATAGCTGTTTAAGGGGAAATAACTGTCTTTTGTTCTTCTGAAATATTCTCACAATAATATAAGTTCAAAGTCATTAGTTCTTTTGTTTTCACAACAATTATGAATTGACTTTGCTCTAAAACTAACCAAAGTTTGCTTGTATCTCTTGTTAAGTCTATATTTAAATAAATAAATTATCTATTGCTATAAAGAAAAAACACAAAACTAGAAAAAAAATTCTTAACTTGTCTTAGTCATCAGCAATAGATAATTTTAGTCTGTAAGACACAATATTTACTTTGCAATACTTGTAGCTAGAAGTGCAAGAAACAAAATGATCATCTAAATTCTTGGTTGAGTTAAAATATACTATGCCATGTCAATGTATGACGTAAAAGTGTCTTTGACATTTACTTCACTGATTCTGGTGCTGCTTTGACAACTGTTTTACCTGTTTTGTTCAAGTATTGTTATAAATAATGTTATAGTGACAGCCGGAAACTTTGAGCCGTAATGAAAGGGGGAGGTTTGGCCCTTTAAAATCTGATTCAACCCACCATTTCTTTAGAAATGCCCGTACCAAGTCAGTGTCATTACGGTTTTCACAGTTTTCCGGTTGTTGACTGATTTTGTCTGTTTATATACTTATAAGTTTTGACTTTCCCTTTGAAAGATTGTTCGGAGTTCGGTAATTTTGTTATTACTCTTATGGCTAAAAAGAGCAGTTCTCTGTTCAAAGAAATATGAGGGGAGGAAAATATCACTGCATTCGCTCTTTCAGTTTTGGTTGTTGAAGACCTTATTAGAAAATATGTTTGTTCTTCAAAACTCCCAAGTGTCTAAAAAGGTGGCCTTACAATAACTTTAGATATTTATAGGCGAAGAGTTCATTTCGAGATGGACTGTGTAACAGTATACCACATAATCGTATCAACTATGTTTGAAGACGGTAGAGTGAATGCAGGTCGACTGTATGTATTGTATGTGTTCACGCAGACCTATTGTGCACAGTATACAGATCGAGCCGGTGACATCTGGACAGCCCATAATCGGGTGGTAGAAGGATATAGATGTGTTCCATTGTCAACCAATCAGCAGCCAGAAAATCTAACCAATCAGCCGCCAGGAAATCTGACCAATCAGAAGTCGCCATTGCCGGTCGATTAGCCAATCAGAAGCCAAGAAAAATAGCGAATCAGAAAGCAGGATACAAAAGGAAACAACCAATCAACTCCATCGATACAAAGTCTTCGTTCTATGGAAAGCAGAGAAAAGAGAGCAGAGACTCACACTTCATTCGACATGTCACGTAAATCAAAAGCAAAAGACCAGACCAAGGCATTGAACATTCCATTCACCCTGACCCAAGAGGATCTGATACATGAAGCCTTAGCAGTAACGTTCGCCAAAGACCAGACCCAAGCATTGAACATTCCGATCAAAGTACCCCTAGGAGGTGGAAGATATGCCGAACTGACGGAATGGAATGGCAGTAAGAGAGTGGATCTGAGATTTTGGGAAACCGATACGATTCCTACCAAGTATGGTGTCAGCTTGTCTTTGTCACAGTGGAAAGTCTTGTGCAGTGCTACGCAAGTGGAGGACGATTTGATCAGTTGCGCGAAAGACGGAGAACCCGTGGACTGGAGATACCATCTGGGAGAAGACGTCTACGTCATCATCAAAGCCCCTCAACTAACAATTCACATCAGGAAGCACTTCGTGCCTAATGGAGAATGGACGTTGCATCCTACGAAGATAGGAGTGACCCTGAATCATTACGAATGAAAAGAACTGAAAAAGACCATACCTTTATTTGAAGACAGAGAGCCAGAACCGAGGACAATGGACAATAAAGTGACTGGAGAAGATTAAATGAAAGAGACTGAGAAACAGAACTTGAACTTAAAGTGAACAATAAAATATGAAACTCAATTTCTGTGTTAATCATAATTACACCCAAAGAGATCTCCTCTTAGAAAATGTGTGATTGTCAATAGACAATAATTGTATGATATCTTTATACGCGCTCTAATGCCTACACACTTTCTCAGTAGCCATCTTCATTTCTAGTTTTCCTCATTGCAAAACATATAATATTTAAAAGAATATGTTTGTTTGCTTGTTTGTGCTTAACGCCGCTTCAACAATATTTCAGCTATATTGTGGCGATCAGTTTTATTGATAGAGGAAACTGAAATATTCGGAGAAAACCACCATGATGCATTGCGTCTAAATATGACAACAATGGCGTCCGACCCTGTCTTACGGCAAAGTGTGTCGGATGATGAAAACGTAAATAGGACTTGTTTAATTTGTGGTGAAATAACATGAAAGCTACTGTGATGTACCAACAAATATAACGAATAAGGTAATAGCTTATTATTATCACCGATAATAGTGTGTACAGTAACTGTAATCATGAAAAAGGGGGGGGGGGCGGGTGACGACACGGTGAGAGTTCAAAGAAAAATACAAGTTAAATAACATCCCAATTATAAGGATAACTCTCCCTGTTTACACAATTGTAATACAAATTATTTACATATAACATCAACCAATAATGATATAACCAATGATATAACATAGTACGAGAATGAGGGTCTCGAAGGGTATTTATAATTTTTTTTTTGTACTACGGCCATGACCACTTCAATATCCCCTTCTTTGAAAACTGTTTGCCCTCAAACAGAACATATATAGTAGAAATATAATTATGTATAAAATCAATGATGAGTTACTAATAATGTTAAAGCAAACAGTAGTAGAAAACAAAATGTTGACAGTAATGTACATTTCAGAGAAATCTTTTAATATTATTTAATTTTCAACTTCAATACATCCTGCATGAGATGATATCACACTCCGACCCAATTGTGCGAGTCACAATCCTGACGTCCTCAGTTTGTGATCCTACCTCTTTAGTCTCCATTGTTATGTTGCACTGTGCACTAAAATCAAGTTCAGACCTCGTCCCCCACTGTGCGCAGAAGTGCAGTTGTTTACGAATTGGTAGTTGTGGTACTCAGTGACTAGTCAGGGAGTATACGGTTCCATCTGGGAGCTCACACCTCTCTGTTTTAATAATCCCTGAATAGCAATCGGGTATATTCGTCACTTCGCACCCTTGACGTCGAGCTTTCTCACGTAATCGCTTTAGCAGCCTCCCTTCCTCTGTGTCTGAATAATTAGACGGGGTGCCAGTAATACATTCCTTGGATCTTCATCCATTTTGATAGTCGGTAGCTCGAAATGACGGAAGTCATACAATTTTCCGTACGGCTTTTCGGTAATCGTGATGCGTGGCGGCAAATACGATGGTGTGGGATGTTCCCCATCTACAATAACATGCCTGATATCACCGTCAGTTGGTATCTCCTGCTCATTTCCTTCGTGAATCTCCGCCACGACCACCACCCTATTTTCTTGCATCTCATCACTGTTCTCAGTATTTTCACATTCCTCTAGATCGTGTTCTACATCCCCTTTCTCAAACACTTCACTTGTGACAAGCGACTCGACAATATTGTCACCCTCCTCGAGACTCATTTCTTCTATTTCATAAATTTTCTCTTTTCCTTGAATTCCTTCATTAGATTAATTCATGGCGACACCAGTTACAACTCCTACCGAATCATCTAATTTATTTGCATCAGTGACATCTTCTTTAACTTTCCGAATACCATTGAACAACTCTCTTTCTTCTACCGAAATCATCTGTGTATTGAGCATGTCCTCGAATTCAAGATCAAAGGGTGACGGCTCTCTAAGTGGTGACAATATTTCTACAACCTTCTCAACCCTGGGAGAAATGTTCTCTTTTTCAATCTTGTTGACTGTCTTTACTACAGATTTGACCTTACTCCCCATCTCGTTTTTCCCTTTCCATGGTACTGATGTATCAGCATGGTGTGACTATCTAACACTACTGATTCCCTTCTTAGTAGATTATGATGATCTTGTTTGAAACTCCTATCCTTTAGAGGTGCTGCTGTTTCAACATGAACCTTATACCAATGCACTGTCTTCTCGTGTCTGACCATGCGAAATCTTACATTGGACGACACCTCATAAGGGCACCAACGACACCGAATCTTATCTACACTGTGAGCATATCTTACATGCCTTTTCAATGTTTCTGCAGTAGGATAAACCCGATAGCATTCCATACATGTGTGCATCTGCAGAAAAGAAATAATTACTAATTATACCAGAAGTTATAGATATACGTTTGGACCAGAGGGGAACATGTACCGAGCATCCATATGTGAGTATAGTCTTTCTTCAGTCCTAAGAAAAAAAAATTCTAATGAAATGAACTATAACATACTAATTCATTTTTAACTAAAGGAAGTAATAATTAGATTATGATTCAAAATATTCTGGTGCTCTTATTTGTCTTGTACTTCTGCGGTTATCCTGTTTATTACATGTATTTCCTCTTTCTTTTTCAGGCTCCCGAGATTTCGACGTTGACGGAAGATCTTTTGTTCCTTCTTGGCGCCAATGTTTACACTTCACAAAGTATGGCTTTAATCTGTCGTGATGTATGATGTTTTCCTTTGATTCTGAAGAACGTTTTATTTTATAGATCAGATCTGTATATACTTCCGCAATATAATATGGTCCCATCCATTGGCACTGAAGTTTTGGACTTCGACCTTTAGTCTTTGTCGGATTGAAAACCCATACCGGATCACCTACTCGATTTTGTCGAGCACATATTTTGTGGTCGTATTGTCGTTTCTGTCTGTCGCTGGCCTGTTTCATCTTTTCTCTTGCTATATTGTGAATACTCCATAAAGTTTGAGTTAGATCCCAAAGATAACTCCCCTCGCTATCTATCAGATTACCTTGTTTTTTCTGGATGTGGTCCGTATAATAGATAAATAGGCAACTCTATCTCTTTGCCAAACATCAACATACTGGGTGAGAAACCCGTTGACTCGTGTACTGATGATCGGTATGCCATTAAAGCCAAAGGAATATGCTGATCCCAATCGCGCTGATGATTCGACACAAACTTGCTGAGTACATCTTCCAACGTTGTGCTAAGACGTTCTACCATTCCATCACTTTGTGGATGCATAGCCGTTGTCCTGGTCTTGTCAATTCCCAAGCGTTTTCCCAGATCTTGAAACAACTTTGACCCGAATTGCGACTAATAAATTGGTTGACAAAAGCTTTTGCTACCTCTTCGGCTCCTTGGTTCGGTAGGGGGTAGGCTTCTGCCCATCTACTGAAATAATCAGTCAAAACTAACAGATATCGATTATCGTCAACTGTCTTTGGTAAGGGACCAAGAATGTCGATTGCAACTACCAAGTACTGTTTCATGGGCTCTCTCGGATGCTTGTTGGGCCCAAAGTGCCCCGATATAGGATCATCATGAAGCATTTTTAGTACCTCAGCTCGCCAGGTCGATGGTAAAAGCAGTTGCCAAATCTCTCCTTTCGTTTTCGAAATCGAGACGCGGTACAATACACCACACCTCAATTGTATTTTCTCCCATTGGGCCTAATATACTTTCAATGTCTGGCTTTGCGCCGAAATTTTTTCCTACTTTGGTTTCTCTGTGTCTTCATTTTTCATAGCCCAAAGGATTCCTTAGACTTCATGTCTTTGTTGGTGTTCAGAGATTTCTTCTAGGTTCCGTTTCTTAATCCAGTCGTGACTTTCTTCGCTCTCTTCTGTGTCTTGTTCTTCTGTGTCCATAATTTCTGGTTCTTTGGTAATCTTGTTGATCCTCAAATGTTCTATCTCGTCTTTATTTGTAGCTTGATTGTCTTTTTCTTCATGACGGCTGCAGTAATTGCAGGGTTCACATGGGCGACGGGATAAACCGTCAGCATTGTTATGTTGCCTACCCGGCCTGTGTTGAATTGTAAAATGATATGAAGCCAAGATCTCTAACCATTTGGCCATCTGTCCTTCTGGGTTTTTGAAGTTCAGCAGCCAATTTAGAGCACCGTGGTCTGTGCGAACCATAAATTGGGTTCCATACAAGTAGTGATGGAAATGTTTGACAGATTGCAAGTAACTCACGACGAGTCACACAATATTGGCGTTCAGGTTTGCTGAGGATCTTACTGTAATAGGCCACAGCGTGTTCCTGATTGTCATGTATCTGAGACAACACTGCACCCATACCAAAACCACTAGCATCCGTGTCTAGGATAAAAGTTTTCGTCGTGTCAGGGTAGCATAAAATTGGTGCGGACGTCAAACACCGTTGCAATGTGGTCATGACGACTTGACACTCTTGCGACCACTTAAAATGTTCTCCTTTTTCGGTCAATTTATACAAAGGCCTCGCGATTTCTGAAAAGCTCTTAATGAAACGTCTGTAGTATGAACATGCTCCTAAGAAACTGCGCAAATCACGGACTGATTTTGGTATTGACCATCTGGTTACTGCTGCAATCTTCTGGATCAGTAGAGATACCTTCGCCTGAGACTACATGTCCAAGGAAGTTGACCTCTTCTTGACAGAACGAGCATTTACTGGGAGATATATTCAAGTTGTGCTCATTTATTTTTGCAATCACCTGTTTAAGACTCTTAAGATGCTCATCAAGCGTCTCTGCAAAAATTATTACATCATCCAAATAAAGCAAGCAAATTTGCCAGTTCAGACCTGCCAGTACACATTCCATTAGTCTTTCAAAACAGGCCCCAGTATTACACAGACCAAATGCCATGACTCGAAACTGATAAAGTTCACGACATGTGACAAAAGCGGTCTTCTCTTTGTCGCATTCATCCATTTGTACCTGTCAATATCCACTCTGGAGATCCACTGTTGAGAACCTTTTAGCGCCCCTCAGTGTATCCAAACAATCATTGATTCGAGGCAGAGGGTATGAATCTTTCTTTGTCACGTTGTTCAACTTTCGAAAGTCGACACAAAATTTTAGAGTACCATCTTTCTTTGGTACTAAAGCTATGGGTGCTGCCCATGGGCTCTTACTTGGCTCGATAATGTCATTATCCAGCATCCTTTGAATTTCACTGTCTGCTTCTTGCCGCTTTGCCAACGGTAGTCTCCTGGGATTCTGCTTACTTGGTACTGCATTCCCTGTGTTTATTTTGTGCTTAATCAAATCCGAACATCCTAGATCATTCTTTGACTTTGCAAAAGCGCCACTGTGTCGCTTGAGCAAACCTTTTAACGGAGAACTTTGTTCTTCAGACAAGTTTGCACAGCTTGATTCAAATAAATTGATTAGATGATTAGACAGTGCGTCATCATTTCTTTCCAAGTTGTGTTCAGTTTCACCTACTTTTCTCATCATGCGAATCCCTTCCTCTGTTTCCCAATCAGCATTTAATTTCATAACACTGGAGTATGCCTGACATGTCGCAAGCCGTGTGTTTGCGTAAATTACCATTTCAGTATTCGATGTGTTTACAATTCGCAATGGCAGTGTACAGTTACACGGGTCTACTAATGCCCTTTCAACTATTAAACTATTTTTATCACCATCAAAACTGGGTTTTACAACAGCCTCTGTAAGATATGTATAGTCACCTTCTATCACACCTTCTATTACTACCTCCGAATAAGCCGGTAAGACGACATTCTTATGAACTGTAATGTTAAATATTGTTGTCATCTGACTCTCTTTCTTGCATATCAACTCGATACCACCAATAGTTAATGTGCCTCCCCTCATATCTATCTTACAATCGTGTAAGTGTAGAAATTCATAACCCAGAACAGCAGGAACGTCAATATCTGCTACTATAAAACGTTGTTTGAAACTTTTTCCATTTACTTCTATACAAAAATATGCTTGCCCCATCGTTGTGACCAATTCACCATTAACCATTTTTAACCGTACTCCACTCCTTAAGAGTGTCGGTCTTTTGTCGGGGAAATCGCGAAATACTTGCGACTATGCAAAACTCTCAGTGTTGATCCCGTATCAACAAGACAATTAATAAAAATACCATTTATGTCCATTTTTAAATATAGACTATCATTTTTTATTTTATTCAAACTAACACTTTGAAATGGTCCCTCATATATATTACAAGTTTTAGCCAAAGGATGGACCTCACCTTCAGCCTCTAATAGTTTCCCGATCCTGGAGACACACTCGACTCTTTAGTGGTTTGTGTGCCTCGTGTTACTCGTTTGAACGTCCCTGTTGCTGTCCTTGTAACGTTTGGAACTTTCTACAGTCCCTCTTAATGTGATCCTTAATTCCGCAAAAATAGCAAGTCAAACTGGGTTTTGTTCTTGTGGATTGTTTCTCGATCCTCGCTAGCCTGTCAATGATACCTGACATATTCTCATCCTCGTCTAGTCCTTCAAATGATTCCGTCTGGCGTCGCAATGCAGTTTGTTTCGGCAATTTGCGTCTATGACCGGTGGTAAATGCCTCATATTCCAGTCCGATTCGGACGCTATCGTCTATGGTCATAGGTTTACCCTGAAATATCGACCATTCTAGATCGGGGTCATTCAGCGAATCCATAAAACAGTCTCGTGATAATTGTTCTCTCACCTCCATTGGAGCAA
This sequence comes from Bathymodiolus septemdierum, assembly GCA_963383655.1. Taxonomy (NCBI): domain Eukaryota; kingdom Metazoa; phylum Mollusca; class Bivalvia; order Mytilida; family Modiolidae; genus Bathymodiolus; species Bathymodiolus septemdierum. The sequence continues at coordinate 4,141,471 of OY726528.1, forward strand.
TAGGGTATGCAAGACTTGTCAGCCGTTTGATATCTTGTGCTAACTCGGGTAACGACTGTGTCTTACCGCGCGATTTGTTCTTCATTTGAGCCCTGCATAGCTCAGCCTGGTTGCTTGCTTGAAAGCGGGATGTCAGTGCAGCTACCAAGTGTACATAGCTCCTTCTCAAATCCGGTCTTAGATCACTAAGAACTGCTTGTGCCGATCCCCTGAGGCTTGTCGCTAATTCCAGTGCTTTTGTAATATCGTCCCAACCATTAATCTCACAAACCATTTCGAAATGAACCAAAATCTTGCCAGCTGCTAATGCCATCATAATTTGCAGCCTTCTTATTCCTAAAATGGTGTCCATTTCCCGGTTTCTCATTTGCCGATATCTGATCATTAGTTATCTGTGAACTCCGACGTTAAACACCTTGATCATCGCAATGACCAAAAACGTCCTGATACTTCCCCGGACGGTTCCCGTGCATGGCCATTGCACATAGTTGGAACCTCCGTACCAGTGCGGACCTTCCATGGGATAAACTTCATGCCCCCGGGCGGCATAGAAACTGGTCGTTCACCCGACCTAGCACCCATTGGCATCGGATACGGGTTAACACCATGGGAGATACCTTGAGGCTCACTAGCCTCCCGAATGTCGTTGGGTTCCAGACCCTCAGTAAAATCTGGACGTGTATATGTGGCTGTATCTCCCCTTCCATGGGCTAACCGTTGATGTCTAGCTGTCGCTGACTCAACATATGCTGGTTCGTTTCTATTTTCAATAGAACGAGCAGCCACGTCTGGACGTTCACCTTGATAAACATTATCTAATCTCTGCCTGGTGTCATTCGGCCTGAAATCGGTGGATTGACGATTTTCTTTTAACATCCGAGCGTTTTCTGTCCTTACCCGCACCTGCACTTCGCCGGTTGGTGTGGCGTCCAAATATGGAGATGCGGGGAGTCCTGTCTCCTGGGCGCCTAAGAGGTCCATCTCGTATCTCTCCATTGGTGATGAAGCTCTACTTCTTGTATTTGCCATTCCGAACGTGCGGTTGAGTTCGCCCTCACAAAATTATCTTGTTTGATAACTGGATCCCACCGTTGCCACCAAATTGCAGTGGGCCGGGGGTTCAGAATGTCGTCCTTTGATGGGTAGATATCCTTCCGGAGATGAATGTAAATGGAGCTCCTATTATAACCTGACTGCAGACTATTGACCACTAAATAAAGTTTATGCGTTGAGTCTTCGCTTGTGATTTTTCCTGACGGATTGCCCAATAAATCTGCGGACAGTATATCACGAGTCTCAGATGGTGATCGTATGGTAGTTGGATTTGCAACTACCTGAGACATCAGGGCCTATCACCATGCACTTATGTTGTGAGTTCGAATCTTGATCAGGGCGAGGTGTACAACATTATGTGATAAAGTTTGTCAGTGACTTGCGGCAGGCCGGTGGTTTTCTCCGGGTACTCCGGTTTCCTTCACCAATTAAAATGACCGCCACGATATACATTCTGTAACTGAAATATTGTTGAAAGTGGCGTTAAACACCATCAAACAAACAAACAGTATATCACGAGTCTCAGATGGTGATCGTATGGTAGTTGGATTTGCAACTACCTGAGACATCAGGGCCTATCACCATGCACTTATGTTGTGAGTTCGAATCTCGATCAGTGCGAGGTGTACAACATTATGTGCTAAAGATTGTCAGTGACTTGCGGCAGGTCTGTGGTTTTCTTCGGGTACTCCTGTTTACTCCACCTATAAAACTGACCGCCACGATATAGCTGAAATATTGTTGAAAGTGGGGTTAAGCACCATAAACCAAACAAACAAGCAAAAATAATCTTTACCTTTTGCTAAAAGAAATATATAACACATTAATATTTTTTTATTTAGGACCGCATCGGTGGTGTAATGGTTAGGGTGCTCGCCTCGAGTGCGGTAGATCATTGTTACTAAGTAAAATGAATACGAGGTTTATTCTGTAACCAACAGTTATCTGTGATTGTTGAGTTAGCTGCATTAAATAGAAAAGAAGCCATTAAGAAAAGGGGTGTTGAATATGGTTGATATAAACAGTTATTTTAAATCGCTCAAAGTGTCATGGGTCAAAAGACTGCTTAGTTCAAAAACATCAAATTGGAAAGTTATACCAAGAAAATATTTAGATAAATTTGGAAAAAACTGGCTAATTTTTAAAATGAATATGGACAATGGTAAATCAATAGAAAATTTTAATGATATCCCAGAGTTCTATAAAGAAATAATAAACTGTTGGGTAGAATTTGGAGGTGGATAAACAAAAACACCAACTAATTTTAGAGAGATAAGAAACCAAAATATTTGGGGAAATAAATATATAAAATTTAATAATAAAAGTTTAATTTATAAAAACTGGATTGATAGCAACCTGTTGTATGTGAACGACATAACTGACGAAAATGGAAGGGTATCACAAGACTATTTGATAGAGAAAATAAAAAATAAAATTAATTTTTTTAGTGAATTTAGTCGACAAAAAAAGGCAATTCCTAAAGAGTGGTATGTGCAATTATCAGAAGAAAAATCTGTGAAAACTACTATTAATATAAAAAAAGAAAATATTATTTCTGCTGGTAGGGTGATTGATATGGATAAATTAGTTAACAAAGATTTTTACAATATTATCAAAAACAAAGTTTTTATCAAACCTATAGGTATACATTTTTGGACAACTTACTTGGATATCCAAGATTTTCAAAATATAACAGACTTATATGAATTTATTCTTAAAATTTTGTTAGAAAACAAATTGAAAATATTTAGATGGAAACTATTGCAATTTATTATTCCAACCAATCACATCTGTTCAAATGGAAAATATCAACTGACAGTTTATGTAATGATTGTAAAGTAGAAGAAGATTATGATCACTTTTTTATGTCGTGTAAATATTTAGACATATTTTGGAATAAAATAAATGAAATGTTAAAAAAGGTCCAATTTGAAAACAATATCAGACTTCAACATTTAGTATTTGGGTACAAAATTTTCGACAAAGAATATTTTCACCTAAATCATTTTTTAACTATACTGGCATTTACAATTTACAAATCCTATTATGTATCCGAACAAAAGACAAAGACAATTGATGTTTATCTGTTATTTAAAAATGAATTTCAAAGAAAAATGAAGGAAAATAAACTACTAGGAATGAATTCATTGTTCAATCATATATTAAATAAACTGTGATCATAACTTATGCAAAAGAATATATTAGAATAAAATAGTTTTATATGTAATTATAGTTTTGAGTAATTCCCTGGATATTCAAAACAGAATTTCACATGGATACTTCAGAGGAACTTGGACTCTGAAGTAAAAATGTAACAAGATATTTACTAAATAAAATCTGTGATAGTGAAAAAAAAAAAAAAAAAGTTTGCTCATGAAACCAGTGGTAATTAAAGGACAGATAATACAATGGGAAAAAGGTTGAAGATACCAAAGGAGTAATCAGAAGCTGTATATCAAAGGACAGATAATACAATGGCCACAAGAAAAAGAACAAAAGGACAAACAATACTATACAAAACACTACACAGAAAACTACAGATTGAGCAATACGAATGGCATTAAAACAGGCTGTGAATTCAGGTGCTGTTAGCGGATAAGCAAAACCTACTTCACGAGTGGCACCGAACGCGTTTCTCCTGTTACAAGAAACGTTTGAAGATACCAATCAAATAATCAGAATCCGTAAATCGAAGAAGAGCAGACAACACAATGGCTAAAATAAAAAAAAAAGAAGACAAGCAACGATCTACAAAGCACTACACAGAAAACTAAAGACCGAGTAACACGAACACCACTAAAAACCCGGGGTGAATATTGGTGCTCCGGAAAAGTAAGTAGTTCTTGCTTCAATCGTGGCACCCGTCGTGTTACTTTTGTTACAAACCCAGTAATAGATCATGCATGACCGGATTATGGTAGCGACAAACGGAAAATATCCATGGTTTGTTTGTTTGATGGTGTTTAACGCCACTGTCAACAATATTTCAGCTATATCGTGGTGGTCGGTTTTATTGGTGGAGGAAACCGGAAGACCCGGAGAAAACCACCGACCTGTCGCAAGTCACTAACAAACTGTTTTCCATCTTTGTTAGAATAAGTATTAATTGTGAAATGTATGATTTAAATTGTATGTACACTGATGTCAATATATAAGTATTGTTTTAATGCTTAATATGTGTTATTTTATGGATTTTGTTTTAATACTTAATATGTGTTATATTATGTGTTATATTATGTATTTTATTATAATGGATTTTGAGAGAGAGGGGGATATGATATTTAATACCACTTTCAACAATATTTCAGCTATATCGCGATGGTCAGTTTTATTGGTGGAGGTAACTGAAGTACCCGGAGAAAACCACCGTCCTGTCGCACGTCACTGACAAACTTTATGACGATATTACTGAAATATTGTTGAAAGTGGCGTTAAATACCTTAACCTTAACATTAACCTGTATCTAAGTCAAGAGAGATAACATTAACCTGTATCTAAGTCAAGAGAGTTAACATTAACCTGTATCTAAGTCAAGAGAGATAACATTAACCTGTATCTAAGTCAAGAGAGATAACATTAACCTGTATCTAAGTCAAGAGAGATAACATTAACCTGTATCTAAGTCAAGAGAGATAACATTAACCTGTATCTAAGTCAAGAGAGATAACATTAACCTGTATCTAAGTCAAGAGAGTTAACATTAACCTGTATCTAAGTCAAGAGAGTTAACATTAACCTGTATCTAAGTCAAGAGAGATAACATTAACCTGTATCTAAGTCAAGAGAGATAACATTAACCTGTATCTAAGTCAAGAGAGATAACATTAACCTGTATCTAAGTCAAGAGAGATAACATTAACCTGTATCTAAGTCAAGAGAGTTAACATTAACCTGTATCTAAGTCAAGAGAGATAACATTAACCTGTATCTAAGTCAAGAGAGTTAACATTAACCTGTATCTAAGTCAAGAGAGATAACATTAACCTGTATCTAAGTCAAGAGAGATAACATTAACCTGTATCTAAGTCAAGAGAGTTAACATTAACCTGTATCTAAGTCAAGAGAGATAACATTAACCTGTATCTAAGTCAAGAGAGATAACACTAACCTGTATCTAAGTCAAGAGAGATAACATTAACCTGTATCTAAGTCAAGAGAGATAACATTAACCTGTATATAAGTCAAGAGAGATAACATTAACCTGTATCTAAGTCAAGAGAGATAACATTAACCTGTATCTAAGTCAAGAGAGTTAACATTAACCTGTATCTAAGTCAGAGAGTTAACATTAACCTGTATCTAAGTCAAGAGAGATAACATTAACCTGTATCTAAGTCAAGAGAGATAACATTAACCTGTATCTAAGTCAAGAGAGATAACATTAACCTGTATCTAAGTCAAGAGAGATAACATTAACCTGTATCTAAGTCAAGAGAGTTAACATTAACCTGTATCTAAGTCAAGAGAGATAACATTAACCTGTATCTAAGTCAAGAGAGTTAACATTAACCTGTATCTAAGTCAAGAGATTTAACATTAACCTGTATCTAAGTCAAGAGAGATAACATTAACCTGTATCTAAGTCAAGAGAGTTAACATTAACCTGTATCTAAGTCAAGAGAGATATTCGTGCAAAGAGAATATTCTTATACAAACAAAAACATGAGGAGAAACATAAATGTGTTTCTTTAAAGTTTATTACTGTCATCTTTATGTATACTAATGCATACACCACAATTACCCGTTCTAATATAAAATCAAATTGACATAAAGTTTGTTAGTTATTGAGGTTTAACTGACCTACCTTTCCGGAGCACCTGAGTTCACCCCCGGTTTCTAGTGAGGTTCGTGTTATTAGATCTGTAGTTTTATATGTATGTTTTGTGGATCTTTGTTTGTCCTTTAGTACCTTTTCTTTTGACCATTGTGCTGTCTGTCCTTCTTTGATTTACAGATTCTGATTACCACTTTTGTATCTTAAACCGCTACTTAAAAAGGTGGAGTTTGCTATATATATCTTTAATATTATATGACATACATATCCTCCAATGGCGTTGTAGAATTTGATGGCTTCCGGTACAGTGCAATATGGACTATCATCACGTGTCCTCTTGTAGCCAAAACCGTCCTGAAAACTAGTATTGTAGCCAAATGACGTTACTAGCGGTTTTACCCAATCATGGTGATTCCTTTTAACGTGCAGTATAGCACATCCTCGAGGAGCATACATCCATTTATGAAGATTTCCTAGAAAAGTTGATTTTTTTAAAAGAAATGTTGAGCGATTGGCAATCAATCAGAGGGTCGTATTTTTTTAAGTAGACAGCAATGTCATAAAACTAAAAATCAATTGGTTCATGATGATATAAAATTATATATGGTCTGTAAGCAATACATTCCATAGTAAAGATACCAAACTGTCGGAACAGTTCCAAGTTCAATCGAGAAATTATGAATATGTAGGCAAAATCGATACCTTTAGCATATATATACATGACCGTTCACATTCCAGGCAAAGCAGTAAAACAGTATAAGGTCGCCATATTTGGTATCATGTGTTGGATGCAGTCTTATGTTATGTTTGCGATACTTGGACCTTATTATATGTATACTGTACAATTTATTTATCTAATTTTAAAGGATATTATTTACCTGCATAGAAATCGGCATCAAGTTGTCTCAAGTTCAATGGTATTTGACCGGGAGCATGAGCACCATCTATCATAGTTAGAACTCCATACTCTTTACAAAGGGGAATTAACTTCTCAAGGGGCATTTTAATAGCAGATGGACTTGTTATGTGATCTGAAATAATGCAAACAAATATAGAACATGTAGTTTAATCCTACAACATGAATGAGAAATTCACGACTAGATCTTTTTGCTCAAGTCTTGAGCTGTTATCGTGTAATTCCTCCTACGTATTTAGTTTTATTCTTTTAAATTCTTCATTTATCTGCGGAATGGTCGAATTTATACTACACAGTGCCAACAGTAACAAATGACTCACTGGGATTTGTCAAAGAAAAAATCTGTTGATTGTATCAAGGCAAATGGGAGATGATTGATGGTGTTGGACAATTTTACAGTCAGTTCCTATCACTCATCAAAATTGTCAGTTCGATACCTGAGCGTGACCAGTTGTATTTCATGCAGATTTCTGTGAAAACAGTTACTGCTGTCGGAATCCTATCTTACATATATAGTGTTGATTATTCCAGAAACCCGAGGATGACCAAGATAGAACCAGAATATATATAAACAGAGTACGACAAGCATAAATTTTCTGACTTTCAAGCACATCAATATCGACCAATATATTGCCTGTTTTTTGTTTCATGGTATAGATTTCATGAATTGAACTGTAAGGGATTGATCTGCTTTTTTCATTTCGTAAAATAACTATTTAATTTTGTTCTCTTCAAGGGAGGTAATCTGAATATTTCCTTGTTTCTTATTAAGGGAGACAAGCCACATGTTTCCAATTTAGTATTAACTTTTGGGGGTCCATTTGATTTCCTCCCTCATTACACTTGGTAGTACCTTAAACAAATTCTGAAAGTGACGATAATCCACCCCAAAATGTCTATATATACATATACATGTAACTTGCTAAACTTTGTGTGCAACTCGATACAACATTATGTGGTAGAGTTTGTCAGTGATTTACGGCAGCTCGGTGATTTTCTCCGGGTATTCCGAATTCCTCCACCAATAAAACTGACCACCATGATATAACTGAAATGTTGTTGCAAGTTGAATTAAACACCATAACCCTAATCCCTCCTTAACTTTGTGTGACAAAAGGAAATGGATATTTTCATTGACCTACGATTTCTCTCCTCCAAATAAGTGTCGTCTTTTTTTTTTTGGACTTGGTTATTGTTTAGGTAGAAGTAAGTTTTTCAAAGATGAGTTTTGTTTTGTGATAAAAATATATAATGAAAAACTAAAATTACCACGTTGTCAAAACTGTTCCAATATTTAATAGAAAAATTGTAACAACAATTTACAACATAGGCAAAATATATACCCCTAATGTACAAATACATGACCGCTCACTTTCCTGGCTTGGTACAGGCACTTCAGTAAAAATGGCAGGGTTAAACTAGTTTTAAGGGCCCAAACTTCCACTCTAAAATGTTTATTTTGTTACCAAAAAAAATTTCCGATAATAATATTTTTTTTTTAACGAGTGTTCAGCAGGTTACGTTTGTTTTGCATAAAGAGTAACAGTAAACAATGACATCATATATTCTTGCTGTCTATTTATAATATCGGCAGAACAAATAATTGTGAACAATTTAGTACCTGTATGTATATGAATATTTGAGTAATTTTTAAGTCCTCAAATGGTGTATACATGTATAACAATATATGTGTGTATTACATGTATAACAATATATGTGTGTATTACATGTATAACAATATATGTGTGTATTACATGTTTAACAATATATTTGTGTATTACATGTATAACAATATATGTGTGTATTACATGTATAACAATATATGTGTGTATTACATGTATTACAATATATGTGTGTATTGCATATATAACAATATATGTGTGTATTACATGTATAACAATATATGTGTGTATTACATGTATAACAATATATGTGTGTATGCATGTATAACAATATATGAGTGTATTACATGTATTACAATATATGTGTGTATTACATGTATAACAATATATGTGTGTATTACATGAATATCAATATATGTGTGTATTACATGCAAAACAATATATTTGTGTATTACATGTATAACAATATATGTGTGTATTACATGTATAACAATATATTTGTGTATTATATGAATAACAATATATGTGTGTATTACATGTATAACAATATTTGTGTGTATTACATGCATAGCAATATATGTGTGTATTACATGTATAACAATATATGTGTGTATTACATGTATAACAATATATGTGTGTATTACATGTATAACAATATATGTGTGTATTACATGTATAACAATATATGTGTGTATTACATGCATAACAATATCTTTGTGTATTACATGCATAACAATATATGTGTGTATTACATGCATAGCAATATATGTGTGTATTACATGTATAACAATATATGTGTGTATTACATGTATAACAATATATGTGTTTCTTACATGCATAGCAATATATTTGTATATTACATGTATAACAATATATGTGTGTATTATATGTATAACAATATATGTGTGTATTACATGTATAACAATATATGTGTGTATTACATGTATAACAATATATGTGTGTATTACATGTATAGCAATATATTTGTATATTACATGTATAACAATATATGTGTGTATTACATGTATAACAATATATGTGTGTATTACATGTATAACAATATATGTGTGTATTACATGAATAGCAATATATGTGTGTATTACATGTATAACAATATATGTGTGTATTACATGTATAACAATATATGTGTGTATTACATGTATAACAATATATGTGTGTATTACATGCATAGCAATATATTTGTATATTACATGTATAACAATATATGTGTGTATTACATGTATAACAATATATTTGTGTATTACATGCATAACAATATATGTGTGTATTACATGTATAAAAATATATGTGTGTATTACATGTATAACAATATATGTGTGTATTACATATATAACAATATATGTGTGTATTACATGTATAACAATATATGTGTGTATTACATGTATAGCAATATATGTGTGTATGCATGTATAACAATATATGAATGTATTACATGTATAACAATATATGTGTGTACTACATGTATAACAATATATGTGTGTATTACATGTATAACAATATATGTGTGTATTACATGCATAACAATATATTTGTGTATTACATGTATAACAATATATGTGTGTATTACATGTATAACAATATATTTGTGTATTACATGTATAACAATATATGTGTGTATTACATGTATAATAATATATGTGTGTATTACATGAATAGCAATATATGTGTGTATTACATGTATAACAATATATGTGTGTATTACATGTATAACAATATATGTGTGTATTACATGTATAACAATATATGTGTGTATTACATGTTTAACAATATATTTGTGTATTACATGTATAACAATATATGTGTGTATTACATGTATAACAATATATGTGTGTATTACATGTATTACAATATATGTGTGTATTGCATATATAACAATATATGTGTGTATTACATGTATAACAATATATGTGTGTATTACATGTATAACAATATATGTGTGTATGCATGTATAACAATATATGAGTGTATTACATGTATAACAATATATGTGTGTATTACATGTATAACAATATATGTGTGTATTACATGTATAGCAATATATTTGTATATTACATGTATAACAATATATGTGTGTATTACATGTATAACAATATATGTGTGTATTACATGTATAACAATATATGTGTGTATTACATGTATAACAATATATGTGTGTATTACATGTATAGCAATATATGTGTGTATTACATGTATAACAATATATGTGTGTATTACATGTATAACAATATATGTGTGTATTACATGTATAACAATATATGTGTGTATTACATGTATAGCAATATATTTGTATATTACATGTATAACAATATATGTGTGTATTACATGTATAACAATATATTTGTGTATTACATGCATAACAATATATGTGTGTATTACATGTATAAAAATATATGTGTGTATTACATGTATAACAATATATGTGGGTATTACATATATAACAATATATGTGTGTATTACATGTATAACAATATATGTGTGTATTACATGTATAGCAATATATGTGTGTATGCATGTATAACAATATATGAGTGTATTACATGTATAACAATATATGTGTGTACTACATGTATAACAATATATGTGTGTATTACATGTATAACAATATATGTGTGTATTACATGCATAACAATATATTTGTGTATTACATGTATAACAATATATGTGTTTATTACATGTATAATAATATATGTGTGTATTACATGCATAGCAATATATGTGTGTATTACATGTATAACAATATATGTGTGTATTACATGTATAACAATATATGTGTGTATTACATGTATAACAATATATGTGTGTATTACATGTATAACAATATATTTGTGTATTACATGTATAACAATATATGTGTGTATTACATGTATAACAATATATGTGTGTATTACATGTTTAACAATATATTTGTGTATTACATGTATAACAATATGTGTGTATTATATGTATAGCAATATATGGGTGTATTACATGTATTACAATATATGTGTGTATTACATATATAACAATATATGTGTGTATTACATCTATAACAATATATGTGTGTATTACATGTATAACAATATATGTGTGTATGCATGTATAACAATATATGAGTGCATTACATGTATTACAATATATATGTGTATTACATGTATAACAATATATGTGTGTATTACATGTATAACAATATATGTGTGTATTACATGCATAACAATATATTTGTGTATTACATGTATAACAATATATGTGTGTATTACATGTATAACAATATATGTGTGTATTACATGTATAACAATATATTTGTGTATTACATGTATAACAATATATGTGTGTATTACATGTATAACAATATATGTGTGTATTACATGTATAACAATATATTTGTATATTACATGTATAACAATATGTGTGTATTATATGTATAGCAATATATGGGTGTATTACATGTATTACAATATATGTGTGTATTACATATATAACAATATATGTGTGTATTACATGTATAACAATATATGTGTGTATTACATGTATAACAATATAATTTGTGAATTACATGTATAGCAATATATTTGTGTATTACATGTATAACAATATATGTGTGTATTATGCATTGATTATTTGAAGAAGTATTAGGTGGTTGATTTTATTTTTAAATAGGTTGAGTTATATTTAGTGGGTCATGAAATAATAAATGTGCAATGTAAATATTTATATACAATAGATTCTCGGACTCTGATCAGTTTTTCCCACGGACATCTTGAAGTAAATATTTGGTCTGCTCGTAGTACACGTGGGGTTTAATTTAATTTAACCCAGACAACTAGAATTATCTGTTATATTGAAGTAAAACATTAGTCCCTTCGTTGCGGACACTACATGATTTAACAGTAGACATTATCTAACCTGTATGTATTGTGATCACTTAGTTGCGGACACTACATGATTTAACAGTAGACATTATCTAACCTGTATGTATTGTGATCACTTAGTTACGGACACTACATGATTTAACAGTAGACATTATCTAACCTGTATGTATTGTGATCACTTAGTTGCGGACACTACATGATTTAACAGTAGACATTATCTAACCTGTATGTATTGTGATCACTTAGTTACGGACACTACATGATTTAACAGTAGACATTATCTAACCTGTATGTATTGTGATCACTTAGTTGCGGACACTACATGATTTAACAGTAAACATTATCTAACCTGTATGTATTGTGATCACTTAGTTACGGACACTACATGATTTAACAGTAGACATTATCTAACCTGTATGTATTGTGATCACTTAGTTGCGGACACTACATGATTTAACAGTAAACATTATCTAACCTGTATGTATTGTGATCACTTAGTTACGGACACTACATGATTTAACAGTAGACATTATCTAACCTGTATGTATTGTGATCACTTAGTTGCGGACACTACATGATTTAACAGTAAACATTATCTAACCTGTATGTATTGTGATCACTTAGTTGCGGACACTACATGATTTAACAGTAGACATTATCTAACCTGTATGTATTGTGATCACTTAGTTACGGACACTACATGATTTAACAGTAGACATTATCTAACCTGTATGTATTGTGATCACTTAGTTGCGGACACTACATGATTTAACAGTAGACATTATCTAACCTGTATGTATTGTGATCACTTAGTTACGGACACTACATGATTTAACAGTAGACATTATCTAACCTGTATGTATTGTGATCACTTAGTTACGGACACTACATGATTTAACAGTAGATATTATCTAACCTGTATGTATTGTGATCACTTAGTTACGGACACTACATGATTTAACAGTAGACATTATCTAACCTGTATGTATTGTGATCACTTAGTTGCGGACACTACATGATTTAACAGTAAACATTATCTAACCTGTATGTATTGTGATCACTTAGTTACGGACACTACATGATTTAACAGTAGACATTATCTAACCTGTATGTATTGTGATCACTTAGTTGCGGACACTACATGATTTAACAGTAAACATTATCTAACCTGTATGTATTGTGATCACTTAGTTGCGGACACTACATGATTTAACAGTAGACATTATCTAACCTGTATGTATTGTGATCACTTAGTTACGGACACTACATGATTTAACAGTAGACATTATCTAACCTGTATGTATTGTGATCACTTAGTTGCGGACACTACATGATTTAACAGTAGACATTATCTAACCTGTATGTATTGTGATCACTTAGTTACGGACACTACATGATTTAACAGTAGACATTATCTAACCTGTGTGTATTGTGATCACTTAGTTACGGACACTACATGATTTAACAGTAGATATTATCTAACCTGTATGTATTGTGATCACTTAGTTACGGACACTACATGATTTAACAGTAGACATTATCTAACCTGTATTTATTGTGATCACTTAGATTGTTCTCAATATTGTTTATGGGAAAATGTTTTTAGAATATCTCCTTCTCTGAAGCCATGCAACCATTTAAACAAGATTGATTGATTGATTGATTGGTAATAAACACCAACTTTAGCTTTTTCCTGGCACGTTTAAAAATGAAACATATTTTAAGCATAGGACCCAATGAGGGAAATATTTTTCGAAAAATCTTCATGTCAAAAACCACTAATAAAACTTTTGACATTGAAAAATGTAATCATTTTTTTTTATCATAAACTACTTTTGCATTTAAAAGAAAACATATTGTTGACCTAAGACCCTATGGAGAAATGTAAAGAAGTCTATTCACAAACTGCTGTTCTGATAGCTAGAACCCAAACTGTACACAAATAAAGATATTTGGATTAGGGTGTTGTGTCGTTCTGAAAATTAAATTAAAATGGTCGCCACTTCTAAATATAGTTTATTAACAGGATAAAATTCCATACATTGTAGTTATTTCAACATACAAAACATTTTAATCAGTGCACAAAAAAATCAGGCGAGGTTTATATTACATTCCAACATTGTCTACATAACTAAATATAGACCATGGAAATCCCCATAAACAGTCATTTTATGTTGAAGCATTTGATTGGACATATAATTTGAAATCTGCCAATCAACTGTCACCTTTCAAAAAGATTCAAAATAACAAAAACATCTAACTTGACCAACATATTAATTTTAGCTAGAGAGGAATGAAAAGTGAATTTGTTGTGGAAAATAAATTGTATTTACTTTTAAGTATTCAATATTGCATTTGATTAATTGAAAAAAATACCCATTGATGATATATACACATGAGAAAAAATGGCTTTGCAATGTTATTTATTCATAAGAAATATAATATAATGATTAATAACTTTGTACTAGACAATGTACATATATTGTCTATGCCATGGCCTGTTTATCAGGTATACACGGATTACATTAAAAATTAATATAATGTTTATTGACTACATTTTAAAGGGTACAAGATATTGTTTTTTGTGAAAAATGTTGCATTAAATAAAAATAATATATTTTTACATTATTTATGAGTTGTTTTTATATATTTTATATATATATGACTGCAAAAAAAAATTGCAGTTGTGTTATGTTTAAGGTGATGTTGCCCTTGTCAAGGTCATCCGTCTGTAGACAGCATGGTTTATGTGCAATAACTTAATTTGTAGTTGACCGACCCTTCTGAATTTTGAACACAATGATTATTGGTACTGAATAAATTGATTTTGGGTATATTAACCCTACCCGTTGCCAAACAAGAGGTCTTAAGATGTAAAAATGGATGTTACTTTATCCGAAAAGGGGTCTAAAAGGTGTCAAAATTTCCCATACGGTATTTGGAAATTACATAGAATTTTTTATCTTTCATCCAATTTTAATGCAGTTTTTTCTGTGAATTTATTGCACAGAGAGCTTGTGGTAGTGTGTTGACATATTTCCTCTATCTCTTACGGTTTTGTAGATATACTCAACCAAAAGGGGCCAACAAAAGCAGAATTCAGAAATTTGGAATATCATATTTAAAACTTTAAATAGTAAAACAAGAAAAATGTCCAAAATACAGTTTGTCCAGCAAATTACTGTTTCCAGCAAATTTCTGTGTCCTGATATTTACTGTGTCAAGCAAAATACTGTTTCCACAATTAATATACACTTGTCCAACTTTGCCATGTCAACATGCTGTGGTTATATTATACCCGCACTCATAGAGAGGGGGCTATATTGCAATCACTTTGTCCGTCCGTCTGTCCGTTAATCCGTGTGTCCGTCCGTTCACACTTTCGTAACATATATCTTAGCTTCTACTGGAAGAAATGATTTTATATTTGATATATGGCTTTGGCATGATGACTTGTACCGTGTCTCCCCTTTCCAGGTTTACCACACATCTACTTCCTGTTAAGTGTGCGACTTACAAATGAACGAGTGGGGGTATTCTTAGCACGACGTAGCGTGCAACATCTTGTTATTATTTGCTCTGTGTCGTCCTTTAAGTATTATTTTGTGTTTGTGTGTTTGTTTTTGTTGTGGAAGTCTAAAGTTTCCCGTGTCTGGATTGCCACATTGGTTTTCTCTGCCCTTTATTTTTATATCATTCTAAATAGTGTGATTATACAAGTCAAACTGACCTTGTATGTCAGTATAAACTTTGGAATACCATACGAGCAGCTACTGCTTACAGATTTATTGCTTTGAGGATTAGGGTTTTAGTGTTTAGCGTCACTTTCAACAATATTTCAGTAATATAGTGGCAATCAGTTTTATTGGTGGAGGAAACGGGAGTAAACCACCTACCTGTCGAAAGTCACTGACAAACTTTATCACATAGTGTTGTATCGAGTACACCTCACCATCAGCTACTGTAATGATGTACAGTATTTTATCAATATACAAGTGCTTCTGAAATATATTTAGGTCATACTTAATTCTGTGTAAAGCAGTTATAAATTTGACAATTTTATACACTTTCGCCGAGTACTCCGGTAAAATACATGAAAACCGTGGGCAAATTAATGATTCTGATCAGATGAAATTTTACAAACTATTCCAATTTGAAACAACTCAGCAGAAATGATGTTTATGAGGTCCTCTACAAAATATCCGCCTTTCTGTCAAATGACATGACGGCTATATGGGCATTTCTTTAGTTATGTTTGGATGGAATTTAAAAAAAAATCTTCTCCTCTGAAACTACTGGGTAAATTGTTACAAAACTTTCCAGGAATCTTGTTTGTGAAGCTCTGTGCGCAAATTACTCCTTTTGGCTTGACCCGGTAAAACACATAATCACAATTATTGGATCTTAATGGGCTAAATTTCAACAATCATCACTGAAGCTACAGGTTCGAAATTTAAATGATTTGTAGCACAAATAAATTATATAAGGTCCTCCACATAAATTATATAAGGTCCTCCACATAGATTATATAAGGTCCTCCACATAGATTATATAAGATCCTCCACATAGATTATATAAGGTCCTCCACATAGATTATATAAGATCCTCCACTTTGTTGCTCAATTTTTAGTTTTCTGTATAGTGTTTTGTAGATCGTTGTTTGTCCCTTTGTCCTTCCTTAAATTTGGCCATTGTGTTGTCCGTCCTGTTGTCCTTCTTCGTTTAAATTTGGCCATTGTGTTGTCCGTCCCTTTGTCCTTCGTTTAAATTTGGCCATTGTGTTGTCCGTCCCTTTGTCCTTCGTTTAAATTTGGTCATTGTGTTGTCCGTCCTTTTGTCCTTCTTCGCTTAAATTTGGTCATTATGTTGTTCATCCCTTTGTCCTTCTTCGTTTAAATTTGGCCATTGTGTTGGCGCCCCTTTGTCCTTCGTTTAAATTTGGTCATTGTGTTGTCCGTCCCTTTGTCCTTCGTTTATATTTGGCCATTGTGTTGTCCGTCCCTTTGTCCTTCTTTTAATTTGGCCATTGTCTTGTCCGTCCCTTTGTCTTTCACTTAAATTTGGTCATTGTGTTGTCCGTCCCTGTGTCCTTCGTTTAAATTTTGTCATTGTGTTGTCCCTCCTTTGTCCCTCTTCGTTTAAATTTGGCCATTGTGTTGTCCGTCCCTTTGTCCTTCGTTTATATTTGGCCATTGTGTTGTCCGTCCCTTTGTCCTTCTTTTAATTTGGCCATTGTGTTGTCCGTCCCTTTGTCCTTCACTTAAATTTGGTCATTGTGTTGTCCGTCCCTGTGTCCTTCGTTTAAATTTGGCCATTGTGTTGTCCCTCCCTTTGTCCCTCTTCGTTTAAATTTGGCCATTGTGTTGTCCGTCCCTTTGTCCTTCTTCGTTTAAATTTGGCCATTGTGTTGTTCGTCCCTTTGTCCTTCTTCGCTTAAATTTGGTCATTATGTTGTTCATCCCTTTGTCCTTCTTCGTTTAAATTTGGCCATTGTGTTGTCCGTCCCTTTGTCCTTCTTCGTTTAAATTTGGCCATTGTGTTGCCGCCCCTTTGTCCTTCGTTTAAATTTGGTCATTGTGTTGTCCGTCCCTTTGTCCTTCGTTTATATTTGGCCATTGTGTTGTCCGTCCCTTTGTCTTTCGTTTTAATTTGGCCATTGTGTTGTCCGTCCCTTTGTCCTTCACTTAAATTTGGTCATTGAGTTGTCCGTCCCTGTGCCCTTCGTTTAAATTTGGTCATTGTGTTGTCCGTCCCTTTGCCCTTCTTCGTTTAAATTTGGCCATTGTGTTGTTCGTCCATTTGTCCTTCTTCGTTTAAATTTGGCCATTGTGTTGTCCGTCCCTTTGTCCTTCTTCGTTTAAATTTGGCAATTGTGTTGTTCGTCCCTTTTTCCTTCTTCGTTTAAATTTGGCCATTGTGTTGTCCGTCCCTTTGTCCTTCTTCGTTTAAATTTGGCCATTATGTTGTCCATCCCTTTGTCCTTCTTCGCTTAAATTTGGCAATTGTGTTGTCCGTCCTTTTGTCCTTCGCTTAAATTTGGCCATTGTGTTGTCCATCCCTTTGTCCTTCGATTAAATTTGGCCATTGTGTTGTCCGCCTCTTTATCCTTCGTTTAAATTTGGTCATTGTGTTGTCCGTCCCTTTGTCCTTCTTCGTTTAAATTTTGCCGTTGTGTTGTCCGTCCCTTTGTCCTTCGTTTAAATTTGGCGATTGTGTTGTCCGTCCCTTTGTCCTTCTTCGTTTAAATTTGGCCATTATGTTGTCCATCCCTTTGTCCTTCTTCGCTTAAATTTGGCAATTGTGTTATCCGTCCCTTTGGCCTTCATTTAAATTTGGTCATTGTGTTTTCCGTCCTGTTGTCCTTCTTCGCTTAAATTTGGCCATTGTGTTGTTCGTCCCTTTGTCCTTCGTTTAAATTTGGCAATTGTGTTGTCCGTCCCTTTTTCCTTCGTTTAAATTTGGCCATTGTGTTGTTCGTCCCTTTGTCCTTCTTCGCTTAAATTTGGTCATTATGTTATTCATCCCTTTGTCCTTCTTCGCTTAAATTTGGCCATTGTGTTGTCCGTCCCTTTGTCCTTCTTCGTTTAAATTTGGCCATTGTGTTGTTCGTCCCTTTGTCCTTCTTCGCTTAAATTTGGTCATTATGTTGTTCATCCCTTTCTCCCTCTTCGTTTAAATTTGGCCATTGTGTTGTCCGTCCCTTTGTCCTTCGTTTAAATTTGGCCATTGTGTTGCCGCCCCTTTGTCCTTCGTTTAAATTTGGTCATTGTGTTGTCCGTCCCTTTGTCCTTCGTTTAAATTTGGCCATTGTGTTGTCCGTCCCTTTGTCCTTTGTTTAAATTTGGCCATTGTGTTGTCCGTCCCTTTGTCCTTCGTTTAAATTTGGTCATTGTGTTGTCCGTCCCTTTGTCCTTCGTTTATATTTGGCCATTGTGTTGTCCGTCCCTTTTTCTTTCGTTTTAATTTGGCCATTGTGTTGTCCGTCCCTTTGTCCTTCACTTAAATTTGGTCATTTTGTTGTCCGTCCCTGTGCCCTTCGTTTAAATTTGGCCATTGTGTTGTCCGTCCCTTTGTCCCTCTTCGTTTAAATTTGGCCATTGTGTTGTCCGTCCATTTGTCCTTCTTCGTTTAAATTTGGCCATTGTGTTGTCCGTCCCTTTGTCCTTCTTCGTTTAAATTTGGCAATTGTGTTGTCCGTCCCTTGTTCCTTCTTCGTTTAAATTTGGCCATTGTGTTGTCCGTCCCTTTGTCCTTCTTCGTTTAAATTTGGCCATTATGTTGTCCATCCCTTTGTCCTTCTTCGCTTAAATTTGGCAATTGTGTTGTCCGTCCTTTTGTCCTTCGCTTAAATTTGGCCATTGTGTTGTCCATCCCTTTGTCCTTCGATTAAATTTGGCCATTGTGTTGTCCGCCTCTTTATCCTTCGTTTAAATTTGGTCATTGTGTTGTCCGTCCCTTTGTCCTTCTTCGTTTAAATTTTGCCGTTGTGTTGTCCGTCCCTTTGTCCTTTGTTTAAATTTGGCGATTGTGTTGTCCGTCCCTTTGTCCTTCTTCGTTTAAATTTGGCCATTGTGTTGTCCGTCCCTTTGTCCTTCTTCGTTTAAATTTGGCCATTATGTTGTCCATCCCTTTGTCCTTCTTCGTTTAAATTTGGCAATTGTGTTGTCCGTCCCTTTGGCCTTCATTTAAATTTGGTCATTGTGTTGTCCGTCCCTTTGTCCTTCTTCGTTCAAATTTGGCCATTGTGTTGTTCGTCCCTTTGTCCTTCGTTTAAATTTGGCAATTGTGTTGTCCGTCCCTTTTTCCTTCGTTTAAATTTGGCCATTGTGTTGTTCGTCCCTTTGTCCTTCTTCGCTTAAATTTGGTCATTATGTTGTTCATCCCTTTGTCCTTCTTCGCTTAAATTTGGCCATTGTGTTGTCTGTCCCTTTGTCCTTCTTCGTTTAAATTTGGCCATTGTGTTGCCGCCCTTTTGTCCTTCGTTTAAATTTGGCCATTGTGTTGTTCGTCCCTTTGTCCTTCTTCGCTTAAATTTGGTCATTATGTTGTTCATCCCTTTGTCCCTCTTCGTTTAAATTTGGCCATTGTGTTGTCCGTCCCTTTGTCCTTCTTCGTTTAAATTTGGCCATTGTGTTGCCGCCCCTTTGTCCTTCGTTTAAATTTGGTCATTGTGTTGTCCGTCCCTTTGTCCTTCGTTTAAATTTGGCCATTGTGTTGTCCGTCGCTTTGTCCTTCGTTTAAATTTGGTCATTGTGTTGTCCGTCCCTTTGTCCTTCGTTTAAATTTGGCCATTGTGTTGTCCGTCCCTTTGTCCTTCACTTGAATTTGGTCATTGTGTTGTCCGTCCCTGTGTCCTTCGTTTAAATTTGGCCATTGTGTTGTCCGTCCCTTTGTCCCTCTTCGTTTAAATTTGGCCTTTGTGTTGTCCATCCCTTTGTCCTTCTTCGTTTACATTTGGCAATTGTGTTGTCCGTCCCTTTGTCCTTCGTTTAAATTTGGCCATTGTGTTGTCCGTCCCTTTGTCCTTCTTCGCTTAAATTTGGCCATTGTGTTGTCTATCCTTTTGTCCTTCGTTTAAATTTGACAATTGTGTTGTCCGTCCCTTTTTCTTTCTTCGCTTAAATTTGACCATTGTGTTGTCCGTCCCTTTGTCCTTCTTCGTTTAAATTTGGCCATTATGTTGTCCATTCCTTTGTCCTTCTTCGTTTAAATTTGGCAATTGTGTTGTACGTCCCTTTGTCCTTCGTTTAAATTTGGCCATTGTGTTGTCCGTCCCTTTGTCCTTCGATTAAATTTGGCCATTGTGTTGTCCGCCCCTTTATCCTTCGTTTAAATTTGGTCATTGTGTTGTCCGTCCCTTTGTCCTTCTTCGTTTAAACTTTGCCATTGTGTTGTCCATCCCTTTGTCCTTCTTCGCTTAAATGTGGCCACTGTGTTGTCCGTCCCTTTGTCCTTCGTTTTAATTTGGCCATTGTGTTGTCCGTCCCTTTGTCCTTCACTTAAATTTGGTCATTGAGTTGTCCGTCCCTGTGCCCTTCGTTTAAATTTGGTCATTGTGTTGTCCGTCCCTTTGCCCCTCTTCGTTTAAATTTGGCCATTGTGTTGTTCGTCCATTTGTCCTTCTTCGTTTAAATTTGGCCATTGTGTTGTCCGTCCCTTTGTCCTTCTTCGTTTAAATTTGGCAATTGTGTTGTTCGTCCCTTTTTCCTTCTTCGTTTAAATTTGGCCATTGTGTTGTCCGTCCCTTTGTCCTTCTTCGTTTAAATTTGGCCATTATGTTGTCCATCCCTTTGTCCTTCTTCGCTTAAATTTGGCAATTGTGTTGTCCGTCCTTTTGTCCTTCGCTTAAATTTGGCCATTGTGTTGTCCATCCCTTTGTCCTTCGATTAAATTTGGCCATTGTGTTGTCCGCCTCTTTATCCTTCGTTTAAATTTGGTCATTGTGTTGTCCGTCCCTTTGTCCTTCTTCGTTTAAATTTTGCCGTTGTGTTGTCCGTCCCTTTGTCCTTCGTTTAAATTTGGCGATTGTGTTGTCCGTCCCTTTGTCCTTCTTCGTTTAAATTTGGCCATTATGTTGTCCATCCCTTTGTCCTTCTTCGCTTAAATTTGGCAATTGTGTTATCCGTCCCTTTGGCCTTCATTTAAATTTGGTCATTGTGTTTTCCGTCCCTTTGTCCTTCTTCCCTTAAATTTGGCCATTGTGTTGTTCGTCCCTTTGTCCTTCGTTTAAATTTGGCAATTGTGTTGTCCGTCCCTTTTTCCTTCGTTTAAATTTGGCCATTGTGTTGTCCGTCCCTTTTTCCTTCGTTTAAATTTGGCCATTGTGTTGTTCGTCCCTTTGTCCTTCTTCGCTTAAATTTGGTCATTATGTTATTCATCCCTTTGTCCTTCTTCGCTTAAATTTGGCCATTGTGTTGTCCGTCCCTTTGTCCTTCTTCGTTTAAATTTGGCCATTGTGTTGCCGCCCCTTTGTCCTTCGTTTAAATTTGGCCATTGTGTTGTTCGTCCCTTTGTCCTTCTTCGCTTAAATTTGGTCATTATGTTGTTCATCCCTTTCTCCCTCTTCGTTTAAATTTGGCCATTGTGTTGTCCGTCCCTTTGTCCTTCGTTTAAATTTGGCCATTGTGTTGCCGCCCCTTTGTCCTTCGTTTAAATTTGGTCATTGTGTTGTCCGTCCCTTTGTCCTTCGTTTAAATTTGGCCATTGTGTTGTCCGTCCCTTTGTCCTTTGTTTAAATTTGGCCATTGTGTTGTCCGTCCCTTTGTCCTTCGTTTAAATTTGGTCATTGTGTTGTCCGTCTCTTTGTCCTTCGTTTATATTTGGCCATTGTGTTGTCCGTCCCTTTTTCTTTCGTTTTAATTTGGCCATTGTGTTGTCCGTCCCTTTGTCCTTCACTTAAATTTTGTCATTTTGTTGTCCGTCCCTGTGCCCTTCGTTTAAATTTGGCCATTGTGTTGTCCGTCCCTTTGTCCCTCTTCGTTTAAATTTGGCCATTGTGTTGTCCGTCCATTTGTCCTTCTTCGTTTAAATTTGGCCATTGTGTTGTCCGTCCCTTTGTCCTTCTTCGTTTAAATTTGGCAATTGTGTTGTCCGTCCCTTGTTCCTTCTTCGTTTAAATTTGGCCATTGTGTTGTCCGTCCCTTTGTCCTTCTTCGTTTAAATTTGGCCATTATGTTGTCCATCCCTTTGTCCTTCTTCGCTTAAATTTGGCAATTGTGTTGTCCGTCCTTTTGTCCTTCGCTTAAATTTGGCCATTGTGTTGTCCATCCCTTTGTCCTTCGATTAAATTTGGCCATTGTGTTGTCCGCCTCTTTATCCTTCGTTTAAATTTGGTCATTGTGTTGTCCGTCCCTTTGTCCTTCTTCGTTTAAATTTTGCCGTTGTGTTGTCCGTCCCTTTGTCCTTTGTTTAAATTTGGCGATTGTGTTGTCCGTCCCTTTGTCCTTCTTCGTTTAAATTTGGCCATTGTGTTGTCCGTCCCTTTGTCCTTCTTCGTTTAAATTTGGCCATTATGTTGTCCATCCCTTTGTCCTTCTTCGTTTAAATTTGGCAATTGTGTTGTCCGTCCCTTTGGCCTTCATTTAAATTTGGTCATTGTGTTGTCCGTCCCTTTGTCCTTCTTCCCTTAAATTTGGCCATTGTGTTGTTCGTCCCTTTGTCCTTCGTTTAAATTTGGCAATTGTGTTGTCCGTCCCTTTTTCCTTCGTTTAAATTTGGCCATTGTGTTGTTCGTCCCTTTGTCCTTCTTCGCTTAAATTTGGTCATTATGTTGTTCATCCCTTTGTCCTTCTTCGCTTAAATTTGGCCATTGTGTTGTCTGTCCCTTTGTCCTTCTTCGTTTAAATTTGGCCATTGTGTTGCCGCCCTTTTGTCCTTCGTTTAAATTTGGCCATTGTGTTGTTCGTCCCTTTGTCCTTCTTCGCTTAAATTTGGTCATTATGTTGTTCATCCCTTTGTCCCTCTTCGTTTAAATTTGGCCATTGTGTTGTCCGTCCCTTTGTCCTTCTTCGTTTAAATTTGGCCATTGTGTTGCCGCCCCTTTGTCCTTCGTTTAAATTTGGTCATTGTGTTGTCCGTCCCTTTGTCCTTCGCTTAAATTTGGCCATTGTGTTGTCCGTCCCTTTGTCCTTCGTTTAAATTTGGTCATTGTGTTGTCCGTCCCTTTGTCCTTCGTTTAAATTTGGCCATTGTGTTGTCCGTCCCTTTGTCCTTCACTTAAATTTGGTCATTGTGTTGTCCGTCCCTGTGTCCTTCGTTTAAATTTGGCCATTGTGTTGTCCGTCCCTTTGTCCTTCTTCGTTTACATTTGGCAATTGTGTTGTCCGTCCCTTTGTCCTTCGTTTAAATTTGGCCATTGTGTTGTCCGTCCCTTTGTCCTTCTTCGCTTAAATTTGGCCATTGTGTTGTCTATCCTTTTGTCCTTCGTTTAAATTTGACAATTGTGTTGTCCGTCCCTTTTTCTTTCTTCGCTTAAATTTGACCATTGTGTTGTCCGTCCCTTTGTCCTTCTTCGTTTAAATTTGGCCATTATGTTGTCCATTCCTTTGTCCTTCTTCGTTTAAATTTGGCAATTGTGTTGTACGTCCCTTTGTCCTTCGTTTAAATTTGGCCATTGTGTTGTCCGTCCCTTTGTCCTTCGATTAAATTTGGCCATTGTGTTGTCCGCCCCTTTATCCTTCGTTTAAATTTGGTCATTGTGTTGTCCGTCCCTTTGTCCTTCTTCGTTTAAACTTTGCCATTGTGTTGTCCATCCCTTTGTCCTTCTTCGCTTAAATGTGGCCACTGTGTTGTCCGTCCCTTTGTCCTTCGTTTAAATTTGGCCATTGTGTTTTCCATCCCTTTATCCTTCGATTTAATTTGGCCATTATGTTGTCCGTCCCTTTGTCCTTCGTTTAAATTTGGTCATTGTGTTGTCCGTCCCTTTGTCCTTCTTCGTTTACATTTGGCCATTGTGTTGTCCGTCCCTTTGTCCTTCTTCGTTTAAATTTGGCCATTGTGTTCTCCGTCTCTTTGTCCTTCGTTTAAATTTGGCCATTGTGTTGTCCGTGCCTTTGTCCTTCGTTTTTATTTGGCCATTGTATTGTCCTTGTCTTTGTCCTTCGTTTAAATTTGGCCATTGTGTTGTCCGTGCCTTTGTCCTTCGTTTAAATTTGGTCATTGTGTTGGTCGTTCCTTTGTCCTTCTTCGTTTAAATTTGGTCATTGTGTTGTCCGTCCCTTTGTCCTTCTTCGTTTAAATTTGACCACTGTGTTGTCCGTCCCTTTGTCCTTCTTCGTTTAAATTTGGTCATTGTGTTGTCCGTCCCTTTGTCCTTCCTTTAAATTTGGCCACTGTGTTGTCCGTCCCTTTGTCCTTCGTTTAAATTTGGTCATTGTGTTATCCGTCCCTTTGTCCTTCTTCCTTTAAAATTGGTCATTGTGTTGTCTGTCCCTTTGTCCTTCTTCCTTTAAATTTGGCCACTATGTTGTCCGTCCTTTACGTCTGTCGATTTAATACACATTTGTTATCTTCAAACTCATCTGTCTATTTTATTATTGATGTTTTAAATAATGTCTACCTTCGATAATATTTGGTTCTGATTGGTTAACAATTATAATTCTTCCCCATCGACATCAGGGGCGGATCCAGGATTTCAAGTTAGGGGGGCGCACTTAAGCAAATTGTGCCGAGCGGGGGGAGGCGCGAAAATGTGTTGGGGTATTTTGTGTGAAAAATCACGATTTTACGCCAAAAAATCTTTTTTTTTCAAATTTTAGGGGGGGGGGCACGCCAGGTGCATCCCCCACCCCCCCCCCCCCCTGGATCCGCCCCAGGACATCACCGGGTCAATTGGAACCAAACTGTGCAGGTATTGTGTTTGAAGGTCTCATCTACAGAGGTTCAAAGTCTTGATCCGACATAAAACATGGTCGACATAGGCAATTTTGTTATTAAGACTAAGGTCAATCTCCCAGGCACTGGTCACCATAGCCGATTTTGGCTGTCCTGTTTAGGCTGTTTGGATATCTTCTTCTCAAAAACATTTACATTCTTCAGTTTTCCAATCTATTGACTTTGAGTGTACCTGACGAAGGTTATTCCAAACACAAGTCGTGCACACCTCAGATATCTACGCTTTTATTTACCATAGTTGGAATTCAAATATTTTGACACTTCATGGACCTAAACATATCATCAGTACCTCTAACATAAAATGATGCTAATGCAAGCCACAATGAATTTTGGCCTGGACAGCACCCATTGGTAGATGTTGGTATAGTCTGTTTGGTGACTCTGAATATAGGGAAAACAATTCCTAAAAAATCAACGGGTTATCAGATTTATTTTTTAATTATATTTATATTAAGGATTGATTAATACATATTATAGGTGAATTTTTCAAAAAAAATCATTAAAGAATAAAAAAGTTTGCCATAGGACTTAATTGTAAAATTCTGTCATTTTGTCATGTAACAAACATGGGAGTAAGTACTACTGAAATGAACAGCAACATGTAGTCAGTATTGACAAACAGCAAGTCAGCTGATTTCATCATTAGCATGTTATATCAGATGTTGACATACTGACCATACCAAATATGGACAATATTCAAATTAGATTCACACCTGTTCAGGTAAAAATCAATAATGATGAAACATTATTACATACCTGATTGTGGAGCATTTAAAATACATGCAAACTACCCATTCCCTTTATGTGTATAGAGGTTAATAAAAGAGAATAAAATTACCTGAAAACGTTGTATATTCTGACCAGTACATATCAGTAGTTTCAACCTCACTGTCATGATTTGATTTTGATTTTTGGTGTTTTAACGCCACTTTCAACAATATTTCAGCTATAACATGGCGACCAGTTTTTGTGGTGGAGGAAGCCGGAGTACCCGGAGAGAACCACCGACCATGGGCAAGCAACTGGTAACTTTATCACTTGCGGTTGCGAGTCGAGTGCACCCTTTTTTGTAATTTACAAAGACGGGCGCGAACCCACGCCATATTGGTGATAAGCTTGTATGAGCTGTTAGATCCAACGACCTAACTCATTGAGTCACCCAGGTCCCTCACTGTCATGAAAAAACTGTTTAGTTAATTTGCCTATAAGAAATTAACGTTGTATATATGAATTGTTTAATTTTTGGAAGAAAACAAGTATCAAACAAGAATATTATTTAATTTATATATTTATATAAATTATACTTTCACGAAATTAACATTTATTTTATTTTGGTATCATTTTTTAAGTGTTAATTTAAATTTTTTTTATAAATCAGCATGAGTGAATAACAAGGGACATGCCCATATAAGGGTCTCATGTGACCAGCAGTTATTAATTGTTTTACAAACAAATATCAAACTTTATCACATAATTCAAACAGTAAGAAAGGAAATAGTCTTCATGAACAGTTTTATTGGTGGATGAAATCGGAGAACCGGCAGGAAACCCTTCAACTGTCGCAAGTCACTGACAAACTTTATCACATAAAGGGAAATAGTCTTCTTGGACAATAACTATGAGTAATATAATTATGTTATTCCAATCAATTTATAAAGTAAATATACAATAACGGTATAATAATATTTATTCACTTCAGCGGAACTGACAAATATTTCCCCCACTCGTCCACCGTATCAATGCATACACATGCGTGAACAGCTCCTTGCTTGCCTAAAAATATAGCCTTGTTGTTGATTGGATAAACTGGTTGGTGCCAGATATTTGCATGTATCTGAACACCGAAACTACCATCAAAGTAAAATGCTACAAAGTTTTCCGGCTTAATATCGTTACCAGGGAGCGCTAAGAGAGCAATAAACGGATCTTTGTCACGTGGGAAGAACACCTGACCTCCATCCGGGTGATAGTTAGCTTCTCTTACAAGAACGTGTGTTCTATTATCAAATGTTACTCCAGTTGGCAGACGACCGGTTACGTAGTGACCACCAACAGCATTATTAACTGCTGTGCATTCGTCACCTCGCCATTCGTACTCAAAATCACCACACACAATTCCACCCATTGCGCCAGTACCAGGGTATAACTTTCTCCATCCATTAACTGGCCATGGGGTAATTTCAACTTCCTCTTTGTCAAAGTCTGTGACAATTTTGCCATAACCTTTTAAAGTTTCCTCATTTGCAACCACTAACTTTACTTTACAAGGCTCTCCATATTTAGGGTCAAGGGCGTCGTCATAACTAGCATATCCACTCATATTGCCCTGTAGAAAATATTGTAATGCACGATTAAGGCTTGAATGATTGGTTGGTTTGGTGTTTAACGCTACTTTCAACAATATTTCAGTTGTATCGTCGCAAGTCACTGACAAGCTTCATCACATAATCTTGTATCGAGTACACCTCGCCTTGACCGGGGTTCAAACTCACAACTTTAGCGATGATAGACACTGATTGCACAGATATTTGTAAATGCATTACCATACGATCACTACCACGACGGCCCCTACTCAAATTAGGGATTTCTTTAATTACAAAACAATTTATTGTATCGATATCGAATCTTTTTTCTTAAAAAGAACAAGCTTGGTTTCCCTATTTTTATTTTCCACTTTAATTTTTTCTATTTTGAGTACGATTTGTGATCTGTCTCTAATATCATGAACATTGGCAGTTATCTTATATCCAAAATATATTTGTTCAATCTCATAAAAGACATACATGAACGCATGAAAATATCCAATTGTTAATTAGTTTGCAGTTTTGACAGTAATTCACAGTGCAATAATTGCACCTTGGGATTACAGGTTTTGTTTTGTAATATAATGTGAAGGAATCAGACCCTAATATTTTGAGGGGCCGTGATCGAATAGTAGTTGGATTTACAACTAAATGTACAATCAGTCCCTATCACCACAAAAGTTGTGAGTTCGAACCCCGTTCATGGCGAGGTGTACTCGATAAAACATTATGTGATAAAATTTGTCAGTGACTTGCGGTAGGTCGGAGGTTTTCTTCGGGTACTCCGGTTTCCTCCACCAATAAATCTGACCACTACGATATAGCTGAAATACTGTTGAAAGTGGCGTTAAACACCGCAAATCATCACCACCTAAATTTTTGCGATGATTCGCGGTGTACTGTAAATTTGTTGAATATAACGTTTGATAATACAGATATGGTTTATAGTCATAATACGACATTGAGTTGTGTACGTGGTTCAGAAACTTTCTCAAGTTACATATCCTCATACAATTAGTGCTTATCACCACTAAACTAAAAGTTGTGAGTTCGGACCCCAACAGAGGCGATAAGATTCTCAGTAATTGGTGGCAGGTCAGTGGTATTTCTCCAGCACTCGTCAGACAACTCGGTCAATTTCGCTCCTTTAAGGTGAAATGCAAAGGTTTTGAGTATTTGATTTTATTGCTTTACTCGATAAAGATACATAAATAATGCGGAAAAAAAAATTTCGACGCCACAGCTAAATTTATGGTTTATTGTCGAAGTTTAACATGATTATCTCCTCTTGGTTAGCCAAGACTATGACGTCAACGGTTCTTATCAGTCTAGTGTGCATACGAGGATATCATAGCTTCTCGATATTATGATGATGAATGTGACCAAAGTGACATCACAGACATCGATTCAACATAAAAAAAATATATATATATATATTAAATTTTTGTATTTATTCATATTGCACATTACACCCATATTGGTCAAGCAATTACAATACAAAAGCATGCAAACATATAGAAGAAAAACAACACAAACATAATCAATATGAAAATGTAGGAGACATATTTGACCGGCGTGAACCCTATCATCTCAAGTCTAGTGATTGTTTTATGAAGGTGCATACAACCGATAAAAGATCTGAAGTTGGATTGAGTATGTAATCAAGTCTATTCATGGGTGACATATTAGTAAAAGAAGGACATTTATTTTCTATAGTATTTATTAGTAAATTTCTTGGTTGCTGGTTTAAATGACAATTTAAAAAGAAGTGATATTCATCTTCTAAGATATTACAAGTAGTGCAACGTCTTTGTTGACGGGGTATATTAATATATCGACCAGTTTCAATTTGCAAACAATGGTCACTTGTTCGAAATTTAGCTTTGAGTTGTCTATTTTTAAAGTTTTTTTCCTTTATCAAATACTCTTCCAAAACAATATCATGTTTTATTTTATTATACAAATAAAATTTTGAATTATCTGTTAATTTTGAAAGTTTGTCTTTAGTTTTCTGAATGTAATTAGTGTGGACAACCTTTTTAAATTCTTTTTTAAATGGAACTTTTATCTTATGGAAACACTTATCCATATTAGAAAAATCTTCAGCATCCAAATCAAATTCTTGAAAGACATTTAATGTCAAAGTATACCATGTGTAGAAGCCTTCATCATGTAAAGATTTATTAACATTAAGGGATTCTTTAATTAATGGGCTTAAAAACATATAAAAAAAAAAGCAAGAAAAAAAAGCATTTAATTTGAAATAATTATATTCTTACTAGAATTTATCAATAACTCTTAATCCGATTGAATATCGCCATTTATTCTACGTCATTCGAAAGAAATTTATAAATCAATATTTCCGTTTGCCGGACTATTTTTTTTCCCGGTATCAATGTAAACAAATACGGCGGCCGCTAAGGCATCGTAGATTTAAATGAATGAAAACACAATACGGAACGATTTCAAATGTTTCCTAAATAAAAACATGTTCAGTATAAAAGAATGAAATAATAAATGTACACTGGTCCCGCCAACGGAAATCCCGGAAGTTGACGGAATTAAATTTCAAATCGTTGCTGTAGTGTTATCAATTCTCTTTTTCACATTTTTTTTTTTCATTTTTCAAAAATTAAAATAAAACTTATCTGCTGTCAAAATTTATTTTAATATCATATTAACATGAATAGAAAGAACATTCTTGATGCATTATTTTTCATATTCCTACGCCGTAACGCTACAATTATTTAAGTCAGAATTGAAAATAATTTTTCCACACGGTGTTATACCAAAACGCGTCATGGTCCGGTAATAACTGTTTGATATTTCACATTTGTTAAGAAGATAGACCTATATGCACGATGAACCGACGGGGGGATATCCTAGAACCACGGTATTTATTATTTCATTTTAGTCACAGGCACTTGTTTCATTCAAAAAATATATGCCGCCTCCTCTTCCTTACTTCAAGGTAAACATCTAACCTTTTCCCCTTCCCCACTTCGCCTCAATATTTTTCGCTTATTTGTGATCCTTTCGCTGACCCAATTATATCGTTACACTCCTGAGATATTTCTCTTTTCGACTGCCACATTTGAATTTACCTACCGGACCCCACTCAGACGAATTGGACAAGAGTAGTCAGCGAAAGTGGCTTAGTGAAAATTTAAGTCATTGAAACGGATACAGCCACTTCCGGTTTGCGCTGGAATTTTCATATGCATTCGGAATTCTCTAGACCGATCATGTGTAACAATGCCACATGATCATCTCCTCTCAAATGTAAAGTAAGCCTTTAAGATACAGATAATTGTTCCAATGCAGATTATAAAAATATGTTCAACTCCAAATTACTGACATTTGATTTTTAAAGCACCTTTTTTTTATTTTCTAAATCAATTTAAACCGGACCGGAAGTGGCAGTATCCGTTTCAATGACTTAAATTTTCACTAAGCCACGTTCGTTGACTATTCTTGTCCAATTCGTCTGAGGAGGGTCCGGTAGGTATATTTAAATGTGGCAGTCGAAAAGAGAAATATCTCGGGAGTGTAACGGTATAATTGGGTCAGCGAAAGGATCACAATTAAGCGAAAAATATTGAGGCGAAGTGGAGAAGGGGAAAAGGGTAGATGTTTACCTTGACGTAAGGAAGAGGAGGGGGCATATATTTTTTGAATGAAACAAGTGCCTGTGATTTTAGTATATTTTTACAAGCGAATTTTTTTTAATTAGTATACACTTAACCTTTTAACGTTAGCTTTATTAACAGTAAATTTAGCAATGTCAACCCGCCCAACCATTTTGCAAACAAAGAAGGGATAGGGTATGATTATCTTTGTCCCATAAAAAAGAAGAAATGACGCGAATGACGTCACGAAAGGAGATTTTTTAAAAGGGAATAAGCAGGATTGATATTTCCCGCGGTTTTAAACAAGGTAAGTTTACCTGACGATTTCGCACAAACGGCTTGAGAAAATTGAAAAGTATAGCGATTTCCTATCAAGGTACTAAAATCACTATCTAAAAATGTGTAAATCTGAAAAAAAGTGTTGACCTTTGCATTTCACCTTTAATAAAATAATAAAGAGTATCGAAAGAACTCGAGGTTTACCGATTGTCTTCTCTCTATTGTATATCCCTTCAACCTCATATGTTTTTAAATTGTGCTTTAAAAATATACATGTAATAAAACTAACTGCATCTATACAAATGAAATATTGCTGAAAATATTACTCAGACACTCTTATTCACAGCGGCTCATTTTAAAATGCAGATTTGTCTGTTCATTGATGTATATATTATACGGCATATTACAGGGTCATGGTGCTTAACGCGATTTTCAACAATATCGTGGCAGTCAGTTTTATTGGTGGAGGAAATTATGAGTACTCGGAGAAAAACGCCGACCTGTCGCAAGTCACTGACAAACTTTATCAATGACATAGGCCTACTCTTGTTATACAGTACAATACATGTACTATTTATAAATAAATCGATTAACACAACACACAACACATTGTACACACAATTTATGTCTATAAATAGGTAAAATATTGACTGGCTATATTTAACTAGTCCGCTACAATATTACAATCATTCTTATTTGCCAATTGTAACTTTGATTTAGCCTTTTGCCCTTTTTTGGACGTCTTGTATCCAGAGCTTTCGAGGTAAACATGTAAGGGCAAGCTTATAGTTGTTGGGCGTATTTGTATGTCAATATATATGTATATGTATATTTAAATATATGATATTACTTACCACACTTTACTCTGCCTGTTTATGTAACACAAAGGGTAGAATGACCCGTTGATATGTTATCGGTGTGATATTTAGTACGGTTGAGAAAACTATGGTGTACTCTCCCTGTCATAATTCAGTTACATAGCTACATATGGTGTACTCTCCCTGTCATAATTCAGCTACATAACTACATATGGTGTACTCTCCCTGTCATAATTCAGCTACATAACTACATATGGTGTACTTTCCCTGTCATAATTCAGCTACATAACTACATATGGTGTACTCTCCCTGTCATAATTCAGTTACATAACTACATATGGTGTACTCTCCCTGTCATAATTCAGTTACATAGCTACATATGGTGTACTCTCCCTGTCATAATTCAGTTACATAGCTACATATGGTGTACTCTCCCTGTCATAATTCAGTTACATAACTACATATGGTGTACTCTCCCTGACATAATTCAGCTACATAACTACATATGGTGTACTCTCCCTGTCATAATTCAGTTACATAACTACATATGGTGTACTCTCCCTGTCATAATTCAGTTACATAGCTACATATGGTGTACTCTCCCTGTCATAATTCAGTTACATAGCTACATATGGTGTACTCTCCCTGTCATAATTCAGTTACATAACTACATATGGTGTACTCTCCCTGTCATAATTCAGTTACATAACTACATATGGTGTACTCTCCCTGTCATAATTCAGTTACATAGCTACATATGGTGTACTCTCCCTGTCATAATTCAGTTACATAGCTACATATGGTGTACTCTCCCTGTCATAATTCAGTTACATAACTACATATGGTGTACTCTCCCTGTCACAATTCAGTTACATAACTACATATGGTGTACTCTCCCTGTCATAATTCAGTTACATAGCTACATATGGTGTACTCTCCCTGTCATAATTCAGTTACATAACTACATATGGTGTACTATCCCTGTCACAATTCAGTTACATAACTACATATGGTGTACTCTCCCTGTCACAATTCAGCTACATAACTACATATGATGTACTCTCCCTGTCATAATTCAGTTACATAGCTACATATGGTGTACTCTCCCTGTCATAATTCAGTTACATAACTACATATGGTGTACTCTCCCTGTCATAATTCAGTTACATAACTACATATGGTGTACTCTCCCTGTCATAATTCAGCTACATAACTACATATGATGTACTCTCCCTGTCATAATTCAGTTACATAACTACATATGGTGTACTCTCCCTGTCATAATTCAGTTACATAACTACATATGGTGTACTCTCCCTGTCATAATTCAGCTACATAACTACATATGGTGTACTCTCCCTGTCATAATTCAGCTACATAACTACATATGGTGTACTCTCCCTGTCATAATTCAGTTACATAACTACATATGGTGTACTCTCCCTGTCATAATTAGGCATTTTACATAGATGCATTGTCACCGACAACAAAGAGTGACCTACAAAAAATGTCACCTTTCTGTAAAACAATGAAATTGCTGGATTTTGGCAGCAAGAAAACCAAAGCATCTAATACTGGATAGCCAAGATCAACTATGTTCACCTATGCTTGGGGAGGAGAGCTTTAGTTTCAGTAAAATATAAAGTTTACGTATATCAGGCTTATAAACTGGAAGAAAAGCGTGAGTAATGCATAACGAATACCGATTTTAGTGGAGCACGACTGGCATACCATTCTGGAGCACCTGAATCCCCTCAAGTTTGAGTGGGGTTCGTGTTGTTCAATCTTCAGTTTTCTGTGTAGTGTTTTGTAAATAATTTTGTCCCTTTGACGTTTTATATTTGCCATTGCATTACCTGTCCTTTTTCGATTTACAGCTTCTGATGACCCCTTTGTTATCTTTGATATCAACAGATCTAACAACTCATTTTCCCATTTTTATTGTTGGGTATTTATAGTGCCAGCTCACTGAAACAACAGTACGCAGATAGACATTATTCTGATTCAGAGCCAACCAGTCTTTGCTCTTTCTCATTAATGCTGCGTGCTTAGCGGAGAAGCAACAGATACCTGTTATAGTATGTGGTTATACCTGCATCCACGATCTATCGTACTCGAGGCGAGCACATTGGCCAATACACCACCGATGTAGTTGAAGACGGAATAACAAGAAGCGGAAATCATGTAGAAATATAGTATTGATCAATATAAATAAATAAAAATAATTAAATAAATAAAATGTAATGTTCATAATCGTCACAGTTTACAGCTAACTTTTTTCTGTCTGGTGTCTGACGAATCTGCTAATTTTCAACACTTATCTTTTAGTGCATAACAATATATTTATTACATTTACCTATATGCTATCAGTGTCAATCACAACTAAGAAAATTTTCAGTTCGAATACTGCCTTTGATGTCTTAGATGAAGATTTTTAGAAATCGACCAATCAGAAACAAGAATTGCCTGTGGGTGCCATGTTTATTAACGGATTTGGTCGAAATGAGCAATCTTTACAGAGGACCTTCCATATAGATGTTTCCTACCAAGTTCCGAATCATTTGGTAAAGCGGTTTCAGAGAAGTTTTTAGAAATCGACCAATCAGAAACAAGAATTGCTTGTGGCAGCCATGTTTGTTAATGGATCAAGACGACCTTCCATAGAGGCTTCCTACCAAGTTTCGGATTATTTGGCGTAGTTGTTTCAGAGGAGATGAATTAAAAAAATTAACCAATCAGAAACAAGAATCGCCTGTGGCGGCCATGTTTGTTAACAGATCGGGAAAAAATAAGCAATCTATACAAATGACCTTCCATAGATGCTTCCTACGAAGTTTCGCATCATTTGGCATAGCGGTTTCAGAGGAGAAGCTTTTAGAAATCGACCAATCAGAAACAAGAATCGCCTGTGGTGGCCATGTTTCTTAATGGATCGGCACGAAATGAGCAATCTTGATAGCGGACTGCCCATAGATGATTCCTACTTAGTTTCGGTTCATTTGGCCATAGGGTTTCAGAGGAGAAGAATTTAAAAAATCTACCAATTAGAAACAAAAATCGCTCTGGAAGCCATGTTTGTTAACGGATCGGGAAGAAATGACCAATCTTTAGAGAGGGCCTTCCATATAGATGCTTCCTATCAAATTTCGAATCATTTGGTAAAGCGGTTTCAGAGAAGATTTTTAGAAATCGACCAATCAGAAACAAGAATTGCCAGTGGCGGTCATTTTTGTTAATAGTTCCGGACGAAATGAGCAATCTTGATAGAGGACCTTCCATAGATGCTTCCAGTAAAGTTTCGGTTCATTTGGCCAATCGGTTTCAGAAGAGGAGACTTTTAAAAATCAGCCAATCAGAAACAAGAATTGCCTGTGGTGGGCATGTTTGTTAACGGATCGGGACGAAATGAGCAATTTTTACAGGGGGCCGGACCTTCCATAGATTCTCCCTACTAAGTTTTCGTTCATTTGGACAATCGGTTTCAGAAGAGAATAATTAATAAAAATCAGCCAATCCGAAACATGAATCATCTGCGGCGGCCATGTTTGCTAATGCATATCCGAAAGAAAAGAGTAATCTTGATAGAGGACCGCCCATATATGCTACCTACCAAGTTTCGGTTCATTTGGCCAAACGGTTTCAGAGAAGAAGAATTTTAAAAAATCGACCATTCAGAAAAAAGAATCACCTCTGGCAGCCATGTTTATTAACGGATCAGGACGAAATGAGCAATCTTTATAGAGGACCATCCATAGATGCTTCCTACCAAGTTTCGGATCATTTGGCAAAGGGGCTCCAGAGGAGAAGATTTTTAGAAATCGACCAATCAGAAACAAGAATTGCCTGTGGCGGCCATGTTTCGTAATGGATCCGGATGAAATGAGCAATCTTATTAGAGGATCGTCCATAGATGCTTCCTACTAAGTTTTGGTTCATTTGACCAATCAGTTTCAGAAGAAAAGAATTTAAAAAATCAGCCAATCAGAAACAAGAATCGCCTGTGGTGGCCATGCTTGTTAACGGATCGGGACGAAATTATCAATCTGTACAGGGGGTCAGACCTTCCATAGATGCTTCCTACCAAGTTTCGGTTCATTTGGGCAATCGGTTTCAGTAGAGAAGAATTAAAACAAATCAGCCAATCAGAAACAAAAATCGCCTGTGACGGCCATGGTTTTTTTTAACGTTTTGGACGAAATGAGCAATCTTTACAGAGGACCTTTCATATTTATGCTTCCTACCAAGTTTCGAATCATTTGGCAAAGCGGTTTCAGAGAAGATTTTTAGAAATCGACCAATCAGAAACAAGAATTGCCAGTGGCGGCCATGTTTGTTTATGGATCGGGACGAAATGAGCAACTTTATAGAGAACCTTCCATAGATGCTTCCATCCAAGTTTTGGTTCATTTGGCCAATCGGTTTCAGAAGAGAAGAATTAAAAAAAATCAGCCAATCAGAAACAAGAATCGCCTGTGCCGGCAATGTTTTTTAACGGATTGGGACGAAATGAGCAATCTTTACAGAGCACCTTCCATAGAGGCTTCCTACCAAGTTTCGGGTTATTTGGCCAAGCTGTTTCTGAGGATGAATTAAAAAAATTAGCCAATCAGAAACAAGAATCGCCTGTGCCGGCAATGTTTTTTAACGGATTAAGACGAAATGAGCAATCTTTAGAAGACCTTCCATAGAGGCTTCCTACCAAGTTTCGGATTATTTGGCCAAGTTGTTTCAGAGGAGATGAATTAAAAAAATTTGCCAATCAGAAACAAGAATCACATGTGACGGTCATGTTTGTTAACGGATCGGGACGAAAGAAGCAATCTTTACAGAGGACCTTCCATCTAGATGCTTCCTACCAAGTTTCGAATCATTTGACAAAGCGGTTTGAGATTTTTAAAAATTAATCAATCAGAAACAGGAATTGCCTCTAGCGGCCATGTTTGTTAACGGATCGAGACGAAATGAGCGATCCTTGCAAAGGACATTCCATAGATGCCTCCTACCAAGTTTCAGTTCATTTGGCAGAGGGGTCTCAGAGGAGAAGATTAAAATGTGAAAAGTTAATGGACGACAGATGACGGACGGCAAGTGATGGCAAAAGCTCACATTGCCTTTGACAAGGTGAGCTAAAAACCGTTGATTATTATTTCTGTTAAGTTGGATTCTATTGGCTTCATTGATTACACACAAGAAAGATTCTTTAAATAGCACAAATAAGTTATTAAGCAATTATATTATATGAAACCATAATATATATATTGGGCCACAAGTCAAGTGCAGCAGGAACTGCTTACCCTTCCGGAGCACCTGTGTAGCGTTTCTTGAAACAGTGTTTTTCTTTTTGTCCTTTTTGCTTTTGGCCATTGTACATGTGTTGTCTGTCCTTTTCGATGAATATGACATCTGCTTATTTATGTCTTTTGTATCTACAAACTTTTCTTATACCTCGTACTGGGGCCGTCGTGGTTGTGATCATATGGTAGTTGAATTTACAACCATCTGTGCAATCAGTATCTTATCTCTAAAGTTGTGAGTTCGAACCCAGTTCCTGGCAGATGTACTTAATACAACATTATGTGAAAGTTTGTCAGTGATTTGCGACAGATCTGTTGTGAAAAAATCAGGTTCCCTCCACCAATAAAACTGACCACAATGATCAAACTGAAAAATGTTTGCAAGTGGTGTTAAACACCATCAACCAAAATCCATCTACCTTGTACGTCTCAGTCATAAAACAACAGCTTTACACTAAACCATCCAAGCATGACATGTAGACATCTTGGCCATTTCAAATATAAGATGGGTGTGCACTAATCCATCCAAACATGACATGTAGACATTTTGGCCATTTATGATATAAGATGGGTCTGCACTAAACCATCCAAGGATGACATGTAGACATCTTGGCCATTTAAGATATAAGATGGGTCTGCACTAAACCATCCAAGCATGACATATAGAAATCTTGGCCATTTAAGATATGATGGGTCTGCACTAAACCATCCAAGCATGACATGTAGACATCTTGGCCATTTAAGATATAAGATGGGTCTGCACTAAGCCATCCAAGCATGACATGTAGACATTTTGGCCATTCATGATACAAGATGGGTCTACTAAACCATCCAAGCATGACGTGTAGATATCTTTGCCATTTAAGATACAAGATGGGTTTGGAAAGTATAATTCAAAGGTGAAAAAATCAGGTTCGCGACAACAATAAAACTGACCACAATTATATAACTGAAATATATTTGCAAGTGGTGTTAAACACCATAAACCAAAACCCATCTACCTTGTACATCTGTCATAAAACAAAAGCTTTACACTAAACCATCCAAGCATGACATGTAGATATGTTGGCCATTTAAGATATGATGGGTCTGCACTAAACCATCCAAGCAAGACATGTAGACATCTTGGCCATTTAAGATGTAAGATGGGTCTGCACTAAACCATCCAAGCATGACATGTAGACATTTTGGTCATTTATGATGTAAGATGGGTCTGCACTAAACCATCCAAGCACGACATGTAGATATCTTGGCCATTTAAGATACAAGATGGGTCTGCAAAGTATAATTCAAAGGTGAAAAAATCAGGTTCCCTCCACCAATAAAACTGACAACAATTATATAACTGAAATATATTTGCAAGTGGTGTTAAACACCATCAACCAAAACCCATCTACCTTGTACATCTCAGTCATAAAACAACAGCTTTACACTAAACCATCCAAGCATGACATGTAGACATCTTGGCCATTTAAGATATAAGATGGGTCTGCACTAAACCATCCAAGCATGACATGTAGAAATCTTGGCCATTTAAGATATGATGGGTCTGCACTAA
Organism: Bathymodiolus septemdierum; assembly: GCA_963383655.1. Classification (NCBI taxonomy): domain Eukaryota; kingdom Metazoa; phylum Mollusca; class Bivalvia; order Mytilida; family Modiolidae; genus Bathymodiolus; species Bathymodiolus septemdierum. The sequence goes on from OY726528.1 coordinate 4,180,978, forward strand.
ATCATCCAAGTATGACATGTAGACATCTTGGCCATTTAAGATATAAGATGGGTCTGCACTAAACCATCAAAGCATGACATGTAGACATTTTGGCCATTTATAATATAAGATGGGTCTGCACTAAACCATCCAAGCACGACATGTTGATATCTTGGATATCTAAGATATAAGATGGGTCTGCACTAAACCATCAAAGCATGACATGTAGACATCTTGGCCATTTAAGATGTAAGATGGGTCTGCACTAAACCATCCAAGCATGACATGTAGACATTTTGGCCATTCATGATAGAAGATGGGTCTGCACTAAACCATCCAAGCATGACGTGTAGACATCTTGGCCATTTAAGATACAAGATGGGTCTGCAAAGTATAATTCAAAGGTGAAAAAATCAGGTTCCCTCCACCAACAAAACTGACCACAATTATATAACTGAAATATATTTGCAAGTGGTGTTAAACACCATCAACCAAAATCCATCTACCTTGTACATCTCAGTCATAAAACAACAGCCTTACACTAAACCATCCAAGTATGACATGTAGACATCTTCGCTTTTTAAGATATAAGATGGGTCTCCACTAAACCATCCAAGCATGACATGTAGAAATCTGGGCCATTTAAGATATAAGATGGGTCTGCACTAAACCATCCATGGATGACATGTAGACATATTTGCCTTTTAAGATATAAGATAGGTCTACAAAGTACACTAAACCATCCAAGCAAGACATTTAGACATTTTGGCCATTTAGGATATAAGATGGGTCTGCACTAAACCATCCAAGCATGACATTTTGGCCATTTATGATATGATGGGTCTGCACTTAACCATCCAAGCATGACATGTAGATATCTTGGCCATTTAAGATACAAGATGGGTCTGCAAAATATAATTCAAAGGTGAAAAAATCAGGTTCCCTCCACCAATAAAACTGACCACAATTATATAACTGAAATATATTTGCAAGTGGTGTTAAACACCATAAAACAAAACCCATCTACCTTGTACATCTGTCATAAAACAAAAGCTTTACACTAAGCCATCCAAGCATGACATGTAGACATCTTGGCCATTTAAGATATGATGGGTCTGCACTAAACCATCCAAGCATGACATGTAGACATCTTGGCCATTTAAGATGTAAGATGGGTCTGCACTAAACCATCCAAGCATGACATGTAGACATTTTGGTCATTTATGATATAAGATGGGTCTGCACTAAACCATCCAAGCAGACATGTAGATATCTTGGCCATTTAGGATACAAGATGGGTCTGCAAAGTATAATTCAAAGGTAAAAAAATCAGATTCCCTCCACTAATAACTGACCACAATTATATAACTGAAATATATTTGCAAGTGGTGTTAAACACCATAAACCAAAACACATCTACCTTGTACATCTCAGTCATAAAACAACAGCTTTACACTAAACCATCCAAGCATGACATGTAGACATTTTGGCCATTCATGATACAAGATGGGTCTGTACTAAACCATCCAAGCATGACGTGTAGATATCTTTGCCATTTAAGATACAAAATGGGTTTGGAAAGTATAATTCAAAGGTGAAAAAATCAGGTTCGCTCCAACAATAAAACTGACCACAATTATATAACTGAAATATATTTGCAAGTGGTGTTAAACACCATAAACCAAAACCCATCTACCTTGTACATCTGTCATAAAACAAAAGCTTTACACTAAACCATCCAAGCATGACCTGTAGATATGTTGGCCATTTAAGATATGATGGGTCTGCACTAAACCATCCAAGCAAGACATGTAGACATCTTGGCCATTTAAGATGTAAGATGGGTCTGCACTAAACCATCCAAGCATGACATGTAGACATTTTGGTCATTTATGATGTAAGATGGGTCTGCACTAAACCATCCAAGCACGACGTGTAGATATCTTTGCCATTTAAGATACAAAATGGGTTTGGAAAGTATAATTCAAAGGTGAAAAAATCAGGTTCCTTCCACCAATAAAACTGACAACAATTATATAACTGAAATATATTTGCAAGTGGTGTTAAACACCATCAACCAAAACCCATCTACCTTGTACATCTCAGTCATAAAACAACAGCTTTACACTAAACCATCCAAGCATGACATGTAGACATCTTGGCCATTTAAGATATAAGATGGGTCTGCACTAAACCATCCAAGCATGACATGTAGAAATCTTGGGCATTTAAGATATGATGGGTCTGCACTAAATCATCCAAGCATGACATGTAGACATCTTGGCCATTTAAGATATAAGATGGGTCTGCACTAATCCATCAAAGCATGACATGTAGACATTTTGGCCATTTATGATATAAGATGGGTCTGCACTAAACCATCCAAGCATGACATGTAGACATCTTGGCCATTTAAGATGTAAGATGGGTCTGCACTAAACCATCGAAGCATGACTTGTAGACATTTTGGCCATTCAAGATAGAAGATGGGTCTGCACTAAACCATCCAAGCATGACGTGTAGATATCTTGGCCATTTAAGATACAAGATGGGTCTGCAAAGTATAATTCAAAGGTGAAAAAATCAGGTTCCCTCCACCAATAAAACTGACCACAATTATATAACTGAAATATATTTGCAAGTGGTGTTAAACACCATAAACCAAAATCCATCTACCTTGTACGTCTCCGTCATAAAACAACAGCTTTACACTAAGCCATCCAAGCATGACATGTAGACATCTTGGCCATTTAAGATATAAGATGGGTCTGCACTAATCCATCAAAGCATGACATGTAGACATTTTGGCCATTTATGATATAAGATGGGTCTGCACTAAACCATCCAAGCACGACATGTTGATATCTTGGATATCTAAGATATAAGATGGGTCTGCACTAAACCATCCAAGCATGACATGTAGACATCTTGGCCATTTAAGATGTAAGATAGGTCTGCACTAAACCATCCAAGCATGACATGTAGACATTTTGGCCATTCATGATAGAAGATGGGTCTGCACTAAACCATCCAAGCATGACGTGTAGACATCTTGGCCATTTAAGATACAAGATGGGTCTGCAAAGTATAATTCAAAGGTGAAAAAATCAGGTTCCCTCCACCAACAAAACTGACCACAATTATATAACTGAAATATATTTGCAAGTGGTGTTAAACACCATCAACCAAAATCCATCTACCTTGTACATCTCAGTCATAAAACAACAGCCTTACACTAAACCATCCAAGTATGACATGTAGACATCTTCGCCATTTAAGATATAAGATGGGTCTCCACTAAACCATCCAAGCATAACATGTAGAAATCTGGGCCATTTAAGATATAAGATGGGTATGCACTAAACCATCCATGGATGACATGTAGACATATTTGCCTTTTAAGATATAAGATAGGTCTACAAAGTACACTAAACCATCCAAGAAAGACATTTAGACATTTTGACCATTTAGGATATAAGATGGGTCTGCACTAAACCATCCAAGCATGACATTTTGGCCATTTATGATATGATGGGTCTGCACTAAACCATCCAAACATGACATGTAGATATCTTGGCCATTTAAGATACAAGATGGGTCTGCAAAGTATAATTCAAAGGTGAAAAAATCAGGTTCCCTCCACCAAAAAAACTGACTACAATTATATAACTGAAATATATTTGCAAGTGGTGTTAAACACCATAAAACAAAACCCATCTACCTTGTACATCTGTCATAAAACAAAAGCTTTACACTAAACCATCCAAGCATGACATGTAGACATCTTGGCCATTTAAGATATGATGGGTCTGCACTAAACCATCCAAGCATGTCATGTAGACATCTTGGCCATTTAAGATGTAAGATGGGTCTGCACTAAACCATCCAAGCATGACATGTAGGCATCTTGGCCATTTAAGATGCAAGATGGGTCTGCACTAAGCCATCCAAGCATGACATGTAGACATTTTGGTCATTTATGATATAAGATGGGTCTGCACTAAACCATCCAAGCACGACATGTAGATATCTTGGCCATTTAAGATACAAGATGGGTCTGCAAAGTATAATTCAAAGGTGAAAAAATCAGATTCCCTCCACTAATAACTGACCACAATTATATAACTGAAATATATTTGCAAGTGGTGTTAAACACCATAAACCAAAACCCATCTACCTTGTACATCTCAGTCATAAAACAACAGCTTTACACTAAACCATCCAAGCATGACATGTAGACATCTTGGCCATTTAAGATATAAGATGGGTCTGCACTAAACCATCCAAGCATGACATGTAGACATCTTGGCCATTTAAGATATAAGATGGGTCTGCACTAAACCATCAAAGCATGACATGTAGACATTTTGGCCATTTATGATATAAGATGGGTCTGCACTAAACCATCCAAGCATGACATGTAGACATCTTGGCCATTTAAGATGTAAGATGGGTCTGCACTAAACCATCGAAGCATGACTTGTAGACATTTTGGCCATTCAAGATAGAAGATGGGTCTGCACTAAACCATCCAAGCATGACGTGTAGATATCTTGGCCATTTAAGATACAAGATGGATCTGCAAAGTATAATTCAAAGGTGAAAAAATCAGGTTCCCTCCACCAATAAAACTGACCACAATTATATAACTGAAATATATTTGCAAGTGGTGTTAAACACCATAAACCAAAATCCTTCTACCTTGTACGTCTCCGTCATAAAACAACAGCTTTACACTAAGCCATCCAAGCATGACATGTAGACATCTTGGCCATTTAAGATATGATGGGTCTGCACTAAACCATCCAAGCATGACATGTAGAAATCTTGGCCATTTATGATATAAGATGGGTCTGCACTAAGCCATCCAAGCATGACATATAGACATCTTGGCCATATAAGATATAAGATGGGTATGCACTAAACCATCCATGCATGACATGTAGACATCTTTGCCTTTTAAGATAGAAGATGGGTGTACAAAGTACACTAAACCATCCAAGCACGACATTTAGACATATTGGCCATTTAAGATATAAGATGGGTCTGCACTAAACCATCCAAGCATGACATGTAGACATCTTGGCCATTTAAGATAGAAGATGGGTGTACAAAGTACACTAACCCATCCAAGCATGACATGTAGACATTTTGGCCATTTAAGATATAAGATGGGTCTGCACTAAACCATCCAAGCATGACATTTAGACATCTTGGCCATTTAAGATACAAGATGGGCTTGCAAAGTATAATTCAAAGGTGAAAAAAATCAGGTTCCCTCCACCAATAAAACTGACCACAATTATATAGCTGAAATATATTTGCAAGTGGTGTTTAACACCATAAACCAAAACACATCTACCTTGTACATCTGTCATAAAACAACAGCTTTACACTAAACCATCCAAGCATGACTTGTAGAAATCTTGGCCATTTAAGATATGAATGGTCTGCACTAAACCATCCAAGCATGACATGTAGACATCTTGGCCATTCAAGATATGATGGGTCTGCACTAAACCATCCAAGCATGACATGTATAAATCTTGGCCATTTAAGATATAAGATGGGTCTGCACTAAACCATCCAAGCATGACATGTAGACATCTTGGCCATTTAAGATGTAAGATGGGTCTGCACTAAACCATCCAAGCATGATATTTTGGTCATTAATGATATGATGGGTCTGCACTAAACCATCCAAGCACGGCATGTAGATATCTTGGCCATTTAAGATACAAGATGGGTCTGCAAAGTATAATTTAAAGGTAAAAAAATCAGGTTCCCTCCACCAATAAAACTGACCACAATGATATAACTGAAATATATTTGCAAGTGGTGTTAAACACCATAAACCAAAACCCATCTACCTTGTATATCTGTCATAAAACAACAGCTTTACACTAAACCATCCAAGCATGACTTGTAGAAATCTTGGCCATTTAAGATATGATGGGTCTGCACTAAACCATCCAAGCATGACATGTAAACATCTTGGCCATTTAAGATATAAGATGGGTCTGCACTAAACCATCCAATATGGCATGTATACATCTTGGCCATTTATGATGTAAGATGGGTCTGCACTAAACCATCCAAGCATGACATGTAGACATTTTGGTCATTTATGATATAAGATGGGTCTGCACTAAACCATCCAAGTATGGCATGTATACATCTTGGCCATTTATGATGTAAGATGGGTCTGCACTAAACCATCCAAGCATGACATGTAGACATTTTGGTCATTTATGATATAAGATGGGTCTGCACTAAACCATCCAAGCACGACATGTAGATATCTTGGCCATTTAAGATACAAGATGGGTCTGCAAAGTATAATTCAAAGGTGAAAAAACCAGGTTCCTTCCACCAATATAACTTACCACAATTATATAACTGAAATATATTTGCAAGTGGTGTTAAACACCATAAACCAAAACCCATCTACCTTGTACATCTGTCATAAAACAACAGCTTTACACTAAACCATCCAAGCATGACTTGTAGACAGCTTGACCATTTAAGATGGGTCTGCACTAACCCATCCAAGCATGACCTGTAGAAATCTTGGCCATTTAAAATATGACGGGTCTGCACTAAACCATCCAAGCATGACATGTAGAAATCTTGGCCATTTAAGATATGATGGGTCTGCACTAAACCATCCAAGCATGACATGTAGACATCTTGGCTATTTAAGATATAAGATGGGTCTGCACTAAACCATCCAAGCACGACATGTAGACATTTTGGCCATTTATGATATAAGATGGGTCTGCACTAAACCATCCAAGCACGACATGTAGATATCTTGGACATTTAAGATATAAGATGGGTCTGCACTAAACCATCCAAGCATGACATGTAGACATCTTGGCCATTTAAGATGTAAGATGGGTCTGCACTAAACCATCCAAGAATGACATGTAGATATTTTGGCCATTCATGATAGAAGATGGGTCTGCACTAAACCATCCAAGCATGACATGTAGATATCTTGGCCATTTAAGATACAAGATGGGTCTGCAAAGTATAATTCAAAGGTGAAAAAATCAGGTTCCCTCCACCAATAAATCTGACCACAATTATATAACTGAAATATATTTGCAAGTGGTGTTAAACACCATAAACCAAAATCCATCTACCTTGTACATCTCAGTCATAAAACAACAGTTTTACACTAAGTCATCCAAGAATGACATGTAGACATCTTGGCCATTTAAGATATAAGATGGGTCTCCACTAAACCATCCAAGCATAACATGTAGAAATCTGGGCCATTTAAGATATAAGATGGGTATGCACTAAACCATCCATGGATGACATGTAGACATATTTGCCTTTTAAGATATAAGATAGGTCTACAAAGTACACTAAACCATCCAAGCAAGACATTTAGACATTTTGACCATTTAGGATATAAGATGGGTCTGCACTAAACCATCCAAGCATGACATTTTGGCCATTTATGATATGATGGGTCTGCACTAAACCATCCAAGCATGACATGTAGATATCTTGGCCATTTAGGATACAAGATGGGTCTGCAAAGTATAATTCAAAGGTGAAAAAATCAGGTTCCCTCCACCAAAAAAACTGACCACAATTATATAACTGAAATATATTTGCAAGTGGTGTTAAACACCATAAAACAAAACCCATCTACCTTGTACATCTGTCATAAAACAAAAGCTTTACACTAAACCATCCAAGCATGACATGTAGACATCTTGGCCATTTAAGATATGATGGGTCTGCACTAAACCATCCAAGCATGTCATGTAGACATCTTGGCCATTTAAGATGTAAGATGGGTCTGCACTAAACCATCCAAGCATGACATGTAGGCATCTTGGCCATTTAAGATGCAAGATGGGTCTGCACTAAGCCATCCAAGCATGACATGTAGACATTTTGGTCATTTATGATATAAGATGGGTCTGCACTAAACCATCCAAGCACGACATGTAGATATCTTGGCCATTTAAGATACAAGATGGGTCTGCAAAGTATAATTCAAACGTGAAAAAATCAGATTCCCTCCACTAATAACTGACCACAATTATATAACTGAAATATATTTGCAAGTGGTGTTAAACACCATAAACCAAAACCCATCTACCTTGTACATCTCAGTCATAAAACAACAGCTTTACACTAAACCATCCAAGCATGACATGTACACATCTTGGCCATTTAAGATATAAGATGGGTCTGCACTAAACCATCCAAGCATGACATGTAGACATCTTGGCCATTTAAGATATAAGATGGGTCTGCACTAAACCATCAAAGCATGACATGTAGACATTTTGGCCATTTATGATATAAGATGGGTCTGCACTAAACCATCCAAGCATGACATGTAGACATCTTGGCCATTTAAGATGTAAGATGGGTCTGCACTAAACCATCGAAGCATGACTTGTAGACATTTTGGCCATTCAAGATAGAAGATGGGTCTGCACTAAACCATCCAAGCATGACGTGTAGATATCTTGGCCATTTAAGATACAAGATGGGTCTGCAAAGTATAATTCAAAGGTGAAAAAATCAGGTTCCCTCCACCAATAAAACTGACCACAATTATATAACTGAAATATATTTGCAAGTGGTGTTAAACACCATAAACCAAAATCCATCTACCTTGTACGTCTCCGTCATAAAACAACAGCTTTACACTAAGCCATCCAAGCATGACATGTAGAAATCTTGGCCATTTAAGATATGATGGGTCTGCACTAAACCATCCAAGCATGACATGTAGAAATCTTGGCCATTTATGATATAAGATGGGTCTGCACTAAGCCATCCAAGCATGACATATAGACATCTTGGCCATATAAGATATAAGATGGGTATGCACTAAACCATCCATGCATGACATGTAGACATCTTTGCCTTTTAAGATAGAAGATGGGTGTACAAAGTACACTAAACCATCCAAGCACGACATTTAGACATATTGGCCATTTAAGATATAAGATGGGTCTGCACTAAACCATCCAAGCATGACATGTAGACATCTTGGCCATTTAAGATAGAAGATGGGTGTACAAAGTACACTAACCCATCCAAGCATGACATGTAGACATTTTGGCCATTTAAGATATAAGATGGGTCTGCACTAAACCATCCAAGCATGACATTTAGACATCTTGGCCATTTAAGATACAAGATGGGCTTGCAAAGTATAATTCAAAGGTGAAAAAATCAGGTTCCCTCCACCAATAAAACTGACCACAATTATATAGCTGAAATATATTTGCAAGTGGTGTTTAACACCATAAACCAAAACACATCTACCTTGTACATCTGTCATAAAACAACAGCTTTACACTAAACCATCCAAGCATGACTTGTAGAAATCTTGGCCATTTAAGATATGAATGGTCTGCACTAAACCATCCAAGCATGACATGTAGACATCTTGGCCATTCAAGATATGATGGGTCTGCACTAAACCATCCAAGCATGACATGTATAAATCTTGGCCATTTAAGATATAAGATGGGTCTGCACTAAACCATCCAAGCATGACATGTAGACATCTTGGCCATTTAAGATGTAAGATGGGTCTGCACTAAACCATCCAAGCATGATATTTTGGTCATTAATGATATGATGGGTCTGCACTAAACCATCCAAGCACGGCATGTAGATATCTTGGCCATTTAAGATACAAGATGGGTCTGCAAAGTATAATTTAAAGGTAAAAAAATCAGGTTCCCTCCACCAATAAAACTGACCACAATGATATAACTGAAATATATTTGCAAGTGGTGTTAAACACCATAAACCAAAACCCATCTACCTTGTATATCTGTCATAAAACAACAGCTTTACACTAAACCATCCAAGCATGACTTGTAGAAATCTTGGCCATTTAAGATATGATGGGTCTGCACTAAACCATCCAAGCATGACATGTAAACATCTTGGCCATTTAAGATATAAGATGGGTCTGCACTAAACCATCCAAGTATGGCATGTATACATCTTGGCCATTTATGATGTAAGATGGGTCTGCACTAAACCATCCAAGCATGACATGTAGACATTTTGGTCATTTATGATATAAGATGGGTCTGCACTAAACCATCCAAGCACGACATGTAGATATCTTGGCCATTTAAGATACAAGATGGGTCTGCAAAGTATAATTCAAAGGTGAAAAAACCAGGTTCCTTCCACCAATATAACTTACCACAATTATATAACTGAAATATATTTGCAAGTGGTGTTAAACACCATAAACCAAAACCCATCTACCTTGTACATCTGTCATAAAACAACAGCTTTACACTAAACCATCCAAGCATGACTTGTAGACAGCTTGACCATTTAAGATGGGTCTGCACTAACCCATCCAAGCATGACCTGTAGAAATCTTGGCCATTTAAAATATGACGGTTCTGCACTAAACCATCCAAGCATGACATGTAGAAATCTTGGCCATTTAAGATATGATGGGTCTGCACTAAACCATCCAAGCATGACATGTAGACATCTTGGCTATTTAAGATATAAGATGGGTCTGCACTAAACCATCCAAGCACGACATGTAGACATTTTGGCCATTTATGATATAAGATGGGTCTGCACTAAACCATCCAAGCACGACATGTAGATATCTTGGACATTTAAGATATAAGATGGGTCTGCACTAAACCATCCAAGCATGACATGTAGACATCTTGGCCATTTAAGATGTAAGATGGGTCTGCACTAAACCATCCAAGAATGACATGTAGACATTTTGGCCATTCATGATAGAAGATGGGTCTGCACTAAACCATCCAAGCATGACATGTAGATATCTTGGCCATTTAAGATACAAGATGGGTCTGCAAAGTATAATTCAAAGGTGAAAAAATCAGGTTCCCTCCACCAATAAATCTGACCACAATTATATAACTGAAATATATTTGCAAGTGGTGTTAAACACCATAAACCAAAATCCATCTACCTTGTACATCTCAGTCATAAAACAACAGCTTTACACTAAGTCATCCAAGAATGACATGTAGACATCTTGGCCATTTAAGATATAAGATTGGTCTGCACTAAACCATCCAAGCATGACATGTAGAAATCTTGGCCATTTAAGATATGATGGGTCTGCACTAAACCATCCAAGCAGGACATGTGGACATCTTGGCCATTTAAGATATAAGATGGGTCTGCACTAAACCATACATGCACGACATGTAGACATTTTGGCCATTTATGATATAAGATGGGTCTGCACTAAACCATCCAAGCACGACATGTAGATATCTTGGACATTTAAGATATAAGATGGGTCTGCACTAAACCATCCAAGCATGACATGTAGACATCTTGGCGATTTAAGATGTAAGATGGGTCTGCACTAAACCATCCAAGAATGACATGTAGACATTTTGGCCATTCATGATAGAAGATGGGTCTGCACTAAACCATCCAAGCATGACGTGTAGATATCTTGGCCATTTAAGATACAAGATGGGTCTGCAAAGTATAATTCAAAGGTGAAAAAATCAGGTTCCCTCCACCAATAAATCTGACCACAATTATATAACTGAAATATATTTGCAAGTGGTGTTAAACACCATAAACCAAAATCCATCTACCTTGTACATCTCTGTCATAAAACAACAGTTTACACTAAACCATCCAAGCATGACATGTAGACATCTTGGTCATTTAAGATATGATGGGTCTGCACTAAACCATCCAAGCATGACATGTAAACATCTTCGCCAATTAAAATGTAAGATGGGTATGCACTAAACCATCCAAGCATTACATTTTGGTCATTTATGATATGATGGGTCTGCACTAAACCATCCAAGCACGACATGTAGATATCTTGTCCATTTCAGATACAAGATGGGTCTGCAAAGTATAATTCAAAGGTGAAAAAATCAGGTTCCCTCCACCAATAAAACTGACCACAATGATATAACTGAAATATATTTGCAAGTGGTGTTAAACACCATAAACCAAAACACATCTACCTTGCACATCTGTCATAAAACAACAGCTTTACACTAAACCATCCAAGCATGACTTTTAGAAATCTTGGCCATTTAAGATGTAAGATGGGTCTGCACTAAACCATCCAAGCATGACATTTTGGTCATTTATGATATGATGGGTCTGCACTAAACCATCCAAGCACGGCATGTAGATATCTTGGCCATTTAAGATACAAGATGGGTCTGCAAAGTATAATTCAAAGGAAAAAAAATCAGGTTCCCTCCACCAATAAAACTGACCACAATGATATAACTGAAATATATTTGCAAGTGGTGTTAAACACCATAAACCAAAACCCATCTACCTTGTATATATGTCATAAAACAACAGCTTTACACTAAACCATCCAAGCATGACTTGTAGAAATCTTGGCCATTTAAGATATGATGGGTCTGCACTAAACCATCCAAGCATGACATGTAAACATCTTGGCCATTTATGATGTAAGATGGGTCTGCACTAAACCATCCAAGCATGACATGTAGACATTTTGGTCATTTATGATATAAGATGGGTCTGCACTAAACCATCCAAGCACGACATGTAGATATCTTGGCCATTTAAGATACAAGATGGGTCTGCAAAGTATAATTCAAAGGTGAAAAAATCAGGTTCCTTCCACCAATTAAACTTACCACAATTATATAACTGAAATATATTTGCAAGTGGTGTTAAACACCATAAACCAAAACCCATCTACCTTGTACATCTGTCATAAAACAACAGCTTTACACTAAACCATCCAAGCATGACTTGTAGACAGCTTGACCATTTAAGATGGGTCTGCACTAACCCATCCAAGCATGACCTGTAGAAATCTTGGCCATTTAAAATATGACGGGTCTGCACTAAACCAAGAATCGCCTGTGCCGGCAATGTTTTTTAACGGATTGGGACGAAATGAGCAATCTTTACAGAGCACCTTCCATAGAGGCTTCCTACCAAGTTTCGGGTTATTTGGCCAAGCTGTTTCTGAGGATGAATTAAAAAAATTAGCCAATCAGAAACAAGAATCGCCTGTGCCGGCAATGTTTTTTAACGGATTAAGACGAAATGAGCAATCTTTAGAAGACCTTCCATAGAGGCTTCCTACCAAGTTTCGGATTATTTGGCCAAGTTGTTTCAGAGGAGATGAATTAAAAAAAATTGCCAATCAGAAACAAGAATCACATGTGACGGTCATGTTTGTTAACGGATCGGGACGAAAGAAGCAATCTTTACAGAGGACCTTCCATCTAGATGCTTCCTACCAAGTTTCGAATCATTTGACAAAGCGGTTTGAGATTTTTAAAAATTAATCAATCAGAAACAGGAATTGCCTCTAGCGGCCATGTTTGTTAACGGATCGAGACGAAATGAGCGATCCTTGCAAAGGACATTCCATAGATGCCTCCTACCAAGTTTCAGTTCATTTGGCAGAGGGGTCTCAGAGGAGAAGATTAAAATGTGAAAAGTTAATGGACGACAGATGACGGACGGCAAGTGATGGCAAAAGCTCACATTGCCTTTGACAAGGTGAGCTAAAAACCGTTGATTATTATTTCTGTTAAGTTGGATTCTATTGGCTTCATTGATTACACACAAGAAAGATTCTTTAAATAGCACAAATAAGTTATTAAGCAATTATATTATATGAAACCATAATATATATATTGGGCCACAAGTCAAGTGCAGCAGGAACTGCTTACCCTTCCGGAGCACCTGTGTAGCGTTTCTTGAAACAGTGTTTTTCTTTTTGTCCTTTTTGCTTTTGGCCATTGTACATGTGTTGTCTGTCCTTTTCGATGAATATGACATCTGCTTATTTATGTCTTTTGTATCTACAAACTTTTCTTATACCTCGTACTGGGGCCGTCGTGGTTGTGATCATATGGTAGTTGAATTTACAACCATCTGTGCAATCAGTATCTTATCTCTAAAGTTGTGAGTTCGAACCCAGTTCCTGGCAGATGTACTTAATACAACATTATGTGAAAGTTTGTCAGTGATTTGCGACAGATCTGTTGTGAAAAAATCAGGTTCCCTCCACCAATAAAACTGACCACAATGATCAAACTGAAAAATGTTTGCAAGTGGTGTTAAACACCATCAACCAAAATCCATCTACCTTGTACGTCTCAGTCATAAAACAACAGCTTTACACTAAACCATCCAAGCATGACATGTAGACATCTTGGCCATTTCAAATATAAGATGGGTGTGCACTAATCCATCCAAACATGACATGTAGACATTTTGGCAATTTATGATATAAGATGGGTCTGCACTAAACCATCCAAGGATGACATGTAGACATCTTGGCCATTTAAGATATAAGATGGGTCTGCACTAAACCATCCAAGCATGACATATAGAAATCTTGGCCATTTAAGATATGATGGGTCTGCACTAAACCATCCAAGCATGACATGTAGACATCTTGGCCATTTAAGATATAAGATGGGTCTGCACTAAGCCATCCAAGCATGACATGTAGACATTTTGGCCATTCATGATACAAGATGGGTCTACTAAACCATCCAAGCATGACGTGTAGATATCTTGGCCATTTAAGATACAAGATGGGTCTGCAAAGTATAATTCAAAGGTGAAAAAATCAGGTTCCCTCCACCAATAAAACTGACCACAATTATATAACTGAAATATATTTGCAAGTGGTGTTAAACACCATAAACCAAAATCCATCTACCTTGTACATCTGTCATAAAACAAAAGCTTTACACTAAACCATCCAAGCATGACATGTAGACATCTTGGCCATTTAAGATATAAGATGGGTCTGCACTAAACCATCCAAGCATGACATGTAGAAATCTTGGCCATTTAAGATATGATGGGTCTGCACTAAATCATCCAAATATGACATGTAGACATCTTGGCCATTTAAGATATAAGATGGGTCTGCACTAAACCATCAAAGCATGACATGTAGACATTTTGGCCATTTATAATATAAGATGGGTCTGCACTAAACCATCCAAGCACGACATGTTGATATCTTGGATATCTAAGATATAAGATGGGTCTGCACTAAACCATCAAAGCATGACATGTAGACATCTTGGCCATTTAAGATGTAAGATGGGTCTGCACTAAACCATCCAAGCATGACATGTAGACATTTTGGCCATTCATGATAGAAGATGGGTCTGCACTAAACCATCCAAGCATGACGTGTAGACATCTTGGCCATTTAAGATACAAGATGGGTCTGCAAAGTATAATTCAAAGGTGAAAAAATCAGGTTCCCTCCACCAACAAAACTGACCACAATTATATAACTGAAATATATTTGCAAGTGGTGTTAAACACCATAAACCAAAATCCATCTACCTTGTACATCTCAGTCATAAAACAACAGCCTTACACTAAACCATCCAAGTATGACATGTAGACATCTTCGCTTTTTAAGATATAAGATGGGTCTCCACTAAACCATCCAAGCATGACATGTAGAAATCTGGGCCATTTAAGATATAAGATGGGTCTGCACTAAACCATCCATGGATGACATGTAGACATATTTGCCTTTTAAGATATAAGATAGGTCTACAAAGTACACTAAACCATCCAAGCAAGACATTTAGACATTTTGGCCATTTAGGATATAAGATGGGTCTGCACTAAACCATCCAAGCATGACATTTTGGCCATTTATGATATGATGGGTCTGCACTTAACCATCCAAGCATGACATGTAGATATCTTGGCCATTTAAGATACAAGATGGGTCTGCAAAGTATAATTCAAAGGTGAAAAAATCAGGTTCCCTCCACCAATAAAACTGACCACAATTATATAACTGAAATATATTTGCAAGTGGTGTTAAACACCATAAAACAAAACCCATCTACCTTGTACATCTGTCATAAAACAAAAGCTTTACACTAAGCCATCCAAGCATGACATGTAGACATCTTGGCCCTTTAAGATATGATGGGTCTGCACTAAACCATCCAAGCATGACATGTAGACATCTTGGCCATTTAAGATATAAGATGGGTCTGCACTAAGCCATCCAAGCATGACATGTAGACATTTTGGCCATTCATGATACAAGATGGGTCTACTAAACCATCCAAGCATGACGTGTAGATATCTTTGCCATTTAAGATACAAGATGGGTTTGGAAAGTATAATTCAAAGGTGAAAAAATCAGGTTCGCTCCAACAATAAAACTGACCACAATTATATAACTGAAATATATTTGCAAGTGGTGTTAAACACCATAAACCAAAACCCATCTACCTTGTACATCTGTCATAAAACAAAAGCTTTACACTAAACCATCCAAGCATGACATGTAGATATGTTGGCCATTTAAGATATGATGGGTCTGCACTAAACCATCCAAGCAAGACATGTAGACATCTTGGCCATTTAAGATGTAAGATGGGTCTGCACTAAACCATCTAAGCATGAGATGTAGACATTTTGGTCATTTATGATGTAAGATGGGTCTGCACTAAACCATCCAAGCACGACATGTAGATATCTTGGCCATTTAAGATACAAGATGGGTCTGCAAAGTATAATTCAAAGGTGAAAAAATCAGGTTCCCTCCACCAATAAAACTGACCACAATTATATAACTGAAATATATTTGCAAGTGGTGTTAAACACCATAAACCAAAATCCATCTACCTTGTACATCTGTCATAAAACAAAAGCTTTACACTAAACCATCCAAGCATGACATGTAGACATCTTGGCCATTTAAGATATAAGATGGGTCTGCACTAAACCATCCAAGCATGACATGTAGAAATCTTGGCCATTTAAGATATGATGGGTCTGCACTAAATCATCCAAATATGACATGTAGACATCTTGGCCATTTAAGATATAAGATGGGTCTGCACTAAACCATCAAAGCATGACATGTAGACATTTTGGCCATTTATAATATAAGATGGGTCTGTACTAAACCATCCAAGCACGACATGTTGATATCTTGGATATCTAAGATATAAGATGGGTCTGCACTAAACCATCAAAGCATGACATGTAGACATCTTGGCCATTTAAGATGTAAGATGGGTCTGCACTAAACCATCCAAGCATGACATGTAGACATTTTGGCCATTCATGATAGAAGATGGGTCTGCACTAAACCATCCAAGCATGACGTGTAGACATCTTGGCCATTTAAGATACAAGATGGGTCTGCAAAGTATAATTCAAAGGTGAAAAAATCAGGTTCCCTCCACCAACAAAACTGACCACAATTATATAACTGAAATATATTTGCAAGTGGTGTTAAACACCATAAACCAAAATCCATCTACCTTGTACATCTCAGTCATAAAACAACAGCCTTACACTAAACCATCCAAGTATGACATGTAGACATCTTCGCTTTTTAAGATATAAGATGGGTCTCCACTAAACCATCCAAGCATGACATGTAGAAATCTGGGCCATTTAAGATATAAGATGGGTCTGCACTAAACCATCCATGGATGACATGTAGACATATTTGCCTTTTAAGATATAAGATAGGTCTACAAAGTACATTAAACCATCCAAGCAAGACATTTAGACATTTTGGCCATTTAGGATATAAGATGGGTCTGCACTAAACCATCCAAGCATGACATTTTGGCCATTTATGATATGATGGGTCTGCACTTAACCATCCAAGCATGACATGTAGATATCTTGGCCATTTAAGATACAAGATGGGTCTGCAAAGTATAATTCAAAGGTGAAAAAATCAGGTTCCCTCCACCAATAAAACTGACCACAATTATATAACTGAAATATATTTGCAAGTGGTGTTAAACACCATAAAACAAAACCCATCTACCTTGTACATCTGTCATAAAACAAAAGCTTTACACTAAGCCATCCAAGCATGACATGTAGACATCTTGGCCCTTTAAGATATGATGGGTCTGCACTAAACCATCCAAGCATGACATGTAGACATCTTGGCCATTTAAGATGTAAGATGGGTCTGCACTAAACCATCCAAGCATGACATGTAGACATTTTGGTCATTTATGATATAAGATGGGTCTGCACTAAACCATCCAAGCAGACATGTAGATATCTTGGCCATTTAAGATACAAGATGGGTCTGCAAAGTATAATTCAAAGGTAAAAAAATCAGATTCCCTCCACTAATAACTGACCACAATTATATAACTGAAATATATTTGCAAGTGGTGTTAAACACCATAAACCAAAACCCATCTACCTTGTACATCTCAGTCATAAAACAACAGCTTTACACTAAACCATCCAAGCATGACATGTAGACATTTTGGCCATTCATGATACAAGATGGGTCTGTACTAAACCATCCAAGCATGACGTGTAGATATCTTTGCCATTTAAGATACAAAATGGGTTTGGAAAGTATAATTCAAAGGTGAAAAAATCAGGTTCGCTCCAACAATAAAACTGACCACAATTATATAACTGAAATATATTTGCAAGTGGTGTTAAACACCATAAACCAAAACCCATCTACCTTGTACATCTGTCATAAAACAAAAGCTTTACACTAAACCATCCAAGCATGACCTGTAGATATGTTGGCCATTTAAGATATGATGGGTCTGCACTAAACCATCCAAGCAAGACATGTAGACATCTTGGCCATTTAAGATATAAGATGGGTCTGCACTAAACCATCCAAGCATGACATGTAGACATTTTGGTCATTTATGATGTAAGATGGGTCTGAACTAAACCATCCAAGCACGACATGTAGATATCTTGGCCATTTAAGATACAATATGGGTTTGGAAAGTATAATTCAAAGGTGAAAAAATCAGGTTCGCTCCAACAATAAAACTGACCACAATTATATAACTGAAATATATTTGCAAGTGGTGTTAAACACCATAAACCAAAACCCATCTACCTGTACATCTGTCATAAAACAAAAGCTTTACACTAAACCATCCAAGCATGACCTGTAGATATGTTGGCCATTTAAGATATGATGGGTCTGCACTAAACCATCCAAGAAAGACATGTAGACATCTTGGCCATTTAAGATATAAGATGGGTCTGCACTAAACCATCCAAGCATGACATGTAGACATTTTGGTCATTTATGATGTAAGATGGGTCTGCACTAAACCATCCAAGCACGACATGTAGATATCTTGGCCATTTAAGATACAAGATGGGTCTGCAAAGTATAATTCAAAGGTGAAAAAATCAGGTTCCCTCCACCAATAAAACTGACAACAATTATATAACTGAAATATATTTGCAAGTGGTGTTAAACACCATCAACCAAAACCCATCTACCTTGTACATCTCAGTCATAAAACAACAGCTTTACACTAAACCATCCAAGCATGACATGTAGACATCTTGGCCATTTAAGATATAAGATGGGTCTGCACTAAACCATCCAAGCATGACATGTAGAAATCTTGGGCATTTAAGATATGATGGGTCTGCACTAAATCATCCAAGCATGACATGTAGACATCTTGGCCATTTAAGATATAAGATGGGTCTGCACTAATCCATCAAAGCATGACATGTAGACATTTTGGCCATTTATGATATAAGATGGGTCTGCACTAAACCATCCAAGCACGACATGTTGATATCTTGGATATCTAAGATATAAGATGGGTCTGCACTAAACCATCCAAGCATGACATGTAGACATCTTGGCCATTTAAGATGTAAGATAGGTCTGCACTAAACCATCCAAGCATGACATGTAGACATTTTGGCCATTCATGATAGAAGATGGGTCTGCACTAAACCATCCAAGCATGACGTGTAGACATCTTGGCCATTTAAGATACAAGATGGGTCTGCAAAGTATAATTCAAAGGTGAAAAAATCAGGTTCCCTCCACCAACAAAACTGACAACAATTATATAACTGAAATATATTTGCAAGTGGTGTTAAACACCATCAACCAAAATCCATCTACCTTGTACATCTCAGTCATAAAACAACAGCCTTACACTAAACCATCCAAGTATGACATGTAGACATCTTCGCCATTTAAGATATAAGATGGGTCTCCACTAAACCATCCAAGCATAACATGTAGAAATCTGGGCCATTTAAGATATAAGATGGGTATGCACTAAACCATCCATGGATGACATGTAGACATATTTGCCTTTTAAGATATAAGATAGGTCTACAAAGTACACTAAACCATCCAAGCAAGACATTTAGACATTTTGACCATTTAGGATATAAGATGGGTCTGCACTAAACCATCCAAGCATGACATTTTGGCCATTTATGATATGATGGGTCTGCACTAAACCATCCAAGCATGACATGTAGATATCTTGGCCATTTAAGATACAAGATGGGTCTGCAAAGTATAATTCAAAGGTGAAAAAATCAGGTTCCCTCCACCAATAAAACTGACCACAATTATATAACTGAAATATATTTGCAAGTGGTGTTAAACACCATAAAACAAAACCCATCTACCTTGTACATCTGTCATAAAACAAAAGCTTTACACTAAACCATCCAAGCATGACATGTAGACATCTTGGCCATTTAAGATATGATGGGTCTGCACTAAACCATCCAAGCATGTCATGTAGACATCTTGGCCATTTAAGATGTAAGATGGGTCTGCACTAAACCATCCAAGCATGACATGTAGGCATCTTGGCCATTTAAGATGCAAGTTGGGTCTGCACTAAGCCATCCAAGCATGACATGTAGACATTTTGGTCATTTAAGATATAAGATGGGTCTGCACTAAACCATCCAAGCACGACATGTAGATATCTTGGCCATTTAAGATACAAGATGGGTCTGCAAAGTATAATTCAAAGGTGAAAAAATCAGATTCCCTCCACTAATAACTGACCACAATTATATAACTGAAATATATTTGCAAGTGGTGTTAAACACCATAAACCAAAACCCATCTACCTTGTACATCTCAGTCATAAAACAACAGCTTTACACTAAACCATCCAAGCATGACATGTAGACATCTTGGCCATTTAAGATATAAGATGGGTCTGCACTAAACCATCCAAGCATGACATGTAGACATCTTGGCCATTTAAGATATAAGATGGGTCTGCACTAAACCATCAAAGCATGACATGTAGACATTTTGGCCATTTATGATATAAGATGGGTCTGCACTAAACCATCCAAGCATGACATGTAGACATCTTGGCCATTTAAGATGTAAGATGGGTCTGCACTAAACCATCGAAGCATGACTTGTAGACATTTTGGCCATTCAAGATAGAAGATGGGTCTGCACTAAACCATCCAAGCATGACGTGTAGATATCTTGGCCATTTAAGATACAAGATGGGTCTGCAAAGTATAATTCAAAGGTGAAAAAATCAGGTTCCCTCCACCAATAAAACTGACCACAATTATATAACTGAAATATATTTGCAAGTGGTGTTAAACACCATAAACCAAAATCCATCTACCTTGTACGTCTCCGTCATAAAACAACAGCTTTACACTAAGCCATCCAAGCATGACATGTAGACATCTTGGCCATTTAAGATATGATGGGTCTGCACTAAACCATCCAAGCATGACATGTAGACATCTTGGCCATTCAAGATATGATGGGTCTGCACTAAACCATCCAAGCATGACATGTATAAATCTTGGCCATTTAAGATATAAGATGGGTCTGCACTAAACCATCCAAGCATGACATGTAGACATCTTGGCCATTTAAGATGTAAGATGGGTCTGCACTAATCCATCCAAGCATGACATGTAGACATTTTGGTCATTTATGATATAAGATGGGTCTGCACTAAGCCATCCAAGCACGACATGTAGATATCTTGGCCATTTAAGATACAAGATGGGTCTGCAAAGTATAATTCAAAGGTGAAAAAATCAGGTTCCCTCCACCAATAAAACTGACAACAATTATATAACTGAAATATATTTGCAAGTGGTGTTAAACACCATAAACCAAAATCCATCTACCTTGTACATCTCAGTCATAAAACAACAGCTTTACACTAAACCATCCAAGCATTACATGTAGACATCTTGGCCATTTAAGATATAAGATGGGTCTGCACTAAACCATCCAAGCATGACATGTAGAAATCTTGGCCATTTAAGATATGAAGAGTCTGCACTAAACCATCCAAGCATGACATGTAGACATAGTGGCCATTTAAGATAGAAGATGGGTTTGCACTAAACCATCCAAGCATGACATGTAGACATTTTGGCCATTTATGATATAAGGTGGGTCTGCACTAAGCCATCCAAGCACGACATGTAGATATCTTGGACATTTAAGATATAAGATGGGTCTGCACTAATCCATCCAAGCATGACATGTAGACATCTTGGCCATTTAAGATGTAAGATGGGTCTGCACTAAACCATTCAAGAATGACATGTAGACATTTTGCCCATTCATGATAGAAGATGAGTCTGCACTAAACCATCCAAGCATGACGTGTAGATATCTTCGCCATTTAAGATACAAGATGGGTCTGCAAAGTATAATTCAAAGGTGAAAAAATCAGATTCCCTCCACCAATAAAACTGACCACAATTATATAACAGAAATATATTTGCAAGTGGTGTTAAACACCATAAACCAAAATCCATCTACCTTGTACGTCTCTGTCATAAAACAACAGCTTTACACTAAACCATCCAAGCATGACATGTAGACATCTTGGCCATTTAAGATATGATGGGTCTGCACTAAACCATCCAAGCATGACATGTAGAAATCTTGTCCATTTAAGATATGATGGGTCTGCACTAAACCATCCAAGCATGACATGTAGAAATCTTGGCCATTTAAGATATGATGGGTCTGCACTAAACCATCCAAGCATGACATTTTGGTCATTTATGATATGATGGGTCTGCACTAAACCATCCAAGCACGGCATGTAGATATCTAGGCTATTTAAGATACAAGATGGGTCTGCAAAGTATAATTCAAAGGTGAAAAAATCAGGTTCCCTCCACCAATAAAACTGACCACAATGTTATAACTGAAATATATTTGCAAGTGGTGTTAAACACCATAAACCAAAACCCATCTACCTTGTACATCTCAGTTATAAAACAACAGCTTTACACTAAACCATCCAAGCATGACATGTAGACATCTTGGCCATTTAAGATATAAGATGGGTCTGCACTAAACCATCCAAGCATGACATGTAGACATCTTAGCCATTTAAGATGTAAGATTGGTCTGCACTAAGCCATCCAAGCATGACATGTAGACATATTGGCCATTTAAGATATGATGGGTCTGCACTAAACCATCCAAGCATGACATGTAGAAATCTTGGCCATTTAAGATATGATGGGTCTGCACTAAATCATCCAAGCATGACATGTAGACATGTTGGCCATTTAAGATATATGATGGGTCTGTACTAAACCATCCAAGCATGACATGTAGACATTTTGGCCATTTATGATATAAGATGGGTCTGCACTAAACCATCCAAGCACGACATGTAGATATCTTGGACATTTAAGATATAAGATGGGTCTGCACTAAACCATCCAAGCATGACATGTAGACATCTTGGCCATTCAAGATATGATGGGTCTGCACTAACCCATCCAAGCATGACATGTAGAAATCTTGGCCATTTAAGATGTTAGATGGGTCTGCACTAAACCATCCAAGCATGACATGTAGACATCTTGGCCATTTAAGATGTAAGATGGGTGTGCACTAAACCATCCAAGCATGACATTTTGGTCATTTATGATATGTTGGGTCTGCACTAAACCATCCAAGCACGACATGTAGATATCTTGGCCATTTAAGATACAAGATGGGTGTGCAAAGTATAATTCAAAGGTGAAAAAATCAGGTTCCCTCCACCAATAAAACTGACCACAATTATATAACTGAAATATATTTGCAAATGGTGTTAAACACCATAAACCAAAACCCATCTACCTTGTACATCTCAGTCATAAAACAACAGGTTTACACTAAACCATCCAAGCATGACTTGTAGAAATATTGGCCATTTAAGATATGATGGGTCTGCACTAAACCATCCAAGCATGACATGTAGACATCTTGGCCATTTAAGATGTAAGATGGGTCTGCACTAAACCATCCAAGCATGACATGTACACATTTTGGTCATTTATGATATAAGATGGGTCTGCACTAAACCATCCAAGCACGACATGTAAACATTTTGGTCATTTATGATATAAGATGGGTCTGCACTAAACCATCCAAGCACGACATGTAGATATCTTGGCCATTTAAGATACAAGATGGGTCTGCAAAGTATAATTCAAAGGTGAAAAAATCAGGTTCCCTCCACCAATAAAACTGACAACAATTACATAACTGAAATATATTTGCAAGTGGTGTTAAACACCATAAACCAAAATCCATCTACCTTGTACATCTCAGTCATAAAACAACAGCTTTACACTAAACCATCCAAGCATTACATGTAGACATCTTGGCCATTTATGATATAAGATGGGTCTGCACTAAACCATCCAAGCATGACATGTAGAAATCTTGGCCATTTAAGATATGATGGGTCTGCACTAAACCATCCAAGCATGACGTGTAGATATCTTGGCCATTTAAAATACAAGATGGGTCTGCAAAGTATAATTCAAAGATGAAAAAATCAGGTTCCCTCCATCCAATAAAACTGACCACAATTATATTACTGAAATATATTTGCAAGTGGTGTTAAACACCATAAACCAAAATCCATCTACCTTGTACATCTCCGTCATAAAACAACAGCTTTACACTAAGCCATCCAAGCATGACATGTAGAGATCTTGGCCATTTAAGATATGATGGGTCTGCACTAAACCATCCAAGCATGACATTTAGAAATCTTGGCCATTTAAGATATACGATGGGTCTGCACTAAACCATGCAAGCATGACATGA
This sequence comes from Bathymodiolus septemdierum, assembly GCA_963383655.1. Taxonomy (NCBI): domain Eukaryota; kingdom Metazoa; phylum Mollusca; class Bivalvia; order Mytilida; family Modiolidae; genus Bathymodiolus; species Bathymodiolus septemdierum. Next base: position 4,205,870 of record OY726528.1, read on the forward strand.
AGACATCTTGGCCATTTAAGATATAAGATGCGTATGCACTAAACCATCCATGCATGACATGTAGACATATTTGCCTTTTAAGATATAAGATGGGTCTACAAAGTACACTAAACCATCCAAGCACGACATTTAGACATTTTGGCCATTTAAGATATAAAATGGGTATGCACTAAACCATCCAAGCATGACATGTAGACATCTTTGCCTTTTAAGATAGAAAATGGGTGTACAAAGTACACTAAACCATCCAAGCACGACATTTAGACATCTTGGCCATTTAAGATACAAGATGGGTATGCACTAAACCATCCAAGCATGACATGTAGACATCTTTGCCTTTTAAGATATAAGATGGGTATGCACTAAACCATCCAAGCATGACATGTAGACATCTTTGCCTTTTAAGATAGAAGATGGGTGTACAAAGTACACTAAACCATCCAAGCACGACATTTAGACATCTTGGCCATTTAAGATATAAGATGGGTATGCACTAAACCATCCAAGCATGACATGTAGACATCTTGGCCATTTAAGATATAAGATGGGTCTGCACTAAACCATCCAAGCATGGCATGTAGACATCTTGGCCATTTAAGATATAAGATGGGTCTGCACTAAACCATCCAAGCATGACATGTAGACATTTTGGTCATTTATGATATATGATGGGTCTGCACTAAACCATCCAAGCACGACATGTAGATATCTTGGCCATTTAAGATACAAGATGGGTCTGCAAAATATAATTCAAAGGTGAAAAAATCAGGTTCCTTCCACCAATAAAACTGACCACAATTATATAACTGAAATATATTTGCAAGTGGTGTTAAACACCATAAACCAAAACCCATCTACCTTGTACATCTCAGTCATAAAACAACAGCTTTACACTAAGCCATCCAAGAATGGCATGTAGACATCTTGGCCATTTAAGATATAAGATGGGTCTGCACTAAACCATCCAAGAATGACATGTAGAAATCTTGGCCATTTAAGATATGATGGGTCTGCACTAAACCATCCAAGCATGACATGTAGACATCTTGGCCATTTAAGATATAAGATGGGTCTGCACTAAACCATCCAAGCATGACATGTAGACATTTTGGCCATTTATGATATAAGATGGGTCTGCACTAAACCATCCAAGCACGACATGTAGATATCTTGGACATTTAAGATATAAGATGGGTCTGCACTAAACCATCCAAGCATGACATGTAGACATCTTGGCCATTTAAGATGTAAGATGGGTCTGCACTAAACCATCCAAGAATGAGATGTAGACATTTTGGCCATTCATGATAGAAGATGGGTCTTCACTAAACCATCCAAGCATGACGTGTAGATATCTTGGCCATTTAAGATACAAGATGGGTCTGCAAAGTATAATTCAAAGGTGAAAAAATCAGGTTCCCTCCACCAATAAATCTGACCACAATTATATAAGTGAAATATATTTGCAAGTGGTGTTAAACACCATAAACCAAAATCCATCTACCTTGTACATCTCTGTCATAAATCAACAGCTTTACACTAAACCATCCAAGCATGACATGTAGTCATCTTGGCCATTTAAGATATGATGGGTCTGCACTAAACCATTCAAGCATGACATGTAGAAATCTTGGCTATTTAAGATATGATGGGTCTGCACTAAACCATCCAAGCATGACATATAGAAATCTTGGCCATTTAAGATATAAGATGGGTCTGCACTAAACCATCCAAGCATGACATGTAGACATCTTGGCAATTTAAGATATAAGATGGGTCTGCACTAAACCATCCAAGCATGACATGTAGACATCTTTGCCTTTTAAGATATACGATGGGTGTACAACGTACACTAAACCATCCAAGCACGACATTTAGACATCTTGAGCATTTAAGATAGAAGATGGGTCTGCACTAAACAATCCAAGCATGACATGTAGACATATTGGCTATTTAAGATACAAGATGGGTCTGTACAAAACCATCCAAGCATGACGTGTAGATATCTTGGCCATTTAAGATACAAGATGGGCTTGCAAAGTATAATTCAAAGGTGAAAAAATCAGGTTCCCTCCACCAATAAAACTGACCACAATTATATAACTGAAATATATTTGCAAGTGGTGTTAAACACCATAAACCAAAACCCATCTACCTTGTACATCTGTCATAAAACAACAGCTTTACACTAAACCATCCAAGCATGACTTGTAGAAATCTTGGCCATTTAAGATATGATAGGTCTGCACTAAACCATCCAAGCATGACATGATGTAGACATCTTGGCCATTTAAGATATGATGGGTCTGCAGTAAACCATGCAAGCATGACATGTAGACATCTTGGCTATTTAAGATGTAAGATGGGTCTGCACTAAACCATCCAAGCATGATATGCAGACATTTTGGTCATTTATGATATAAGATAGGTCTGCACTAAACCATCCAAGCACGACATGTAGATATCTTGGCCATTTAAGATACAAGATGGGTCTGCAAAGTAGAATTGAAAGGTGAAAAAAGCAGGTTCCCTCCACGAATAATATAACTGAAATATATTTGCAAGTGGTGTTAAACACCATAAACCAAAACCCATCTACCTTGTACATCTCAGTCATAAAACAACAGCTTTACACTAAACCATCCAAGCATGACATGTAGACATCTTGACCATTTAAGATATAAGATGGGTCTGCACTAAACCATCCAAGCATGACATGTAGAAATCTTGGCCATTTAAGATGTAAGATAGGTCTGCACTAAACCATCCAAGCTTGACATGTATACATCTTGGTCATTTAAGATGTAAGATGGGTCTCCACTAAACCATCCAAGCATGACATTTTGGTCATTTATGATATGATGGGTCTGCACTAAACCATCCAAGCACGACATGTAGATATCTTGGCCATTTAAGATACAAGATGGGTCTGCAAAGTATAATTCAAAGGTGAAAAAATCAGGTTCCCTCCACCAATAAAACTGACGACAATGATATAACCGAAATATATTTGCAAGTGATGTTAAACACCATAAACCAAAACCCATCTACCTTGTACATCTAAGTCATAAAACAACAGCTTTACACTAAACCATCCAAGCATGACATGTAGACATCTTGGCCATTTAAGATATGATGGGTCTGCACTAAACCATCCAAGCATGACATGTAGACATCTTGGCCATTTAAGATATAAGATGGGTCTGCACTAAACCATCCAAGCATGACATGTAGACATCTTGGCCATTTAAGATGGGTCTGCACTAAACCATCCAAGCATGACATGTAGACATTTTGGTCATTTATGATATAAGATGGGTCTGCACTAAACCATCCAAGCACGACATGTAGATATCTTGGCCATTTAAGATATAAGATGGGTATGCACTAAACCATCCAAGCATGACATGTAGACATCTTTGCCTTTTAAGATATAAGATGGGTCTACAAAGTACACTAAACCATCCAAGCACGACATTTAGACATTTTGGTCATTTAAGATATAAGATGGGTCTGCACTAAACCATCCAAGCATGACATGTAGACATCTTGGCCATTTAAGATGTAAGATGGGTCTGCACTAAACCATCCAAGCATGACATGCAGACATTTTGGCCATTCATGATACAAGATGGGTCTGCACTAAACCATCCAAGCATGACGTGTAGATATCTTGGCCATTTAAGATACAAGATGGGTCTGCAAAGTATAATTCAAAGGTGAAAAAATCAGGTTCCCTCCACCAATAAAACTGACCACAATTATATAACTGAAATATATTTGCAAGTGGTGTTAAACACCATCAACCAAAACACATCTACCTTGTACATCTGTCATAAAACAACAGCTTTACACTAAACCATCCAAGCATGAGTTGTAGAAATCTTGGCCATTTAAGATATGATGGGTCTGCACTAAACCATCCAAGCATGACATGTAGACATCTTGGCCATTTAAGATATGATGGGTCTGCAGTAAACCATCCAACATGACATGTAGACATCTTGGCCATTTAAGATGTAAGATGGGTCTGCAGTAAACCATCCAAGCATGATATGTAGACATTTTGGTCATTTATGATATAAGATGGGGTCTGCACTTAACCATCCAAGCACGACATGTAGATATCTTGGCCATTTAAGATACAAGATGGGTCTGCAAAGTATAATTCAAAGGTGAAAAAATCAGGTTCCCTCCACCAATAATATAACTGAAATATATTTGCAAGTGGTGTTAAACACCATAAACCAAAACCCATCTACCTTGTACATCTCAGTCATAAAACAACAGCTTTTCACTAAGCCATCCAAGCATGACATGTAGACATCTTGGCCATTTAAGATATAAGATGGGTCTGCACTAAACCATCCAAGCATGACATGTAGAAATCTTGGCCATTTAAGATGTAAGATAGGTCTGCACTAAACCATCCAAGCTTGACATGTATACATCTTGGTCATTTAAGATGTAAGATGGGTCTCCACTAAACCATCCAAGCATGACATTTTGGTCATTTATGATATGATGGGTCTGCACTAAACCATCCAAGCACGACATGTAGATATCTTGGCCATTTAAGATACAAGATGGGTCTGCAAAGTATAATTCAAAGGTGAAAAAATCAGGTTCCCTCCACCAATAAAACTGACGACAATGATATAACCGAAATATATTTGCAAGTGATGTTAAACACCATAAACCAAAACCCATCTACCTTGTACATCTAAGTCATTAAACAACAGCTTTACACTAAACCATCCAAGCATGACATGTAGACATCTTGGCCATTTAAGATATGATGGGTCTGCACTAAACCATCCAAGCATGACATGTAGACATCTTGGCCATTTAATATATGATGGGTCTGCACTAAACCATCCAAGCATGACATGTAGACATCTTGGCCATTTAAGATATAAGATGGGTCTGCACTAAACCATCCAAGGATGACATGTAGACATCTTGACCATTTAAGATATAAGATGGGTCTGCACTAAACCATTAACCATGACATGTAGAAATCTTGGCTATTTAAGATATGATGGGTCTGCACTAAACCATCCAAGCATGACATGTAGACATCTTGGCCATTTACGATATAATATGGGTCTGCACTAAACCATCCAAGAATGGCATGTAGACATTTTGGCCATTCATGATAGAAGATGGGTCTGCAGTAAACCATCCAAGCATGACGTGTAGATATCTTGGCCATTTAAGATACAAGATGGGTCTGCAAAGTATAATTCAAAGGTGAAAAAATCAGGTTCCCTCCACCAATAAAACTGACCACAATTATATAACTGAAATATATTTGCAAGTGGTGTTAAACACCATAAACCAAAATCCATCTACCTTCTACGTCTCCGTCATAAAACAACAGCTTTACACTAAGCCATCCAAGCATGACATGTAGAAATCTTGGCCATTTAAGATATGATGGGTCTGCACTAAACCATCCAAGCATGACATGTAGAAATCTTGGCCATTTATGATATAAGATGGGTCTGCACTAAGCCATCCAAGCATGACATATAGACATCTTGGCCATATAAGATATAAGATGGGTATGCACTAAACCATCCATGCATGACATGTAGACATCTTTGCCTTTTAAGATAGAAGATGGGTGTACAAAGTACACTAAACCATCCAAGCACGACATTTAGACATATTGGCCATTTAAGATATAAGATGGGTCTGCACTAAACCATCCAAGCATGACATGTAGACATCTTGGCCATTTAAGATAGAAGATGGGTGTACAAAGTACACTAACCCATCCAAGCATGACATGTAGACATTTTGGCCATTTAAGATATAAGATGGGTCTGCACTAAACCATCCAAGCATGACATTTAGACATCTTGGCCATTTAAGATACAAGATGGGCTTGCAAAGTATAATTCAAAGGTGAAAAAATCAGGTTCCCTCCACCAATAAAACTGACCACAATTATATAACTGAAATATATTTGCAAGTGGTGTTAAACACCATAAACCAAAATCCATCTACCTTGTACATCTGTCATAAAACAACAGCTTTACACTAAACCATCCAAGCATGACATGTAGTCATCTTGGCCATTTAAGATATGATGGGTCTGCACTAAACCATCCAAGCATGACATGTAGAAATCTTGGCCATTTAAGATATAAGATGGGTCTGCACTAAACCATCCAAGCATGACATGTAGACATCTTGGCCATTTAAGATATAAGATGGGTATGCACTAAACCATCCATGCATGACATGTAGACATCTTTGCCTTTCAAGATATAAGATGGGTCTACAAAGTACACTAAACCATCCAAGCACGACATTTAGACATTTTGGCCATTTAAGATATAAGATGGGTCTGCACTAAACAATCCAAGCATGACATGTAGACATCTTGGCTATTTAAGATACAAGATGGGTCTGTACAAAACCATCCAAGCATGACGTATAGATATCTTGGCCATTTAAGATACAAGATGGGCTTGCAAAGTATAATTCAAAGGTGAAAAAATCAGGTTCCCTCCACCAATAAAACTGACCACAATTATATAACTGAAATATATTTGCAAGTGGTGTTAAACACCATAAACCAAAACACATCTACCTTGTACATCTGTCATAAAACAACAGCTTTACACTAAACCATCCAAGCATGACTTGTAGAAATCTTGGCCATTTAAGATATGAATGGTCTGCACTAAACCATCCAAGCATGACATGTAGACATCTTGGCCATTCAAGATATGATGGGTCTGCACTAAACCATCCAAGCATGACATGTAGAAATCTTGGCCATTTAAGATGTAAGATTGGTCTGCACTAAACCATCCAAGCATGACATGTAGACATCTTGGCCATTTAAGATGTAAGATGGGTCTGCACTAAACCATCCAAGCATGACATTTTGGTCATTTATGATATGATGGGTCTGCACTAAACCATCCAAGCACGACATGTAGATATATTGGCCATTTAAGATACAAGATGGGTCTGCAAAGTATAATTCAAAGGTGAAAAAATCAGGTTCCCTCCACCAATAAAACTGACCACAATGATATAACTGAAATATATTTGCAAGTGGTGTTAAACACCATAAACCAAAACCCATCTACCTTGTACATCTGTCATAAAGCAACAGCTTTACACTAAACCATCCAAGCATGACTTGTAGAAATCTTGGCCATTTAAGATATGATGGGTCTGCACTAAACCATCCAAGCATGACATGTAGACATTTTGGTCATTTATGATATAAGATGGGTCTGCACAAAACCATCCAAGCACGACATGTAGATATCTTGGCCATTTAAGATATAAGATGGGTATGCACTAAACCATCCAAGCATGACATGTAGACATCTTTGCCTTTTAAGATATAAGATGGGTCTACAAAGTACACTAAACCATCCAAGCACGACATTTAGACATTTTGGTCATTTAAGATATAAGATGGGTCTGCACTAAACCATCCAAGCATGACATGTAGACATCTTGGCCATTTAAGATGTAAGATGGGTCTGCACTAAACCATCCAAGCATGACATGCAGACATTTTGGCCATTCATGATACAAGATGGGTCTGCACTAAACCATCCAAGCATGACGTGTAGATATCTTGGCCATTTAAGATACAAGATGGGTCTGCAAAGTATAATTCAAAGGTGAAAAAATCAGGTTCCCTCCACCAATAAAACTGACCACAATTATATAACTGAAATATATTTGCAAGTGGTGTTAAACACCATCAACCAAAACACATCTACCTTGTACATCTGTCATAAAACAACAGCTTTACACTAAACCATCCAAGCATGAGTTGTAGAAATCTTGGCCATTTAAGATATGATGGGTCTGCACTAAACCATCCAAGCATGACATGTAGACATCTTGGCCATTTAAGATATGATGGGTCTGCAGTAAACCATCCAACATGACATGTAGACATCTTGGCCATTTAAGATGTAAGATGGGTCTGCAGTAAACCATCCAAGCATGATATGTAGACATTTTGGTCATTTATGATATAAGATGGGGTCTGCACTTAACCATCCAAGCACGACATGTAGATATCTTGGCCATTTAAGATACAAGATGGGTCTGCAAAGTATAATTCAAAGGTGAAAAAATCAGGTTCCCTCCACCAATAATATAACTGAAATATATTTGCAAGTGGTGTTAAACACCATAAACCAAAACCCATCTACCTTGTACATCTCAGTCATAAAACAACAGCTTTTCACTAAGCCATCCAAGCATGACATGTAGACATCTTGGCCATTTAAGATATAAGATGGGTCTGCACTAAACCATCCAAGCATGACATGTAGAAATCTTGGCCATTTAAGATGTAAGATAGGTCTGCACTAAACCATCCAAGCTTGACATGTATACATCTTGGTCATTTAAGATGTAAGATGGGTCTCCACTAAACCATCCAAGCATGACATTTTGGTCATTTATGATATGATGGGTCTGCACTAAACCATCCAAGCACGACATGTAGATATCTTGGCCATTTAAGATACAAGATGGGTCTGCAAAGTATAATTCAAAGGTGAAAAAATCAGGTTCCCTCCACCAATAAAACTGACGACAATGATATAACCGAAATATATTTGCAAGTGATGTTAAACACCATAAACCAAAACCCATCTACCTTGTACATCTAAGTCATAAAACAACAGCTTTACACTAAACCATCCAAGCATGACATGTAGACATCTTGGCCATTTAAGATATGATGGGTCTGCACTAAACCATCCAAGCATGACATGTAGACATCTTGGCCATTTAATATATGATGGGTCTGCACTAAACCATCCAAGCATGACATGTAGACATCTTGGCCATTTAAGATATAAGATGGGTCTGCACTAAACCATCCAAGGATGACATGTAGACATCTTGACCATTTAAGATATAAGATGGGTCTGCACTAAACCATTAACCATGACATGTAGAAATCTTGGCTATTTAAGATATGATGGGTCTGCACTAAACCATCCAAGCATGACATGTAGACATCTTGGCCATTTACGATATAATATGGGTCTGCACTAAACCATCCAAGAATGACATGTAGACATTTTGGCCATTCATGATAGAAGATGGGTCTGCAGTAAACCATCCAAGCATGACGTGTAGATATCTTGGCCATTTAAGATACAAGATGGGTCTGCAAAGTATAATTCAAAGGTGAAAAAATCAGGTTCCCTCCACCAATAAAACTGACCACAATTATATAACTGAAATATATTTGCAAGTGGTGTTAAACACCATAAACCAAAATCCATCTACCTTGTACGTCTCCGTCATAAAACAACAGCTTTACACTAAGCCATCCAAGCATGACATGTAGAAATCTTGGCCATTTAAGATATGATGGGTCTGCACTAAACCATCCAAGCATGACATGTAGAAATCTTGGCCATTTATGATATAAGATGGGTCTGCACTAAGCCATCCAAGCATGACATATAGACATCTTGGCCATATAAGATATAAGATGGGTATGCACTAAACCATCCATGCATGACATGTAGACATCTTTGCCTTTTAAGATAGAAGATGGGTGTACAAAGTACACTAAACCATCCAAGCACGACATTTAGACATATTGGCCATTTAAGATATAAGATGGGTCTGCACTAAACCATCCAAGCATGACATGTAGACATCTTGGCCATTTAAGATAGAAGATGGGTGTACAAAGTACACTAACCCATCCAAGCATGACATGTAGACATTTTGGCCATTTAAGATATAAGATGGGTCTGCACTAAACCATCCAAGCATGACATTTAGACATCTTGGCCATTTAAGATACAAGATGGGCTTGCAAAGTATAATTCAAAGGTGAAAAAATCAGGTTCCCTCCACCAATAAAACTGACCACAATTATATAACTGAAATATATTTGCAAGTGGTGTTAAACACCATAAACCAAAATCCATCTACCTTGTACATCTGTCATAAAACAACAGCTTTACACTAAACCATCCAAGCATGACATGTAGTCATCTTGGCCATTTAAGATATGATGGGTCTGCACTAAACCATCCAAGCATGACATGTAGAAATCTTGGCCATTTAAGATATAAGATGGGTCTGCACTAAACCATCCAAGCATGACATGTAGACATCTTGGCCATTTAAGATATAAGATGGGTATGCACTAAACCATCCATGCATGACATGTAGACATCTTTGCCTTTCAAGATATAAGATGGGTCTACAAAGTACACTAAACCATCCAAGCACGACATTTAGACATTTTGGCCATTTAAGATATAAGATGGGTCTGCACTAAACAATCCAAGCATGACATGTAGACATCTTGGCTATTTAAGATACAAGATGGGTCTGTACAAAACCATCCAAGCATGACGTGTAGATATCTTGGCCATTTAAGATACAAGATGGGCTTGCAAAGTATAATTCAAAGGTGAAAAAATCAGGTTCCCTCCACCAATAAAACTGACCACAATTATATAACTGAAATATATTTGCAAGTGGTGTTAAACACCATAAACCAAAACACATCTACCTTGTACATGTCATAAAACAACAGCTTTACACTAAACCATCCAAGCATGACTTGTAGAAATCTTGGCCATTTAAGATATGAATGGTCTGCACTAAACCATCCAAGCATGACATGTAGACATCTTGGCCATTCAAGATATGATGGGTCTGCACTAAACCATCCAAGCATGACATGTAGAAATCTTGGCCATTTAAGATGTAAGATTGGTCTGCACTAAACCATCCAAGCATGACATGTAGACATCTTGGCCATTTAAGATGTAAGATGGGTCTGCACTAAACCATCCAAGCATGACATTTTGGTCATTTATGATATGATGGGTCTGCACTAAACCATCCAAGCACGACATGTAGATATATTGGCCATTTAAGATACAAGATGGGTCTGCAAAGTATAATTCAAAGGTGAAAAAATCAGGTTCCCTCCACCAATAAAACTGACCACAATGATATAACTGAAATATATTTGCAAGTGGTGTTAAACACCATAAACCAAAACCCATCTACCTTGTACATCTGTCATAAAACAACAGCTTTACACTAAACCATCCAAGCATGACTTGTAGAAATCTTGGCCATTTAAGATATGATGGGTCTGCACTAAACCATCCAAGCATGACATGTAGACATTTTGGTCATTTATGATATAAGATGGGTCTGCACAAAACCATCCAAGCACGACATGTAGATATCTTGGCCATTTAAGATATAAGATGGGTATGCACTAAACCATCCAAGCATGACATGTAGACATCTTTGCCTTTTAAGATATAAGATGGGTCTACAAAGTACACTAAACCATCCAAGCACGACATTTAGACATTTTGGTCATTTAAGATATAAGATGGGTCTGCACTAAACCATCCAAGCATGACATGTAGACATCTTGGCCATTTAAGATGCAAGATGGGTCTGCACTAAACCATCCAAGCATGACATGCAGACATTTTGGCCATTCATGATACAAGATGGGTCTGCACTAAACCATCCAAGCATGACGTGTAGATATCTTGGCCATTTAAGATACAAGATGGGTCTGCAAAGTATAATTCAAAGGTGAAAAAAATCAGGTTCCCTACACCAATAAAACTGACCACAATTATATAACTGAAATATATTTGCAAGTGGTGTTAAACATCATAAACCAAAATCATCTACCTTGTACATCTCAGTCATAAAACTACAGCTTTACACTAAACCATCCAAGCATGACATGTAGATATCTTGGCCATTTAAGATATGATGGGTCTGCACTAAACCATCCAAGCATGACATGTAGAAATCTTGGCCATTTAAGATATGATGGGACTGCACTAAACCATCCAAGCATGACATGTAGAAATCTTGGCCATTTAAGATATAAGATGGGTCTGAACTAAACCATCCAAGCATGACATGTAGACAACTTGGCCATTTAAGATATAAGATGGGTCTGCACTAAACCATCCAAGCATGACATGAAGACATCTTGCCCATTTAAGATATAAGATGGGTCTGCACTAAACCATCCAAGCATGACATGAAGACATCTTGCCCATTTAAGATATAAGATGGGTCTGCACTAAACCATCCAAGCATGACATGAAGACATCTTGCCCATTTAAGATATAAGATGGGTCTGCACTAAACCATCCAAGCATGACATGAAGACATCTTGGCCATTTAAGATATAAGATGGGTCTGAACTAAACCATCCAAGCATGACATGTAGACAACTTGGCCATTTAAGATATAAGATGGGTCTGCACTAAACCATCCAGGCATGACATGAAGACATCTTGGCCATTTAAGATATAAGATGGGTCTGCACTAAACCATCCAGGCATGACATGAAGACATCTTGGCCATTTAAGATATAAGACGGGTCTACAAAGTATATTTTTAAGGAATAATCAAACAACAATTTAAATAAAATAAAATTAAATACAACTTTTACTTTAAGCATAGTTTTTTTTTATTGTGGAACAATTTGTAGAGACAATGTATCAGGCCCAAGTTACAGACTAAGGAGATTTTCTCTGTTACATACAAAATCATTACAAAATACAATTTAATCACAATAACATGTCATAATTTAGTTAAAGAAATATAAACTAGGAAGAACTGTTTTAGATACCTAAAACTTATGTCTCCCCTTAATGCACCATCTGTACAACAATAAATTACACATATGAGTTGAATGATACTATTTAAAAAACAATTATTTGACCTTGAGGTCAAAGTCCCACGAAGATCATTATGGTATGTGACACACCGCCTTATGGTCATGCACCCACATACCAATTATCATTGACCTATCTCGAAAGACAAAAAAGGTATGGTCTGGACAAGCTTCGCTGAGAAGAAGCAGAAGAAGCGGAGGAAGAAGAAGAAGAGAGAGAAAAAATCAGACTAAAACAATATGTCTCCCTTCGTTCGAAGGGGAGACATAATAAGACATATGATATACTGAAAGATACTCTTTTAAAAATCATTTATGTTGAGTCTTTGCCAACAAGACAGATTTGGAGTATGAAATGTAGATTTAAATATTTAAAGCAATTTCTAGTTGTTTGATAATTTAAACAAACAAATTATTTATTTATTTAAAAAATCTTCTTTTTTTTTTCTTGTTTTCCTGGTTAACCAAATGTATCTTTTTTTTCTTCTCACATTCTAAAATATTTTTCATATCCTTAAAACACAATATTGTTATAAAATTTAACCCCACAAAATAAAATCCATAATCGAAAATCTGTATTTTTGTTAGAAACAACATTTGTAAATATAATTTCAATGGTACTTTCTATGTTATATAATCATCATGCTTCAAAATAGATATTTATTGTCTTGTATGTACTTACTAAAAATTACTAATAGCTGTATATTACATCATTTTTACTAATATCAACAAGACGTGGATAGGGTACCTGTATACAATGTTTTTTTAACGATATCAATAAAAATATTATGAATGACTTAAAAAAACAATTTTAAAATCTAGTTGTTTATATATGAGTATCAACGACCATCTTGAATGGAAGACAGTGGCTGTCGCAGAGTGACAAACACATTTCTTAAATAGGATTACCAATAGACCATCTCAGTCAATTTGGACATCAATTAGCCCTCGGTTTCAGAGAACATTACAATTTGAAAAGATAACAATGGGCAACACAGACTTGTCTTAGTCAAAATAAAAAAGAAGAAAAATTTGGCAAATTTGGCAAGGCAGGTAAATGGGGAAAACGGGGGAAGAGGGTGGATCCTTGTTTATATAATCACCACCCAAATCTTGATATGTCCACATCAATTACTTAAATAAAAACTGGAAGGATAAAATATAATATGGATCATAATATTACAAAATTCAGTCGTGGATTGGTTCTGTCTGGTACTAGAAACCTGTCAATCTTTTTAGGTTTCATAGCTACATCATTTTCAAATGCCAATATTGAGGGTCTAATGGAGTCAATAACAACATAATTGCAATAAATTATAAATAGAAACTATTGCAGCCTCTAGGTTAAAACAAAAATTAAAAGAAATATTCAATAAAGCCTTCTAAAAGTATATATTTGTATGTAACTTACTGTAAAAAAAAAAAAATTCTAACATGACGTCTTTCATTGGCTATATAAATAATACAATGATAAAACTCACAATATATTTTAATTCACACATATGCGTTTTGAGGAACAAATTACAAACATCATTCCTTAGTGAATTCATATATTCATACAAGGGCCCGGGTGGCTCGATGAGTTAGGTAGTTGAATTATCTAACAACTCATACAAGCCTATCACCAATATGGCGTGGGTTCCCGCCCGGCTTTCTAAATTACAAAAAAGGGTACACTCGGCTCGCAGCCGCAAGTGATAAAGCTTACCAGTTGCTTGTCCATGGTTGGTGGTTCTCTCCGGGTACCACAGCTTCTTCCACCACTAATAATTGGTCGCCATGATCTGGCTGAAATATTGCTGAAAGTGGCGTTAAGCACAAAAAAATCAATCAATGTATTCATACAGGACCTTGGTGCATACAAACATAAAACTGCCTGTATTGTTTTTACCTAATTTTTTTTCAGGAATAAATAACAACCAAGGAACACTGATGACATAACACAAGCTGTCTACTGATTTATTTTACGATTTTGTGAGCATTTTACTTGTTTAAGTTACCAAAATGCCATCAAATTGGAAAATATCAGTAACTTAATTGCATCACAGTCTAGTTATACATAAAAGAAAAACAACTGTAAACTTGAAGGTTAGTGGATTTTGTTATGAAATGAATTTCCATTACTGACTTCCACTTAAAAAAATTAAGTTAGATATTTCCTACTAGAATTGAAATAATGCTTGGAAGTCATAGTTTGTATTCAGTTTTAACATGGGTAACATTATTTTCGTTGCTATTGCTGGGGATAACATTTTTACGAAAATAATGTTACCCATGTTAAAACTAGATACAAACTATAGCTTTCATGAATAATTTCTTAAATATTTTACACATCTTGTCAATTTTAATGTTCTCTGAACAATCTAGTGGCAAATAGTGTATAACATCTGTATATAGATATATCAGTAGACATTCAGGTTAGATAACTCTGTGATATAATTTTATGTGTTGAAATATTTCAAATAGATATTTTGATAATTGCTAACACGTGAAGAGAAAAGAACTTAACCATCGTCAACATCAAATATATTCTTTATTCATGTAAATTTTGAGAGCTAGAAATTAAACTGGAAGCAATATTTAAATTTGTGATATGCTGTATAAATCTTAATCAAATAAAATAAGTCTAAGAGTTATGTAACTTTGTACGTGTTTCGTGAATGATTATTAGAGAATACAGAATTTAGGAAAAATCTACTGATATATCTAAATAAGGGTAATAACAAAATTACCGAACTCCGAACAATCTTACAAAGGGAAAGTCAAAACTCATAATTATATAAACAGACAAAATCAGTCAACAACCGGAAAATTATGAAAACCGTAATGACCCTGACTTGGTACAGGCATTTCTAAAGAAATGGTGGGTTGAATCAGATTTTAAAGCGCCAAACCTCCCGCTCTCATTACGGTTCAAAGGACACTATAACAGTATTTAAATACAGGAACAAAATAGGTAAAATAGTTGTCAAAGCAGTACCATATTCAGTGAAGTAACTGTCAAAAACTCCTTTACGTCACACATTGATACAAAAATAATATATCTACACATATCCTGATCTGAATATTTACACTACTTAAAAATATCTGTCGATAAAACATCATGTTGTACATGCTCAAAATTTAATATTTATCATACAAAAAAATGTATATATTAATCACATTTTCTTTGTTTTATCTCAAAACATATGAAACTGACAAACAATAAATCTAATTTTAATACTTCACTGATCTTAAGTAATGTTACCATGACAATGATCTGATGATAATGTCTTCCAAAAATAATTTGTACATACATTGTTTCTATTACAATAATAACAATAAACTTTCACTGTTATCTGTCTAATAAACAAAGAATGTAAATATATGTATGTATGTACATCATGTAATCAAATGTGTTTCTTTTTCTCTCCAAGATACCTGACAATTATTGAATCTATACTTGGTAAAATTCAGATAATTAAACACCTCATCAGAGAATTATTTTTATTAATTTATTTCTTTCAAATAAAAATCATTACTTATGCATGTGTTAAAAATATGTACAAATGATGACCGATATATTGCAAAAGACCGACAATAGTTTGCATCCACTTTTGTCAAAATTACTTGACAGAGTTGTCTATCTTACTTAGTACCTCACTCTCTCCCCTTAAGTCAAATTTCGGATAACTCAAACGTTTGCAACGGTACTGCAAACTTCGAGATAACGAGATTCAACTGTACGTTAGCTTCTTCTTATAGGACACTAGACCTAACAGTTGTTTCTTAATGAGCTTCTTATTTATTTTCTTCATTTTAACATTTTGTTTGTTCAGTGCAAGCATCATGTGCATTGGTATTTTCTATCGCATTCAATAATATATTTTCAATATCTACATAATGTTTTTCTACAGCAATATCACGAGCGGTATGACCATCTTTGTTACAGATATTTATATCACATTTATTTTTAAGTAGCATTGCAACGACTTCTGTGAGCTCGCCTTTGACTGCCAGAATAAATGGAGTATTCATCAATTTGCTGCAATGATTAATATTACAATGACGTTTTAATAAAAGTTAAACAACATCAGCTTGACCCTTTCTACAGGTGTAATGAAGTGCATTAAGATTAAAACAATCAATAATATTCACATCACAGGCTTCATTACTTAGTTACAGTTTAACAACATCAGTTTGACCATTTCTACAGGCGTAATGAAGTGCATTAAGATTAAAACAATCAATAATATTCACATCACAGGCTTCATTACTTAGTAACAGTTTAACAACATCAGCTTGACCATTTCTACAGGTGTAATGAAGTGCATTAAGATTAAAACAATCAATAATATTCACATCACAGGCTTCATTACTTAGTAACAGTTTAACAACATCAGTATGACCATTTCTACAGGTGTAATGAAGTGCATTAAGATTAAAACAATCAATAATATTCACATCACAGGCTTCATTACTTAGTAACAGTTTAACAACATCAGCTTGACCATTTCTACAGGCGTAATGAAGTGCATTAAGATTAAAACAATCAATAATATTCACATCACAGGCTTCATTACTTAGTAACAGTTTAACAACATCAGCATGATCATTTCTACAGGCGTAATGAAGTGCATTAAGATTAAAACAATCAATAATATTCACATCACAGGCTTCATTACTTAGTAACAGTTTAACAACATCAGCTTGACCATTTCTACAGGCGTAATGAAGTGCATTAAGATTAAAACAATCAATAATATTCACATCACAGGCTTCATTACTTAGTAACAGTTTAACAACATCAGTTTGACCATTTCTACAGGTGTAATGAAGTGCATTAAGATTAAAACAATCAATAATATTCACATCACAGGCTTCATTACTGAGTAACAGTTTAACAACATCAGTTTGACCATTTCTACAGGTGTAATGAAGTGCATTAAGATTAAAACAATCAATAATATTCACATCACAGGCTTCATTACTTAGTAACAGTTTAACAACATCAGTTTGACCATTTCTACAGGTGTAATGAAGTGCATTAAGATTAAAACAATCAATAATATTCACATCACAGGCTTCATTACTGAGTAAAAGTTTAACAACATCAGTTTGACCATTTCTACAGGTGTAATGAAGTGCATTAAGATTAAAACAATCAATAATATTCACATCACAGGCTTCATTACTTAGTAACAGTTTAACAACATCAGCATGATCATTTCTACAGGCGTAATGAAGTGCATTAAGATTAAAACAATCAATAATATTCACATCACAGGCTTCATTACTTAGTAACAGTTTAACAACATCAGCATGATCATTTCTACAGGTGTAATGAAGTGCATTAAGATTAAAACAATCAATAATATTCACATCACAGGCTTCATTACTTAGTAACAGTTTAACAACATCAGCTTGACCATTTCTACAGATGTAATGAAGTGTATTAAGATTAAAACAATCAATAATATTCACATCACAGGCTTCATTACTGAGTAACAGTTTAACAACATCAGTTTGACCCTTTCTACAGGTGTAATGAAGTGCATTAAGATTAAAACAATCAATAATATTCACATCACAGGCTTCATTACTTAGTAACAGTTTAACAACATCAGCTTGACCATTTCTACAGGCGTAATGAAGTGTATTAAGATTAAAACAATCAATAATATTTACATCACAGGCTTCATTACTTAGTAACAGTTTAACAACATCAGTTTGACCATTTCTACAGGTGTAATGAAGTGCATTAAGATTAAAACAATCAATAATATTCACATCACAGGCTTCATTACTTAGTAACAGTTTAACAACGGCTTCTTTATTTTTATAACAAGCAACAATTAACAGACTTTGGTTTCTCCTAGGCTGACACTGATTAATGTTACATTTATTTCTAAGTAAAAGATCTACTATATCTACAGAACCTCCTTTACAGGCAGAATGAAGTGCAGGTGATAGACCATTATTATCAATGAATTCACAGTTATTATCAAGTAGGAGTTTAACAATATCTGTATGACCTTTAAGACAGGCATACTGTATTGGTGTATGTTCACGAAGACCACCACACAGATTTAGGTCAACATTGTGTTTTATTAAAATTTCCATATTGTCTTTATAACCTTCTTCACAGGCTATATGAATAGCATGTTGATCAAATTTGCTTTTGTAACTGAATGTCACACTTATTGTCAAGTAAAATCTGTACAACATCTATACGACTGTTTGTACAAGTAAAATGTAAAGGAGTATATTAATGTCACATTGATTCACACTACTATTACACTTCAGTAAGTTGTTAACTATGTCTATATTCATTTTCAAACACTCCAAAATGGCGAGTGGGCTGAAACAAGTACTGGCCAAAATGAAATAGAGCTCACCATGTTTGGCGAGTGACATTTTGTTTTAAATTCGCCAACAAATACCAAATAAATAATACAGTAATGTTCAACAATTTATTTTCCAGATTTTGACAAGTCATTAACTTTTTCAAGAAGGATCAACGCTCTCTTAAGAGCTGCATTGATCTCTTCTTCCTCAATTTCGATGTCTTCGTTTTTTAAGTTTTAATGCGCGGTATAAAACATGTATTTCAAACCAGGTTCCGACACATATTTAACTTTATGTTTTCGCTACAAATTTGTTTGAAATATTTCAAAACCAAATTATTCTATTTGCATTAATTTTAAAAGTCATCACATCTATTTGTAATAAAACAATATTTCATTTAATCGTGAAATCGACCTTGGCAAAATTATGCGGGGTCATGATTGTATACTTAATTTTTCTGTTCACAGAAATGAAGTGTCATGGCGGAATGTTTTCTAATCGAGTACAATGATTAATAAAATGTTGGATAAATGACACATAATTAACAGAACATTCAACTGTTTGGGAGCTATGATATTTTAAAGCTGTAACCAGTTATCGTTGCAAGTGTTTTCATGTTCCTACTCGCCTTACAAGTGTTACTCGCCAGGCCAGCGAGTATAAAGTGAATCTTACTCGCCACTTGAAATTTCCACTCACCTTTGGCGAGTTGGCAAGCGGTCGTTTCCCACACTGCTATATTGCCATTTATACATGCAGCATGTAAAGGAGTATATTCATTAATGTCACATAGATTCACACTACTATTACACTTCAGTAAGATGTTAATTATATCTATATGGCCATTTCTACAAGCAAGATGTAAAGGAGTATATCCATCGGTGCCACATAGATTCACACTACTATTACACTTCAGTAAGCTGTTAACTATATCTATATTGCCATTTCTACAAGCAAGATGTAAAGGAGTATATCCATCAGTGCCACATAGATTCACACTACTATTACACTTCAGTAAGCTGTTAACTATATCTATATTGCCTTTTCTACAAGCAACATGTAAAGGAGTATATCCATTAGTGCCACATAGATTCACACTACTATTACACTTCAGTAAGATGTTAACTATATCTATATTGCCATTTCTACAAGCAAGATGTAAAGGAGTAGATCCATCAGTGGTACATAGATTCACACTACTATTACACTTCAGTAAGATGTTAACTATATCTATATTGCCATATATACAAGCAAAATGTAAAGGAGTATATCCATTAGAGCCACATAGATTCACACTACTATTACACTTCAGTAAGATGTTAACTATATCTATATGGCCTTTTATACAAGCAAAATGTAAAGGAGTATATCCATCAGTGCCACATAGATTCACACTACCATTACACTTCAGTAAGATGTTAACTATATCTATATTGCCATTTATACAAGCAACATGCAAAGAAGTATATCCATTAGTGCCACATAGATTCACACTACTATTACACTTCAGTAAGATGTTAACTATATCTGTATAGCCTTTATCACAAGCAACATGTAAAGGAGTATATCCATCAGTGCCACATAGATTCACACTACTATTACACTTCAGTAAGATGTTAACTATATCTATTTTGCCATTTCTACAAGCAACATGTAAAGGAGTATATCCATCAGTGCTACATAGATTCACACTACTATTACACTTCAGTAAGCTGTTAACTATATCTATATGGCCGTAAGAACAAGCAACATGTAAAGGAGTATATCCATCAGGGCCACATAGATTCACACTACTATTACACTTCAGTAAGATGTTAACTATATCTGTTTTGCCATTATCACAAGCAACATGTAAAGGAGTATATCCATCAGTGCTACATAGATTCACACTACTATTACACTTCAGTAAGCTGTTAACTATATCTATATGGCCGTTATAACAAGCAACATGTAAAGGAATATATCCATCAGTGCCACATAGATTCACACTACTATTACACTTCAGTAAGATGTTAACTATATCTGTATGGCCATTATCACAAGCAAGATGTAAAGGAGTATATCCATCAGTGCCACATAGATTCACACTACTATTACACTTCAGTAAGCTGTTAACTATATCTATATTGCCATTTATACAAGCAACATGTAAAGGAGTATATCCATCAGTGCCACATAGATTCACACTACTATTACACCTCAGTAAGATGTTAACTATATCTATATTGCCTTTCAAACAAGCAAAATGTAAAGGAGTATATCCATCAGTGCCACATAGATTCACACTACTATTACACTTCAGTAAGCTGTTAACTATATCTATATTGCCTCTTATACAAGCAACATGTAAAGGAGTATATCCATCAGTGCCACATAGATTCACACTACTATTACACTTCAGTAAGATGTTAACTATATCTATATTGCCATTTATACAAGCACAATTTAAAGGAGTATATCCATCAGTGGCACCTAGATTCACACTACTATTACACTTCAGTAAGATGTTAACTATATCTATATGGCCATTACAACAAGCAAAATGTAAAGGAGTATATCCATTGGTGCCACATAGATTCACACTACTATTACACTTCATTAAGCTGTTAACTATATCTATATTGCCATTTTGACATGCAGCATTTAAAGCGATTCCACCAAATTCATCAATTGTATTCACCTTACAATTTCTTTCTAAAAGGAAATCTACAATATCTGTGTTGCCATATCTACAAGCACTAGTTAATGGTGTTGATAGATTAGTATCATCATGGTCGACATTATAACCATATTCTACCAGATATTTAACAATATCAATGTTACCTGCTTCACAAGCTCCTACCATTGGGGAATTTTCAAATTGTATTCGATATACATCTTCAGTGGTGCATTCATAATCATCGGTGTAATACTCGCTTCCGCTTTTACTTTCCGAGTCAGAGTCAAAGCTACAAGCATACATGTCTGATTCTGGTGGGTTCATTAACATATCTTGATGATTTCCGTCCTTGTCTAGTTTATTACACATTCCACTGGTTCTTTTTTCACTTAGTATAAATTGTACTAATAATTTACATCCTTTGACTGCAGACAGATATAGTGGCCAGCGATTGTAAAGTAACATTTGAATAATGCTTTGATGCTTTGACAAAAATGAGATGAATTTTCTTTGATACAATTCATTACATACCTGTACATTTTTGAAAACATTATAAAATCTGTTGTTTTCAATTTCTTCCACCATTCGATTAAAGTATGAATGCTCTAAATCAGAAGGTATAACTACTTTAAGTTCATCGCAATCTTCTTTTATATATTCAAATAGAAACCTTTCTGCAATAAAAGTTCCACTGCCATGGGTTAAAATAGTTTTGGGAATCCTTTTCCCAAAGTACAATGATAAAATATCAAATATTTTATCGTGAATAACGGTAATCGTCGATTTCAACTCTTTTGTGTAATTCCCTTCTAGAGTTTGGAGACCTAACAGAACACTACCCTTTGAAGGTCGGTTTTTGAGTCCTAAATCTTCAAACACATCATTGAAAACTTTTTCAAATTTTTGATCATTTCTATTTTGTAGTAGGTGTTTGTATAATTTGTTGTTGTATATGACAATTAAAGCCAGTCCTATAAAACAACATTCATTGTGTTCATTCATCTCATCCAACTGCTCCTCAATTGCCAGTAATGGATATTCAAAGAATCTCACACCTAGATTACTTTTTGAAGCAGCATACATCATACAAAGAAGAGGGAACATATCATATGTGCTAAGGATCTTATCGTCTAACTGTTTTATTGTTTTCTCGTCAATATGACAGGCAGCAATCTCCAATTTATCCTTCTTACTATAAAGGAAATTTTTCTGAAGCAAATTGCATTCCACCATTTCAAATTTTTCTTTAAGTTTTTTAAATGGGCTTAACATGCTTATTTGCAATCTGCATGTTCCCAAAACTCTAAATTCTTTATTGCCCTTACGATATTTCAATATCTTACGATTTACTCTCTCCCACGAATTAATCATAGATTGATCAACAGAAAATTTTCCAAAAATATCATCAATAATGTATATCTGTTTTATATTAGGATCTAAATACTTAACAATATCTTCTGGACACATGACTGGAAGAATATGATAACCATCACTATTCTGAAGCTGGAGTGCAACCAATTTGACAATAGTTGATTTACCCATACCAGATGGTCCTGTTATCACAACAAATGACTTATTTTTAACTTCCTTTAATATAGTGGCTACAGCAGAAGTTTCAAAAAAATTGTCATTTTTCCAACTCTCTATTTCTTCTGTAAACGACTCTGAAAAAAATTATTAACAATATAACATGTTTATTTGAAAATACAAGAATTAAAATATGATATTGTGAGGTGTCGATTTGAGCCAATGGGGGAGGGGTTATATACTGATATTGACGGTCAGGTATTAAAATACTAGATCGTGATGCAATAAAATCTTTCTTGAAGTTTTCTAAATGGGCTTGAAATTTGTAATCTGCATGGGAGTGATTAATATATGGACTACTGCAAGCTAAGGTTGCACTTTTTACAGGATATTGTGTAATTGATCAGTAAATGATATGTTGTAATATAATATATATGAATAATATGTTTAAACTTGGTGCATTATGAGGTCTAAACATAGATAACTTTCACTGATCTATTATGATCATATATGGAAATACAGGCTCTTACATACCCTAAATTTGCCAAAAAATGCTTGTAATGAGTGGTCACATCATATTTTTCCCTTTTTTAAAGGTGTAATACATTTTTCTTTCAGGAATAACAAAGTGAAGGTCAGCTTAACTTCATAGATAATTTTCACTAGTTTCTGCTGGTATATAACATGTAGCACTTTAATATAATATCCTTATCAGAGAAGACGTTAACCAAAATTTTATAGTATGTAATTTTTTTTAACAAAATAGTCATTCACAAGATTAATAAGGAATTATATGCAGGGGTCCAAAATAGCATTCGCCCATGGCAACCAAAATGTCACCTGGGCGACTTGAAAACGTAGAGATAGCCCAGCTGGTTATTAAAAATTCCAGTAGCCCTGTATCCCTAAACTATCGTTTGCCCGTTTGTATTGTGATCGTTTTTCTGTTACCTGTTCAACTGAAATGTTTCAAACAGGGAACCAGAATACGTAGTTTATGGAATAATCCTCCGGCTAAGGAGCACTCTAAATTTCGGTAAATTTCCAAAGTTCAAAACATACCAGTGCGGTCGTAAAGCTTACGGAAGGATTCGAGAAAAGGTGAGTTTTTTTTAATATTTTGTAATTAATTAATTATTATTGTTTAGATTATAGTATGTCGTTAATACATGTATATTAAAATGTACCAAAACACAGAATTAAATCGAGAAAATTCCGGAATTGTTTTTTATTTTTAATCTTTTATCAACATCCGTGTTAAGTCTATCGAAAATTAAAGTTAGCAGTTAGTGATGTGGAATTCCACAAATTAAGATAAGGAGACCATACTACTATTCTGATAGTAGAAGTAAATTTTTTTTTAAATCAAGAAAAATGTACCAAATGTTTATATATTGGGGAAAATCCAGTTTTTCAACTAGTTTTATTTCTTTCAAAAATGTGTGTAAAATGCAGGATTTGGCTTAAAAAAAACAAAATTTTCTTGGGGGGAGGGGAATTAATCCCCCAACCCCCCTAGCGGCCCTCGTCATTTTCACCTGGGTTAGCCGTCTCAAAATTTCAGTAGCCCAGTTGGCTATTATGCACAAAAAGTTAACCTGGGACCCTGATATGGGGTCATCTTCTTATTTATATACAGTTACCGTATTTAGGGTTGTATAATGCGCAGGATTTTGCCCAGATTCTTTAATTTGTAGGAGGGGTGCGCATTATAAACAGGAACAATATGTTTCACTCTTTCCCAGACCGGGAAATCACATGTCAGCCAATAAAACCCAACACATTTAATATTTTGCAACTTTATTGAAGATGAAAAGAGATAAATGGTTCT
The DNA here is from genome assembly GCA_963383655.1 of Bathymodiolus septemdierum. Lineage (NCBI taxonomy): Eukaryota > Metazoa > Mollusca > Bivalvia > Mytilida > Modiolidae > Bathymodiolus > Bathymodiolus septemdierum. The sequence goes on from OY726528.1 coordinate 4,230,920, forward strand.
TAAATTCTTCCAGCAAATGAAACATGCTCAAAGGACTGAAAAATATATACGATTGATATCTAATTCTTACATTTTCGAGGGCGATTTTTTTAAAAGTCCATGCGCATTATAGACACGAACTATTTTTTTTCTGGAGATTTTCAAGGCCAAGAGGGGGTGCGCATTATGCACCAATGCGCATTATACAACCCTAAATACGGTATTCTTTTGTTGAGAGTATGAGGAAGAACTGTGACAAGAAAGAATGGAAAGAATTCTGATAATTTTAATATTTCAAGTCTTCAAAGTTTTCCGAAACCCATGCTGTCCCATATTTCCATGAAAAGTACATACTTGAAATTTAAGATCTTACTTTTAACTTGAATGGTATCAAGGTACCTAAGAATAAATAATTTTGGTTTTGACTATCGTCAATTAATTTAGACAAGACAAGACATCAAAATCAAAGTCAATTTGAAATGTCCCATACGCAAGACTTTTTTTGTCCCATATGTAAGGTAGAAAATTGTCTCTTAAATTTACTGACTTGCATTCTTTGCATCATTACATCTCTAATACACTGATGACTACATAAACATAGGTTTAACTTCTTATAACCATCCAAAAAGTTGCTTATAGGGATGTAAGAGTGTTTTGCTCTTACTTCCCAAAACCTAACAAAATATTCCCATTTCGTAAAGAATAAGCTAAATAAACAGGCATAGTTGTAAACTAGAGGCTCAGTGTCGCTCACCTTTCATTCTGTTTTGGGCAAAGTTTATACAGAACCTTCCATAGGTGCTTCCTACCAAATTTCGGTTCATTTGGTTATTCGGTTTCAGAGGTGAGGATTTTTAAAGAAATCAACCAATCAGAAAGAAGAATTGTCTGTGGTGGCCATGTTTGTTAACCGTTCAGGGTAAAATGAGCCATCTTTATAGAGGACCTTCCATAGATGCTTCCTTCCAAGTTTCGGATCGTTTGGCTAAGCAGTTTCAGAGGAGAAGATTTTTCAGAAATTAACCAATCAGAAACAAGAATTGCCTGTGGCGGTTATGTTTGTTAACGAATCGGGACGAAATGAGCATTCTTTTTAGAGGATCTTCCATAGATGCTTCCTATGAAGTTTCGGTTCATTTGGCCAAGTGGTTTCAGAGAAGAAGATTTTTTAGAAATTGACCAATCAGAAACCGGAATTGCCTGTGGCTGTCATGTTTGTTAACGAATTAGGCCAAAATGAGCAGTCTTTATAGAGGAGCTTCCATAGATGCTTCCTACCTAGTTTCAGTTCATTTGGTCAAGAGGTTTCAGAGGAGAAGAATTTTAAAAAATCAACTAATCAGAAACAAGAATTGCCTGTGGTGGCCATGTTTGTTAATGAATCTGGACGAAATAGGCAATCTTTATAGAGGACCTTCCATAGATGCTTCTACCAAGTTTCGATTCATTTGGCGAAGCGGTGTCAGTGGAGAAGATTAAAAAAAATCAGCCAATCAGAAACAAAAATTTGCCTGTGGCCGCCATGATTGTCAATTCCGTTTATTCTTGGATTTTATTATCAACAAATTTTTCTCTAATTTTCATAAGTCAATTCAAGTTTTCGTCGTATACTTCAAATTTTTGTATAAGTAAAATATAATTAATCACCAAAAGAAAATAATTTATATATCTATTATTATTTTTGCTACATGTAGGTTACCATCGCCAATGGAATACTTGTGTGTCCGTCCTCCATCCATCACTTTGGACATTCATTCGTTGCTTGAAGGATGAACAAGACAATATCGAGTCGTCCGTGGATGCAGTCAACAGGGGCGATGCGCCACCAACAAGAAGATGAAAATGGAGAGATCTTGATCACAGAATGATTCGACTAAAGCAGGAATATAGGAATGGAGTAAGGAACCTGGAAGAGTATTGGGATGCAGTTTGCCACTGGGTGGTCTCCTATTAAGTAACACCACTCTGAGAATGTACATGTAGGCAGATTACTGGAGGGGGCTGATTGGTTTTGGAATTACATATGCTGACCATCGGAAACTAAAACTAAATCTGGCCTTGTCAGGAGAAAATAAAATAAATATTATGTTTATCAGGATTCCTTACTATGATGCAAAGAAAATAAATATTCTGGCCTCCAAATCCTGTAAAAATAAATATTCTCACCCGAATAAAATTGGAAATAATCTGACAGAGAAAATTTGTCAGTGTCGTTTTCATTTTAACTCTCCTGGCAAATGGCCAGTGTGAGCTTTTGCCATCACTTGATGTCTGTCGTCAGTCTGTTTCTTCACTTTTCATACTTCAAACTTCTTCTTGAGAATACAGAACAGGAAACCAAACTGGCAGTGATGTTCCCTGTGAGTTCCCGCACAAGTATTCTTTCTTTGGTGCTGATTCGTCATAAACATTGGTGCCACAGGACTTTGAAATTTCTGATTGGTCAATCTTTTAAAAACGCCTTCTCAAGAACCGAAAAAGGGATTGGGATGAAACTTCGTACATATGTTCCTATTAATGTTGTTAGCAAGTGTTGGGACTTAAGTGTGGATACGAAATTCAAAATGGACACCATCGGAGGTGAAAGATTACATATAATCTTTATGGGAAATGCATTTTCACCATCATTCTTTTGAGAACCGCTTTACATAATTCACCCGAACTTAACAGCGATGATAAGTGGTGCACCTTTGGTGACAAATTGCTTAGAGACATAGCGGTCATGGCTGATTAAACATTTATATTGACTGATCTTTTAAAAACTTCACCAGGGCCTATGAAAACCAGGTGATCATTCTATGCTCCTAGGAGCCTCTGATTTACCTGTTCTTGACTTGGGTGTTATCAATGGATTACGCTCTTTTGAGGCTTTGGTATTTTTACTTATTGGAAATCTAGACCAATTCTCAAAGGGAATAAATCAAAAATAAACCAAAAGCCCCGAGTCCTAGCTATGAATATGGGAAGCTTTCAATAACTACGATCAAATTTGCCAATTTTGTTTCTCATAGACTCAAAAACGATGGTGAATTTCTGAAATGATTATTTATATCTTGAGGCTCTAGGGAACCTGAAGCGTTTAAATTTCTGGCACTCACTTGCCTCTCATACCAAACTGGAGACTTGAGTATATCTGATTATATATGAATCATTATGATTGATGGTACAGTCGCCATATGTACCAGTTGGATCATATTGCCTCGGCTGAAGGTTCCGGTACGTAAGTTTTGTCTAGGCAATTCGTTTTAACAGTTCTAGGTGATTTTGACAGACCTGATTTTATTTAAACTTTACTTTCAGGGACTGATATACTGAAGAAGGGGTTAAAAAATTTATGATATTAAGCAAATTTTAATTGCATTAATGTTTGGATTTCCCCCCTACGTCCATTATTCAAGTCAAAACTGCAAATTCCTCTTTTCATATAGTCTAGACGACTAAAATTTTTTGAAATGTTGTCTACATTTGAACCAGTGTTTTAAGTTTTTGACTAACATTAACTTGTGAGTATTTCTTCACTTTAGTGTATTTCTTTATTCTTTAAAAGGTTAATATTCAATACATTCCCTTTGGAGAATTCAAAGAAAAAAGGTCCGGATATATTGCCTAGACCTGGAATACATAGCCTCTGTCCGGTAGGCTCATCGAGCCAAGAGTCTTTTCAGTCCGTCCTAATTTGCTGCTACGTCGGCTCTGTCGAAAAAAATTATTCAACAGTGAAGAATGTAACAGTGAATTCTTTCCACCAGTGTATTCTTTCCTTTTGGATAAAACACACTAGGGTAGAAATTCCACGACAGAAATACACTAGTGTATTTACGTACCCGGACATTCTACACACCGGAAAGAAAGTACGTTTACATATTTACCCTTGATGAAACACATGTTAATCAGTATTTACCCCTGATGAAACACATTATAATCAGTATTTACCCCTGATCAAACACATGTTAATCAGTATTTACCCCTGATGTTCTTAGGAACTGGATTACTTTGTTCTTGTTTTAACTCTATCAATTTTGTGTTCGTTTCTGCTAACTCTTTACTTTGTTCTGCTAACTCTTTACTTTGTTCTTGTAACTCTTCTTCAACTAATGCTAATCTTTTATCAGCATTTATACATTTAAGGTGATCTTCTCTTTCTTTTGCATCCAAATTTCTTCCATACCAATCATCACATTCTTCTTTCAAGGAATTTCCACCAAGACGTAGAATAGCCTAAAATATATATTTTTTTAATTTATTTATTGTAAAATGATGAATCGAGTGATTTTTGTTTAATGCCAATTTAGCAATTTTTCAACTATATCATGGCAAGAACAAGTTATAATGTTCAATGAGATGATGATGAGGTCCACTTTGTTCTAGATCAACACACTGAGTTGGATATTTATAGTGCTAGCTCACTGAATAACAGTCCGCGGAGACATGTTGCCTAACTGAGACACATTATTCTGATTCCAAGCCGACCAATCTTTGCTCTTTCTCCTTAATGCTGGTTGCTTAGCGGAGAAGCAACAAATACCAATTTTATAGTCTTTGGTTTGACCCGATCGGGGCTCGAAACCACGATCTACTGCACTCGAAGTGAGCATGCTAACGATTATGCCACCAATGCGGTTATCATGAATCGAATAATAAGACATTCATGCAATATAACTTTCATCTGATTTGATAAGGGGTATGTTGGGAGAAGTACGATACAACCACAGCAAGTCAACAAGGACTTTTTCAAGCACCAGTTTTATTCCAATCAAGATTAACTCAAAAACCATGACTGATAGAAGAGATCTGTAATACTACCTGAAGCCTTTAAACATTCATTTCAAAGGGGAAAAACATGATACAGATAACTAGAGGCTCAGTGGGCTGAGTTTGTGCTGTTCATCTGTCAATTTGTTTTGAGGAAACTTTATACAGAACCTTTGCTTTCTACCAAATTTCTATATAAAGGATCTTAGGGACGGATCATTTAACTTCCAGGGGGGGGTATGGTTTATGTTTTTTTTCTAAAAAAATATTGTGATTCCCAATATTGCTGAAAAAATTATTCTGATTTTGGTGGAGGAAAAAAAGAAAAATTGATTCAGAGTTTTTGTCATATAACCTAATGTTAAATTCTGGAAAAAAAATTTGTGACAACAAAAAAAAGACACTGGCTACGATTACCCGGATTAGGTAATAATAACGAAAAATTAGGATTACCTGAGAGACTAAGTGCCGGAACACAATTCCGGTTCAGGAACCTATTTCACGGAAAAATGTCGGGTAATCGTAATTTTATTTTTATAGGTACCAATTTTATTATAAACTTTCATTCTGAATTTAATTTGTCTAATCTTGGTTGGAAGTCGGGATCACCGGACACAATGCTGGAAGGGGGCCATCCAAGGACCATTCCACCAAAGTTTGGTCTAAATTGGCTCAGTGGTTTCTGAAGAGAAGATTAAAATGTGAAAAGTTTACGACAGACGACGACGGACAAAACATGATGGCAAAAGCTCACTTGTCCTTAGGACAGGTGAGCTAAAAATGTAATCAAAAATAAAAATTATATGCATGAGTAACACCAAATCTGCCAAAAACATATTTTATCATATACATTTAACTGGACATTCACCCTAAAAATAAATTGCATTATACTTAGTAGAGGCTCATAGGAGCCTGTAATCGCTCACCTGGCTCAAAGTTGGCCCCAAAAAAGAAAAGCCATAATTATTGCTAAGTATATGGAAGATTCTGTAGTCAAATCCGTTGACATACTACTGAAAGATAATTTAATAAGGAATCTAAAGAAAAAACTACATCAAAATCAGACAAAAAATAAACGTTAATCTTCTATTTTTAGCAATGGCCGCCATCTTCTTTGGCAGGTGGGGTTGTCGGATATAATTCTGAAAGAGGACCATCTGAAGACCATTTCATCATAGTTTGGGCCCATTTGACCCAGCAGTTTCAGAGATCATTTTTAAGTGATTTTTTGCCAAATTTTCTATTTTTAGTAATGGCGGACATCTTGGCTGGTGGCCGGGTCTTCGGACAGAATTCTGAAAGGGGATCACCTAAAGACCATTCCACTATAGTTTGGGCCCAATTGGCCCAGCAGTTTCAGAGGAGATAATTTTTAAGTGATTTTTTGCTGAATTTCTATTTTTAGTAATGGTGGCCATTTTGGTTGGCGGCCGAGGTCGTCAGAAACAATTCTGAAAGATGACCACCTAAAGACCATTCCACCCTAGTTTGGGCCCAATTGAACCAGTAGTTTCAGATGAGATAATTTTTAGGCGATTTTTTGCTAAATTTTCTATTTTTAGTAACGGCGGCCAGGGTCGTCGGGACACAATACTCAAAGAGGACCATCTGAAGACCATTCCACCATAGCTTGGGCCTAATTGGCCCAGCAGTTTCAGAGAAAATAATTTTAAAGTGATTATTTTTTGACAAATTTTATATCTTTAGTAATGGCAGCCATCTTGGTTCAAATTGGCCCAGTGGTTTTAGAGGAGTTGATTAAAATGCAAAAAGCTAATGACAGACGGATGACGGATGCCCAGTGGTAGCAATAGTTCACCTGACCCTTTGGATCAGGTGAGCTAAAAAACAGAATATATGTTAAACTACTCCTTGCCATGTAGCTGCAGTTAAAATTTGAGCTCATTTTGACTTATACTACAGCAGCAATGGACAATTGAAGAAATTTCTATTTTTAGTAACAGTAGCCATCTTGAATGGAAGGCAGGGCTGTCAGACACAATTTTGAAAGGGACCCACCCTGCCAGGTTTGGTTTAATTTGGTTCAGCAGTTTCAGAGAAGAAGATTTAAATAAGATCTTTTATCAAAATATGCCTAAGTTGCATAATCGGTATAAATCGGCTGAAAGAAATATTTCACAGAAAAACATGGAATACATGTTAAACTACTCCTTGTCATGTAGCTGCAGTTAAAATTTGAGCTCATTTTGACTTATACTAAAGCAGCAATGGACAATTAAAATTTCATACCCCTTTTTTCTAATTTTTAGCTTGGTGGCCATCTTGGTTGAAAGTCGGGATCACCAGAAACAATTTTGGACGGGGGGCCATCCAAGGACCATTCCACCAAAGTTTGATTCAAATTGGCCCAGTGGTTTTAGAGGAGTTGATTAAAATGCAAAAAGTTAACGACAGACGACAAACGACGGACGCCCAGTGGTAGCAATAGCTCACCTGACCCGAACACTGAATGACCAAGGCCGCTTCGATTTGAAAATTTTCCGTAATTGTCCAGGGGTTAAAAAATCCACTAGCCCGACGCTCGGAGCTAGTAATTTCCACATTTGGGCTAGCTGAAATAATCAGCTGTATGCCCGACGGGCTAGTAAAAAAAAAATATATCGGTCGCGTATCTACTTATATTCATATATGTTATATAATCAGCAGCAATGTTTTATTTATTCAACTGCTAGCTTTTTGTCGAAATTGAGAGCAAAGAAGGTAGAAAAACTGGGTAACTCGTCATATTTCGATATTTAACAGCTTCAACATGACGGCTTACCGGAAATTTGTTTTGCCTTACAGTGACCTGAACTGGAAAATAAAGTGAAAATAAAACACAATACCAGATCTGAAAAGAAAGATAGTTAAACTAATATACATTGTACATGTTGTACAAGGGTTCCAGTCTGCAAGTCGTACTCATGAAATCACGGTATTGACCAGGATTAGTGGTTCATAGATTCGGGCTTAAGTAATATTTGGGAGTATGCTAGCCCTGGGCTAGTGTGGTGGTCCAAGATTTTTTAACCCCTGTTGTCCTATTAGAATCGAAATAATTACCGGTAGCCATATATTTATATTGTTTTTGCCACAAGTCGTCACTTTATGCCCTTATTGTACCCCTCGCTAGCGCTTGAGGTAAAATATACGGCATTAAGTGCCAACCCGTGGTAAAAGCAATATAAATATATGGCCAACGGTAATTATTTCTTAATTTACAAATGCTAGACCGCTGACAATCGTGTATCCATTGTTTCAATTGTAAACAGGACAATGATGCCGATAAAAGCCGCAGCCGGTAATTTTCGGCGGTTATTGTCCTTTCCTTGACGGCTATTTTTCAATGAGTAAAAAAAAATGTGACAGAAAAATCCATATTAAAATATTATATCAATTATTACATCGTATAATTAATCAATTATGGATTTTGATGGCATATAAATCAGCTCCCGTTTGGAAATCCCCTTTAGGATATATTTATTCGCTATTTGTAAAATTGTACATGCGCACCTAAAAATTTGTGAAACAACCGCCATGAACCGTTGTGGCATAAACAACTGTTTTAGGACTCAGATCGCGAAGGGAACACCTCTGTAAAGATCCAAAAGGATATAAGAAGAGAGCGTATATGATTTTCAGATACCATCTTTCATTCAAGCTTCTGATCAATACTGCTGTGGTGATCTTTTTTGTAAAAAGCGGGACCAGGTCCTATATTTATAGGACCCACTTTTTAAATTCAAACACCGTTTTGTAAACTTTTATATTTTACGTTACGATTTCGGCATTTTTTTGTTATGATCACCCAGATTCGCAAATTTGATGAGTTTCTGCAAATTTTAAGCCATACAAGAATTATTGGTTCAGGGATAGCTCGCAGATTTATTTTTGAAAATGGGTCTCTCGTTGACACATAAATCCATATGGTGTCCGATTTTCTCGGAACCACTTCACTTCGGACACTCAGTAGTGGTACCAAATCATATTGTTATTGCTTTTAAAGCATGATTGAGATAAAGAAAACCTACAAATTGGTTTGATATTATTATATTATAATCAACATAAAAAAGGGACGACATAGCTCAGTGCTGCAGTGGTACTAGTCTAGCCAAGTAAAAATGTTGGATATAATTAATGAAAATTTGAGGTCTTATTTTTAGCTCAAATGCATGACACTCAGAATGCAGGATTTTGCTTCAAATTTTTCATAATCAAACCCCCTCAGACTGGACCCATGTTGCCTGTATCGCTGAGTGATGGGACCATCAACATTTCCTTTGGGCCATGATAAATTTGATGAAGGCAGCCCAATTGTATATCTACTCATAAAATTTTGTTTCACACACTGATAATGTTGTGTGTGTTTCTGAAAGGGATCTTGTTAAGGAATGCATTATGGTTTTATAGTTTTTAACGCCATTTTCAACAACATTTCAGTTATATTGTGGCAGTCAGTTTTATTGGTGAAGGAACCTGCAGTACCAGGAGAAAACCATCAGCCTGTTGTAAGTCACTAACAAACTTTATCACATAACTTTGTATCGCCCGAGTGGCATTCGAACTCACAACATTAGTGGCGATAGGTATTGATTGCATAGGTAGTTGTAAATCCAACTACTATACGATCACGACCAAGATGGCCCTGGAATGTATAAAAAACAAATGAACAATAAATAATTTACAAATGTATACCCATTAATATGGACACATCCTTTTTGACACCTTTGGGCCTTTGGGTTTCTTTTATGTACTTCTGATCAACAAAAAATACATATCATTTGTTGCAGACCAGCCAAAGAACATTCCTACCAAGATTGGTAACAATTGGCTCAGTGGTTTTAGAGAAGAAGATTAAAATGTAAACGCTTACAGATGACGATGGACACCAAGTGATGTCAATACCTCACATGACCCTTTCGGTCAGGGGGGGTAAAAGGTTGTTTACAAGATTTTAATATTTGATCTTGAGTTTTTAATATGGACAAATACCACACTTAGCTTCAATCTGACATTTCTTTCACAAGTTATCATTTGGAAACCAATTTGGGACGGATGCACAGATGATACCCATTACTACAGTCCCCCTTTAAAGAGGCGTTGGGGAACAATCAAGACCGTCTCTGTCATCAAGCAATTAATTTTAACTTTTAACCCCAGATAAATTTGAAGCTATGTTCTAAATGTTCTAGTTAAAATGATTCCTATATAAAACTGTAAACAGCTGTAATATAATTGTGTATTACCGGTGTTACATCATTCCAGTATGATTCAAAGTCTGTATCATCAACCAAAGCGTCATTACAATGTACAATGATGTTTCTGTAAAACTTGAACCTAGACAAATCAGCTCTCAAACTTGTATCTGTTGCTGAGGGTAGTCTATTATCCATTATATCAATAGGTATAAGATTTCTCAAAAGACATATCATTAGTGTTATGTCAAAGTCTTTTGACGAGGGTTGTTCTCCTGAAAATAATACCATAAAAATATTACATGAAATTCTCAAATGACTTTTGACCAATGGTCTCATGAAAATAACCCAATAAAAATGTTACATGAAATTCTCCAATGTCTTTTGACGAGTGGTCTCATGAAAATAACCCAATAAAAATGTTACATGAAAATCTCCAATGTCTTCTGACCAGTTTTCTCATGAAAATAACCCAATAAAAATGTTACATGAAATTCTCCAATGTCTTTTGACCAGTGGTCTCATGATAATTACCCAATAAAAATGTTACATGAAATTCTCAAATATCTTTTGACGAGTGGTCTCATGAAAATAACCCAATAAAATGTTACATGAAATTCTCCAATGTCTTTTGATGAGTGGTCTCATGAAAATAACCCAATACAAATGTTACATGAAATTCTCCAATGTCTTTTGACGAGTGCTCTCATGAAAATAACCCAATAAAATGTTACATGAAATTCTCCAATGTCTTTTGATGAGTGGTCTCATGAAAATAACCCAATACAAATGTTACATGAAATTCTCCAATGTCTTTTGACGAGTGCTCTCATGAAAATAACCCAATAAAATGTTACATGAAATTCTCCAATGTCTTTTGACGAGTGCTCTCATGAAAATAACCCAATACAAATGTTACATGAAATTCTCCAATGTCTTTTGACGAGTGCTCTCATGAAAATAACCCAATAAAATGTTACATGAAATTCTCCAATGTCTTTTGACGAGTGCTCTCATGAAAATAACCCAATAAAATGTTACATGAAATTCTCCAATGTCTTTTGACGAGTGGTCTCATGAAAACCCAATAAAAATGTTACATGAAATTCTCCAATGTCTTTTGATGAGTGGTCTCATGAAAATAACCCAATAAAAATGTTACATGAAATTCTCCAATGTCTTTTGACCAGTGGTCTCATGATAATTACCCAATAAAAATGTTACATGAAATTCTCAAATATCTTTTGACCAGTGGTCTCATGAAAATAATACCATAAAAATATTACATGAAATTCTCAAATTTATGTCTTTTGACGAGTGTTCTCATGAAAATAACCCAATAAAAATGTTACATGAAATTCTCCAATGTTTTTTTGCACAGAACAACTTATAAAATACAAGTGTATATGTTAAACTTCCATGAAAAACAATTTTGACAAATCTGTTTTATACGGAACAACAAAGAATCTGAAGAACGGGATAACAATCTGAAACAAAGGGATGCACCAAGCCAAACATGATATGACCGCAGCATGTTGAACAAGTGTGTCCCAGTATATTAAAAGCCAGTTAATTTGGACACAGTGTTTTACTTGATAAAAAAAATTACATGACACAGTGGTTGCTTGACCCATATAGCCAATCAAGATGATAATTTTGCAAAGAACTATATTAAAATTGGATGAACAAAAAAAGAGGAAATCTTTTAGATGATCTTCCATATATATACTTTTTTGTTAAATTTTGCTTTTTTTTGGTCAAACTGGTGGTTTCAAAGGAAAAGGTTCTTAGTAATTGAGCACACAGAAACAAGAATAGACTATGGTGACCATTTTTGATAATGAATCGGGAAAAAATGAACAATCTTTATAAAGAACCTTTCAATAGATGCTTCCTTACAAAGTTTCGGTTCATTTGGCCAAGCGGTTTCAGTAAATTCAGAGGAGAAGATTTTTTATAAATTGACAAACCAGAAACAAGAATTGCCTATGTCTGGGGGCCATTGTGGTCGTGATCGTATAGCAGTTGGATTCACAACTATGTGTGCAATCAGTGCCTATCACCACTAAAGTTGCAAGTTTGAACCCCGTTCATGGCGAGGTGTACTCGATACAACATTATGTGATAAAAGTTTGTCAGTGACCTGTGACAGGTTTGACAGTAGTTTTTTTTAGGTACTCTGGGTTTCCTCCACCAATAAAACTGACCATCATGATATAACTAGAATACTGTTGAAAAAGGCATTAACTACTATAAACCAAACCAAACGATTACTACCACATTAGGCTGAAATGAGCAATGTTTATAGAGGAACTTCCATGGATGCTTCCTAACAAGCTTTGGTTCATGCGGCGAAGCGGTTTCAGAGGAGAAGATTCAAATGTGAAAAGTGAACAAACAACAGACGACGGACACCAAGTGATGGCAAAACCGCATAAGGCCTTTCGGCCAGATGAGCTAAACAATTTAAAATTTAAATTTCCCAAAGTTGGGCTCCTTTTAGGTAGAAAAAGGTAATGGTTATATAATAACACTATCATTTTTCTGAAATGGATTTTCCTAAGGAATTCATTAAAAAAACAACAACCAAAAAGCCCACCAAAATCAGATAAAAAATGAACTCTCCAAGTACAAATAACAGAAATATCAATATTTGCACCTTAGTGCATCTTGCTAGAAAAAAGGGTATGGTTATAATACACCAAATCAATATCAACCTTTATTCTGTGAAAAGGATCATAGTGTTAAATATTCAGAAGGATCTGACAACAAGAAACCATTCTGTCGACAGCCCCATAACATATTATGACCGCAAAATATGTGTTGTCATATAAAAACTATATTAGGCAAAACAAATATAATAACCTACCTGTTCTAGGGAACAACAAATTCCACTGAGGTTGTGTGATACGTTTCTTCGTCTGAAGCTCAGAAAGACGACCCCATTCACTCCTCAATGTTCTCTGCAAACAAACGGGATCAAACTCTTTGTCAAACTGTACCCGTACAGCACTTGAGGAAACTCGTAACACTACCATAGCTATCTTTATGTAGTTTGATTCATGTCTGGATGTTGTTGCCTCGGCCATTCTGTAAGAAAAAACAAAATATATGGTGATTAATAAACTGTTTGGGTTCAAGCATGATTGTAATATGTTCTTTTCTCAGGAAATAATATGAAAGTAAAAAAATACCACCATCAGAAAAATTCCAAGAAAATGGAACAATCAGAGAGAGGTTAATTGATACCTCTAACACACATAATATACATTGTATATGACCCAACACTATCCTGGCTTGGTACAGGCACTTCAATCAAAACTTGGTTTATCGACCCAAACCTTCCCTCTTAGTGATATGATAGTCATACAAATGCTTTCATCAAGAGAGCACTGGGTACTGGTGAAGGTTCCCAGGACTAAAAACCACAGAATTAATCATCGCATCCAATGTGTTCAAAAGGGGATACCCTCCTGATGGGGGAGGCCATTGTCAGGTTACAATATCGAAAGCCTTACTGTGGACCATAGTGGGTTGCATGTTTAGAGGGGGGTCACGCTCCTTTCACTATGAAGATATCTTTTTTCGCCTCTATCTAGTAACTCTCCATAATTTTCCAGTGGCAGTCAATAGTCGTTATCCAGGTTGGCCCACCTTGTCCTGAATAAAGCTGAAATACTGCTCACTGGATGTTAAGCTATACAGAGTATATCTCTTTCAGATGATATAACAAGGAAGCTACTGAACCAAGGATTCCTTTTTGTTAAGCTGAGTCATCATTTCAGAAGTTTTATGGTTGCCACCATGACTTCGTTAACTGTTACATAATATCTGTGTCTTAAAAACACATGGATATGTTCAGTTTGTCGAAATCTCAATCCTCATTCATGACTTATTACCAGGTTTGTAACAAAAGTAACAGGACAGGTGCCACTAGTGGAGCAGGAACTACTTAATTTACAGAGCACCTACATTCATCCCCCTGCAACAGAACAGGTGCCACTACTGGAGCAGTAACTACTTAATTTCCAGAGCACCTACGTTCATCCCTCTGTAACAGGACAGGTACCACTAGTGGAGCAGTAACTACTTAATTTCCAGAGCACCTACGTTCATCCCCCTGCAACAGAACAGGTGCCACTAGTGGAGCAGCAACTACTTAATTTCCAGAGCATCTACGTTCATCCCCCTGCAACAGAACAGGTGCCACTAGTGGAGCAGTAACTACTTAATTTCCAGAGCACCTACGTTCATCCCCCTGCAACAGAACAGGTACCACTAGTGGAGCAGTAACTACTTAATTTCCAGAGCATCTACGTTCATCCCCCTGTAACGGAACAGGTGCCACTAATGGAGCAGTAACTACTTAATTTCCAGAGCACCTACGTTCATCCCCCTGTATAACAGAACAGGTGACACTAGTGGAGCAGTAACTATTTAATTTCCAGAGCACCTACGCTCATCCCCCTGCAACAGAACAGGTGCCACTACTGGAGCAGTAACTACTTAATTTCCAGAGCACCTACGTTCATCCCCCTGTATAACAGAACAGGTGCCACTACTGGAGCAGTAACTACTTAATTTCCAGAGCACCTACGTTCATCCCCTGCAACAGAACAGGTGCCACTAGTGGAGCAGTAACTACTTAATTTCCAGAGCATCTACGTTCATCCCCTTGTAACAGAACAGGTGCCACTAGTGGAGCAGTAACTACTTAATTTCCAGAGCCCCTACGTTCATCCCCCTGTAACAGAACAGGTGCCACTAGTGGAGCAGTAACTACTTAATTTCCAGAGCCCCTACGTTCATCCCCCTGTAACAGGACAGGTGCCACTAGTGGAGCAGTAACTACTTAATGTCCAGAGAACCTACATTCATCCTCCTGTAACAGAACAGGTACCACTAGTGGAGCAGTAACTACTTAATTTCTAGAGCACCTATGCTCATCCCCCTGTAACAGAACAGGTGCCACTAGTGGAGCAGTAACAACTTAATTTCCAGAGCACCTACATTCATCCCCCTGTAACAGAACAGGTGCCACTAGTGGAGCAGTAACTACTTAATTTCCAGAGCACCTACGTTCATCCCCCTGCAACAGAACAGGTGCCACTACTGGAGCAGTAACTACTTAATTTCTAGAGCACCTATGTTCATCCCCCTGCAACAGAACAGGTGCCACTAGTGGAGCAGTAACTACTTAATTTCCAGAGCACCTATGTTCATCCCCCTGTACAGGACAGGTACCACTAGTGGAGCAGTAACTACTTAATTTCCAGAGCACCTACGTTCATCCTCCTGCAACAGAACAGGTGCCTCTACTGGAGCAGTAACTACTTAATTTCCAGAGCACCTACGTTCATCCCCCTGTATAACAGAACAGGTGACACTAGTGGAGCAGTAACTATTTAATTTCCAGAGCACCTACGCTCATCCCCCTGCAACAGAACAGGTGCCACTACTGTAGCAGTAACTACTTAATTTCCAGAGCACCTACGTTCATCCCCCTGTATAACAGAACAGGTGCCACTACTGGAGCAGTAACTACTTAATTTCCAGAGCACCAACGTTCATCCCCTACAACAGAACAGGTGCCACTAGTGGAGCAGTAACTACTTAATTTCCAGAGCACCAACGTTCATCCCCTGCAACAGAACAGGTGCCACTAGTGGAGCAGTAACTACTTAATTTCCAGAGCCCCTACGTTCATCCCCCTGTAACAGAACAGGTGCCACTAGTGGAGCAGTAACTACTTAATTTCCAGAGCCCCTACGTTCATCCCCCTGTAACAGGACAGGTGCCACTAGTGGAGCAGTAACTACTTAATTTCCAGAGAACCTACATTCATCCTCCTGTAACAGAACAGGTACCACTAGTGGAGCAGTAACTACTTAATTTCTAGAGCACCTACGTTCATCCCCCTGTATAACAGAACAGGTGCCACTACTGGAGCAGTAACTACTTAATTTCCAAAGCACCAACGTTCATCCCCTGCAACAGAACAGGTGCCACTAGTGGAGCAGCAACTACTTAATTTCCAGAGCATCTACGTTCATCCCCCTGTAACAGAACAGGTGCCACTAGTGGAGCAGTAACTACTTAATTTCCAGAGCCCCTACGTTCATCCCCCTGTAACAGAACAGGTGCCACTAGTGGAGCAGTAACTACTTAATTTCCAGAGAACCTACATTCATCCTCCTGTAACAGAACAGGTACCACTAGTGGAGCAGTAACTACTTAATTTCTAGAGCACCTATGCTCATCCCCCTGTAACAGGACAGGTGCCACTAGTGGAGCAGTAACAACTTAATTTCCAGAGCACCTACGTTCATCCCCCTGTAACAGAACAGGTGCCACTAGTGGAGCAGTAACTACTTAATTTCCAGAGCACCTACGTTCATCCCCCTGCAACAGAACAGGTGCCACTACTGGAGCAGTAACTACTTAATTTCCAGAGCACCTACGTTCATCCCCCTGTATAACAGAACAGGTGACACTAGTGGAGCAGCAACTATTTAATTTCCGGAGCACCTACGCTCATCCCCCTGCAACAGAACAGGTGCCACTACTGGAGCAGTAACTACTTAATTTCCAGAGCACCTACGTTCATCCCCCTGTATAACAGAACAGGTGCCACTACTGGAGCAGTAACTACTTAATTTCCAGAGCACCAACGTTCATCCCCTGCAACAGAACAGGTGCCACTAGTGGAGCAGTAACTACTTAATTTCCAGAGCATCTACGTTCATCCCCCTGTAACAGAACAGGTGCCACTAGTGGAGCAGTAACTACTTAATTTCCAGAGCCCCTACGTTCATCCCCCTGTAACAGAACAGGTGCCACTAGTGGAGCAGTAACTCCTTAATTTCCAGAGCCCCTACGTTCATCCCCCTGTAACAGGACAGGTGCCACTAGTGGAGCAGTAACTACTTAATTTCCAGAGAACCTACATTCATCCTCCTGTAACAGAACAGGTACCACTAGTGGAGCAGTAACTACTTAATTTCTAGAGCACCTATGCTCATCCCCCTGTAACAGGACAGGTGCCACTAGTGGAGCAGTAACAACTTAATTTCCAGAGCACCTATGTTCATCCCCCTGTAACAGAACAGGTGCCACTAGTGGAGCAGTAACTACTTAATTTCCAGAGCACCTACGTTCATCCCCCTGCAACAGAAAAGGTGCCACTACTGGAGCAGTAACTACTTAATTTCTAGAGCACCTATGTTCATCCCCCTGCAACAGAACAGGTGCCACTAGTGGAGCAGTAACTACTTAATTTCCAGAGCACCTATGTTCATCCCCCTGTACAGGACAGGTACCACTAGTGGAGCAGTAACAACTTAATTTCCAGAGCACCTACGTTCATCCCCCTGCAACAGAACAGGTGCCTCTACTGGAGCAGTAACTACTTAATTTCCAGAGCACCTACGTTCATCCCCCTGTATAACAGAAAAGGTGTCACTAGTGGAGCAGTGACTACTTAATTTCCAGAGCACCTACATTCATCCCCCTGCAACAGAACAGGTGCCACTAGTGGAGCAGTAACTACTTAATTTCCAGAGCACCTACGTTCATCCCCCTGTAACAGAACAGGTGCCACTAGTGGAGCAGTAACTACTTAATTTTCAGAGCACCTACATTCATCCCCCTGCAACAACAGGTGCCACTAGTGGAGCAGTAACTACTTAATTTCCAGAGCACCTACGTTCATCCCTCTGCAACAGAACAGGTGCCACTAGTGGAGCAGTAACTACTTAATTTCCAGAGCCCCTACGTTCATCCCCCTGTAACAGAACAGGTGCCACTAGTGGAGCAGTAACTACTTTATTTCCAGAGCCCCTACGTTCATCCCCCTGTAACAGAACAGGTACATGTACCACTAGTGGAGAAGTAACTACTTAATTTCCAGAGCCCCTATGTTCATCCCCCTGTAACAGAACAGGTGCCACTAGTGGAGCAGTAACTACTTAATTTCCAGAGCACCTACGTGCATCCCCCTGTAACAGAACAGGTGCCACTAGTGGAGCAGTAATTACTTAATTTCCAGAGCACCTACATTCATCTCCAAGCAATAGAACAGGTGCCACTACTGGAGCAGTAACTACTTAATTTCCAGAACACCTACGTTCATCCCCCTGTAACAGAACAGGTGCCACTACTGGAGCAGTAACTACTTAATTTCCAGAACACCTACGTTCATCCCCCTGTAACAGAACAGGTGCCACTACTGGAGCAGTAACTACTTAATTTCCAGAGCACCTACGTTCACCCCCCCTGCAACAGAACAGGTGCCACTAGTGGAGCAGGAACTACTTAATTTCCAGAGCACCTATGTTCATCCCCCTGTATAACAGAACAGGTGCCACTAGTGGAGCAGTAACTACTTAATTTACAGAGCACCTATGTTCATCCCCTGTAACAGAACAGGTACCACTAGTGAAGAAGTAACTACTTAATTTCCAGAGCACCTACGTTCATCCCCCTGCAACAGAACTGGTGCCACTAGTGGAGCAGTAACTACTTAATTTACAGAGCACCTATGTTCATCCCCCTGCAACAGAAACTGGTGCCACTAGTGGAGCAGTAACTACTTAATTTCCAGAGCACCTACGTTCATCCCCCTGCAACAGAACAGGTGCCACTAGTGGAGCAGTAACTACTTAATTTCCAGAGCACCTACGTTCATCCCCCTGCAACAGAACAGGTGCCACTAGTGAAGCAGTAACTACTTAATTTTCAGAGCATCTACGTTCATCCCCCTGCAACAGAACAGGTGCCACTAGTGGAGCAGTAACTACTTAATTTCCAGAGCACCTACGTTCATCCCCCTGCAACAGAACAGGTGCCACTAGTGGAGCAGTAACTACTTAATTTCCAGAGCACCTACGTTCATCCCCCTGTTTTTAGTGGGGTTCATGTTGTTCAATATTTAGTGTTTTGTATTTCTTTTGGTGAGTTGTGTTGCCTGTTCTTCTTTGATTTGTGGTTTCTGATTACCCTTTTGGTATCTTCAAACTTTTCTTAATCAACTAATCAATCAATTACATGAGAGTAAAATGACGCCCGTCACATACTGTATAACTGAGTGAGCAGCATTGTTGTAAAGTCTTAATCTAAATATAGTCATATCCCATAATAAATATGGTGGAATACTAACTGACAAGTCCTTGTCAAACTCTCAAACACTTCAAGAACGATTTCGCTACAGGTGGAAATAACATTGTCGAAGTGTTTGAGAGTTTGTCAACAAGTTTTTGAATGATGGACACATTGTTGTTTAGCAGACATTTAGGGGCATTTGACACACTATCACATTTAATGTTATCTTTACAATAACTAATGTTATAAGCAAGAATTTACCTTCAAGCGCCACAAAATTTCCTACATTATAAAGTACATTCACCCCCTGTTTTATACTATCTAATACTTAAATGATGGTTGAGCCTCATTTTAGAACTGATATTATACACCTGATAACTTCTGTATCACGAAGATTAAATATATTTAGATGTTAAAGATTTAATATAGTTCTTTATAATAGTGATGTTCCCCTGGTTATATATGAGGGCTGGCATTTTACTCACATGTCGAATACAGTTGCATGACCAGGGCTCACGTTGGAGGGCGATTCGGGCAAAGAAGTCGCCTTGTGAAGGTTGACTTCGCTTTCTCGTTGCTCAAAAGCAAAGCTCAAGTCGCCTTGTAATTTTGAGGAGTCGCCCTATGTCGCCAACCGCGTATTTTCTCCACTTGTCGATATTGTGCCGTGTTTATTGAAATCTATTGTATCCGTTAAGTATTTTGAAAGTAATTTTCTTGGAAGGTTAAATCCATTACGGTTTATAGAAACTTAAATTTCGTTCATTAGAGCTTATGTTAGAGATGCCGACTTATCGTTATTTCGGCCGCCATTTTGTTTTCCGGTAGCTGCTGATACATGAAAATGCAATTTTTGATGTCAGATTTTTACAGATAATACTATATAAATATATAATTTTTTTACATTAATTAATTATCTAAACATTGTTTGAAATCTTTAAAAAATTTGTTTCTTTTAATATGGAATCGTTTAAATATAACGTGTTCGAATCGAAATCGCTGTTTTCGGAATTTTACCATTCGCGGCACGGTTTTTTCACCAGGGTCCCCCATTTCAATGCCTTGCCCGGCATGTTCCTTACGTTATATAGTTCTATAATTATTATCCAAGTAAAGCGCAGATTCGTAGCTTGCGCATGGTCACAGTCGCTTCCGATTTCCTGATCATGCTAAACGGAAAATGGTCGTCTCAAAAGTTCCAAGATGAACAAATCAATGAAAAATTTGGAGTAGCGTTCTCCGATGGCGATATTTGTATTTTCTGTTACAATATCAACGTAGAAAGCATACCATCTCAACCATATTAGATCGCGAACACAGATGATTTTTAGTATTTAAAACGCCCCTAAACATGTCTGAAGGAGAACGTCGTACATCGATGGAAGTGGAAAGTAAATAGTAACGTCAACGACGCTGGTTGTAACACAGGTGTTATCGTAGGTATGTATAAACCTTCTACTCAATGTTTTAAACGTACGATTTATTTTTTGCATTGCTTCTTTTCAAGTAGTTTATGAAAAATTTCTTGTCAATTTATAATACTTCCAACTTGCGTTCAAAACAAAAGTAAACAAACCGAAAAGGGGGGGTGTAAACAGAGATGAAAGTTTTCCTCTAATCTGCTGATTTCCTCTTTTTTTTTTTTAAGGAAAATATTTGGAAATAAAATGTTTCTAGCTTGGTCCAAACAACTAGAAAACGAGGGTATGGGCTCTAGAATAGGAGTTTCCTCTTTTTTTCATCAGTCAATCACTTTCTTCTATACTATAGTCTGTGTACAAAATATTTTGTTTTTTCTTATACTAGACTATGGTCTTCACTCTTCAGAAATTTAATTCTATTCTTATTTTTGTCATGGTGCTACATTTTTATTTGTATTTGCCAGCTTCCATGGATACTCGACCATGATTGAATATTTACATACTAAATTCAAATAAAAGTAAACAAAATGTTATAACTTATTGATACATATGTATTTATAGACCAATGAAAAAAAAATACCAGTGTTTCTGCTAATATTCTCGAAAAGGGGAAGGTAGTATAAGTAGACAAAACATATATTTTTACCTAGGTTATACAGAACAAGGATCTGACTTTAACTTTGTCCAAAAATGTCAATAAAAACTTTGGGGTCAATACCAAAAATTTGAAACTCTGGTAATTTTTTTTGTCTAAATACATTGTGAATTTATATTTATTATAATAGTAGTTATGAAAGGATAATAAGTACAATGTAGACTAGTTAGAACTGTTTCTTTGTGGTCCCTTCCAGCTTCTGTTGTTTTTTTCAGTTTACCTGACATTATGCTTTGCTGGTCAAAGACATGTGTGTGATCCAAGCTGGCCTTGGGATATTACCTGAACTTAGGACTGCAGGATAATATACGGCTGATCATGAGTTCATAATTTATATCATAATGAAATATTTAGTTTTACATGTAGCTGGATTTATTCAGACCACAATACATGTGACAATAGATGATGTATTTCAAAAATGCACCAGATATTTCCTGAATAATAAATGAATGAACTTAATATTTTGGTTATTTTCATTGAACATGTTTTAAGAAGCAAATTAGAATAGTAATGGGCAAGACTGAAACTTTGACATGGAGAGTAGGGTTAGGGGATGGGTTATGGTGTTTAATGCCACTTTCGACAATATTTCAGTTATATCGTGATGGTCAGTTTTATTGGTGGAGTAAACTGGAGAAAACCACTGATCTGTTGCAAGTCACTGACGAATTTTATCACACAATAATGTGTTATCAAGTACACCTTAAGTTACCATGAGCGGGATTCGAACGACATGGAGAGTAAGATTGAAACAAATTTACTTGCTCAAATTGTAATAAAGGGAAACCTGAATATAAACAGCATCCTATATAAACAACATAACTTTATTTTAAATAAAGTTCCAGGTTCCAGATGTAGCCTTTTGTAGGAAATGTGTAAACCGTGCAAATAATATCCATCTATTTTAAACACAAGCTGATCTTAAGGAAGTTCAGTTTAGAGGTGTTTCACTATCATGCTTGTTGGGTGGTTGATGCATATAGCATCACTTTCAGCAATTGTACAGCTACATTATGATTGCAAGACATTGAGGTAGGAAAACAAAAACACCTACATGTATATCAAGCTGACCAGTTAAATTTTCGGCAAGGGGTAGGTGTCTGGAATCTTCACCCCTTGGGGGGATTACATATTGGTGGTATATATGAAATGAAAAGTATTTAGTTTAAGTTATTAGTTACTTGGAAGTTATAGATTTTTTAAATATTTTTAATTTGGTACCTTGATGATCAAATTCTGACTAGAAACGATGGAGTAATCTTAAAAAACGTAAATTTACGCAACAAATTTTAAAGCAATGGCAGCCATTTTGTTTTCAAAATGGCCACCATTATGACAATTATTCCGTAATAAAATGCTAAAGCAAATAAGAGGTCATTGGTACAAACCTACATATCCATTTTTTTTCAGTGATATTAATTATATTGATAAAAAAATTGATCAAATTATCTTGGAACAGGTTCCCTGTCTGAGGAATTTTATGAAAAAATGGCAGCCATTTTGAACAAAATGGCCACCATTTCTTGTGTCGACAAAAAAACATCACGTCCAACAGAATGTGCACAACACTGTGGTATTGTCTTCAAAATTTTGTACGGATATCATTTTTAGTTTAGGAAATATGAAGCTTTTTGTGTCATTTTTCCATATAACTGCTGTGAAACGGTGCCATTCTCAAATAATGTTGAACACTAATTGCACACCCACCTTTATGGATTCATAATTCCACAAAAAGATGTAAAAGGTGATTCATATGTTATAATTGCACTCAACACAAGTATTTCTACACACAATTTCTTCTATTATGATGTCAGATAAGTTATTTTCTGACAAAATTATGGCAATGTGAGCCATAATGGACCTTTCGGTCAAGATCAAAAGTGGCTCCGACACATTTTGGACAGTAAAACAAATGGCGAATATTACTTCAAACATGTTCAGTTTCATTTTTCTGACAGAACAAGTTATAATCTATGGAAAAAAACAAAAGTAGAGACATTATCTGCTGTTTGCACAAAAAATCAGAACTCTAAAACAGTCATTAAAACCATTATTGATGGCGGCCATCTTGGGAAAATTATTGACCAAAAATAGGCAATTTCAAATGCTCATAACTTTTGAACCCTTCATCCGATTTTTACAAATGAAGGCTCAAAAGTCTTCTTAGATTGAGCTCTATCTAAAGGTTAAAAAACAGCAAGCATCCCCTGTAATTGATTTTTGACTGGCATCTCTACTTATGTTTATTTATGCCCGACTTAAAATAAAACTATTTGTATTTATTTTTCGTATTAAGAGCAATAAAAACTTGTTTCTCTAACCTCTTCTTTGCCTTATTTGTATTCCTATATCAATATCCAGTCAAACAAACTATATCAGGTATATTGCAGTCCAATATTTGAAAGAATTAATGTCCATCTACAAAGGTACCTCCATGAAGCTTTTATTGAAAACATCTGATTTTTCAGCTGTCGAGTTCAGATTGTGAAATAACATAACAATGGCTTTTAATCTCAATATATAACAACTATAAAGCTGATTTTCAACACAATAAGCAACTTATGTTTCATTTGTACATTTAACGTCTAATTAATATGGAAAATTTTATTTTAAGCATACCCCCCCTTTTTTTTTGCATCATAGAAATGATCTCACAATATACTAAACTAGGTTATTTCATGCTATGTTCCCATTAATTATGCATTGCATGACATTAAATAAGACCCAATACCTAGCTATATATATAGATATTAAGCCAAAATTACTTCAAACTGCCCAAAATTTGTAAAATTATGATTGTTGATTTTCAGTTTTCTGTTATTTCTTGTGACCTGCAACTGTAATTTTCTTCAAAACTCAATAAATGAATGTTTCTTGACAACTTTTGTTATGCTTCAAGTTAGCCGGATGCACAAATGTACATTTACATTCAATTTATACTCTAAAATATAAAATCCACATTGACAATTTGAAAAATTAACAGTAAATGTTCAGTGACAAATGCAATTTTCCTCGGATCAATAAAATTACCTGGTTTTAAGTACATAATTCTGAAATAAAGCTGCTTTCTATAGCCTTATATTTTTTCATATGTACAATTTACATGTGTTCTAACTACCAAAATTTATGAGGAAAAATAAGCAGGATTATAAAATTTCCAAAAACGGTATCACTATATACCATATTTGAAGTTGACTAAATGCTGTAACATGAAATTGTTAAAATTCTTAATTTTAGCAATCTTTTTCAACATCAATTTCCCTTTTACTACAAAAACACATTAAATCTACCAGTCTCAACTAGAACTGTGAGTAACCTCACTGAGTGATACCCCCCGCTTGCAATACAATGTACTATGATGTTCAAACTTTGGAATACAGGTATATCAGCAAGTTAATTATCTCCCCTTCTAAATTTTAGACAGCAACGGTATTCCTTCATGCACATCTGCAGGTTGTGTACTACAACTGTGTAAAGTTTCATAAAAATTCAATAAGCAGCTTAGTAGGAGTTACGCTTACAAGGTACATGCCCCCCCCCCCCTTTTCGTGAAAGTATAAGTTGAATTATTTCCCCTTTTAAATTTTGGACAGCAACCACATTCCTTCATGCATATCTGCAGCTAGTACTACAACTGTGTAAAGTTTCACAAAACTCCAATAAGCCATTTAGGAGGAGTTGCGCTTACAAGGTACACGACCCCCCTTTTCGTGAAAGTATAAGTTGAATTATCTCCCCTTCTAAATTTAAGACAGCAACGGTATTCCTTCTTGCACATCTGCAGGTAGTGAACTACAACTGTGTAAAGTTTCACAAAACTCCAATAAGCCACTTAGGAGGAGTTGCGCTTACAAGGTACAAGACCCCCCTTTTCGTTAAAGTATAAGTTGAATTATCTCCCCTTCTAAATTTAAGATAGCAACGATATTCCTTCATGCACATCTGCAGGTTGTGCACTACAACTGTGTAAGGTTTCATAAAAATTCAATAAGCAGCTTAGGAGTTGCGCTTACAAGGTACATGCCCATGCCCCCCCCCCCCCCCCCCCCCTTTCGTGAAAGTATAAGTTGAATTATCTCCCCTTTTAAATTTTGGACAGCAACCATATTCCTTCATGCACATCTGCAGGTAGTGTACTACAACTGTGTAAAGTTTCACAAAACTCCAATAAACCGTTTAGCAGGAGTTGCGCTTACAAGGTACACGACCCCCCTTTTCGTGAAAGTATAAGTTGAATTATCTCCCCTTCTAAATTTAAGACAGCAACAATATTCCTTCATGCACATCTGCAGGTTGTGCACTACAACTGTGTAAAGTTTCATATAAATTCAATCAGCAGCTTAGTTGGAGTTGCGCTTACAAGGTACATGCCCCCCCCACCCTTTTCGTGAAAGTATAAGTTGAATTATCTCCCCTTTTAAATTTTGGACAGCAACCATATTCCTTCATGCACATCTGCAGGTAGTGTACTACAAATGTGTAAAGTTTCATAAAAATCCAATAAGTTGCTTAGGAGTTGTGCTTTCAAGGTACATGGACAGACGGACAGGGTGATTCATATATACCCCCCCAAACTTTGTTTGCGGGGGGTATAATAATTGTAAAGTCATAAATAAGAATAAAATTATATTTCAATACCCTCTGTGCATGTACATCTAGTGCATGGGGAATATTTTCCAAAATATTGCATAATATTCATATTGAAGTTGTAACATGACACCTTATGTATTTTGTAACATTTTGGTGTGGAAAATGTCAAACTGGGTTTGTTGCGACTGTCCAAAGCCAATTTGAGCATGGTACCATCAAAATTAAATTTCTTGTTTTTTGCCTAAAAGGAGTAATACCACTAAAGAATTCTCCATAGCCTTCTATGTTAAATAAAAATAAATTTGAGCTTTCATACAGGATTTATCTTAACTTTAATCTAAGTGACACTCATATCTTATGGAAGCTTAACTCTGAAAATCAACATACATTTAATGGCATATAAGAAAAAACAGACAGTCTGAAGATGTCTACCGTCAAAAATCCTACTTTCACTTTCGATTTAACACAAATTCAGGTGGTTTCTTTCCAATGCAATCATTTTTTTATTTAAAACCACAAGGACATCAAATATGGGCTTCAAATTATCCTAAAATATGTAGGTTTCTGCTAACATTCAGTATTTTGCAGTATCTAATAGGGGAGGGTCCGGATGTCAGTTAGTTGGGAAATAGAAAAATCATACGCTCGGGTGGTACATACATGTGTACATGCATATTTAATTACCTTTTGGGTCGGTTAGGAATGGGGACTACTATTACAAGGAACAAAGCGAAACAAAACGGTTTGTTTCTCGTCACTTTGAAGACTTTACAGTTCCGTTTTGTTTATTGAATTAGCAAGTAAACAATCCATGCTTTTGGTTTAAAGTAGCGGATCCAGAGGGGGTCTGCGGTCAATCCGTCAAATTTCAATTTCTGATCTCAATGCAAATGTGAAAATGCTTGCATTTACCGATGGGACGTGTGTCTATATTATATAATGTTGCTACCATTAGGCTTCATTTTTGCTGAAATTATCGCTAAACGTATACATGTATAATGTTCCCTCTCCGATAGGATGTGTCGGGGTTAGAATAGGCACCATACCTGCGCTAATCGTAGAAGGCGACTATCAAGGTCACCCGTTGGAATCCCGGGGAATAAAAATTTGACCAACTTGTCCTTTGGAAGAGAAGGAAAACTGAGGTCCTGTGTTGAGAGAATGCCACGCTCTTTGCACGTTAAACTTAAAGATCCCCCGGCAGAGTTCGTTAAGAGGAGGCCATTGGGCCCCTGCCTCGGCAAAATTTTACGACCCTACCCAATATAGCAGTCAAAAGTCGTTGCCCATGTTGACCCATCCAAGGGCCCTCTTTCTGATTTTTTTTTGCAAACTTGTTTTCGTCCTGAATATGGCTGAAATACAGCTCGCTGGACGTTAAGCAATCAATCAATCAATCAATCATGTATAATGCTATCATATAATTAAATTTGAAGACCTTAGCGGATGTCAGACATGATATCCCTTTTTTAAATCATATTATTATTCAGTTAGGGTCCCTGTAACACGTTTTAATTTACCTTACCCAGAAGTAGGTCAAGAATTTAGAGTTGTTTTTGCTTTAGTGTTGATTTTAAGTGGTAATTTCAAGTATAAAAACATATTTTTGTCATATATAGTGGCATATTTTTGTCTCCCATATCTGTCAGATAATTATGTACTAGACATATGAAACATTCGACTGTATTTAGATGTCTACATAAATATTTGCCACCAGAGAACCATAAATATGTCACCATATCCGTCAGATGAGATTTCAAAAACAAATTCACATAAGGTTATATTGTGGTTTCAGTAACATGCAATCCTTTATAGTCAAAGGAATGTCATTATACAACGTTGACCCCTTTATTCTATTTACTGTAAGGGTAGCTACGTTGGTTTGTCGACCGGTTTGTTCACTTGGAAACTGCTCTGCTGATCAAGTCGCAATCATTTCTCAACAGATTGAAACCAAATTTGTGTGGTTTATTCCCTTACATATGGCGAAGCTCCTATCTCAAATATGAGCACTTTTGGGGTCATGTGTAGGAGATAATCATAAAATTTTACACTTGCACATTGTAATTTGTAATTTGACATGGATAGAACTTGGGATTTCTTGGCAAAAAAGTCCACTCTGATTAACTACGGGTGCGTCCTGTCGAAAGTTTACACAAGCCAGAGCTCCAGATAATTTTCAAGTCCAAAGGGTAATTACCCCCTACTTTTGAAAATGATGGGTATTTGCATATTTCCTTTGCACTGTTGTACTCTCTACTTCAGAAAAGATTGCTTACATGTACACTTTTAAAATTATGCTTGACACAAGCGTTATTCAATAAATGCAGAATGCAAGTGAAATGTATATCTGTTTAATTTGACACGATTGTGTCATGTTTATTATGTTAATAAAATGTTGTAAATATTTTGTTCTGTGTTTACTTTATATAACTGATACCACACCCTGACAAGCTATTTGCATAAGAACTACATTAAAATACAATAGAAGTTTAGAAAATCATGTTCTTGCTCATTTTCAACAAACGTGTTCCCAAATTTACTTTCGTTTTAGTTCTTACTCATTACGTAAACCACTCCTTAAAAGGAGCACCGCATTTATTTGTAATATTGACCGCGATTAGATGATTTATCGTAAACATCCAATCAGATCTCTTTTGACATCGATGCTTAGAAAGGCAAACATTTGGTACCCTTCGGATGTATACGCTCTCTCCTTCAAAAAGTATAAAGGAAAGTAATTACGGGGAATTTCTCAAAGACAAAAATGCATTGTTAATGTACACGACTGTATTATCGTTAACAGCATACAAGTACGCTCCGAATTCGGAAAGTTTGCTTACACAGCAATAATTATGTATGCGTAATGTGTACACTCTGATCTGATAATACATGTGTTTTTACTCGTTTTTATAGTGTAAAAAACGCAAATACGCAGCTTATCTGGAGCTCTGCACAAGCTGTCGAAAAGAAGTTCGTTAGAAAGCCCATTTCGACCCCAACGTCTGCCGAAATACTGACGAAGCTCAATACCATTTCAACACCAGAGGGATCGATCTTTAACAAATTTCACCAGCGATCGCGTCAAACAAGTTTGATCCCTCGTCAACCGAGCTCGACACCTTGTTACCCTAGCTCGACCCCTCATTAGACTAGCTAGACCCCTCAAAACAGTGGGTTTAAAATGGCAGGTTTCTCAAAAGGACAGGTTTTGTCGAGATAAACCTTTGGATCTGAAAATATATTAAAACACTAATAACTGTTTGAAATAGCCCCATCCTATATACAAGATAAGATAAGATTTTATTGTCCAATCAAGGTCCCAGCAAGGGGCAGAATCATTACAGTGATTTATATTACACAAAAAAACAATAAACATTCTAATACATACATGTAATAAACAGTATACAAACAAGCAATTTGCAGAAATTGGTATATAAGTACTAAACATATCTATGTCTCTGATGAGTATAATATTTGGAAGAGTCCACTGGGCAATTACAAAAAAAAACACAAAAAAAACAATAAATATATATCATTTGTTGATATTTAATAAGTTATTAACTTCTTCTGAACACCGAAATAGAAATAAATCCCTTTATAATTACAAGGGGCTAATTAAATGACAGAAGGCAGATCCAGCGTCCTCCCCATGACCAATGTACATGCATGAGAGCAATGCCATTCATATACAGAGGTCATCAAGGGCCGTGCCTAAAGGACATTTAGACTGGAAATGATTAAACAAAATGAAATTAAAATTGTATATGAGAGCTTCAATTTGATCAGTTTCGCATATTTTTTGTTGAAAAAGGGAGAAAATTAAAATAATGATAAAATCCATGGTGTTGCTTTGAGCAAAAAGGAGAGGGGTTGACCCCAAGTACCTGTGTCGTGAACAAATGAGCTAATGGCAGTTAGGTTAATATACATATCCGTGTCAAAACGACAGAGTTTTTGAAATTCATTGGACCTAGGGGGCAGAAAATCATGTGGTCCGCCAATAACGTTGGTCCCCATGTCCGCCAAACATTTTTGAATGATGTGTTTACTTTTTTAACGTAAGTCGGAAACGCAGGTCGTGTTGTAAATACCGGAACAAGTTCGGTCAACTCGGAATTCGTAATCGCATTGAATACGTGATATTTTATCTGTTTTTGGTAAATATTATTGGTAACTGTCATGAAAATAAATATAACTGAATATATTGTGATGCGTCAGATGATTTCTTCGAGTGAAAAGCCCCCAAAAAATTAATAAAATAAAAAAACATATGTATCGTTCCCTTCACCGAATCCGTTTCTATTTAAAAAAAAAATTACAGTTCCGGCAACATGGCAATGTGTCGATCATAAAAATGTGGTCGTTCCTGAAGCATTACGACGGAGCTCAGCAGGGCGAACTGCAGATTGAGAGGGCTTAATAACTTTTAGAATATTGTTATTGTAATCTCAATCAAAATTTTAAAAATTATGTTTTAAATCTGGTAAATTTTTCAAAGTTTGAGGGTTTTTGGATTTGGCTACTCTTTTTTGGTGCATGGTTTCAACTTTTTGGTTTATTCAGGATGGTGACTAGTCTTCCTATTTTTAGGCCTCTACCAGTACTAATGAAGTTAAATACAGAGAGCACTCTGCTAGACTAAAATAATAATATAACGGTATGACATTGCTTGGCTTTAAAACAACCTTACATAAAAAATGTAGGTCCGACAAAAATTCAGAGGGTCCAGCAGAAATTTCCTGGGTGCTGGACGTATGTCCAGCAAAACAAAATGAAAACAAATTTCAAAAAGTCTGAAACGATATCGATGTTTGTGTCGTCATGTTACAGGACGGGTGTTGTTAACACTAGATCGATCTAGTTAATATACATATATAATAGAGCTTTTGCATACTTTCACAGTGCAATATGTTGTATTTTGTTTGATGGAAAAAGGGGGGGGGCAAACTCAAGGGCTGCCCCGGTCAGCACACATT
Organism: Bathymodiolus septemdierum; assembly: GCA_963383655.1. NCBI lineage: Eukaryota > Metazoa > Mollusca > Bivalvia > Mytilida > Modiolidae > Bathymodiolus > Bathymodiolus septemdierum. The sequence continues at coordinate 4,261,590 of OY726528.1, forward strand.
ATAATATAGCTACCCCACTGCTGAACACTAGGCCCAGTCCAGTGACACATTTGTAATATCTTTATACAACCTACAGGAAGTAACCCCTTCTCCACCCCACACACATCCGCAGTGTTCTATTAGACTATACCCATGGCCAACAAGCCGTAGAAAAATATCTTCCGGGTTTAATCTGGAGCAATGTCACACCCCGAAACACAGGAGTTTTTAATATTTGTTGAATATAGTTTTAAAAAAACAATGAAGTTTCACGAAAGTATTCAGCATAATTTCCAACTCCTGTCAGACATAGGCCTACAATAGAGAAATTTGAAAAAGCACAGGGAGTCCAGAGTAGGCTAAAACGAAAGTAAAAGTGATTAAGTTCAGTTGACAACTGGAAATAGGTGCTAATCGTTCCCCACCATCCGGATAATAACATGTTTACCTGTTGGTCAGATGGCTGATGCCCGACTGTTCTTCAGAATCTAGTACCAAGTTTCTCCGTGTTACTGCACCGCCATTGTCAAGTAGGGCCACATTCTTTAAATCTGTGACGTAATAAATTATCTGTCCTATTATATGCACAGGCACTCGGGTACACTTTGTGGTTTTCGTTATTTTCATTAAAATTAAATATTTTCCCTTTTAGTGCCTCTATTTTAACCTTCTCTACGCAGAATCACCTCATTTTGAAGTATTTTACAAATTTTGATATAACCCATTTTTTCTACTATAATATCAACGTAGAAAAAATGGGTTGTATCAAAATTTGTAAAATACTTCTGCGTAGAGAAGGTTAAAATAGAGGCACTAAAAGGGAAAATATTTAATTTTAATGAAAATAACGAAAATCACAAAGTGTACCCTAGTGCCTGTGATTATATGCAGTACTTTTTTTATGGGGGCCAGTCAAAGGTAAAGTAATACATAACATACAACGACATAATTCACACATAATTCACCCCCCTTTATAATCAATTAAAAAGTATCGGTATACAAGATACAACATACACGATAAAAAAAATCAATCAAACATTGATGTCCTCCCCACATTAACTAGATACGATAACGTAACCCTCATTCCGCTTGTGCTCCAGTAGGCCTCGCTGGGAGCAAAAGCGGACTGAGGGTTACGTTATCGTATCTACACATTAACATGATATTAAATCAGTAAACTAAAACATATATAATTATGAATACATTACATTTTTAAATGACAAAATATCATATTAAAGAAAAATAAACTTATCTGATATTCATACAATCTTTGATATAGTGACATTTATTCATAGTGTCATCAATACTATTTGGATTTAACAATCTAGTACAAGATATTTTATTTCCAAATCATGGGCCCCATAAGGGCATTAAAAGTACAAACATACAAAGAAAGAAACATAATAGACCTGTTCACGGTAACTACCAAATTTGTATTATTCTCCAATCAAAAAGTTAGAAAATATTTTCATCTTTAAAATTGCTAGGCAACAGCGTCCATAACAACAGTAGGTCAAAAGCAATCGTATGCGACTTCGTCGAAGACTTCGCCGAAAAAACAATGAAGTTTCACGAAAGTATTCTGCAGTGAGAATGTATTCAGCATAATTTCCAACTCCTGTCATAGACATAGGCCTATACTAGAGAACTTTGAAAAAGCACAGGGAGTCCAGAGGCAGAGTAGGCTAAAACGAAAGTAAAACTAAAAGTGATTAAGCTCAGTTGACAACTGGAAATAGGTGATAATCGTTCCCCACCATCCAGATAATAACATTTAAAACATTTTTACCTGTTGGTCAGATGGCTGATCCCTGGCTGTCTTTCAGAATCTAGTACCAAGTTTCTCCGTGTTACTGCACCGCCATTGTCAAGTAGGGCCACATTCTTTAAATCTGTGACGTAATAAATTATCTGTCCTATTATATGCAGTACTTTTTTTATGGGGGCCAATCAAAGGTAAAGTAATACATAACATACAACGACATAATTCACACATGTATGATACTCCCCGTTATAATCAATTAAAAATGATCGGTATACAAAATACAAGATACAAGTTCAAAAAAATCAATCAAACATTGATGTCCTCCCCACATTAACATGATATTAAATCAGTAAACATATATAATTATGAATACATTATATTTTTAAATGACAAAATATCATAATAAAGAAAAATAAACTTATCTGATATTCATACAATCTTTGATATAGTGACATTTATTCATAGTGTCATCAATACTATTTGGATTTAACAATCTAGTACAAGATATTTTATTTCCAAATCATGGGCCCCATAAGGGCATTAAAAGTACAAACATACAAAGAAAGAAACATAATAGACCTTTTCACGGTAACTGCGGAGCTGTTATCGGGCTTTCGAGACGTTTCGGCCACACTCCGGTTCGGCCATAGTACGTTTCGTCCACAAACCATTTCGGCCATAGTTTATATTTAATAAGTATGGATGAAGAAACTGAGTGTCGTAGTCTGTACTTTAGTATGGATTATTAGGGGATTTTTTTTTCACAGTGATACATATATACGCATTACATATTGGCGTCGAAATGACTGACCATTTATTTACTTTATTATTTTCGTAAGTATGGATGAAAAAACCGAGTGTCGTAGTCTGCACTTTTTAGTATGGATTCTTAGGGGAATTATTTTTATAGTAATCGTGGTAATTACACATACGCATATCATATTGGCGTCTAGATGGCGTTTTAAAATGCATATTATATGTTTTATGAATAATTAATGATTTATTAGCTCCTCTATCGTTATTTTTTCATGAATTTCAACAAAATAGTCAATTTTTACAGACAATATCAAACGATCTCGGTCGGGCCGCTTACAATCAAGAAATCAGTTCAATATAATCATAGGTACCCGATTTGTGGACCCCTCCCCCCTTTGTTTTTAATTTTTTTTTAATTCATCACTTGTGTGGGACGTCTTCATTATAAACAGTGTTGAACAACTTCAAACATTACCAAAAACTCAATCCGAGATCGATATAAGCCCATTTCTAAAAACACAAAAACCCTCGATCCTCTACTCTAGAGGATCGAGGGTTTTTGTGTTTTTAGAAATGGGCTTATAAGTAAGTAAGTAATTTATATTGAAATAAAGACCAAACAGTGATCTATCATCAATCAATGAACAATTAAAAAATAAAAATATATAAACAATTCAATCTCTGATAGTAAAGGATGGAGGGTTTGTGTGTTTTTAGAAATGAGCTTATATCGGTCTCGGATAGAGTTTTTGGTAATGTTTGAAGTTGTTCAACACTGTTTATAATTAAAACGTCCCACAAAAGTGATGAATTAAAAACAAATTGAAAAAGGGGGGGGGGGTCCATAAATCGGGTACCTATGAATATAATATGAAAACTCAAACGCTTTCTTTAGTTTAATATATTTTATTTGATTATACAGTTCTAATTTGTATTTGTATCAATTAAAATTTATATAATGTTCGATATTTGCAATGTATAGTCGACTTTTACTTTTAAGAAATGACATACTGAATGTCCGATTTTGAAGCTGATCTGTCCACTGTCCTGCGACGATTTCTCAAAAAAGTATTTATCCAAAAATAATAAACTATGCATATTATTAATCCTTGAGATATAAGCTTTAACATGGTGTAACATTTATTTGACAGACATTTGATTTAAAAGAATTATACGCGATCAAAACAGAAAATTTTGATACAAATTATCGTCATTTCCGCGATTGAAAAATACTGTCCTGCCTCGATTTAGGGTCACGGTATCAAATGTCAATATTTAAAATAAAAAAAACGTTATATCAAATTAAAGCCTTTAATCTCTTCTTTATTATGGAATTTACATCATGAAAATATCTCATTCCGTTCAAAAGTTATACCTATAAACTACTGAAAAATACCTGTCCCGGTTTTAAACCCTCCCGTTTATAATAGTTATAAAATTGATAATTTTGATTACTCTTGTGACAAATTCATGAATATTTGAATTTTTTTATGCAGGAGATAGTCAGATCAAAGAATGAATAATTGCTAATTATCATGAAGTAATGAGCATGATTACATTTTATTGTCTTGCAATTAACAAGTCGATCAACAATATCTAGTTTATATTGTTCATTAATCATAAAATGGTTTAAAAAATTAATATTCCGAAATTTCATGATTAACATAAAAAAAAATGTTATATAGAAATAGAAATAAGTTTATTAACCAAATCAGGGCCCCATTATTCTTCTCCTCTCAATCACAGTCGCTCGTGGCACGGACTTGCCACCCCCCTTTTTTCTAACTTAATGTTTACAAATTTATTTTCAATACAATTTCTTTATTTCTTTATTATTTCATCTCTTTTTCCTTATTTTAACTTGTTCGTGTCAATATTCATACAATCTTATGTTAACATCAAATTGCATGTGTCGACCCTATTAGGCATGCAACTCGGCAGGTTTAAAATCGTACCCCTGCTCGCTTCGAGTACATTTATTGCACCTTATTTCCATTATGTCATTCAAACTAGGACATTCCTAAAAGACGCATCTTTCTGCCCCTGTTTTTGTTTTGTGCATACGATAGCTCAGTTCTCCAGAATTTTAAGATTTTCACACATTTATTGCCAAATTTTTCGTATAAGGACCCACGGTGGACGGAAGTGACGTACCACTGCATTAACTTCAACGATAGGGTCAGAAACGTTCCAAACATTTAAATAAAAAAAAAATTGTGAATGATTGTAAATGTTGATGTATGAATGATCTGAGTCAGTGGGTCTTTCATATCCGAACCTCAACCTGTCCATCCTACATATATTTAAGAGCATGATTTAATGTAGCTGCGGAACCATAGCTCTTTAGGTCCTTGTGAAATTTTCTGATAGGGCGGACCCCAAAAAAACAAAAAGGACCCAAATATCTACGGTTCTGCAGCTAGATTTAGCGTAGCTGAGGGTCCGTAGCTCCTATAAGTCCTTTGGATATTTTTTTTGTGGACAAAACAAAGGACCATGATAAAGAGCTACGGTTCTGCAGCTAGATTTAACGTTAGGTTTGGTAACCTACACTCACAATTTTATTAACTTCAGTATTATTAGGAATATCAGTAATTCTGGAGTCACATACCAGATTTTAGGGGCATTTGGGAGCCCCTGCTAATATATTTCAAACTTTGAAATCACGTTATGTCCGAAATATGTTCCTTTTTGTTAAAAAAATATTAAAAGACTGGTAATCGCTCTTATAATTTTGTTCATGTTCTACTCGTTTACTGCCTATAAAATATAAGTTAACTTAAACCGTTTGTAGTACTCCATAAATGGTCATACATTGTCGATTTGTAGGCATATAGCTGCAAACTAGGCGTATCGCAGAAAAATGCAACGTTTTATGCACGGAAGGGCGCTTGATAGGTAGATTTAGAATTAAAGAGAAAATCATAGATATGCTGTTAAGATAGCAATTACCTTTAACGCTTTCACTGATTTAACCCTTACATGTCCAAAGAGCCTATTTTTAGGCTTTTCAAACCACCCCTCGAGTGCCAACATTTATAGGCTTTGCGTAAAACGTCATTCATCGATGATGTCACCGTAAACATGACGTCACAAGTTAAATGATAATGCCGTTCTGTAATATATATATAGCAAGGTCATTGTGATAAAGGTCATTAAAAACATACACTAGGGCCATCAAAGTATTAATTTCCTTGGCACATTATTAATTTCCGGGGTAAAGTATTAAATTTTAATACTTTTCCGCGGAAATTCAGTGTAAACCTTGGGGATTGATAATAAATCGCGGAGATTAGGCTTGACTCGACAGATTAAGTGCTACACCGGTCAAATTAATACTTTCCCGTTCAATTTAATACTTTGTTGGGTCGGATTTTATCGATAATCTTTATATATAATTATCTTATCTACATATCTTTATATCGTATATATGTTTGTACATTTATCGATTTTTTCCGGATGGGTACGTATACGCTATCGAGTTGAGAAAACGTGGATGTTTGTTTTCATTTAGTTATGAATTTGTATGGTATCAATAGCGTATTCAATGAAAACGAAATACATATTTCGTCAAAGATCGAGTCTGTATTAATGAATATATGCAAATCAAGTACTCACGGCTGACAAAGAATAAAACCGTAATTTACACATTTCACCCAGATCGAGTTTAACAGCCGGTTTTCATGAATTAAATGATGAATGTTGTATTAAAAATTCCTTCTGTCTTGACCACGGTGTTATTACGCCATGTTTGTGTACTGCATGACAAGTACAAAACATGGTAGACTGATCGACCACGAGAACTATATATAGCACACAGGTAAATTATTGTACATCGCTTAGCTGTATATTTATATGTATTTCTTTTATTTTACAGACATTTCAAGAAAAGGTATCAAAATATAAAATCGTTTGTTTTGTGTTATTTTTTTTTACTTTCCATAAGTTATTTCTTTTATTTTCTGTTAAGTTTTTATCATTTATTTTTTAATTAAACTTTATTATTATTGCTGTATTACTTTTATTAACAACTGTTTTCACTAACAAAACTATTTCTTTTATAAGTTAATTGTTAAATTGTTTGTGTGCCTGTGTTTTTATAATTTTTTTTCTTCAGTTTGCTTTTTAATGATAGAATTGTTTTATTCAAAAAGTGTGTGAACTGATAGTATACTTGTACAATGATACAGGAAATGATCACACTGGGGGCTCTGATATTTTTATGGCCTTATGTATAGTTAACTTAAATTCATTACTCATTATTCCTTCTTGCACTAGAAAACGGTTCATATCCTGTCGTCACCAATGATTAATCGGTCCGTCCATCATTCTCCCGCCTCCCCCGAAATGTTTTCAAATAATGAATTCTCCATACTTGAATTTGACTGCTGCTTACGCGGGAGAATTGTCCCAATACTGCAGTCTTTCATAAAAAAAATCAAATGTCAGTAAGATTGTATTTCCATATTCGAGATCGAATATTGAAATAAATTCTGAAAAGTTGAATTTGATTCCTGCTTGTACTAGAAAACGATCAACAAATTAGTCTGCCCGTCCATCATTCTTCCCACCCGAAATGTTTTCAAATAATGAATATTCAAATAGTTGAATTTGACTGCTACTTAAGCGAGAGAACTGTCCCAATACTGAACTGATAGTATACCTGTGTAATGATACAGGGTATGATCACACTGGGGGTTATGACATTTTTATGGTATTGTGTATAATTAACTTAAAGTGCTGTAACCCACTATAAGAGAAATTAAATACTTTTCACTTGCAGAAAATAAATTCTGAAAAGTTGAATTTTATTCCTTCTTGCACTAGAAAACGGTCCCTATCCTCTCGTCACCAAATTAGACGGTCCGTCCATCATTCTTCCCACCGGAAATGTTTTCAAATAATGAATTTTCAATAGTTGAATTTGACTGCTACTTACGCGAGAGAACTGTCCCAATACTGCGGTCTTTCATTAAAAAAAATCAAATGTCAGTAAGATTTTATTTCCGTATTTTTTCTCGATTTTTTTCCGGAACAGTAAAACCCCAAAACGAGATCGAATATGAAAATAAATTCTGAAAAGTTGAATTTGATTCCTGCTTCTACATATAACTGGAAAGTTCACAATGGGAAAATTGAAATCATCTCTTTTGTCGTAAAATTTCGTCCTTAACCGCCCCTCACTGTCAATTTCGAGGTGTAGGTCAAGGTAGGAAGAACCTTAGTTTTAATAATAATTACATTACTTAGGAACTGTAAATTTCAATAACAAATATATATAATAAACCATGTCCGTGCCGAAACACTGACACTTAGTATTACGGGTTGTTGTTCTGCGTCCAGCACACGTTTTGACAATAGGCTTGTCTTGTCTTTGTAGAAAGCGACTATACACATATACTCTTTATAAGTGATATAACTATTTTGTTATTCCGTGCTTTAAGAAGAGTTTGAAGATACTAAGGGGGTAATCAGAATACGTAGGTCGAAGAAGAACAAACAACACAATGGCCAAAAGAAACAGAACCAAAGGACAAACAACGATCTGTGTAATGTTTTATTACACAGAAAGCTAAAGATCGAGCAACATGTATCCCACTAATAACCGGGTGTGAACTCATGTGCTTCGGAAGGGTATTTTGTGTCATCTTCTAATATAGTATATTATGATTTTTTCAGGATTTATTCCTCTCTCTTTTCATCAATTTATTTTTCGTTTATAGATATTTTTTTGATTTAGTTTATGCGAAATACTATTTCGTATAACGTCATACAAATATTTATCATGTCAGTTAACGCGCTCCGTACTTTATTGTTACTCATCAAATAAAAATAAATTCTAATTAAGAAAGAAGGTCTTTTAATTTCATAATATTAATGTTTTAAAAAGAAACCATCATGAAGAAAGATAATTAAAAAGTTGGCACGGGGTGAAATATTTATCCAATTACGAATTATACCTCAAAAGACGGCATTTTATGGTACTAGGATGTGCTTTGCAAAGTGTCGACCTTTTTATCTAAGACATCAGGGGTCCGTTGTTGAACTTGTGATTAAGCTAATCATATGATTAGCCATACCGGTAATTACATTTTAAATTCCTCATCACATACTTAGCTAATGCAATGATTAAATTCTGTTGCCAAACTGTTTTTAATCAATGTATTAACTAATCATATTTAATCATTGCATTAGCTAATTATGTGATTAGGAATCAAAAATGTAATTAGGGCTAATCATATGATTAGCTTAATCACAAGTTCAACAACGGACCCCTGCAATGTTACATATCTGGCATGCATCCAGGATGTGTACAATGAACAACCTTGTACTTGATCTAGATCTACTTTGATTATTTGTCAGGTTTAAATAAAATACCTTGTGTTTTTGTATGAACAATTATTTATATACACGACTATATGGTTTAAAAGGAATATATTACTTGGTTCTATTTTAAGTTTGTCTTATTATTTGTTATGTTAATTTGTCACGTACACACATGTGTTTACCAAGAAGCTAATTGTATTGATTGATAAATTAGTACAAATTGTAATATCATACCACGGTTTTTTTTCAATTGAATTCAAAGCTATTGTCAATTAAATTACGGGATAGATATTCGTGAGTCCGATCTCTGGTCGGATCACAGCAAACATTATACAATTTGTCTTTATATTTCTCGGCTAAGCATGTGGTACTTTGCGTTTACAGGCTATTGGCATTTGCTACCTTCATTTGATTAATGTTTGCATAAAAAAAAAATTCAGATAGTAATTCTTCTCTTCAAAAATGGGCTTACGATTTACGACTTACGAGTACATACCACCACTCACTTTGCGATCATTTTTTTATCGTAAGTCATAAATCCTATTTATTAGTGAAACGGCCATAACTCTTAAGAGTGCATTAACGTGCATTTGCATGTGATAGGCTTGTATGAGTTGTTAGATCTAACGACCTAACTCACTGAGCCACCCGGGCACCTTAAAGAGAGGTGTAAATTAATCAAACATCTCTTCAATTCATTTACGGATCAGTGCATTATTTCCAGTATTATAGTTAGATAGACATGCCGCCCCACTCGGATACACTATCCTGATTCCGAGCCAACCAGTCTTTGCTCTTTCTCCTTAATGCTACGTGCTTAGTGGAGAAGGAACAAATACCAATTTCAGTCTTTGGTTTGACCCGATCGATGATCGAAACCACAACCTACCGCATTCGACATTTGAATATCTATTATATATGTATATATATATATATGGGGTAGGTGTAGGGTACTCTCTGAAATGACCCCAACTTTCCGTATGGGATTAGGAGTTATAAACTTGTTATAAAGGTCTAGGGTATGCACTTGCATATGGTGCTACTGTCAATGCGTAAACCTACTTAAAAAGGTCCCCCGACATAAGCAGCTTTCTTCTAACCTTCCGTATTTTGATTAAAAGGGTTTATTTTTCATCTAACATTGTAGGGATTCATCTTGTATTTTAGGTACTATCATACGTCATTTTAACTGGATCCTTGAATTAGTGGGATTACATTAGTCCTGTACGGTGCACAAAATTGTTATTTCCCGAATTACTCATTACTTTCGCGCTCGATAAAAAACCCCGCGGACGTCGAAGAAGACATCCTCATAATATGTCTTTTATTAATTTTGCTTTGATATTACTTCAGTACTTGTATTAAACGTATGCTTTCAAAGTTCTTAGGTAAGAGTCTCGAAAACGCTTATTTTTATATTCTACATAGAATGCGTATATTTTATATCGACAAAATACAGATGAAGATCGTATTTTATCGCTTATAAAATTCATTCAATCTATTATACAAGCATTATCTGGCGATCATGTTATCAGGGCACATCAGTGAGTTTATCAAGGCAACAGAAATAGACTTGTACGTTTGGAAAGGGGAAACAGCGAAACTGTATTCTCTGTACTACACCAAGCATACGCTCTGGAGCAATCACTATATGCTCGAGATGTAATAAAGTGGTTCATGCCATGTGCTTGTATCGGCATTGAACTTTAAGAAACATATTAAATATATTGACAATTCCTGATTCATCGCCTTTGTCGATATTATATTTTTTAGATGGATAGATTAAGGTGTTGAAAGAACAAAAAATAACGGGTGAAAAAACACAGATCACATGCAGTAATTAAACTGTTATATATATATATATATATATATATCTTTGTTTAATTTTCTCATATAAGGTTAAAATCCAACACTCATTACTCGGAGCTGGACTAGACAGATACTCAAGTCATTTATATCGATTCTTTCAACTTTACATGTGAATATTTATCATGCTTCCTCCATACTATTCGTTATTTAATGTTGATATATATAACAGGGAGTTATGGTATTTAACGTCACTTTCAACAATATTTAAGCTATATCGTAGTGATAAATTTTTTCTGGTGGAGGAAACCAGACTACCCGAGGAAAACCATCGACCTGCCGGAAGTCACCGACAAACTTTATCACATATTGTTGTATCGAGTACACCTCGCCTGAGTGGGATTCGAACTCCCAACGTTAGTGGTAATAGGCAGTGAATGCATAGCTAGTTATAGAAAAAAATTCCACCTACCATACGATCACGACCACTACGTATATTGGCATTGGTTTTTTTAGGGCAAAAGCGTATGTCAAATTTTACATTTATTTCATTAAAGTGTGACAAACGCGCATGCAATTTTACATGATTAGATTCAATCTAGTGTGAAAAAAGCCAAGTGTACAATTTTTCATAGACCCAAAAAGTTTTTTTTTAAATACGTCAGTAATTTTCTATTTTACCCATTAAGGTCTAAAAAACGATTGTGCAATTTTACATTGTAAATTTACAACCCACAAAGTCTAAACACGTGTGTGTAATTTTACATTGTAAATTTACAACCCACAAAGTCTAAACACGTGTGTGTAATTTTACATTACAATTTACAACCCACAAAGTCAAAAAACGTGTGTGCAATTTTACATTAGGTCATGTACTGTGACGTTTTACTCTGATACGTCACGGTAAACAAATTTGAAAAAAAGTCCTTTGGCACTGAACCGTGAAAAGGGCTTGGCATCCAAAGGGCAGTTTTCTAGTTATATTTTTTTTCGCTCTTTTCGTCATTGTGTCTTGTAAAAGTAGATCATAGCAAACGATATGTTTGCATCACACACACGACAAGACTTTGAATGTTTGTTTCTGTCTCATGTGTACAAAAATGTATTTAAACGGGTTGCATGGCAACTGAATCAATATTGTTTTAAAAAAAATCATCTTTATATTCCTTTTTTTTCTTTGTTTTGAAACCATGAGCGACAGACATGATCAACGAAATCGTGTGACGACAGCTTTAGGGGTGAAACAAGAAGGTCTAACGATTGTCCATTTTTTAAATAAATTAATCGTTTCATGTAAAGAAGCTGTACGGGTTTCCTTTCAATTTTTTTTTTGGGGGGGGGGGGTTAAACTGGATAGTTATTTTTTATTCAAATTAAAAGGCTGTTTCCTGTACTTCACTCTGTAATGATCATTTATCTAACCTTAAGTATGTATTCTATAGAAATACATCTATTTTGCTAATAGCGAGCACAGAGAGCTCTACAGCAACATGGGCATGCGCATGCAACACACAATCTTCCTTATGATGAGATTGAAATCCTTTCGTCCGGAAATTGATTAAAGTTGGCAGTCTCGGAGAGAATGACAAAAATAAAAAAAAAGGAATGAATCTTACGGGAGTGTCAACAGTCATGGGCTTTGGGCATGCGCCAACACTAACAACCCTTACAAAGTCTGTGACGGGTCTATATTTATTCCGGATTTCCCCCGCTTCGTTATGAATGATGATGTGCATGTTTTAGTAAAATAAAATGCAGATCCAAAAGTTCTTAAAGGAGGGATTTCCAGAAAGTTAAATTGTTTATATTTGTAAAATTTAGTTGGACAACATTTATGATCAAACAATATTATAAATCAATCGGAGTAAAAAAACGTAAACAAGACGTCATTGCATTTGTAAACACGGTGACGCAGTTTATTCATCGTGGCAGTTATGCACATATCTTCACGGTCGTAAGGAAGTTTTCGTGAATTTGTTGGTTAGGAAAATAATTTATGACTGCATGTATCCCGTAGATCTTGAAAATAGTGAGAGATCGTGTGAATATTCATTTATAGTAGTTCCAACTTCCAAGGATATTGTGACACAGCCTCGCAAATAAAATAGTACTGTTTACAAAACATCCTAGACCTGCAAGAATAAATAAAATATATCATCCTAGCGAGTACTTATCGATTAACCTAAAGAAAATTAATCTAAATCTCGTATATTTTGTTGTCTGACTATCCTATAAAAAAGGGGGGGTCCTTATAAGAAAGGGAAATCAAAATAAGTATTTTCCCCCTAAGCGACGGGCAGGTATTCGTACAAATCAAACCAAATCAAAATCAAAAAGTTTTATTTAAAGTCGGTACATTTTATAACAATCAACATAAGCTCTCAAGAGCTTTTCAAACCGACATGCATAATAAATTACATAAATTAAATACAGCACAATAAAACATGTCATGCAATACAAAATTAAATACATATCCGGATAATATTTATGCATACATTTCTGTGTTTTGACCTCTGGACTTCCACAGCCAGTGCCTCTCTGTGTACTTATTGTCATAGGACCAGAAGTCAAAACATAAAATAGATGCAGACATTTATAGCACCCATTACACATACAAGTACATTCATGCAAATTTTAAGCAGTCTATGATCAAGCAAATAAGCAAATTAACTCAAAACACATATAAAATATTCATGTACTTTTAAAACATATTCCAAAAATATTCTAAAAACATTTTAAAAATGTTCATGCATAAATAGCAAAGCACTAAAATAAATAAAGCACAAGTTAATTGAAAAGCATACAAAGTAAAATATGCATATACTTCTTAAAACACACTCTAAAACATATCTTAAAAATATTCCAAAAATATTTCAAGAATACTTTAAAAATATTTTTAAAATATTCATGCAGAATAGCCAAGCACTAAAATAAAAAACTAAAATAAATTAAAGTTAAACTGAAAAGCATACAAAAGCAAGAAGGCAGCAGTAAGGCAAATTTCATGCAATGTCTATTCTAGAAAAATTTATACTAGCAGCAAACATTGCAGCGGCACGAGTTGCCATTCCATGAGTTTATTAAATTTTTGAATTGATTAAAAGATGTTTGTGTTCTAAAGTGGTTTGGCAACTCGTTCCACAGTTTAGCAGCAGCATATCGAAAGGATTTTAGACCATACCTTGTCGTTCGTACTGAAGGGATTTCTGTAATGTTGTCGTACCTAAAACAATATTTAGTATCTTTAATTTTGATTAAGTCATGTAAATATGAAGGACTTTCTTGATGTAGAATTTTATAAACCTCAATGGCCATAGTTCTCAGTCTTCTCACTTTTAATGTTGGAAGTTTAGAGACTATTAACAAGTTTTCATATGTACTATTATAATCATTATAAATAAATCTTAGTGCTCGCTCCTGAATTTTTTCTATTTTATTTGTATTGGCTTCACTACAAAAGTGCCATGAAAGTGGACAGAAGTTGAAGTTAGACAATATGAATGAATGATATATGGTTAATTTACCCAATTTATTTAAATATTTACCTAGCCTTTTTAACACATTTAACTGCCTAGATGCTTTTTTACAAATGTTTGAAATATGAGAATTAAATTTAAGTTCAAAATCAATTGTAACCCCTAGTAATTTTACTTTTTTTTCACATTTAATTTTATTTCCTGCTAAATCAAGAACAAAATTTTTATCCATTGATTGTTTGCCAATAGCTATGGCCTGAAATTTATCAGGATTTGCCTTCATCTGGTTACATGAAAACCATTCTATTAATGCCAAACTGTCTTTTTCTAAATGTTCAACTACTTTATCAATATTATCATCTGCATGTGCGAGAGTGTTGTCGTCTGCATAGTTATAAAGTGTGCTGCTTGTGGTAAAGTGAAAAATGTCGTTTAAAAAGATGTTAAATAGTACAGGACCTAGAATTGACCCTTGTGGTACGCCTTTGTAGATGTCTTGCCAGTTACTTAGTGTGGTACCAACTTTGACGCATTGTTTCCTGTTAGTAAGGTAGTTTTCAATTAACTGTAATGCAGATTTTGACATGCCATATGCTTCAAGTTTGAGTAATAATAATTTGTGTGGTAGGCAATCAAAGGCCTTGGACAGGTCCATTGGTACTGCTGCAATGTATTTATTTTGGTCTAGTGCCTGTTTCCAATCTTCTATAATTTTTAGTAGTGTAGTATTGCATCCGTAGCCCGATCTGAAAGCTGACAGAAATGGATGGAAGTGATTGTTAAAATATTCTGTTAACTGTTCGTGAATGGCCCGTTCAAAGAATTTTGAAATAACAGGTAGTATACTTACTGGTCTATGGTTACTTTTGTCTAGTGCATTGTTCTTCTTGTGTAGTGCAACAACTTGTGCTTGTTTTAGTTGGTCTGGAAACACAGAATTTGTTATTGTTTTATTTATCATTTTTGTTATTGGTTTTGCAATTACAGGTTTAGCTAGTTTTAATAATTTAGCTGATATACCATCTCTACCTGTTGCTTTTTTAATATTTTTTTTTATTTATTTGTTTATGTACAAATTCATCAGATATTTCTTTAAATTCAAGATTAGGTATATCTTTTTTATTTTTGTTAATTTCAATGATACTAGGATGATTTTTATCTACAACAGTTACATTTCCAATATCTTTTGCCACATTTATAAAGAAATCATTAAAACTTTCTGCTACCATGTTTTGATCATTTATGATTTCATCTTTTTCACAGAGTATGATATTTTTAGTAAAATGGCTACCTTTGTTGGTAATAAACGACTTGATAGTAGGCCAAAAATCCTTTGATTTACCGCTTCCCCCGTAGAGACCCAGATCTCAGCCACCCTAGGTCCCATTTCTTCTTCCTCCTGGTCTTGACCCTCTCTCACGGGTTGACCCCAAGGCTTATTTGCCAAGGGAACCACGTCATCTACATCCTGGTCAAAACCGGACCAGTTTGAATGGGCCCTAGTACAGTAGGGACACCCCCCACATGGCAAATCCTGTAATTTCACTCTTAGATTGAAGTCTGAACATGGTCCCCCCCCCCCCCACAGGGATCCTTGACAAGGCATCTGCATTGGTATGTTTCTTCCCCGGCCTATGCTGGATTTCCATATTGAACTGACTCAGTTCTTCTAACCATCTAGCCAATTGCCCCTGTGGCTCCTTAAAATTCATCAGCCAGGTCAGACTATTATGGTCTGTCCTGACCGTGAAATGCCTACCCAACAAGTAATGCCTAAACTGTCGAGAGAACCTAATAATTGCTAATAATTCCTTTCGAGTGGCGCAGTATTGTTGTTGCTCCGGAGTCAAGGTAAGACTCCCGTACGCTACTGCCCTCTCTTCCCCTTCTTGTATTTGAATCAATTCAGCCCCCACCGATTTATCGGATGCATTCGTATCCAGTATAAAGGGATCAGTCGCGTTAGGCAGAGCTAGAACTGGTGCTCTCACCATTGCATTCCTCAACTCATCAAACGCCTTTTCCTGTTCATTTCCCCATTGATATGTACGTTTCCCTGTTAGGGCCTGAAGGGGAAATGCTATTTGAGTATATCCTTCAATAAAGGCCCTATGGTAATTGGTGAACCCCAAAAACCTCTCCACCTCCTTTTTATTCTTAGGCCTTGGCCAGTTTTTTATATCTTTCATATATCCTGGCCCAATGTATATTCCTCTAGGTCCCACTACTCTACCCAGGAACTCCACTTCCTTTTGAAACAGTTCACATTTTTTGGGCTTCAATTTTATCCCATACTCCCTAAACCTAACCAGTACAGCCCTTAGGTTGGCCAAATGCCCCTCGAAATCCTTCCCCAGGACCAGGATATCGTCCAGGAAAGCCAGAACCACTTTCCAATTCAAACCCCTCAGCACCAGGTTGATGACTCTCGTATAAGTGGCTGGTGAGTTACATAACCCAAAAGCCATTCTAGCGAACTCAAACAACCCGTATTTAGTAATAAATGCCGTTTTGGAGCAGTCTCCAGGTTTGATTTTCACCTGCCAATATGCTGAATTGGCATCCAGTTTGGAATACCATACATTCCCGGCTAAAGTGTCAAGACACTCGTCCACTAGGGGCAATGGGAACACATCTTTAATGGTGATAGCATTTAAGGCCCTGTAATCCACACACCACCGTACTGACCCACATCGTTCCCGGATAAGAACCGGAGCCGATGCCCACTCAGACACTGATGGCCCCTGACCCCTGCACTCAACATTTTCTTTAATTGGGCCTCTTCTTCTCCTGCAAACCCTAATGGGGTACGCCTGATTCTTTGTTTAACTGGGCGATTGGTCCCAGTATCAATCCCATGCTGGATTGTATTAAAATTTCCCCAAGTCAAACTCACTTTTAGCAAACACATCTTCAAACTCGCATAATAACTCACTAAGCTGTGTCTGCTCCTGCTCATTCAGCTTCCCTTTGGATTTATCAAAGAGATTAATCAAATGTTCAGGAATTTCCCGTTTTCCATTCTCTGGACCCCCCTGTTCCGCAACTTCTACCTTTTGTACTCCGATATTTTCTACGTTCAAACACACCTCTTCTGCATAGGCCAAAACTTCCCCTTTCTCTACTTCTACATAGTGATCGGATATGTTAATCAAACAAAGCACTGGGTTATTACCCTCATTGTGCAATGTTCGAGGTATTAATAGCTCACCCTTGGTAGCTTCCTTTACTATATACTCCCCTGCCATTGACTCACTCAGCTGTGCCCCCACTCTCATGACTGAATTAGGGGGTACCTTACACCCCTTGGCTAGGAACACCCCCGCCTCTGTCTCATTGACTAAAGGGCTTCCTGTTCCCAAACTCATGGGTATAATATCCCCTGATATCTGTAGTTCTTTTTCTTTGAGATGTAGGGACACCCCATTAGCCTCTAAAAAGTCTAAACTCAGTAACATATCCTCCTCTATTGGGGCCACGTAGATTTCTACTGTGAATAGATGTGTCCCTAGGACTACCTGAAAAGGGCCAGCAATATACCCATTCATCTGCATTCCCTTCCCTGCGGTGTTCATAACCAGTTCCTTACGGGTGGGTGGGGCAGGGTCCAATGATTTGTAGATTTCCTCGGACACCAGTGTTACCTGTGCTGCTGTATCTACTACAGCTTGTAACTGCATGCCTTGTACCTCTACTGGGACCCTAAACATTACCCCATTGGACATTTTGAGCACTGTTACTGCTCCGTCCTCTTCCTCATCCGTATCACAATTCCCTATATTATCCTCTACCCCTTTTCCTCCTCCTCTATGGACTCGTCCGTGTCCCTCTTCTCCTTATTGTTTTCCTCTCCTTCAGACTCTTCACTTGAGAACTCATACCCCTGACTCTCACTTTCAGATTTGACCCGTCCCTCCGGATTACTAGAATCCGGAGGGTCGTCCTTGACTTTCTTATTGTTTTCCTCTCCTTCAGACTCTTCACTTGAGAACTCATACCCCTGACTCGAACCTTCAAATTTTACCCGTCCCTCCGGAGGTTCTCCCAATTCCCTATTTACCCCTAAGAGCCTATCCTGCTGATTCTTCTCCTCCATATCTATTTCTCCTCCCTCTTTTTCTTCTTTGAGACTATGTATATTGGCGATAAGGGGTTGTCTCAAGTCTCGCGAGTTGCCCCTTTGGAGTTTAAAGCCTCCTTATTTTCCTGAAATGACACTCGTTTCTCCCCTGACGGAGACCCCAACCTTGGATACTCCCTCTTGAAGTGTCCCATGACCTCACAGTGGAAGCATCCCTGTTTATCCCCCTTTCTGGGGGATGGACTTCGTGATTGTGCTCTATACCTATCTATTCGATTTCTCTTCACCTCTTCCATAATGGCTGCCATTTGAATGGAAAGTGCTGCTATGTTGGACTTTATCTCACTCATTTCTTTCCCCTGTGCCGACAGTACTTCTCCCATTTTTTTCTCCAAACACTTATCTGTAACCCGATCAGTCCCTATTGCACACACCCTGGCCTCTCCCCCGTAGTGAGGCCCTGGAGATACTTGTTTCACCTCCCTTCGAGGATTACGCCCAAGGGTGGTCCCAAATGTAGCCTGATTATTATGTTGGAACCACCTCATTTTATCAATAGCCTCCTCTATGTTTTTTGGTCGGATATTAGAGGCATAACTCCCGGCCTCTTTATCTGCTGCCCCTTGGCATAGTCTCACCACTGCTTGTTGATACATGTGAGTTTCGGGCAAATCTCTAAATGCTCTAGTGGCCAGGGATAAAACCCTATCCGCCCAGTCCTCCAGGAGTTCATCCGGAGTCTGACGGGCATTATTAAATTGGACCTGGGCTGTTTCGGGGAGTTCACGGAAACCAAACCGTTTTTCTAGCTTCCGTATTAGGTCCATATATACCATTTCCTGGTTCCGCTCAACCAGGAGGGCATACTATTCACTTGCTTTCCCATCCAGGCACCAGCATAACTGGTCCCTGCATTCTCCTTCCGTCCACTCACTAACTTCCGCATAACGGGAAAATTTAGCGTAGAATGCTTTCCAATTTGATTTACCATCAAACTTTAAGGACATTGGCAAACTAACACTCTTCCCCCTTCCCCTTTGACCTCTCTCTCCCTCATACTCCTCCTTTCTTGCATAATCGTTAGGATTTTCAGGTTCTCTTCTGGGGGGACCCCCAGGCCTGTTCCCCCTACTCTGTAATTTAGGAACAGATGGGTTTCTTCCTCCTGGGTTTTCAATGTCTCCCCCACTTGGGCGGTAATGTCCCCTTTCCCTATCATACTCATCTCTACGTTGAACTATTCTAGGGACTCCATTTTCCCTTCCTAGGGTATGTCTTGTTCTACCTATACTCTCCCTCATCTTGGGGTTAGTATTTTCCCTACTCCACCTCCCTCCGGTATTCCTCGGAGGGGAATAGCGGCCCCCCCTGTCATGCCAAATACTTTCCCTATCAGACGGGGCTACTGTTCGTATTTTTGGCACTCTTACTTCAGCCTGATGCCACCAATCCCCTTCCTGTTTATTATAATATGGTTCTCCCCCTGTTAATGGGACTTTATCAAATGTACCCATATCCTTCCCCCTTCCTTTAACTTGGCCCTGTCCTGTCCCATCCCACTTCCCTATTAATTTGTCAACACTCCTAACCCTTTCCCTATGTCGATCATACAGGGATCCCATTCCTTCTTTATTTTCAAGAGGTAAAATCCAAACAATCCAGTAACGGTTGTGTTATCCTAAGATATGGAACCTGATTTAGGTCATCCAATTCCAGATCACCCTTTGCCTCCCTCAATTCCAAAATTTTATCGGCCACCTTCGCCCCTATCCCTGGTACTGACATCAGCTCCTCGATGGAACAATTGTTAATGAAAACTCGCGGCATTGTTAATAAAAAATTCACAACAAAAACACGTGGCTTTTTCTTTTGTGGTGTATGCGAGTATGTACAATTTTTAACGGACCAGATTTTTACACTGGGCCGCTTATGTCTACTTTTGTTTAAAATCGATAATGTCAAACAAAATTAAGTTTATTTGGACACCGGACTTACAACTTATCTTTAACCAGCTTTTATTTAAAGATGGCTTCTAGAAACTAGCTGCTTCCGGTTTGGGGTTCACATTTGGGGAATACACGTGCTTGCTTAAACACGTGGTGGGGTATACACGTGAGTGGGAAAGGGGTACTCTCTCAATCACGGGTAAAAAAAATTAAAGATTTCCAATTTTGTCTGCCAATCATACCTGCATATCTTCCCTTGAAATTTCCTAACAGACAATTTCCCCTGAAAATACCAGGTCCTATCAGCCAGGCAAAACTGAAACCCAAGAAAAAAAAATTCTTTTTCCCTTAAAAAAAAAAATTAAATGGCGGAGTTGCGATTTTATTTAAAAATCGCTTTTGGTTAATTTAATAACCTTTCTCGCGAATAGGATTCGACTTGTAGTCGCAGCGCCAATATAGTAATTAGCACTACTTACTATTACTAGCTAGTACTGGCAATTCTTCAGTCTCATATTTCTCTTGTCTATATATTGCTTCTGGTTTGGTCAGTGGTATTCTTCGTTATGGCAAGCGTGGTCAGTTTGTGATGCATCATGGGTGCCTTTCGGAACTCCTCGGCCCCCATCCCCCACGACTCACTACATATAGTATGTTACTGGAAAATTGATGCATTTTATGTGGTACCAAAATAAACAATCTTCGCATTGTATGCCTTTTTGATTTTTCTTTACTGGCTTTGCACAGGACCCGCAAGGAAATTTAATTGGGCCTGGGTTTTCAGCAATATCACTGCTGATAAGAATTAAAAGTGTTACTCCATGTAGTATGTTATTTTTGGAGTTACGAGTTGTAATTTGATGTCTTCGTCTATGGTCCGCCATGGCGCCTTTTTCTTTGTTCTGGACAGGGAACAATGTTTTTAAAGTAAAATCACATTTCTGTGGATAATTTAGGTCATAACTTCCATAATATCCTAAGTCTGATGCTTTGTGGTTAAATCCATTAAAGTTCTCAAGTCGTTTTGGGCTGAATCTGAGTGCAATGGTAATAAATATCAGAGCCCACATTAGACCTCCCTGTCCGACCGCCATGGAATGTTAATGCGTTAAAGTTGGCATTATGTTAGACTTCTGCATGGTTTTATAGTTTATCATGCAATTTGTAAATTATCATATTATGGAGCATCAAATAAAACTGTTTAAAAGGCCCAACTTAAAACTGGTATGCCCCTTTTGTAGAGAATGTATAAAGTCTGTGTGTGTAAGACACTTTTGATGTTCTAATTCAAAAATGACTTAGTTCAACTATATATCATTTTGTGATTTTTTAGAAGTCAGCATCCTGTAGGAATGCACACCTTTAGTATTTGTACATTAAACACACAGACAAGGGTTAAATAGTATGCCCTGATACAGGGCTATACATTAACAGTCATGTTCCATTCTTACATGTATGTCAAGCACATTATTATGGTGTGGTTTCTGTTCATGAGGCACCCCATCCTTTCTTGTTAATGCCAATGTCAGGAGACCAATAATAATATATAAGGATTAGTATGGAAAAAGTGCTAAATTCAGGAACAAGTCAGTCTTGGTTGGGCAAGATATGTACATGCACATGTACTTTGTAAATGATTCAGCTGATAACTTTTGTAAATTATAGAGCACAAAAATTAAACAAAAAGGCGACCGCGTGGGCAGAAAATATTTATTGCAAAAACAAAACATTATTAAAAGGTCAGCTATACATGTATAATAACAATGTTGTAAAATAACAAAACTATGAACTGGAACATTGAAGAATAGGTAATAAAACACATTCCCATCATCCTGGTGAAGTCTTAAGTTAATGATTGAATACAAATTATATTGCTTTTAACATCAAAAAGTTAATATTAGGGGACACTATACAATTTTCTCTATCCTTTAGTTATTGAATTGAGAAGTTAAAAATCTGACACAAGTTCCACCCTCCCCCCAAAACATACTACATGTAATAAGGTTAAAAAAAATCCTTTAATTTCAAAATATTTGTCTAAGACTTTTCAAGTAATTGAACAAAGCCCAAAATATTCAATAATTTTACATAAAAAACAACACTCATATGGGGGATAAAAACATTCTATTCATAGAATTTTTAAACAATAAACAACAAGAAATATAAACTATAACATGTGATGTGTAAACTATTTAAGCATGAGCAACAGGAAACACATTTAGATACAAAAAATGAAAAGACCAACACCCTTAGTTGGATTTTTAGAGTGCTAGTTCATTGAAACAACAGTCTGTGGGTAGATATGTCATTCCACTCTGAAACATTATTCTGATTCTGACCCGACCATTCTTTGTTCTTACTCCTTAATGCTGCATTCTTACCAATTTTATAATC
The DNA here is from genome assembly GCA_963383655.1 of Bathymodiolus septemdierum. Classification (NCBI taxonomy): domain Eukaryota; kingdom Metazoa; phylum Mollusca; class Bivalvia; order Mytilida; family Modiolidae; genus Bathymodiolus; species Bathymodiolus septemdierum. The sequence continues at coordinate 4,284,120 of OY726528.1, forward strand.
TTTAGTTTGACTAGACAGGGGCTAGATCCCATGGATCTACCACATTCAAGGTGAGCATGCTAATCATTACACAACATTTTTGTGGTTGTGTAAAAATCACACTGAAAAAGGAGTAGTTCTTCAAAACTTTCATTAAGCTAGGGACTTGTGTCCAAGTTAGTTAATGCAGTCAACATGATCAAGCATATATTAAAATAAATCCATAGATTAGCTTCCAGTCAGATTTGAACTGACATCTTTTCAACATTATTGAAATGTACTACCTTGTACTATAGAAGCTATATGTATTGTAATTGTTAGTAGTTGACAAACCTAATATGTACTCTGATCATTAGTTTCCAGAGAGATTTGAACTGACATCTCTCAAACATTATTGAAATGTACTGATTCATTGACGCCATAGTAACTACAACATTTTGTCATGAATTTGTTAGGAACATTTCAGCCATCAATCATGTTCATCAAGCCTATCAGAATACATTTGAACGGGGTCTGAAATTCCAGTCACTCAAAATTTTGTCGTAGCACCTCTTGTTATCTTGTAAAACATAATCTTGTGATGGCACCATTTCTTTGTTTTTAATCTTTGCTATGTTTGTGTTTTAATTTTGTCCTTGCTTTTAAATTGTTTTTTTTTAAACAAACTGGAAGTTAATCATTTCATTAAATATTAATATAGATAGCATGATTTCAATACTAATCACTCTTGCAAAAGGGGCATAAAAATACATCTCTTTTCCTGATCACACGTTTTTCAGTTGAGTAGACCAAATGAACCCAGTGTTTGTATTGGTCACATTGTAGCCATTTCGTGAATATTAAACATGGGCTCTCTCTGATTTCTTTTGGGGTGAATAATTTGCATACAGAGCACTTTTCATCATCTCTTATTCGATTTTCATCCTCAGAATCAGAAGTACTATTGGTATTTGTAAGTGGTTTGACAGATGGACAGTCATGTCAAGCAATAGATTCTTTCTTGAGAGGGGTATATATAAATGTAGGAGAAATACTTAATTCTGATTGGTTAAAAAGTTACATTTATTTTCCATACACGCCTATCCAGCCTATCAGTAAAAATGTAAAAAAGCAGGTTATTTTGTGATGCGAACTGATACACAACTACATTCCCTTTCTTCTCAAAACATCAAAAGGTACCAGAAACTTCATTAGGTCAATGACTTTATATGTCTCAATGTTATTCTACCCCCTTTATGAGGTTGCAAAAAGGTGTGATTGCAAGATAAAATTCTTTCATGATCCAACAGTCTTACTTCTTTGACATCCAATATAGCCTCCTCCAAAACAACATTTTCAAGCTGGAAATAAAATTATATTTATTAAGTACTGGTACTATAGATCATGATGAGCTATTTTTAAGAAATTTACTTAGGGAGCAAGTGTATGTTTTTTCCTTCTCATTAAATTTTCAAGTTTTACAAATCCGTATTTGTGGTCAAGTCATATACATCTTCAATGATTTACTTACTAACAGCACCATTGAACTGCAAAATTACTTGGCAATTTCTGAATACAACAGGCTGGTTGTCTTTTTAGTGTGTTATTCCCTCGTTTCAAATTACAGAGTTATCTCCTTTTTTACAAGAGTTGTCTTTCTTGTTAGCAAGTAATTATATAAATTCATTCTGCCCAGTAGAAGCTGTGAAAATTTTGACAAAAAAATTGTTGGACAGACATTGGTAAAACTTAATGACCCCAACTGCCTTTTACTTAAGTTTTAGTTCAACAAAATTTCCATAGACCCAAAGTCTTTAAATTGAGAATGGAATTTTCGGTTTTTCACACTGCTTTAACAGACGATCCTTTCATATTAATATGATCCCTCTTATACGTTTTTTGTATTAAGGGGATATTGTTATAAAATGTGTAAACTAAATCTTTTTATAACGTACCTGTACAGGTAACTGTTGTGTGTCTTTCATCAATTCATTGGTCATGTTGTTAGGAGTAGGTTGGGATTCATCAACCAAATGGGCTATAGGCTGGTCAATTTCCATAGGGCGTATATCCTAATTGAATAATATACTTTAGACATGTAAATAATTGATGATCTATGCTTTATCAGTGAATGCCCTTGAAATTTTAATAACCATTATTTCGGGCCGAAAATAAAATTCTTTGTTCCCCCATGTCTTAATTTTGATGTTTTGATATAATTTTGACTGCGCCCTTGAATACTCAAGAAAAAATTGGTTCCAAAAGTTTTGTGCCAGAAAAAATAATCCATTGTAAAGTAATCAAATTAATTATAATATTTTCATCACAACTAAGGTATTTATTTAGATCATGTCTGTACACTCAAATTTTCAAAACAAACATTAATCTTTGGTCATCCACTTTTCAGGCATTTTTTCCCACAAGATATTTATCAATAATATTATTGTATTTGTACAATATAATGCCAAATATAACATATATTTCCTGTTCTGTTTGGTTGTTTTGTAATACTATTGCAATACACTTACTGAAAAAGAAAAATAGCTGTGATCATATATCCTTGAATATATACAAGAGCCTGTTAAGAACAGGTTCAATGAGTAGACCTAAAAATAAAAAATATATATAAATACATGTATAAACAAAAAATATTTTGCAACTAATTATGTAAGTTGTTCAATCAATTGATGCATTTTAGTTCACATAAATGCAATAAAGCAATAACCCAGGTTTCTATTTAATGGTATACAGCATGTCCAAAGTTGTTCTATGTTCATCAGGCTTGGTTGAAGATGAAAAACATTTTATATAATACTTCTTATATATATATATATAGTTCTTATGTGAAATGAAGATGTCCAATTTATTATCAATATGTGTGAGCACCTGAACTCAATATTTTTATTAAGAAAAAGATACTTCTTTTCCTTTAACATGATCTAAAAATTTAAAGGAGACTTAATAGTGAGTAAAATGTTTGATATTGAAACAAGTGCCTGTGCTATTTAGTGATGGAAATTCACAGGAGCCCAGTCAGTAACCCTAAAACATAAGCGGGGTTACTATTTTTTTTGTCTTTTTGGAATCACAAATGCACATCACACCCCTGTCATTTGAAAATTAACAAAGTACACCCCCTGTACCCGTTGAATGGCGTATTTTTTGTCTTTTTCAACATATTATTTCGATTTCACGAATATTTGCAATGGTATTAAAATGGTATTTTCCATATTTCATTTTTTAAAGCACTATTAATAAATCGGGGCGAAACGACCCGGGGCGAACGGGAATAGGGGCGAAACGACTCAGGGGGCGAACGGGATTCGGGGCGAAACGACCCGGTACCCTATATTGTGTACCAAACTCAGAGAAGTCACACTCATATATGTCTATAGAACGAGTCTTACGAGGATAATTTGAAGCACTGGAACATTCATTCTGGCCATTGCTGGTAGAGTGTATGAGTGACCCGACACGTCATCAAAGGTCATTTTATAGCACCTGTAAATAAATAAGACAGTAATATGATTGTTTATTTTTACTGGAATGGGCTCATTTTAAACATCAGATTTTATTTTCAGTATCTTTTTTTAATTCGGAAATTTATTTTTGTCGCTATTTCATACTTTTTACTAGTCTGGTACTGATCCGAGCAGGGGTCACCAGTACCAGAATAGCGCAATTGTATTCCGGATTTGGTCCGTGCCGGTTTTGGGTGTTAAAATGTTGGCGCATGCCCAAAGCCCATGACTGTTGACACTCCCATAAGATTCATTCACAAAAAAAGTTTCCAATAAATGATTTTAAAACTAAAATGATATCATGAACTTCTAAAAATCGTATTTAAGTAACAAAAGACAATAAAAGTGCTTACATTGTTAAATTAATCAGAATGACATCTCGCTATCAAAGTCATGACGTCATGTTATTCATAGACATAGGCCAAAGTCGTCAACAACATTTCGCGGAATTTTAATTAAAATCTTGTATTTTCATTCCCGAGTCACAAAATTTCAAAACGACGTCTATTTAATTTGCAACTGCGTCAATTCCGTAAATCGTGACGACATGTAAACAAACACAGCACTTTTTTTCAAGCGTGTCCAGATTATTAGATAAAAATCTTTCTAATTCTAGTTACGGTTTAGTAAAAGATGATTATAGAATAAATTTGACTTAATTTTGAACTACAATATTTTCAGAAAATATCAAATTTATTTTTTGGCCCATTTTCAGCCGATGTAGAAAAACTCGCCTTGGTGTGTTTTAGTTTTGTTTTATTTTTTTCAGAATCTACGCGGGTGGTCTAAATATTTACTCGGATCGATCAAAACTTTGATTAATACAACACTGGCGTACTGAAAGGACTTTATCTTAACATGGACTATCAGGCTAAGGACAACAACTGTTCATTTTTTTATCACTGTGAATGACTCTTTAAGACATGAACACGAATCTGGTCATTTTTTGACGTATGGACATTTTATGTCACGCCCAACTGCATTTTCACTGTCGAACTCCAGATTTATATTGACATTTCGTTACTGTATATATGACTTGTAAACCAGTTTAAAAGAAATCCAAACACAATTCCTGTCTCCAAGATTATTTGTACATGTACCACAATATTCCTAAAGTTCTACAATAAATGCGTAAATAAACACGAATCTGGCCACCATTCATCGTCATGTTAATATTTTTTTTTATTACGACATATTTTACGTTGCAACAAGTAACTTAGGTCAGCATTGAAATCGTATTTGGGTCACAACTGACACGCAAAGATGACAATGTCATCAATATTTTTTAATACGCATCTATAGTACACGTACAATAACTAGGAGGAGATCGCAGGGACCTGCTCCCGACCTTTCGTTATCAATAACGATAACCCTACTATCAATGTGCGGTACTAAAATATCACAAGGGATGACACCCGTTCATATTTATACTTAATTCCTACCTTTCGTACGGTTTAGATGTCTTGAATAATGGTAACTCCAAATAAATATCACAAAAATCCTAAGGTATACTAAAAATCCAGCTTTTTAAAATGTTGCCAAAGGGGAGGGGAGGGCATGTGTCCCTTGACACCGGCTCATATGTCTCTGATAAGAAAAGATAGTGGTGAACATTAACATTTTTCATTTTTATACAATTTTTGCATTTATTATTTCTTTGGCTAAGTAACAAACATTGTCTAACCATGATGTGCTTGCAAGGAACAAGGAACGCATTAGTTTTTCCTTATTTCTGTTAGTGTTAATTATTTATATCAGTACCCATTTGTTTATTCATCTTACATTTTCCGTCAGTCTGATCCTACAAAATATTTGAATACTACCAACCTCTGCCGACAATGGTTTAGAATAGTAAGACACAATGAATTTTATTCATTTAACTATTAATTATGCCGTTCATACTATATGTATATCTGTTATTATTTATTAAACTCCGTCTTTCTAAAAATAAATGCTATAAAATTATTAACCAGCTTGTTGTTGAAACTTTAAAAGGTAATAACATTACACAAGAAGGAATATATGTCTTTGTACTAATCTTGTCACAGATAATTTTAAAGAGTATGATATCGATACTGAATATTGCCTTAATATATATATATCACGCCTCTACTGTGCTTTTTCCAATAAAAAAATTATTGAATATTGATAAATATTTTGTATGTGAAAGCAGAGACATGTCTGATGAAAGCGGTACCTATATAATTCTTTTAAAATTAAAAACTATTTTGTTCACATACTTTAAAATGTCGAAATGAAGATTATCAGTATTAATGTAACCGTAGCAGTGCGGTCTTATGTATGGGCACAATGGACAGTTGCCCGGTGGTCACACAAGCAAATGAACCCCATGCTAATCTATGTATGTTGTATACGGCATAATTCTTAATTTTCAAGTTTCTGTCCGACAGAAAACCATGCAAACTCGTAACATAGTGATATTTTCAAAACCTTATGAAATCTTGTCCATGAAATACCTTTGGCCAAGTACAATTAACACACAAAATATTTTTTTTCAAATTTTATTATTTGACTGAATTATTAGGTTTTTTTTATTTATCCAGTATTTCAATATATAATGAAGCAAAAACAATGAATTTTACAATATTTCGACCTCCAATATATCTTGTATAGCATAAAATGTGTCTGTCTCACATAGTATCCAGGATTAATCAACTTTCACTGTATCATTTAACATAATATACTCAATATTTGGTCGCATGGATTTTTTACAGGCCACACTTTAAAGTCACACTGGCTATATATTTGACTAAAAATAAAAACACAATTCTTTTAATAATAAAACCATTTAAACTTGTTAAAACATTTAAAAAACGCAATACAATTGGTCTTTCAGCTCGCATTACTATATAATAAAGGGGGAAACAAGTAGCGAGAATTAAGTCCTGTCATGCAATAATTCCCACCGAAGATTTTCCGTATTCATACAACCTCTGTTGAACTTGAACTCTACGCATGCGTATTGAGATTGTTGTCTATGAAAGAAACATGTCAGAATCTTGTTCGAAGCGTGGTCCAAAGAGAAGATTTACAGATTCAGAAAGAAAACAGCGGAAAAGAGCATCGAATGCTAAATTGAGTAATTTGAGCAGGATATGGATAGAATCATATCAGTTCTACGAGTGAAAACCAACGCTGAAGTGGCGAAAATAATGTTGGACTGGTAAGTGCAATGTTTACATTTTAACGATGAAAATAAATCGTACATTGTGGCTAATAGAAGTTATAAATTTATTCCGTAGGTGAAAACATTGAAGGAAATATATATTTATTTATCATCTATATCTTAAATGTATGTTATTTACTTCGAAATAGGTGATAAAACCTGTCAAATACCAAAGGTAAAATCGAGACGAAAATATTGAGGCCAGTTAAAGGGATTTTTAAAAATACAAATTATCGCTTTTAATACGGCGTCCTAAATTGCAAACAATGTTCTTTGGTGTTTTGTATCGAATTTTGCTTTAATTCTTAAGTATTTTAATTAAGTATATATTCTAACAACCTTTGTGGCAAACATTGGGAGGGGGGGGGGGGGGGGGGTATTGTTGTGAATATAATCAGTAACAGAGTACAATGTAAGTCCCAAATTAGTGTAAAGTAAAGTATTTGCTCCACAATCAAGGCATCCCAGAAATGGGCTTCTGTCCCTAACTGTACTAGTAGTCACACTATATATCTATCACAGATCTTCATTACTTTTGTCATTTTACCATTTTGCAATATTCCTAGGCTATCGTCAATTTCAGCTATGATGAGAAAACCCAGGAGACACAAACAGCAAAACAACTTAGATTACACGATGATAGTGTGTTTGCCACAAGTGTGCCATTGTCTGATAATACAGCATGTGCTGCATTTACGTCCACTCCAGAACTGCCCATCAGAAGCCCAACATTACTGTTGCAGATGTTTCAGAGATTTCAGCATCAGAACATGAGATTGGTAGAATGTAAGTTTAATAAAACAACATAGTAGTGAAAGTATATATAAATTTTATTGCTGTTTATGGTATTTTAAATAATTTATGTCACTTTCGTACAGCTAGAATGAAAACATTTGAAAAATTGAAGAAGAAGAAAAGCAGTTGAAAGACTGAGACTCAGAGAGAACAATTAAGGGCTTGAACAATAATGCCAAATTTAGCTAAGTACAAAGCTTTGCTCCTGGGAGATAATTATACATTTTTGTATTAACAAAATAAGGTATAAATCAACAGGATCTTGTTGTGTAATCTATATATTTACACCATGAATGATGCTTTTAATTGCACTTTAGTTTTGACAAATCTGACAATATTTCATTACATTGAATAAAATAGAGATTTACTCAAGTAAAATGCAAGTATTGTGTAACATGATTTAGATTTTTGGTGTTTTAGTGCCACTTTCTACAATATTTTCAGCTATATCATGACGACCAGTTTTAGTGGTGGAGGAAGCCGGAGTACCCAGAGAGAACCACCGACAATGGGCAAGCAATTGGTAAACTTTATCACTTGCGGCTTCGAGTCGAGTGCACCCTTTTTTGTAATTTACAAAGCCATGCTATTGTGTAACAGCTACACATGTCAGTTATATATTTTTTGTTTGTTTTAGGACAGAAGTTGAAATGTTGGGCATTGCTGTCAGCAAATATTCCACTAAAAATGCATTTGACAAATCCAGCAGTTTTATTAATATATGTATAACAAGATATACATGTGTATATGGGGGGAGTGTCAATGAGAAACCATCACATCAATAATGTTGCTTCATACTGTTGTTGACTACTTGCCTTCACTGCAAAACAGATGTACAAAATTGTAAAAGTGTGTAAATAAATTTGGCACAGAAAATAATTTTATTTTGGATTATCTATCCGAGTCTTCCAGGCATGAAGCCAACATACTGTCCAAGTGGGTCTGGATATTTTCCCCTTATCCGCCATACACAACAACTTGGTACAACACACGCCTGTTTCCTGCTCCCAAATAGCCATGTCGCCACAAAATGTACTGTCTGTACGCAGTGTGTCTTCTGTCTCTGTTGTAATCTTGATCTGGAGGTTGTGCCAGAATATCATCTCTATGGCGAGCAACAACATCCAAAACAAGTTCATCCAAAACTATGGTATAGAAATCCCGAAAAGAAGGGAAAAATATAGATGAGAAACAATCCATAGTTTTCCGTTGTAATACATCAATTCATTCAGATAAGCTGGTTTGAAAAAGATATTGTGGTGCTGGGTGAATACTTTCTCAGTTATGCTTTATTTGAGGGGCCATCAACAGTTTGTCATCAGATGTGGGTTTTTGCTTGTTGAGGGCTGTATGGTAACCTGTCTTTTATTTAATTCCGAGGATTATTCTTGTGTGATTTGTTGGTTGTTTAACCCATATCTCATTTTATTTAAATGGTAAATACATGTTTAAACATTAGATGGTATGTTGCATACAAACAACAGATTACATGGTGATGGCAAAGTCAATACTGGTGTAACCACAAAACTGTCAAAAATAAAATCATGCAACAGAATAGTAAAGACATATGAAAAAAATAATATTTACAGGCATTCTTGAGTTGAACCTCTCACTGTTCTCCTTGCAACACACTTTCTCTCCCTCCAGTATCTCCCTGCAATAGGTGCAGGTGCATCAGTCAGGTTGACCAGGCTGAGGAGCAGGTTGGATCTGGATTTCTTTCATTTTCTTGCTCCAATAAATTGGAAGACAAATGAAGGCTGCGTGATTGATCTGAATTCTAAAATAAATAGAATTTTTTTATCATCTTGTATGAATAAATCAAAAGATCTTTAATTCAATCTTTTATGGCAACCAAAAACGAGGACCAAACAAAATACTGTCATCTGTCAAAAGTATTGGAAAATGTCCAAAAAAAATCCATATATAATCAACCAAAACCATATTTTTTTTTTAGATTATTGTGAAGTCATTTCTGGATAGATTTTAACAAATTTTACACCAAAACATTCAAAATTGTCTATATTTTGTTTGTTTATTTGTTCATTATGTTTATATGAGTGGTTTTTATTTGTACATACTTTTTCCATGATTTAAATTTTTAGGATTTATTTTTAGTTGAAATATATAGGAAAATCAGTCAATTTTTATTTGTTTTGTTAAATTATATACAAATAAAAATCACTCATAACAACATAATGAGTAAATAAACCCCCAAAAAATATTGTTTTGGTTGATTATGCAGGGATTTTTTTTTTACATTTCCCAATACTTTTGACAGATGACTGTAGTACAGAAATTACAGTAAAATGTATTGTTGCATAGGGTAACTTCGACAATTTATGTAACCTCGATACACTTAGAATCAAAACATTTAGAAAACAGAAAATTAAAGAATTTAGAGGAGTAACAGAGAAATGAAAGAACCTAAACGGTACGATTTCCGTTAGGACGGTTACACTTTGCAAGTTCTTCATACTGAAAGCAAATATAATAAAGATAAAATTCTAAAATATTTAATTTGCGAACATTATTTACTGAATAATGCGGATTCATTCAGAATTTTTTTACGAATACAACATATTTATTGTTCACTTGGTATTTCCCTTATCGTACCCCAATTTTGTCAAAATACGTTTTTTTTTTAACAATTAACTTTATTTCTCCTCTCTCGAGCTATGCACAAATTACTAACGTACTTTTCTGTTTTAAAACCATGCGAAATGACCACTTTTTATCGGGAAAACATTTGAAATAAAAGAATAATATAGTGAGAAAAGAGTACATGTGCTTACCTCTTCCATCGCTGTTTATTTATAGTAGGAACAACACGATCATTCTGCAATCGTATACGGCCGAGTAGTTACGATTGGATCATTCGACAGACTCCGTAAATTTGCCGATAATTAATCAGTCGCCATCTTTTGATGCAGCATCCTGGAATTCGTCAACAAATATCGTTCTCTCACCCATTCTTTCTCACATATATCAACACGAAAATGAGTTAAAACATTATTTTATTAAATATAAAGCATTTATAGTACATTTTTTGGAGAATGCAGCTCATTAAGAAAACGGTTGTATCTTAGCCAGTGGGGCTTTAATATACCCATAAATCAGTAAATGGCCTTTTATGCAAAAATTGTACATATATAACAGGAAATATCTCCCTTCGGGAGAAAATAAAAATATCCCTAATTTATTTCGATATAACTTTGTTTTCATACAAAAACATATAAAAAATCCACCTTCGGCAAATTAAGATAAAATGGTGAAAATAAGGACAAAAGTTTAGTACATGTGCACTTAGCCGAAAATGGACAAGGTGAATAGGAAAAACAGTAGAGCAGTGTTATTGCTCAATAAGTACCAACATATCAATACAGAAGTTATGTATAGTATTCCAGAGGTATAACAAAGAGTTTAATGAAGATATAAAATTAACACTGATTTTGTTGGAAGTATCAATACAAGAAATATATGTTTAATTTTATCGACCATTTATAATTTTATTTCTGTGAGTGTTTGCATAGATATGGACCTCAGTGCACTGCTTTGACCGGGGCCTATATTGCTGACAAGACGGCCCTGACCGTACGTCATTCATCATTTACACTTCATGAATATATATCGGCTGTCCATAGCATGGTATAGGCCAATATTGCTTATGTATGTTGGTTGCATTAATTGATATTTTCGTAATAAAACTCTTTTCTTATGACTTAAAAGACCATACTTTCATTTTACAAACACCGGCGTCTACTACCCCCTTTAGGCTTTATAATGGTTGATGCCACCCGCGTACTAGTACTAGTTAGTCTTCAATGTTTGCACTGTCCCTAATCCAACAATAAAAGATTCCATACTTTTTTCTCATACTTTTCTATTCTACTTCATTTAACTTTCCAATGGATGTCATAGGGGATATCATTTAATTTCAAATACTAATGTCCTCTCTATAGGCCATGCCTACTCACTACTCATATTATTTTGTGATATTCAACTTTCACTCAAATATATACACACTGGTCAGACAGAAATGCTGTGCTCGCATCTAGGCAATGCCTACTCTATATTAATAGCGAGCACAGAGAGCTCTACAGCAACATGGGCATGCGCATGCAACACACAATCTTCCTTATGATAAGATTGAAATCCTTTCGTCCGGAAGTTGATAAAAGTTGGCAGTCTCGGAGAGATTGCCAAAAATGAAAAAAAAAAGTTTCCAATAAATGATTTTAAAACTAAAATGATATCATGAACTTCTAAAAATCGTATTTAAGTAACAAAAGACAATAAAAGGTGCTTACATTGTTAAATTAATCAGAATGACATCTCGCTATCAAAGTCATGACGTCATGTTATTCATAGACATAGGCCAAAGTCGTCAACAACATTTCGCGGAATTTTAATTAAAATCTTGTATTTTCATTTCCGAGTCAAAAAATTTCAAAGCGACATTTATTTCATTTGCAACAGCGTCAATTCCGTAAATCGTGACGACATGTATACAAACACAGCACTTTTTTCAAGCGTGTCCAGATTATTAGATAAAAACCTTTCTAGTTACCGATTAGTAAAAGATGATTATAGAATAAATTTGACTTAATTTTGAACTACAATATTTTCAGAAAATATCAAATTTATTTTTTGAACCATTTGGAGCCGATGTAGAAAAACTCGACTTGGTGTGTTTTATGTTTTGTTTTATTTCTTGCAGAATCTACGCGGGTGGTCTAAATATTTACTCGGATCGATCAAAACTTTGTCTTTGATTAATACAACACTGGCGTACTGAAAGGACTTTATCTTAACATGGACTATCAGGCTAAGGACAACAACTGTTCATTTTTTTTATCACTGTGAATGACTCTTAAGACATGAACACGAATCTGGTCATTTTTTGACGTATGGACATTTTATGTCACGCCCAACTGCATTTTCACTGTCGAACTCCAGATTTATATTGACATTTCGTCACTGTATATATGACTTACCAGTTTAAAAGAAATCCAAGCACAATTCCTGTCTCCAAGATTATTTGTACATGTACCACAATATTCCTAAAGTTCTACAATAAATGCGTAAATAAAAACGAATCTGGCCACCATTCATCGTCATGTTAATATTTTTTTTATCACGTCATATTTTACGTTGCAACAAGTAACTTAGGTCAGCATTGAAATCGTATTTGGGTCACAACTGACACGCAAAGATGACAATGTCATCAATATTTTTTAATACGCATCTATAGTACACGTACAATAACTAGGAGGAGATCACAGGGACCTGCTCCCGGCCTTTCGTTATCAATAATGATAACCCTACTATCAATGTGCGGTACTAAAATATCACAAGGAATGACACCCGTTCATATTTATACTTAATTCCTACCTTTCGTACGGTTTAGATGTCTTGAATAATGGTAATTCCAAATAAATATCACAAAAATCCTAAAGTATACTAAAAATCCAGCTTTTTAAAATTTTGCCAAAGGGGAGGGGAGGGCATGTGTCCCTTGACACCGGCTCATATGTCTCTGATAAGAAAAGATAGTGGTGAACATTAACATTTTTATACAATTTTTGCATTTATTATTTCCTTGGCTAAGTAACAAACATTTTCTAACCATGATGTGCTCGCAAGGAACAAGGAACGCATTAGTTTTTCCTTATTTCTGTTAGTGTTAATTATTTATATCAGTACCCATTTGTTTATTCATCTTACATTTTCCGTCAGTCTGATCTTACAAAATATTTGAATACTACCAACATCTGCCGACAATGGTTTAGAATAGTAAGACACAATGAATTTTATTTATTTAGCTATTAATTATGCCGTTCATACTATATGTATATGTATATCTGTTATTATTTATTAAACTCAGTCATTCTAAAAATAAATGCTATAAAATTATTAACCAGCTTGTTGTTAAAACTTTAAAAGGTAATAACATTACACAAGAAGGAATATATGTCTTTGTACTAATCTTGTCACAGATAATTTTAAAGAGTATGATATCGATACTGAATATTGCCTTAATATATATATATCACGCCTCTACTGTGCTTTTTCCAATAAAACAAATATTGAATATTGATAAATATTTTGTATGTGAAAGCAGAGACATGTCTGATGAAAGCGGTACCTATATAATTCTTTTAAAATTAAAAACTATTTTGTTCACTTGGAGATAGCATAATATTGGCCCAAATACACATACTTTAAAATGTCGAAATGAAGATTATCAGTATTAATGTAACCGTAGCAGTGCGGTCTTATGTATGGGCACAATGGACAGTTGCCCGGTGGTCACACAAGCAAATGAACCCCATGCTAATCTATGTATGTTGTATACGGCATAATTCTTAATTTTCAAGTTTCTGTCCGACAGAAAACCATGCAAACTCGTAACATAGTGATATTTTCAAAACCTTATGAAATCTTGTCCATGAAATACCTTTGGCCAAGTACAATTAACACACAAAATATTTTTTTTCAAATTTTATTATTTGACTGAATTATTAGGTTTTTTTTATTTATCCAGTATTTCAATATATAATGAAGCAAAAACAATGAATTTTACAATATTTCGACCTCCAATATATCTTGTATAGCATAAAATGTGTCTGTCTCACATAGTATCCAGGATTAATCAACTTTCACTGTATCATTTAACATAATATACTCAATATTTGGTCGCATGGATTTTTTACAGGCCACACTTTAAAGTCACACTGGCTATATATTTGACTAAAAATAAAAACACAATTCTTTTAATAATAAAACCATTTAAAGTTGTTAAAACATTTAAAAAACGCAATAAAATTGGTCTTTCAGCTCGCATTACTATATAATAAAGGGGGAAACAAGTAGCGAGAATTAAGTCCTGTCATGCAATAATTCCCACCGAAGATTTTCCGTATTCATACAACCTCTGTTGAACTTGAACTCTACGCATGCGTATTGAGATTGTTGTCTATGAAAGAAACATGTCAGAATCTTGTTCGAAGCGTGGTCCAAAGAGAAGATTTACAGATTCAGAAAGAAAACAGCGGAAAAGAGAATCGAATGCTAAATTGAGTAATTTGAGCAGGATATGGATAGAAGACCAATGTGATCGTTGGAATGAGCTCAGATCAGTTCTACGAGTGAAAACCAACGCTGAAGTGGCGAAAATAATGTTGGACTGGTAAGTGCAATGTTTACATTTTAACGATGAAAATAAATCGTACATTGTGGCTAATAGAAGTTATAAATTTATTCCGTAGGTGAAAACACTGAAGGAAATATATATTTATTTACCATCTATATCTTAAATGTATGTTATTTGCTTCGAAATAGGTGATAAAACCTGTCAAATACCAAAGGTAAAATCGAGACGAAAATATTGAGGCCAGTTAAAGGGATTTTTTAAAATACAAATTATCGCTTTTAATACGGCGTCCTAAATTGCAAACAATTGTATCAAATTTTGCTTTAATTCTTAAGTATTTTAATTAAGTATATATTCTAACAACCTTTGTGGCAAACATTTGGGGGGGGGGGGGGGGGGTATTGTTGTGAATATAATCAGTAACAGAGTACAATGTAAGTCCCAAATTAGTGTAAAGTAAAGTATTTGCTCCACAATCAAGGCATCCCAGAAATGGGCTTCTGTCCCTAACTGTACTAGTAGTCACACTATATATCTATCACAGATCTTCATTACTTTTGTCATTTTACAATTTTGCAATATTCCTAGGCTATTGTCAATTTCAGCTATGATGAGAAAACCCAGGAGACACAAACAGCAAAACAACTTAGATTACACGATGATAGTGTGTTTGCCACAAGTGTGCCATTGTCTGATAATACAGCATGTGCTGCATTTACGTCCACTCCAGAACTGCCCATCAGAAGCCCAACATTACTGTTGCAGATGTTTCTGAGATTTCAGCATCAGAACATGAGATTGGTAGAATGTAAGTTTAATAAAACAACATAGTAGTGAAAGTATATATAAATTTTATTGCTGTTTATGGTATTTTAAACAATTTATGTCACTTTCGTACAGCTAGAATGAAAACATTTGAAAAATTGAAGAAGAAAAAAAGCAGTTGAAAGACTGAGACTCAGAGAGAACAATTAAGGGTCTGAACAATAATGCCAAATTTAGATAAGTACAAAGCTTTGCTTGTGGGAGATAATTATACATTTTTGTATTAACAAAATAAGGTATAAATCAACAGGATCTTGTTGTGTAATCTATATATTTACACCATGAATGATGCTTTTAATTGCACTTTAGTTTTGACAAATCTGACAATATTTCATTACATTGAATAAAATAGAGATTTACTCAAGTAAAATGCAAGTATTGTGTAACATGATTTTGATTTTTGGTGTTTTAGCGCCACTTTCTACAATATTTTCAGCTATATCATGACGACCAGTTTTAGTGGTGGAGGAAGCCGGAGTACCCAGAGAGAACCACCGACCATGGGCAAGCAATTGGTAAACTTTATCACTTGCGGCTTCGAGTCGAGTGCACCCTTTTTGTAATTTACAAAGCCATGCTATTGTGTAACAGCTACACATGTCAGTTATATATTTTTTGTTTGTTTTAGGACAGAAGTTGAAATGTTGAGCATTGCTGTCAGCAAATATTCCACTAAAAATGCATTTGACAAATCCAGCAGTTTTATTAATATATGTATAACAAGATATACATGTGTATATGGGGGAAGTGTCAATGAGAAACCATCACATCAATAATGTTGCTTCATACTGTTGTTGACTACTTGCCTTCACTGCAAAACAGATGTACAAAATTGTAAAAGTGTGTAAATAAATTTGGCACAGAAAATAATTTTATTTTGGATTATCTATCCGAGTCTTCCAGGCATGAAGCCAACATACTGTCCAAGTGGGTCTGGATATTTTCCCCTTATCCGCCATACACAACAACTTGGTACAACACACGCCTGTTTCCTGTTCCCAAATAGCCATGTCGCCACAAAATGTACTGTCTGTACGCAGTGTGTCTTCTGTCTCTGTTGTAATCTTGATCTGGAGGTTGTGCCAGAATATCATCTCTATGGCGAGCAACAACATCCAAAACAAGTTCATCCAAAACTATGGTATAGAAATCCTGAAAAGAAGGGAAAAATATAGATGAGAAACAATCCATAGTTTTCCGTTGTAATACAACAATTCATTCAGATAAGCTAGTTTGAAAAAGATATTGTGGTGCTGGGTGAATACTTTCTCAGTTATGCTTTATTTGAGGGGCCATCAACAGTTTGTCATCAGATGTGGGTTTTTGCTTGTTGAGGGCTGTATGGTAACCTGTCTTTTATTTAATTCCGAGGATTATTCTTGTGTGATTTGTTGGTTGTTTAACCCATATCTCATTTTATTTAAATGGTAAATACATGTTTAAACATTAGATGGTATGTTGCATACAAACAACAGATTACATGGTGATGGCAAAGTCAATACTGGTGTAACCACAAAACTGTCAAAAATAAAATCATGCAACAGAATAGTAAAGACATATGAAAAAAATAATATTTACAGGCATTCTTGAGTTGAACCTCTCACTGTTCTCCTTGCAACACACTTTCTCTCCCTCCAGTATCTCCCTGCAATAGGTGCAGGTGCATCAGTCAGGTTGACCAGGCTGAGGAGCAGGATGGATCTGGATTTCTTTCATTTTCTTGCTCCAATAAATTGGAAGACAAATGAAGGCTGCGTGATTGATCTGAATTCTAAAATAAATAGAATTTTTTTATCATCTTGTATGAATAAATCAAAAGATCTTTAATTCAATCTTTTATGACAACCAAAAACGAGGACCAAACAAAATACAGTCATCTGTCAAAAGTATTGGAAAATGTCAAAAAAAAATCCATATATAATCAACCAAAACCATATTTTTTTTTAGATTATTGTGAAGTCATTTCTGGATAGATTTTAACAAATTTTACACCAAAACATTCAAAATTGTCTATATTTTGTTTGTTTATTTGTTCATTATGTTTATATGAGTGGTTTTTATTTGTACATACTTTTTCCATGATTTAAATTTTTAGGATTTATTTTTAGTTGAAATATATAGGAAAATCAGTCAATTTGTATTTGTTTTGTTAAATTATATACAAATAAAAATCATTCATAACAACATAATGAGTAAATAAACCCCCAAAAAATATTGTTTTGGTTGATTATGCAGGGATTTTTTTTTTACATTTCCCAATACTTTTGACAGATGACTGTAGTACAGAAATTACAGTAAAATGTATTGTTGCATAGGGTAACTTCGACAATTTATGTAACCTCGATACACTTAGAATCAAAACATTTAGAAAACAGAAAATTAAAGAATTTAGAGGAGTAACAGAGAAATGAAAGAGCCTAAACGGTACGATTTCCGTTAGGACGGTTACACTTTGCAAGTTCTTCATACTGAAAGCAAATATAATAAAGATAAAATTCTAAAATATTTAATTTGCGAACATTATTTACTGAATAATGCGGATTCATTCAGATTTTTTTTACGAATACAACATATTTATTGTTCACTTGGTATTTCCCTTATCGTACCCCAATTTTGTCAAAATACGTTTTTTTTTAACAATTAACTTTATTTCTCCTCTCTCGAGCTATGCACAAATTACTAACGTACTTTTCTGTTTTAAAACCATGCGAAATGACCACTTTTTATCGGGAAAACATTTGAAATAAAAGAATAATATAGTGAGAAAAGAGTACATGTGCTTACCTCTTCCATCGCTGTTTATTTATAGTAGGAACAACACGATCATTCTGCAATCGTATACGGCCGAGTAGTTACGATTGGATCATTCGACAGACTCCGTAAATTTGCCGATAATTAATCAGTCGCCATCTTTTGATGCAGCATCCTGGAATTCGTCAACAAATATCGTTCTCTCACCCATTCTTTCTCACATATATCAACACGAAAATGAGTTAAAACATTATTTTATTAAATATAAAGCATGTATAGTATATTTTTTGGAGAATGCAGCTCATTAAAAAAACGGTCGTATCTTAGCCAGTGGGGCTTTAATATACCCATAAATCAGTAAATGGCCTTTTATGCAAAAATTGTACATATATAACAGGAAATATCTCCCTTCGGGGAGAAAATAAAAATATCCCTAATTTATTTCGATATAACTTTGTTTTCATACAAAAACATATAAAAAATCCACCTTCGGCAAATTAAGATAAAATGGTGAAAATAAGGACAAAAGTTTAGTACATGTGCAATTAGCCGAAAATGGACAAGGTGAATAGGAAAAACAGTAGAGCAGTGTTAATGCTCAATAAGTACCAACATATCAATACAGAAGTTATGTATAGTATTCCAGAGGTATAACAAAGAGTTTAATGAAGATATAAAATTAACACTGATTTTGTTGGAAGTATCAATACAAGAAATATATGTTTAATTGTATCGACCATTTATAATTTTATTTCTGTGAGTGTTTGCATAGATATGGACCTCAGTGCACTGCTTTGACCGGGGCCTATATTGCTAACAAGACGGCCCTGACCGTACGTCATTCATCATTTACACTTCATGAATATATATCGGCTGTCCATAGCATGGTATAGGCCAA
Organism: Bathymodiolus septemdierum; assembly: GCA_963383655.1. NCBI lineage: Eukaryota > Metazoa > Mollusca > Bivalvia > Mytilida > Modiolidae > Bathymodiolus > Bathymodiolus septemdierum. Next base: position 4,303,211 of record OY726528.1, read on the forward strand.
TATTGCTTATGTATGTTGGTTGCATTAATTGATATTTTCGTAATAAAACTCTTTTCTTATGACTTAAAAGACCATACTTTCATTTTACAAACACCGGCGTCTACTACCCCCTTTAGGCTTTATACTGGTTGATGCCACCCGCGTACTAGTACTTGTTAGTCTTCAATGTTTGCGCTGTCCCTAATCCAACAATAAAAGATTCCATACTTTTTTCTCATTCTTTTCTATTCTACTTCATTTAACTTTCCAATGGATGTCATAGGGGATATCATTTAATTTCAAATACTAATGTCCTCTCTATAGGCCATGCCTACTCACTACTCATATTATTTTGTGATATTCAACTTTCACTCAAATATATACACACTGGTCAGACAGAAATGCTGTGCTCGCATCTAGGCAATGCCTACTCTATATTAATAGCGAGCACAGAGAGCTCTACAGCAACATGGGCATGCGCATGCAACACACAATCTTCCTTTCGTCCGGAAGTTGATAAAAGTTGGCAGTCTCGGAGAGAATGCCAAAAATGGAAAAAAAAGTTTCCAATAAATGATTTTAAAACTAAAATGATATCATGAACTTCTAAAAATCGTATTTAAGTAACAAAAGACAATAAAAGGTGCTTACATTGTTAAATTAATCAGAATGACATCTCGCTATCAAAGTCATGAGAAACAAACCAAGCAGAATTTTTAACGTAGATGAGACTGGTATTGCAACTGAACATTCACCACCCAAAGTTGTTTGTAATAAAGAGTCTAAGCCACAAGCCATTACTTCTGCTAGATCTGCAACAGTTACAATAATTTCTGGAGGGAACGCCACAGGAAATCATATTCCTCCTTACTACATTTTTCCAGGTAAGCGGTGGAATGACGCATTTTTAAATGATGCTGCACCAGGATCTGATGGTGAAATGTCCGTTACAGGATGGTCCAACACTGCTATTTTTCAGAATTATATAACCAAACACTTTGCAAACCATGCTGGTATCACAGATAGAAATGATCAGCAACCCACATTAATACTTTATGATGGACATCGTTCCCACATTAGTATCACCTTAACTGATTGGGCAAAGAAGCACAAAGTTCTTCTGTTTGTTCTTCCTCCACACAATAGCCATCTAACACAGCCACTTGACATTGGCATATTTGGGCCTTTGAAAAATATATATAACAGGGAATGTTCCACATTTATGCAGAAGAATCCTGGCATGAGCATTACCAAATACCAAGTTGCAGCTCTCACATATAAACCCTACATAAAAGCTATGTCACCAGAAAATCTGATATCATCATTTCGTAAGACCGGCATATTTCATTTTAACAACAAAGTTTTCACGAATGATCAAACTGCACCTTCCATTATTTATACTGATGTTCAAGAGGATGAAAATGACACACACACAGAAGAGGCTGAGAATAACCAAGATGAAAATGTCACACACACAGAAGAGGTTGAGAATAACCAAGATAAAGAACAGCAAGCTGGTGAAATTAATTTCTTTGAGACCAGAACTATAACATTTGTAGTAAAAAAGCCTAAGCGTAAATGTATACCGCCATACCTTGCCGGAGATCTCCAAAAAAAATCTAACCTGGATATTTTACAGTCATCTGCTAAGAAATATAAACTTAAGCTTACTACACCTATGTCAACAAACTAAATGACGAACTTGTCGAAATCGAAACGGCTCCATCCCTTCTAACAGTAAACAATGTTAAAATAGATTTTGAAATCATTGAGTAATTTATTATGTATATAACTTGCGACAAGTCAGTGGTTTTCTCCGGGTCCTCCGGTTTCCTCCACCAATAAAACTATTTGAATTAGCCACCTTGTAAGATTTTTCGTTGTGGAGAGTTACCTCCCTTGTAAATTTTTAACCATGGCAAAATAAATACAACAAACAATTGGACCTTATTTTTGAAGTAATATTTTATTATATTTGAATCATATAATTTATCACAAGATGTTTCATAATTTATCAAAAGAGATACTGACCTTAAAATTCACTGTAGAGCTGCACTTCCGGTTTACGCATTGATCTTGGGATGGTGGTGGAGAAGAGTAAAATGTACGAAACTGCTGCAAAACCGTGTGGTAAGTACAAGAAAACATGATATTTATTTAGTTTAAACATCCAAGAGTAGGATTCAACCTTTTATTCCATGCTGATCTACCTGTAGCTATAGATTTAGGCCAACCCCGAAAAATGCGTTGCACTCCTGGTGGGGTTTTTTTATAGTTGCCCAGCGATCTTCGAGGTGCCCCTATACCTTATTATTGATAGAACTTCCGACTCCTGTGGTTTGTCCATTTTGCTGGTGAAATCAGACATTTCCAAAGATTTACATAGCCATAAGAAACGATTTTTCAATAAAATATCTAATTTAAAAACTAAACAAGAACTATCTTTAAAAAAAAAGATGTACGACGAAGCACAAATATTATATTATATTCTTCTACGAACAGTATTTCACTGAAATAACCTAAACATATTGGTTTTATAGGATTTGATAAGACATGCAAAACCTTGCATCCTACTTAATGTGCAAGGAATCGTTAATAAATAGTAACGGCGTCCATCTTGGCCCGAGGACGGGACTGCCAGACAAAATTTTGAAAGGGGATCACCAAAGGATTATTTTAGCAAAGCTTGAATCCAATTGGCTCAGTAGTTTAAGAGGGAAAAAATAAAAATTTCATCCACCTTTTCTGTTTTTAGCAACAGTGGCTATGTTAGTTGGATGTCTGGATTACCGGACAAAAATTTGAAAGGGGGTCATCAAAGGAATAAGCAAAGTCTAGTTCCAATTGGCCCAGTAGTTTCAGAGATGAAGATTTTAAAAATTCCATCCCCCTTTTTTCAGAGATGAAGATTTTTTAAATTTCATCCCCCTTTTTTCAGAGTTGAAGATGTTTTAAATTTCATCCCCCTTTTTTATTTTTAGTAACAGCGACCATGTTGGTTGGAGGTCGGGACTGCCGGACACAATTTTGGAAGGGGATCACCAACGGACCATTCCACCAAAGTTTGGACTTAAGTGGCCAAGTGGTTGCAGAGGAGAATATTTTTAGTAATTGTGTGCGGACGAACGACCGACGCAAAGTGATGACAAAGGCTCTCATGATCCTTTGGGTCAGGTGAGTTAAACAAAAAAGGGGGGTGCATATTATTTCCTATCCATGGTAAAATCTCAAAAAATACATGGCTTCAACAATAACTTCTTAATATGTAATAGATGAAATGGCACTTTCTCAGAATTTAATACCCCTAGTCGCTCACCTGAAGATTACATAATTCATTGAAAATAAAACTTTACGACATATAATACTTTGGTTAAAGAGAATATCTCATAAATTTAAAGTTTAATACAGATATACCATTAAAAGTAATCATATTATCAGTTATACTCGAACTCCCTTTGTCTGTACGGGGCGAAGGACGACGGACGCAACCAATCAGAAAACTAATAAATGACTTACTTATTTCGAGTGCCTTAAATCCGACTTGCTTATTACAAAGTGCTTTCAATCCGACATGTTTACTAAAAGTCAATGATTTTCCTACTCATTTGTATCTGGGGTCCGGGTCCCTTATATTTGGGAAAATTAGCGCGTAAATGATGTGAATTGGGAATAGATGGGAAGAGCAATACATTTATTAGTTTGGAGGTCCAGTAATAGAATAGCAATCATACTGTGCCTAGGTTAATGCCAACAGTAACACATTCTTGTGATGAGGAAGAATGACCACAAAACAGTTCACAAAACTTACATAAATACCCTTGGTGTACCACACTGTCATATAGCCATGGGTATTTTTGTTCATTTTGCATTGAACTGAACACCCTGGCATCTGGTACCATGACCTCTGGAGCACAACTGTCCGAATCAGAGTGACAGTCAGATTGTGAATATCAACATCACCACTATTTGCACTATTTGCATGTTGTTGGATGTCATTTGAAGCTGTGTTAGGTAATAAAGAATTTGAATTGGTTGTTTTTGGAGTGACATTCGCAGTGGTAACAAGACATTCAGCTTCTGGGCAAACAATGTGCAAACATTGGGGCTTAGGGTGTATAAACAAACACTCATTAACTTCAGGTTAACCTTGATTAGAGAATGGAGAACTAATATATATTAATTTATCATTTTTATTCTAATACAAAATCCACATACAGATACATACATGAATAAGTGATATCTCTATCAATACATTTATATTTCAACATCCATAGAACTTATTATTTATTTTCTAAACTACATGAAATAATAAACAAGCATGTCTTAGCTATAAATGTTTGTTACTATTCATTTTGTAATGAAATTCTTATGATTCATGTTTTTGTTCAAAGGTACAAGTATTTTTTAAAAGATATTTTACTATTTATGTCATACTTGATTTCACTCCATATGAAAAAAATGTTTCATTCCAACATTTCTATTAATAATACTTACTTCACTCAAATATTTTCCCTTTTTCTGCAATATTTGACATAAAATACAGGTACATCACAGGTAATAATTAATAAAGATACTAATTGCAAAAACAGTATAATTAACTGCAACAACATCTATTGGAATACCTGGAATAGGTTTTTTTAATGGGATTAGACATCACCGGTACAGTAGTGGGTTGGACTCATGATCACTTCAAAGCACAGTTTCACTAGCTTTATTAACGTCATCAACCTCATTTTTATCCTGGGAGAAGTAAAATCTGTTTTTAATCCAAAGGATTCAAGTTACATGTATTTGCTTCCATCATTACTGGTCAATTTCTTAGCAAATTATTTAGAATTATACAACATCTTGACATTTTTATTTTTAACTTTAAAACAATAATTCGCGTATTCCGCTTCATCAACTCTTCTTCTTCCCGGATACGAGTCGGACTCTGTAGTTACTGAGTGTTTGTGACTCGGGCGCATAAACAATCAGACAGGGGGCCCCTCCAAAACAGGTAAAAGTCCAAAGAGATGGATGGTATATACAAATAAAAATCATGTACAATATATACATCGTACGACTGCCCTGTCGTTTATCTGTGTTGTGATGAAGGCCAGGGGATGGAATTCAACCTGACCTTAAAGTCCTCTAGGGGACCAGCATCTACAACTGAAGATGGTACTTGGTTCCATTCCCTGATGGATCTCGGGAAGAAGAAATGTTTGTATGTGTCCTTCATGGCTCTGATCTGTCTGAGTCTATGGTTTCCTCTTGTTCTGGAGTCCCCTGCTGTGTAATTGTTGGCTGGTTCAATGGCAATCAGCTGATGGTGGATTATGTAGCACATTACAAGGGTTTGTTTCCATCGTCTTTGCTGGAGGGATTCCATTGAAGACTGTTTAGCAACTGTTTTCCGTTTTTAATTTCCAATGAATTGACAAAATATCAAGCAAAGTAAATCACATGACATATTTATCGTCACGGTATGTGTTTTCGTATGTTATGTCTTTTCATATCATCCATTTTATTTTGATTTCCACAGCGCACACATTATTTTTAACATGTCCTCCGGTTTCTATTTATGGAATGTAAACAGGACTACAAATTGACATCTGTAAAAAAAGTTTGCTTTTAAAGACGTAAACTTGTACCAAAAACAGTGAACCATACTTTTTGCAATGCTAAAAATTTACTTCGTTTATAAAGTAGCTGGACAAAAATCCAGAAGGACTATGAAATTGAACTATGTCATCTGCATCTCCTGCTCTTCCTGTCATGTAACTGTCATGGGGTCACTGATCGTACTTGTAAACAAAAGAGCTGACTGAAATGTGCCTGTTTCTTATATAAAATACATGTCACTTTGCAGTGGATTGTGGTTTCCCCACTAAAAAAAACATCTAAAGTAAACACAATTTTGAAAGTGGTCATTTTCAAACATTCTGTTATTTTATTTAGATGTAGTATGATTTGGTAGATGGCCAGAACCATGAAATTTTAAAACCAGCCATTTCCGGATTATATATTCGTTTCCATCCCGTATATCGGCCTTGTTTTTACTTTACACGAAAACGGATGACGCCATTTTACTGACAACAAAAGTTGCCAGATAATCGAGAGTATATTAAAATACAAGAATGGCTTTAAAAACAATCTGTACAAAGAAATATTTAACTAGCCATTCTTTGAAAATTCCAATCGTCATATGAATGAAGGGTTAACACTGTTAATCGCTATATCGGAAAATCGATAATAGCACGAAAACCGATAACACGATGCTACTATTTTTTATTAAAATTTTATATTGAATTTATTTAAATAAACATTTATTCCAAATACTACAGATTTCCGCTTTCGTTTTTCTGAAGTTTTATCGCAGTCCAGTAAACAAATCAAGCGACCCATTCCCGGTATCTTGTGCGTAGTATTTCGTTTGGTTAATAAAAACAAATAGAAACCAGGTCATAAGCGTGAAAATGTTCGACTTTTAATTTCATTTGAAAAAGCTTTTATTAACCAGTTTTTACGAATAATTTTATCACCACGCTATTGGGAATTTCCCCCCATTAAATTGGAAAATCACTGCAAATATTTTAGCTCCGTTCTCCGAACTCTTACCAAATTTGTATTATTCTCCAATCAAAAATTTAGAAAATATTTTATCTTTAAAATTGCTAGGCAACAGCATCCATAACAAAAGTAGGTCAAAAGCGATCGTATAACTTACTTCAATCGAAACAATCCTAAAATCACACTAATTCCAAGTTTATTTCAGCGATGTGCGCAGTGTAAACGGACCGCCATTTTTTTTAAAGTTTTCTTTCCAAATTACGGAAATTATGGGGAAACGAACTTACCGGCGAATTTCTGTAGTATTTTTATTGTCTTTTATTTTGTGCGTATACAGTTTTAAAAACTATCATTTCTACTTAACCTAATTGAATTATGTTGGAATTATGAATAATAATTTGATGACAGTGTCTATCTCATGCATAGGGAATAAAAAAAAGGGGGGTGCTCACTTCATTAAATGAAATATTAAAATATATGAGAATTTTCAGTTTGTTTTAATCTGTTACCTTCCTGTCATGACTACAAGTAATACAAACTTACTGAGTAAAATTTTACTCCTTCAGGAACTGTTCAACATATATCAAATTTCACACCATGCACTGCCACAAATATCCAATTTTACTCCTTCAGGAATAAATGTTCAACAAATATCAATTTTCAGTTGTCTTCAATTGACCAGTTAACGGGATGAAAGGTTATTGATCCTAATTAATAGTAAAAGGTCTATGTTCGACATGTGAATTCATTAATATATTTTTGTTAACTTGTGGTCTTTAAAAGTACGTATACCGCCGGCGAGCGAGGCAATTCTCATTCACCGTACTTGAGTCAGTATGTATTCACAGTGTGCCGGATGTACTTATCATTCTAACATGTACAATATAATGTATTCAGAGTTAATTCGAGTGTTTGATTAATAATAATATTGACGCTGACTTCGGTCCTTTACGTCTCAAGTTGCATTTGTATACTAATAAAAATCGGCGAGCGAAGCAATTCTCATTCACCGTATGTGTATGAGTATAAGTATTCATAACCCGGGATTCATAATTAAGTCTCCCAAACAAAATTTGGGGACTTATTGTTTTTGCTCCGTTTCTTATTATTATTTTTATTTTTATTATTATTCTTATTCTTTCTTTCCGCGAAGCATGAACTTGTCCACGGCAGATCTCAGGAACTACATGACATAATTTCATGAAACTTGGTGGAGTTATAGATATATGTTTCTAGTTGATCCTAACATTTTCAGATTTGTGGTAAAGGGGGTCAAAGCCATATTTTTGGGGGTTCAAAGAGGGTGGGGGTTACTATAGAATCCTATGGGAAACTTGAAATTTCGTACATTAATGTTGATAACTTCTAACTGGATAATGATAGAGACATAAAATTTGACATAGTGATAGGTCACCGTTTTCAAAAATTCAACATTGTCCGATATCATCAAAATTTGATATGTGGGTAGATAGTGTCAATGGCCGGTTTGGGAGACTTCATAATCATTAGATTATAATCATATCTTGTTATATACAGTATATGCAATCATCATTCTGATACGATATAATCCAGCTTCCGATCAAACTCGGGAGTTCGATTCCATAAAAATACTGTTTTTTTTTTCATTTTACGTTGACTTCAATCCTTTACTTCTCATACATGTATACTAATATTCGGCCAGCGAGACAATTCTCATTCACCGTAATAAAATTATCTACGTCTCTGTTCAAAAAGGCAACAATATATTGTAGATTTTAAAAGAATTTATCTAAAACTATTTCCTGTATTTTTCGAAGCGATAAATGAGCCAAAAGAGGATTTGGATGGATTCCGTCATTGTAGAGATCCTTCATGTTAAATGTATATTTCGATTTTAATTTTCGCTTATTTCTACCCGTCCTAACCCTGCTGTATTTTAATAAGTCAAAAGAAAACTTGGGTCCATCAGTTCCTGCATTTAATTTAGAAAATTCATTATTTAATATTTCAACCTTTGTTTCAAGAGTTTTGTCATCTGCTGAAAATGTTTCGTAGTCGGAATGACGTTTATCAACAACCATGGTACTAACTTCATTTAGATATATTTCCGAGTGGGGAGACAATTTCAGACTAGAATATCAACAATTATCTGAATTTTGCAGCTTTTTTCAGACTCCAGTCATGGCATTAACTGGCACATCAACCAAAAAAGTTAAAGCTGATATTACGACACATCTTCATCTATCTGATGAAGATACCGATATTGTATACAAATCACCAGATAGGCCCAACATATTCGTTCAGTTTTTAAAAAGAGAAAGTTCTGAATTCGAAATGTCACTGGGATGGCTTATTGACCACATACGCTTGAACGGTATTAAATCGAATTCGATGTATTTTTGCAACCGTTGCTTTAGGAATGGGATTAGATATCCGAGATGCACAGCTTGTTGTCCACATCGGCTGTCCAAAGTCTATTCTGTCATATTGGCAAGAAGCGGGTTGTTGTGCGAGAGATGGTAGACAGGGATTTAGCCTAATTCTATAAGGGTAATAACAAAATTACCGAACTCCGAACAATCTTACAAAGGGAAAGTCAAAACTCATAATTATATAAACAGACAAAATCAGTCAACAACCGGAAAACTGTGAAAACCGTAATGACCCTGACTTGATACAGGCATTTCTAAAGAAATGGTGGGTTGAATCAGATTTTAAAGCGCCAAACCTCCTGCTCTCATTACGGTTCAAAGTCTCCGGCTGTCACTATAACAGTATTTAAATACAGGAACAAAATAGGTAGAATAGTTTTTACCCTTCCGCTTAAAACAACAGACAAAGACGTGGCAGCAGTAGTGAAAAACGACTCTAAAACATGTATTAGAAAATTAATTTTAAAAACTCTTGGCGATGAAAACATGTCAATGTCCCAAACTTCTTCAAGTTCATGTGAAGGATACGACCTATACATCAGCCCGTGTTCTGCTGTAAATGTTTTTATTTTGTGCTTCAAAATGTAAATGCCAAGAGAGGTGCAAGTTTGATGTACATTATTTTATCTACATGAAGGAACGAGTCCGGTGAATGAGGATTGCCTCGCTCGCCAACTGTAAACGTATATTTTGGGAAAAAGATGTTTTTATTGGATTTATTATAAACAATTCTAATTTTATTATTTTCCACTTTCAAATTCTCACAATAAACAATACTTTATAACTTTACGCCATAATTGTGCAATAGCGACTTAAAAGTTCGTTTCGTAACCTACAAAAATTACCATTTGACATTTCCGGAAAGTACTGTTGTGGGTTAAAAAGGCACTTATTGTCAAAATATTCAGAATACTTGGATATATTGATTTACAAAGCACAATAAAATTACTGTAAGTATCATATTTATTACTGTAAGTTTCATATTTATTACTGTAAGTATCATATTTATTACTGTAAGTATCATATTTATTACTATCATTACATGTAATTACTGTAAGTATCATATTTATTACTATCATTACATGTAATTACTATAAGTATCATATTTATTACTGTAAGTATCATATTTATTACTGTAAGTATCATATTTATTACTATCATTACATGTAATTACTGTAAGTATCATATTTATTACTATCATTACATGTAATTACTATAAGTATCATATTTATTACTGTAAGTATCATATTTATTACTGTAAGTATCATATTTATTACTATCATTACATGTAATTACTGTAAGTATCATATTTATTACTATCATTACATGTAATTACTGTAAGTATCATATTTATTACTATCATTACATGTAATTACTGTAAGTATCATATTTATTACTATCATTACATGTAATTACTGTAAGTATCATATTTATTACTATCATTACATGTAATTACTGTAAGTATCATATTTATTACTGTAAGTATCATATTTATTACTGTAAGTATCATATTTATTACTATCATTACATGTAATTACTGTAAGTATCATATTTATTACTATCATTACATGTAATTACTGTAAGTATCATATTTATTACTGTAAGTATCATATTTATTACTGTCAGTATCATATTTATTACTGTAAGTATCATATTTATTACTGTAAGTATCATATTTATTACTGTAAGTATCATATTGATTACTGTCAGTATCATATTTATTACTGTCAGTATCATATTTATTACTGTCAGTATCATATTTATTACTGTAAGTATCATATTTATTACTGTAAGTATCATATTTATTACTGTAAGTATCATATTTATTACTGTCAGTATCATATTTATTACTGTAAGTATCATATTTATTACTGTAAGTATCATATTTATTACTGTAAGTATCATATTTATTACTGTAAGTATCATATTTATTACTATCATTACATGTAATTAAGCTCCTGTATTATTTGCATTTGCTACGGATTTTGGGGACTTTGTGATAGGACCTCGGGGTAGCAGCAAATAGTCAACATCGCCACCCGAGGTACTATGCGATAGGACTAGTCACCACATGAAATATTCAGTAATTTTATTATGTTCGGCGCATTTGTTGATGGATGGCACAGTGTCAGTGATGACCCAGTCTTTTCATACAATGAAAAATGCAGAATTGATTGGATTTGCAGGTGATTAATTGCCCCCCCCCCCCCCCCCTTTGCCAACACGCCATTAATCTAGAAAAACTTCGAGTCTTCCTGAAATATTCGTGACAAAGATCTTGCAGAAAAAAATTGCTGTGGTCACAGAGCGCCATGGGCCATGAATCGGGCATGATAGTGGTTTGTTACAATTTTTTTTATCCCTCGACTGACAACACGAAAATTCTACATTCCTCCCTTGTGATTTTTAGAGTTGTCAGTCGAGGGATGAAAACAAATCTTAACAAGCCCCTGTGGAGGACATACATGTACAACATTTCCTAAGCTAAGTACAGCAATTATAGATTAGATTGCAGAAGTTCAGCATTCTGAAATTCCATAAACATGAAGGGCCCTACCCAGTGGCTGATCCAGATTTTCTTCATAGAGGAAGCCATGCAAGAATTTCCTATAAATTTTAAAGATTTTTAACCTCTTATCCCTTTGTATCCAGGTGGCCGTGATTGTACGGTAGTTGGATTTACAACTACCTATGCAATCAGTGCCTATCACCACTGACGTGAGTTCTAATCCCCATCAAGGCGAGGTGTACATTATGTGATAAAGTCAGTGACTTGCGACAGGTCTGTGGTTTTCTCCACCAATAAAACAGACCGCCACGATATAACTGAAATATTGTTGAAAGTGGTATTAAACACCATAAAACCAACCAATCAACCCTATGTATCCATGACTGCTACACTAAAGGTTTTTGATTTAATTTCTTTTAATATAAAGATACAATTAATAGACCAAATTCACATTAACCTATTCTTTGTTGTAAGCGGTCTTAGTCCAAAGTCCAATCGGTGTTAAATCCAGGTGGTAAGCGGCCTTACTGTTTGGATTATTTCATGGCGATACGCTGAATTTCGACTACCACTTCATTTTTAACCTTTTCGAAGTTTTATTCAACTATTTACACATGGATCCTTGTGAGCAAATCTACACTGACTCCTGAAGAGTTTAGATGTTGGAAAGTTGAGAATCTGAGACAGTACTTAACGACGAGAAATCTGGCGAAAACAGGAAAGAAGGGGGAGCTAGCTATGTTTTTCGGCATGTAAGTTAAACTTGTGGTTGGTGCCACCTAAGGATGATGTTAGAGGTGCTAAGACAAAATATTTAGTACTAGTAACTGGTATTTCGGGTTGGTGAAAAAAAGTTATGTCAAGACTTGATACTTATGTCAAAATGGTATGTATTATTGTAATATAAGGACCTATATCCGTCTGCAAGTTCTAATTTTAAATGTTGTACCTGACATACATCTGAAACCATCCTCAGTAGTATAGAGGCTATTACGTCTGTCTACATAACAGAAGACCGAGGTTCGATTCCTCGCTGTGGATATCAGATGCTAAGGAAACTTTGAAAATAATTTGTTGGTACAAAATGTATATGTAGTACTATTTTGTGGGAATATGACACACAACCAAAATGAATGTGTATATGTTCATGTTTAATAGTTGTAATGCCTCTATATGTTAAAGGGCATGGGTGGCTCAATGAGGTAGGTAGTTGGATTACCTAACAGCTCATACAAAAAAAAATGCACAAGTCTAAGACCAATACAGCGTGGGTTCGTGCCCGGCTTTGTAAATTACAAAAAAGGGTGCACTCGACTCGCAGCCGCAAGTGATGAAGTTTACCAGTTGTTTGCCCATTGTCGGTGGTTCTCTGGTGGTTCTCTCTGGATACTCCTGCTTCTTCTACCATTAAAACTGGTCACCATGATATAGCTGAAATATTGTTGAAAGTGCCGTTAAACACCAAAAATCAATTAATCAATCAATATGTTGACCTATAATAGTAATTAGTTAGAGGTATAATCAATCAGGGGTTGATCATTTCACACCTTAGGGGAGATGATGAGCTTAGACCTGATTTCAGGAAAGTTGGTTAATTAAGATGTATTTTTGAGATCTCTTTTGGTATTTGGTATTGACAACCACAGCTACTGTAAATCTGGAAAATGTATTAAACTATAACAACCCAGATATTGTATGGTCCAACTCAGACCGTCAAAATATTTATATAAAAGTTTATTAAAAAAAACTCAAATATTAAAAAAATATGATGATGACATGTTTCTGTAAGAAATTATTAAACTATTTTGGATTCAGTGATATGTTGTACAATAGAAATAAGGGAAGATGTTGCTCGTTTTGTAAAAGTACATGTAATTAATTTGGTATCTTCTTAATTTTGTTGTTCAGTTACTTCATTGTGTAATAAAGTAGCATTAACAATTACATATTTTACATTTTATCATACAGTCATAGTTTTCAGTTCACTGTCTAATGAAACCTATAACAGGGTATTTCTTTACAAAGAAGGGTGCCACTGATTTCTATCTGTTTTGCTCATTAGAATTGGCATTGCTTACTTCGATACACATTTAGCACAACACATTCAAATTTATTCTTGTCAAAAGTTAAAGGGGTTTTACTGATTCCTTCAAAGTTTAAAAATGCACTGCCATCATGTTTAGTCCAAGGATTTAATTTGATGACTTCTCTTAAAATAATCATGACATCTTCTTTAACAACTTGTTGTTATCGCTTGACTGCTTGCTCTCTACATTGACCATTTGGTCAACATTGTTAACTGTATCCTGAATGACAGGGGCTGCTTTTGATACTGTAATAATTACATGTTCTGTTTTATTAGAACCCAAACTTCCAATAAGTTCTTTTAATACTAGGACTTGGTTTTCCTTTTGAAAGTCTGCTGCCTTATTTTGAAAAGCACTTTCATTTTTCATTTTCACTTATATTGTTCTTTGGCTGACATATTTTATCACAAATTCATTGAATAATATTATAGCACATGTGGTACTTCTAATTCCTAAAAAATAAAAACCAAAACCATTTTAGCACATGAAAACAGTAAAAATTAAATGGTTGGTATTTTGTGTGATCAAATCTTTATAAATCATCAAATATTGACTAATAACACCAAGTAAAATACTGTCTTTAAACCATGATTTGTCTTTGCTGATTTCATGTTAGAAAAGTTGGACTTTTCAACTATGTACTTCAGTTTCGATAGACAGTTCTGTTCAATTGGGTCTGAAACTGCCTTTAATGAGTATTTACCTATTATCCAAAACTTTCCCCACTAGATAAAGCAAAATTTCCACATACAAAAAAGGATAATATTTACACCAAAAATGAGGATGTATTTGTATCAATGATGGTAATAAATGTATATTGGGCGACTTTTCAAAAACCCACTTATTGGGGGAAAACTCACTGTTCCCCATTAAATGTTCTGTTTTTGCAATAAATATTTCTTGTTAATGAATATTTGTTGAATTTTTGTTGCCCTATAATAATTTACAAAAGTTACAGAGTTGAGCCATTTACAAAGTATTTGTGCATGTGCATATTTTATGAATACTGATCAGCAGTCAGGGAAATTCAAATTCATTTCAGATGTTTCAGGGAAAAAATTATTAATGTACATTTATATGTTAGGACTAAGAAGTCTGCTGTTGGTTAGATATGCAACTTACATAATTTGGACCAATATTCATAGACTGTTTATCAGTATCATTAAGACTAAGGGTTTTTTTTTCATTAAATTATTACCAGGGCATTCTGATCAAATTTTTTTTCCCGACAACATGAGAGTTAGAATATTTTTTTTTTTTTTGTCAAAAACTTTGAATCAGATTATTTTTTTTCCCTCCACCAAGATCAGAATATTCTTTTCAGCAACATTGGGAATCAGATTATTTTTTTAGAAAAAAAACCATACCCTTCCCCCTTTTCAAGTTAAATGGTCGTTCCCTTATATACCATTTTTTTACATATTTTTCATGTAACAGTTTTTTACAAGTTTTACCATTAGATGACACATTTCGACAAACTGGGAAATAACTATAACCATCAATATGCAAATTATCACTATAACCAAGGTGAGTTTCTGATCAAATAACAACATCATATTCTTGTAATTCTTGTAAAAAAAATGCATTATCATCTATCTTGTTCATATTAAGTGTCTTCATACCACCAATGTTCCAATAACACAATTTAAAACTATTCTTGTATATTATACTCCTGTTTTATAACCACGTCAGGTTTCACTTGTGTATTATCAATGACATTTTGTGTCTCATCCAAGGTATAAGCAGTAACTTTTGTAACGTTTACTAATGATGACAAAATAGGCGCATGTTCGTGAAACGCAAGTCATGTTTTTCTTAGTGGTGACAAAAATTTAAAAATGACAATTTAACTGTATATTTCCATGGATGGTTTTACCGAGATGTTCACTGAATTATTTTAAAAAACATTTCAAGAATCTAAATATGACTTTGTATGCATTTTGTGTGCAGCAGAATGTGTTATTTGATTGTGATATTATGCTTCACTGATTTGGAAATCGCTCACAATAGAACAATAGAACACTATTGACAAGTGAGTACACCCAGGTTTGTTTACATACGTCAGAATCGCCATTTTATATATGATTGTAAACAATCAGGTCTTCATAACATTAAACACCAATTGATCGCCCATAAATGAACAACAGCCATTTGAGTACTCCTGATACTTCTAGGCTACGAAGACACAGTAAGCCTTCGCCACCTGAAAGGGACGAACTTAAAAAACAAAACACTATGACTTTTCCAATTCACCACAACATTGCAACTGCTATGGACTCTACAACCCATCAGGATTTAACCTCACAGATACATGTCACTAGTCCCAATACACAGCAGTATCCCCCACCTTCCACACAGCCTATATCATTTACTCTACAACCAACAGATTTATCAAACATAGTGCTCCAGCTAAGATCTGTACTCCGGGATGAGATTACCAACATAATAGTCTGTTTTCAAAGATGAAATTGAAAATTATATAAAGGACTCGCTGCATACAGTAACGAACGAGATCGAAGTCCTTAAACTTGACAATACCAAACTCAAGGCTGACATTGACGCCCTTGAACAATATGGACGCTGAGAGCTCATAAGATTTAGTGCAATTGTAGAGACACCCGGTGAGAACACAACAGACATTGTGAGGAACATAGTAAAGTCTGTAGACAAAGATCTGCCCGAGGGTGATATAATACGCTCCCATCGTGTTGGCAAGTTATACAAGCCGGCAAATGGTCCTCCAAAGCCAAGACAAATTATCGTCCGCCTACGGGATAGTACAACCAAACGAAGAATTATTAAGGCCAGCAAAGGTCTGAAGGATGGAGAACACTTTGCACATGTCAACATTAATGAGGACCTCACCAAAACTCGCAACACTCTTGCATACAGAGCCCGTCAACTAAAAAAGAAGAGATTTATTTCGCAAACGTGGACAGTAGATGGTAAAATATTTGTGAGAAACAATCGTGATCTTGTAACCACCATATTACCACTGATTACGGATTGAAACGATACATTTTGGACAACTTTCCAAATGCTATGGAAATCGCATATCCACCTGCGAAAGAACCAAGGGCTTCAGATATACCACCATAATTCCAGTCTTATTCCGCCGCCGTGCTTCCTGGTGGAAGTGGTCCTTGAGGACCATCAATTTCTCTGACAATATTTAATAAACACAAAAAGAAATAGATCTTATTAATATATTTCCAGTATTTTTTTCTGTCATGTTCATTTACTACCAATATACAATAAACATTAGTTACATAAGTATATTAAAATCATTGTCATTAAGTCTTCATCTTTAATAACTCGATACCTATTTAATATAGTATATTATTATTATATGTAAATTATACATATATATGCATTTTGTAAAGAAAGAACACCTGTTGGTAACACAAACCTTCAAGACCGTATAAAAGAAATTTACTATACCCAAGCTCTGATAGTAATTTTATTTACTCAAGCATGTCAAAATAAACAGATCACTATTCGCCGATAATCACGTGTTTCCGTGATCAGTCTGTGTTATGTCACATGAAATAAATCCAATAATCGAGTAGCGCATGTTTCCGAAATTAGTTTATACAACGTGAAACGGTCAAACATATGAAGGACCGATTTCTAGTTCACTAAAGTTTTTAACTGGTTTACATTTGTACCAAACCTTCCATATGTCCGCTTTAAACTGGTTCATATTTTTTTTTCTTATTTATGATAACCTTTACGATTTGCCTCGATTTGTACAAAGGGGCATGCACGCGTGGGCGTAACAAGTATATGCAAGCCTTAAGACATAAACGCGTCCTAGGTAAATAATATATAAACTTATGGTATATCTATCAATATTTTATACATTTTGTTTGTACATATTCGGATTTTTTTTGGATACCAGCAGAGTGCTAGTTAACACTTACTCAGGTAATATCTTCCATATTACGACATGTACATTGTTATGGGAGCATAGTAATTGCTATGCACACGCATGAAAACATAATCACCAATACTTTGTTTGTTTGGATTGTTAGTGTGGTTTTTCCCCCTCTTTTGATAGCAAATTCATTTCTGATACACATTAATTAAACAATATACATGTTTAACTTACTCCTTTATACATGATTATTATGTACCAGTATAGTTCGTAGTTATTCCTATTGTCAAGTGAACTTGGTTAATTAATTTCAAGTAGTAATAATAACTATCACTAAATGCATACTAAAGATCTTAGCATATCTTGTTAAAATTACCATAAGGTCCAGCTTGGCGGAGTAAAACACAAATTAAAAAATGTGCTCGTTTCAGGCTGGGGTATGATATAGATTATATATATCTGTATTATATCCCAGTTTCGGGACATTCTTTTCAATCTGTAACTCTTATAGACTAGTTCAACTTGGATGAGTAAATAAATAATGTCATCATTGCATTATTGACATAATGCTCAAATATCAGCCCAACTCGTTGTGTTTTAAGTCTGTTCAAAATAAGTGTGTGCGTGTTTGTGATATAAGTTGAATGACTGAAGCACATACCCTAGGTCACTGATGCTTCAGTTGTTCCACTTTACAGGTCACAAACTACACATGTATTGTGTATATGGTTAACATGTGCTACAGCATATTGTTTTTGTATTGATATAAGTCGAGCAACTGAGGCACATACCCAAGATCCCTGCTGCCTCAGTTGTTCCACTTAAAGTTCATGAACCACACACGTATTGTGTATATGGTTAACATGTGCTACAGCATATTGTTTTTGTATTGATATAAGTCGAGCAACTGAGGCACATACCCAAGATCCCTGCTGCCTCAGTTGTTCCACTTAAAGTTCATGAACCACACACGTATTGTGTATATGGTTAACATGTGCTACAGCATATTGTTTTTGTATTGATATAAGTCGAGCAACTGAGGCACATACCCAAGATCCCTGCTGCCTCAGTTGTTCCACTTAAAGTTCATAAACCACACACGTATTGTGTATGTATACGCTATATTATGTTGCAAACATTGCTTGTATTGGGTTTATATTACAATATATTTTGTGGCAAACAAATCTTGTATTGTGTGCATATTGCATTATGCTGCATGCATGGGTAGTATTGTGAGTGTGAACAATCACGATACAAGCGCAGATTGCATTGAGTGCATATCAAATTGTTGGATGAAGCCTTGTACTGTATGCAGTTGCATCAATGGCTAATATGATGTGCTAGGTAAATTATGTTGCAAGCAAAGATCACTCATGTTGTACTATGTAGCGTGTATGGCTTGCATTGTGTGCATGATATATTATGTTGCATCCACACGAATTGCATTGTGTACGTGTGAAATTATGCATTATGTTGCATGCATATATTGCATTGTGTGTACAAAATGTACATGTTGTATACGGTTGCATATATCGAGTGCATGCCCACTGACGTATACCTGTACGTGAACTGGTGCATGGGGTTGTGAGTGACCGTGTTTTGCTTTCTTTGTTTTTTTTTTATTAATTAATAGTGTTTTATATTATGGTTTACATTGAAGTATATTTTTGTCAGTCTGCTTCAAATTTCAACATGACAGACAATTTTACATTTATCTTTATCTTTTTTCCAAATATTGAGGATAAGGGTAACTTTGGTCTGATAACTTCACATTAAAAATTACAAAAATATATTCCTTTAAATGAATTTCTCGTTAAATCTTATGTTCCTATTTTTACTTGGGTTAGTATTCAACAAATTCCATACAGGCTGTTATTCATGTAGTTTTATTGCATCTTGGTGAACCTCCATGTTCATTCATCATGATCTTCTCTGTATCAATTCTATCCATTTTGATTTTTTCCTTTTTTTTCACTGGGTTTTTTGTGTATACGTTTTGCTTTTTCACTAAATGTACAATTGTTCACAATGATGAAATGCAACCTTTTGAAAATGGCTTGATTATATTCTATGATGCCTATTTGTTATTTAGCTATTGTATAGCCATATTATTATGTTTTGGCCACTCTCATTACTTATCGTGGCAATCAGGTGTTACATAATAATGGGTATTTCAATTGAGCAATACCGACTGAGAGTAGGCCTGTTTACTTCAAATTTTGAACACAACACAAAAAGACTTCGCCAAAGTGAGGTCCTCTGTATCTTGTTATTCTTTTTCTCACATAGAAAGACAAATGGACTGCGAGTTATAGTGTTCATTCATTTTATTATCGACTTGTTAGTTTTGAAAAAAATGTCTAAATAATATCACAAAAATTACCAAAGTTGACAAGTCAGCTTCGAGCTTGCCTGACAAACCTACTGTAGACTCTAAGTTGACCAATAGTGTTATGCACATATTTTTCTTATTATTTGTACTGCAAATGTTGTTAATACTAGGTGGTATAGAAACAAATCCTGGCATAGAACTCCCCATTAGTGATGAGTTAAGTTCTAGTTTTAATGACTCCTCTGAAATGTCAAGTATATACGTAACGTTTTCAACTTCTGTCTCATTTATTCATTTAAATATACAAAGCCTGGTTCCAAAACTTGATTTAATATATGCTGAATATGAACATTTCGATATAATGTCATTCACTGAGACATGGTTGAAGGGCGACAACTCAGACGATTCTATTGAACTGCTAAATTTCCAAAAAACATTTAAGGAGAGATAGGAGTCAAGAGAAAAATGGGGGAGGGCTTGTAGTGTATATCAAAGAAACTATTTATGCCTACAGAAGACCTGATCTGGAAGTTATTGGAATTGAGGCTATTTGGGTCCAGGTAAAAATAAACGGGAACAAAGTATTATATGGGACTTTTTATGTACCTCCAAAAAGTAACACTGATTCATGGAATAAAGTTGAAAATTCGATAGAATCAGCTGTAAATGATGGTAGTATTGATTATGTTATATTGTGACCGGTGATTTTAATGACAATCAACTAGATGTAAATAATGTAAAAATGAGAAAGATATCGATGCAGTACAGCTTACAGCAACTGGTCGAAGATCCTACAAATTTAACTGAACATTCATCATCTCTTATCGATTTAATATTAACTAACGATGTAAACTTTGTTCCGTATGCTGGTGTGGGTCCCCCTCTATTAGATCAAGTACGTTACCATTGTCCGGTCATTGCTTTCTTGAATGCCCCTAAACTTGTGAGCAAATCGTTCAAGCGTACGGTTTGGTTATATAACCAAGGAGATTTCGATGAGTACAGACGATTATTGTTACTAACTGATTGGGAATCCATTTTTTCTACAGACGATATTGATAAAATCACTACCGACATTTCGAATACTATCTTAAGCGCTGCTGAAGCCACTATTCCAAACAAACTTGTAACTATTAGGAAACAAGACCCTGCATGGTTAACACACGAGATTAGTAAACTCATCAGAAAGAAAAATAGAATCCATAATAAGGCTAAGCGTCTAAATAAACCTGCTGATTGGAATAAATTTCGAAAAACTCGTAATGATGTTATATCTCTAGTAAGAAAAGCCCGCGATGCGTATCAAGATAAACTTGTATCTAGACTGTCTGACGATCATCCTTCGACTAGAACTTGGGGGAAGACTTGTAACCAAATTTCTGGACTAAAACCATCACAGTATGGTATACCCCCGCTGCTGAAAAATAATAATTAGATTTTTAATGATTTAGACAAGGCGAAAGAGTTCAATATTTTTTTTCCTATGCAAACTGATCTTGACGACTCCGAGGCCGCATATCCCGAACTTTCTCTTCCCGAAAACCAGCATTGTGATATTGAAATAAGCGAAACTGATGTCGAAGACGTTTTATCAATATTAAATCTTAGTAAGACCTCTGGTCCAGATTTGATTAACCCGCGACTTCTAAAAGAGGCGGTTCATCAACTAAAATGTTCTTTATGTAAACTTTTTAATTTATCGTTATCAATTGGTGTGCTACCCAACGACTGGGAAAAAGCTAATGCAACCCCGGTCTATAAGAAAAACAATCCTAATGATGTAAAAATATTACAGGCCAATTTCCCTGTTAAGTGTTATTTCTAAATGTATGGAGCGCTGCGTTTATAGGTATGTTTATAATTTTGTATTGCTAAACAATATTATTACATCTAATCAATCTGGCTTTGCATTTAGCGATTCCGCGATAAATCAGTTGGTAAATATTTCAAATGACTTTGGGAGGGCTTTAGACAGTGGGAGAGAAATCAGAGTTGTATTCTGTGACATTAGTAAAGCCTTTGACCGTGTAAGGCATAAGGGATTATTGTTTAAACTAAAACAGTATGGAATATCTGGCAATCTTTTAGTATGGTTTGAAAGGTATCTTTCTGGACGGTCCCAACGGGTGGTTTAAACGGGTCAAACTCCGAGTGGAAGACTATTAATGAGGGGGTTCCCCAGGGCTCTATATTAGGCCCTCTTCTATTTATATTATTCATAAATGATATTGTAACTGATATCAAAGCGAGCATTAAATTATTCGCAGATGACACTAGTCTTTATGTACCAGTTGATACTCCTCAAAACACAGCTGACATTATTAATAGAGATCTTGAAAAAATCCATCAGTGGTCGGTAAACTGGCTCGTAAAATTCAATCCCCAGAAAACGGAGACTATGGTTATTTCTAGAAATTTAATAAAACCACTCCACCCCCCACTGGAAATGAACAGTCAAATTCTTCAACAAGGTACAAATCATACACATTTATGATTATTCTTTTCTAACAATGGGGTTGTGGCACGATCACATTGACTACATTGTTAAGAAGTCTTATACATGATTAAGCATGTTAAGGAAAGTCCGTTTTAAACTGAACAGATTTACTTTAGAAAAGATGTACTTCTCTTTTATTAGACCCATTTTGGAATATGGGGATACGCATACTCACTATTTGATAAATAAAATCGAAAATGTCCAGAGCGAAGCTGCACGAATTGTTACCGGTGATACACAATTAACGTCTATTCAGAAACTATGCGAGGAAACAGGATGGGAAAAACTTTTGGAAAAAAGGGAAAAACATAAATTGATTTTACTTTATCAAATAGTCAACAATCAAGCACCTGGATATTTGAGAAATGTGTTGCCTGACAGAGTCGACAATCGACACAACCATAACCCTCGTCAGTCTGCGAATATTCTAGAAATAAGTTCAAAAACTAAATTCTATTCAGACTAGGGACCGACCATTTAAATTGAAAGGGGGAGGGGGGGGGGTTATGTTTTTTTGTTTCGTTAAGAAATTTTTTTTTGGGACAACACAAGAGTTAGAATATTTATTTTTTTTTGCCGCGCAAAGTGCGAAATTTTTTTCCAGAATACAACATTAGGTTATATGATAAAAACTCTGAATCAGATTATTTTTTTTTTTCCTCCAGCAAAATCAGAATATTTTTTTCAGCAACATTGGGAATCAGAATATTTTTTTAGAAAAAAAAACATACCCCCCCCCTCCTTCAAGTTAAATGGTCGTTCCCTTACTTCCTTCCATCATCCATAAAATTATGGAATATACTCCCAATAGATACTCGAAATTCAAGGTCCCTGAATATTTTTAAGGAGCGTATTAAAACCCAAAATAGCAAATGCCCTGCACATTATTACAGTGGCACTCGATTGGGTCAAATTTTGCACACCAGGTTAAGAATGAACAGTAGCTCATTAAATGAGCACCTGTTCATTCGAAATCTGGTGAATTCCCCTAATTGTGCATGTGGTCAGGTCGAGTCTACATCCCACTTTTTGACATCGTGCAAAAAATATACTGATTTACGTAATGAACTACAATGTATACAATCAATTATCCGGTTACTATTGATCTTAATCTTCTACTAAAGGGGTCATACACCTTAAGTGTTGATCAAAATATAGACATTTTTATCAAGGTACAGAATTTTATTCTTAAAAGCAAAAGATTTACATCATAATTCTAAGTTGCATTTCATCTGTATTACTAATTTTATATCTTTCTGTTTTGTTATTCCACTGTTTATTATTATTTTTTTTAGATTTGTCATGTAGCATGTTCTATAACTTGTTTGCTATATTAGTCAATTATAATTCATAGGAGACGGATTAGTATAAGCTTAGCTTGTTTCCGAATCCTGTCATGTTCAAACAAATTTTGTGTGTATTGTAACATTATACCAGTTTATCATGAATAAATATGTTTATACCAATGATGACAATTTTTGCTCATCTATCCCTTCAGTATTAGCTGTTCCAATTAACAATGCTGTAGACTTTTCCTTAGTTACTGTTCTCTCTGAATTTTGAATGTTAGGTGGTTTTGTTGATCAGCTGTTCGCGGTAGAAACATACTTGATAGTTGTGATTTTAGTGATAAAATTTCACTAAATTGGTCATAAATTTTTTTTGCTTCTGTGATTTATTTTCACCCTCAAGCTTATCTAATTCAACACATTTTCTTTTGTATTTCTCATTAATATCTTCATTTACCTGTTGTAAATCTGTAATTGTGCGGTCAAAATTATACATGAGAGTTTCTGATTGCCTTTTCTCAATTTCTAGTTTTGATTCCAGTTCAGCACTTAACACAGCCATCTTGTGTTTTTCATTTTGTAAACATCGTAGTTCGTTTTCAAGACTTTCTACACGCTTTTCAAACTTGTTTTGAAGTTCATCAAATTTACTGTGCTCCTTAATACTACACCCAGCAGTATTTTGTTTGGAACTGTCTGAATGTATAGCTAAATTACTTTTCAAATCCATTCTTAATTTATTAATTGTGTCAACAAGTGGGCTAATTGTGTTCCCAAGTGCATTTTGTAGACCTTTCTCTGGTTGTTGGATAAATAAAGTCTGCGTATTTGTTATGGACTTCAAGGCTTCAACAAAACTTGACTGTATAATATTAATATCATCATATACCACAATCGGTTTAGGCATTGTGCCATCTGAGGTTGTGTTAGTCCCTTTGAAAGGGCTTGTGCATTTTGAATTTGCCTTGTCATCAAGATGATCATTTTGGTTTATGTCGTGGGAACCCTGTTTCAAATCAGTTTCAGAGTCTTCATTATGTTTATCTTTGCCCTCGGTATTAATCTGTGGAGTTGTTAATGTACTTTCACTGTCAAAGACTTCTTTCACATTTGTATCATTATTGTCTACATTTTGTACAGTTTGTGTATCATTATTGTCTACATTTTGTACAGTTTGTGTATCATTATTGTCTACATTTTGTACAGTTTGTGTATCATTATTGTCTACATTTTGTACAGTTTGATGTGTGTCTGTGCTTGTACTTGGATTCCCTGACCCATCGTCTACATTTTGTACAGTTTGTGT
This sequence comes from Bathymodiolus septemdierum, assembly GCA_963383655.1. Classification (NCBI taxonomy): domain Eukaryota; kingdom Metazoa; phylum Mollusca; class Bivalvia; order Mytilida; family Modiolidae; genus Bathymodiolus; species Bathymodiolus septemdierum. Next base: position 4,328,053 of record OY726528.1, read on the forward strand.
ATCATTATTGTCTACATTTTGTACAGTTTGTGTATCATTATTGTCTACATTTTGTACAGTTTGTGTATCATTATTGTCTACATTTTGTACAGTTTGTGTATCATTATTGTCTACATTTTGTACAGTTTGTGTATCATTATTGTCTACATTTTGTACAGTTTGATGTGTGTCTGTGCTTGTACTTGGATTCCCTGACCCATCGTCTACATTTTGTACAGTTTGTGTATCATTATTGTCTACATTTTGTACAGTTTGTGTATCATTATTGTCTACATTTTGTACAGTTTGTGTATCATTATTGTCTACATTTTGTACAGTTTGTTGTGTGTCTGTGCTTGTACTTGGACTCCCTCACCCATCGTCTACATTTTGTACAGTTTGTGTATCATTATTGTCTACATTTTGTACAGTTTGTGTATCATTATTGTCTACATTTTGTACAGTTTGTGTATCATTATTGTCTACATTTTGTACAGTTTGTTGTGTGTCTGTGCTTGTACTTGGATTCCCTCACCCATCGTCTACATTTTGTAGTTTGTTGTGTGTCTGTGCTTGTACTTGGATTCCCTGACCCATCGTCTACATTTTGTACAGTTTGTGTATCATTATCGTCTACATTTTGTACAGTTTGTTGTGTATCATTATTGTCTACATTTTGTACAGTTTGATGTGTGTCTGTGCTTGTACTTGGATTCCCTGACACATCGTCTACATTTTGTACAGTTTGTGTATCATTATCGTCTACATTTTGTACAGTTTGTTGTGTATCATTATTGTCTACATTTTGTACAGTTTGATGTGTGTCTGTGCTTGTACTTGGATTCCCTGACACATCGTCTACATTTTGTAGTTTGTTGTGTGTCTGTGCTTGTACTTGGATTCCCTCACCCATCGTCTACATTTTGTAGTTTGTTGTGTGTCTGTGCTTGTACTTGGATTCCCTGACCCATCGTCTACATTTTGTACAGTTTGTGTATCATTATTGTCTACATTTTGTACAGTTTGTGTATCATTATTGTCTACATTTTGTACAGTTTGTTGTGTGTCTGTGCTTGTACTTGGATTCCCTGACCCATCGTCTACATTTTGTACAGTTTGTGTATCATTATCGTCTACATTTTGTACAGTTTGTTGTGTATCATTATTGTCTACATTTTGTACAGTTTGATGTGTGTCTGTGCTTGTACTTGGATTCCCTGACACATCGTCTACATTTTGTACAGTTTGTGTATCATTATCGTCTACATTTTGTACAGTTTGTTGTGTATCATTATTGTCTACATTTTGTACAGTTTGATGTGTGTCTGTGCTTGTACTTGGATTCCCTGACACATCGTCTACATTTTGTACAGTTTGTGTATCATTATCGTCTACATTTTGTACAGTTTGTTGTGTATCATTATTGTCTACATTTTGTACAGTTTGATGTGTGTCTGTGCTTGTACTTGGATTCCCTGACACATCGTCTACATTTTGTAGTTTGTTGTGTGTCTGTGCTTGTACTTGGATTCCCTCACCCATCGTCTACATTTTGTACAGTTTGTGTATCATTATCGTCTACATTTTGTACAGTTTGTTGTGTATCATTATTGTCTACATTTTGTACAGTTTGATGTGTGTCTGTGCTTGTACTTGGATTCCCTGACACATCGTCTACATTTTGTACAGTTTGTGTATCATTATCGTCTACATTTTGTACAGTTTGTTGTGTATCATTATTGTCTACATTTTGTACAGTTTGATGTGTGTCTGTGCTTGTACTTGGATTCCCTGACACATCGTCTACATTTTGTAGTTTGTTGTGTGTCTGTGCTTGTACTTGGATTCCCTCACCCATCGTCTACATTTTGTAGTTTGTTGTGTGTCTGTGCTTGTACTTGGATTCCCTGACCCATCGTCTACATTTTGTACAGTTTGTGTATCATTATCGTCTACATTTTGTACAGTTTGTTGTGTATCATTATTGTCTACATTTTGTACAGTTTGATGTGTGTCTGTGCTTGTACTTGGATTCCCTGACACATCGTCTACATTTTGTACAGTTTGTGTATCATTATTGTCTACATTTTGTACAGTTTGTGTATCATTATTGTCTACATTTTGTACAGTTTGTGTATCATTATTGTCTACATTTTGTACAGTTTGTGTATCATTATTGTCTACATTTTGTACAGTTTGTTGTGTGTCTGTGCTTGTACTTGGACTCCCTCACCCATCGTCTACATTTTGTACAGTTTGTGTATCATTATTGTCTACATTTTGTACAGTTTGATGTGTGTCTGTGCTTGTACTTGGATTCCCTGACACATCGTCTACATTTTGTACAGTTTGTGTATCATTATTGTCTACATTTTGTACAGTTTGTGTATCATTATTGTCTACATTTTGAACAGTTTGTTGTGTGTCTGTGCTTGTACTTGGACTCCCTCACCCATCGTCTACATTTTGTACAGTTTGTGTATCATTATTGTCTACATTTTGTCCAGTTTGATGTGTGTCTGTGCTTGTACTTGGATTCCCTGACCCATCGTCTACATTTTGTACAGTTTGTGTATCATTATTGTCTACATTTTGTACAGTTTGTGTATCATTATTGTCTACATTTTGTACAGTTTGTGTATCATTATTGTCTACATTTTGTACAGTTTGTGTATCATTATTGTCTACATTTTGTACAGTTTGTGTATCATTATTGTCTACATTTTGTCCAGTTTGATGTGTGTCTGTGCTTGTACTTGGATTCCCTGACCCATCGTCTACATTTTGTACAGTTTGTGTATCATTATTGTCTACATTTTGTACAGTTTGTGTATCATTATTGTCTACATTTTGTTCAGTTTGATGTGTGTCTGTGCTTGTACTTGGATTCCCTGACACATCGTCTACATTTTGTACAGTTTGTGTATCATTATTGTCTACATTTTGTACAGTTTGTGTATCATTATTGTCTACATTTTGTACAGTTTGTTGTGTGTCTGTGCTTGTACTTGGACTCCCTCACCCATCGTCTACATTTTGTACAGTTTGTGTATCATTATTGTCTACATTTTGTCCAGTTTGATGTGTGTCTGTGCTTGTACTTGGATTCCCTGACCCATCGTCTACATTTTGTACAGTTTGTGTATCATTATTGTCTACATTTTGTACAGTTTGTGTATCATTATTGTCTACATTTTGTACAGTTTGTGTATCATTATTGTCTACATTTTGTCCAGTTTGATGTGTGTCTGTGCTTGTACTTGGATTCCCTGACCCATCGTCTACATTTTGTACAGTTTGTGTATCATTATTGTCTACATTTTGTACAGTTTGTGTATCATTATTGTCTACATTTTGTACAGTTTGTGTATCATTATTGTCTACATTTTGTACAGTTTGTTGTGTGTCTGTGCTTGTACTTGGACTCCCTCACCCATCGTCTACATTTTGTACAGTTTGTGTATCATTATTGTCTACATTTTGTCCAGTTTGATGTGTGTCTGTGCTTGTACTTGGATTCCCTGACCCATCGTCTACATTTTGTACAGTTTGTGTATCATTATTGTCTACATTTTGTACAGTTTGTGTATCATTATTGTCTACATTTTGTACAGTTTGTGTATCATTATTGTCTACATTTTGTCCAGTTTGATGTGTGTCTGTGCTTGTACTTGGATTCCCTGACCCATCGTCTACATTTTGTACAGTTTGTGTATCATTATTGTCTACATTTTGTACAGTTTGTGTATCATTATTGTCTACATTTTGTACAGTTTGTGTATCATTATTGTCTACATTTTGTCCAGTTTGATGTGTGTCTGTGCTTGTACTTGGATTCCCTGACCCATCGTCTACATTTTGTACAGTTTGTGTATCATTATTGTCTACATTTTGTACAGTTTGTGTATCATTATCGTCTACATTTTGTACAGTTTGTGTATCATTATTGTCTACATTTTGTACAGTTTGTGTATCATTATTGTCTACATTTTGTACAGTTTGTGTATCATTATTGTCTACATTTTGTACAGTTTGATGTGTCTCTGTGCTTGTACTTGGATTCCCTGACCCATTGTCTACATTTTGTACAGTTTGTGTATCATTATTGTCTACATTTTGTACAGTTTGTGTATCATTATCGTCTACATTTTGTACAGTTTGTGTATCATTATTGTCTACATTTTGTACAGTTTGTGTATCATTATTGTCTACATTTTGTACAGTTTGTGTATCATTATTGTCTACATTTTGTAGTTTGATGTGTGTCTGTGCTTGTACTTGGATTCCCTGACCCATTGTCTACGTTTTGTACAGTTTGTGTATCATTATTGTCTACATTTTGTACAGTTTGTGTATCATTATTGTCTACATTTTGTACAGTTTGTTGTGTGTCTGTGCTTGTACTTGGACTCCCTCACCCATCGTCTACATTTTGTACAGTTTGTGTATCATTATTGTCTACATTTTGTCCAGTTTGATGTGTGTCTGTGCTTGTACTTGGATTCCCTGACCCATCGTCTACATTTTGTACAGTTTGTGTATCATTATTGTCTACATTTTGTACAGTTTGTGTATCATTATCGTCTACATTTTGTACAGTTTGTGTATCATTATTGTCTACATTTTGTACAGTTTGTGTATCATTATTGTCTACATTTTGTACAGTTTGTGTATCATTATTGTCTACATTTTGTACAGTTTGATGTGTGTCTGTGCTTGTACTTGGATTCCCTGACCCATTGTCTACATTTTGTACAGTTTGTGTATCATTATTGTCTACATTTTGTACAGTTTGTGTATCATTATTGTCTACATTTTGTACAGTTTGTGTATCATTATTGTCTACATTTTGTACAGTTTGATGTGTCTCTGTGCTTGTACTTGGATTCCCTGACCCATTGTCTACATTTTGTACAGTTTGTGTATCATTATTGTCTACATTTTGTACAGTTTGTGTATCATTATCGTCTACATTTTGTACAGTTTGTGTATCATTATTGTCTACATTTTGTACAGTTTGTGTATCATTATTGTCTACATTTTGTACAGTTTGTGTATCATTATTGTCTACATTTTGTACAGTTTGATGTGTGTCTGTGCTTGTACTTGGATTCCCTGACCCATTGTCTACGTTTTGTACAGTTTGTGTATCATTATTGTCTACATTTTGTACAGTTTGTGTATCATTATTGTCTACATTTTGTACAGTTTGTTGTGTGTCTGTGCTTGTACTTGGACTCCCTCACCCATCGTCTACATTTTGTACAGTTTGTGTATCATTATTGTCTACATTTTGTCCAGTTTGATGTGTGTCTGTGCTTGTACTTGGATTCCCTGACCCATCGTCTACATTTTGTACAGTTTGTGTATCATTATTGTCTACATTTTGTACAGTTTGTGTATCATTATCGTCTACATTTTGTACAGTTTGTGTATCATTATTGTCTACATTTTGTACAGTTTGTGTATCATTATTGTCTACATTTTGTACAGTTTGTGTATCATTATTGTCTACATTTTGTACAGTTTGATGTGTGTCTGTGCTTGTACTTGGATTCCCTGACCCATTGTCTACATTTTGTACAGTTTGTGTATCATTATTGTCTACATTTTGTACAGTTTGTGTATCATTATTGTCTACATTTTGTACAGTTTGATGTGTGTCTGTGCTTGTACTTGGACTCCCTCACCCATCGTCTACATTTTGTACAGTTTGTGTATCATTATTGTCTACATTTTGTACAGTTCGATGTGTGTCTGTGCTTGTCTTGGGGCCATCGTGGCAGTGATCGTATGATAGTTGGATTTACAACTACCTATGCAATTAGTGCCTATCACCTCTGTGAGTACGAACCACGCTCAGGCGAGGTGCACTCGATACAACATTATGTGATAAAGTATGTCAGTGACTTGCGACAGGTTGGTGGTTTTCTCCGGGTCCTCCGTCTTCCTCCACCAATAAAACAGACCACCACGATATAGCTGAAATATTGTTGAAAGTGGCGTTAAACACCATCAAACAAACAAACAACATCTACGTGATCCACATGTGGCACTAGTCATGTTGTTAAAAAAATATCAGTTGTCTTTGATTGTCAAGTGTACTGCATTAGAAAAATAAAAAATAAATCGTTTTTCCCACTCAAAGGCAAATATAAAACAAAACTATTTTGTTTCTATGCTGCCATTATGCTTTGGTCATTTGCTCCAGAACCATTTGACAAAGTTTGTGATACTCTTCTGGCGTATTGTAAACATTAGCACTAATTCTGTGGTATTTCTTGTCACCAACACATGTTATCTGTGAAGCTATTTTGTAATTGTTGATATTATCTACTATACGTTGTTCTGACTCATCCTACAAAATAATGAAATAAAATAAGGGTCGTCGTGGCCGTGATCGTATGGTAGTTGGATTTACAACTACCTGAGACATCAGGGCCTATCACCACTTATGTTGTGAGTTCGAATCTTGATCAGGGCGAGGTGTACACCATCATGTGATAAAGTTTGTCAGTGACTTGCGGCAGGTCTGTGGTTTTCTCCGGGTACTCCGGTTTACTCCACCAATAAAACTGACCGCCACGATATAAATGAAATATTGTTGAAAGTGGGGTTAAGCACCATAAACCAAACAAGCAAACACAAATAATCTTTACCTTTTGATAAAAGAAATATATAACACATTAATATTTTTATATTTAGAACCGCATCGGTGGTGTAATGGTTAGGGTGCTTGTCTCGAGTGCGGTAGATCATTGGTTCCAGCCCAGATGGGGTCAAACCAAAGACTATACAATTGATATTTGTTGTTGCTTCTACACCAGGCACGCAATCAGGACAATATGTCAGAGTGGGGCGATCCGTCTATCAATGTGTCAGAATGGGGCGACATGTCTATCCGCGGACTGTTGTTTTAGTGAACTATAAAAATCCAACTAAGCTGTTGGTCTACTACAATGCAGACCTCATCATGATCTCATTGAAAATTAACTTGTTCTCGCCACGATATACCCGAGCAATTACTGAGTTGGCGATAAACAACAATCATTCACTCACTCACAATATTTATTCACATTGCTTTTCTTGCTCCCGAAGATTTGGGCAATCAAAAAGATGTCTAAAAAGATTAAAATAAAAAGCGTTACTAAGTAAAATGAATGCGAGGTTTATTCTGCAACAGTTATCTGTGATTCTTGAATGTGCTGCATTAAATAGAAAAGAAGCCATTAAGAAAAGTTTGCTCATGAAACCACAGTGGTAATTAAAGGACAGATAATACAATGGACAAAAGGTTGAAGATACCAAAGGAGTAATCAGAAGCTGTAAATCAAAGGACAGACAATGCAATGGCCACAAGAAAAAGAACAAAAGGACAAACAATACTATACAAAACACTACACAGAAAACTACAGATTGAGCAATACGAATGGCATTAAAACAGGCTGTGAATTCAGGTGCTGTTAGCGGATAAGCAAACCCTACTTCACGAGTGGCACCGAACGCGTTACTCCCGTTACAAGAAAAGTTTGAAGATACCAATCAAATAATCAGAATCCGTAAATCGAAGAACAGCAGACAACACAAAGGCTAAAATAAAAAGAACAAGAAGACAAACAACGATCTACAAAACACTACACAGAACATTAAAGACCGAGTAACACGAACACCACTAAAAACCAAGGGTGAATATTGGTGCTCCGGAAGGGTAAGTAGTTCTTGCTTCAATCGTGGCACCCGTCGTGTTGCTTTTGTTACAAACCCAGTAATAGGTTATGCATGACCGGATTATGGTAGCGACAAACGGAACATATCCATGGTTTGTTTGTTTGATGGTGTTTAACGCCACTGTCAACAATAGTTCAGCTATATCGTGGCGGTCAGTTTTATTGGTGGAGGAAACCGGAGGACCCGGAGAAAACCACCGATCTGTCGCAAGTCACTAACAAACTTTATCTCATAATCTTGTACACCTCGCCCTCATCGAGATTCGAACTCACAACATCAGTGGTGATAGGCACAAATTGCAGAGGTATTTGTAAATCCAACTACCATACGATCACGACCACGACGGCCCCTCATATCCATGGTCATTTGTGACACAGATAACCTTTAATTAGATTGCACATACATATTTTGATATTTATCTGACTACATGTTTGACCACTATAGAAACAAACTATTTAATTGGTTATACATGTAGTTTATTTTAGACATACAGTGACTTGTTATAGATTAATTCATTAGAATTTCCTATTGGTTTATTTTCAGCCACGTTACCACGCATAGCTCGTCATATCTGGTACAGTGATAACCATTTTGTGCTACATAGAGAGATTCATGAGCAAATCATTCCAGTTTTCGAACAAGAATCATGTCATTTTGAAATTTTAAAACGGAATGATACTCTATTTTCGCTCGCAAATCGTGTGAAGCTGATATACTTGACAACCGTGCGCGTATATTTGCAAAATATTGTAAGAATGAACATGCGCAATATTTTTATCTACATTATATAAATATATTTCTACTCACGTAAGTAGACAACCCTTCAAGTTCAGGAAGTTCAATCATTCTCATAAAAGGAGCTTCCATAGACTGTGGTATTGGTAGCCTTTCAGTCTTCCATGATGTCGTCAATAGTTCAGTTGCATTACGCAATAAACCATCTGCGTATTCTAGTATTTTGTCCTAAAGCAAAGGTAAGTTGTACAAGTCAGAAAGACATCGTTTTATGTTCCCAATTATTTGCAATAGTCCTTCGGCACTCACATTATTTATTAGATACACAGTCAAACCTGTATTAAGAGGTCATATTTAGGACAAAGAAAAAGTGGCCTTATAAGACAGATGACCTTTTAAAAGAGGTTCAATTCAAATGAAATTTTCAAAGCCAGAACAAGAAAAAGGTGACATATTAATAGAGGTAACTGCTTAATAGAGGTGAAGTCGTGGGCAGGTTTGACTTCATAGAGGTGACCTCTTGGGCAGGTTTGACTTAATAGAGGTGACTACTTAATAGAGGTGAACGCTCGGGCAGGTTTGATTTAATAGAGGTGACCTCATGGACAGGTTTGACTTAATAGAGGTGACCTCATGAGCAGGTTTGACTTAATAGGGGTGACTTCATGGGCAGGTTTGACTTAATAGAGGTGACTTCATGGGCAGGTTTGACTCAATAGAGGTGACCTCATGGGCAGGTTTGACTTAATAGAGGTGACCTCATAGGCAGGTTTGACTTAATAGAGGTGACCTCATGGGCAGGTTTGACTCAATAGAGGTGACCTCATGGGAAGGTTTGACTTAATAGAGGTGACCTCATGGGCAGATTTGACTTAATAGAGGTGACCTCATGGGCAGGTTTGACTCAATAGAGGTGACCTCATGGGCAGGTTTGACTCAATAGAGGTGACCTCATGGGCAGGTTTGACTTAATAGAGGTGACCTCATGGGCAGGTTTGACTCAATAGAGGTGACCTCATGGGCAGGTTTGACTTAATAGAGGTGACCTCATGGGCAGGTTTAACTCAATAGAGGTGACCTCATGGGCAGGTTTGACTTAATATAGGTGACCTCATGGGCAGGTTTGACTGTATTTATGTTTGAAATTTACAGTTCCCAAATCATGTATATTTCATTAAGACAATAGACAGAGATAACCTTAGCCGTGTTTGACTATCCTGTTTGGATCCTATGATTTTCCAGATCCCATAGAGGCTTACATTATTTAACTTTCCAATTGTTTGACTCTGAGCATACCCGATAAATATTAATTATTAATTTTTTTATCGTTAATTTCACAATTTTAACACGATTTTTTGATTTTTTTGTTGTATTTTGACCTTTGTTTTTAATGAAAGGTTTAGTGACGTCACATTAGACCGCGCCTTACAAATGACCAACAGCTGATAATTTCTAGTATCACGATAAAGGCTATTAGTAAAGATCAAAGGAAACTGTAACAAATTACCGATAAAGGCTATTCACGGATCGTACACACTTAATTAGAAATCTATGTTTTTATGACAATTATCATCCTATAAATTTGTTTTCCATCTTTGTTAGAATAAGTATTAATTGTGAAATGTATGATTTAAATTGTATGTACACTGATGTCAATATATAAGTATTGTTTTAATGCTTAATATGTGTTATATTATGGATTTTGAGATATGGTATTTAATACCACTTTCAACAATATTTCAGTTATATCGCGATGGTCAGTTTTATTGGTGGAGGAAACTGAAATACCCGGAGAAAACCACCGACCTGTCGCACGTCACTGACAAACTTTATCACGATATTACTGAAATATTGTTGAAAGTGGCGTTAAATACCTTAACCTTAACATTAACCTGTATCTAAATCAAGAGAGATAACATTAACCTGTATCTAAGTCAAGAGAGATAACATTAACCTGTATCTAAGTCAAGAGAGATAACATTAACCTGTATCTAAATCAAGAGAGATAACATTAACCTGTATCTAAGTCAAGAGAGATAACATTAACCTGTATCAAAATCAAGAGAGATAACATTAACCTGTATCTAAGTCAAGAGAGATAACATTAACCTGTATCTAAGTCAAGAGAGTTAACATTAACCTGTATCTAAGTCAAGAGAGATAACATTAACCTGTATCTAAGTCAAGAGAGTTAACATTAAGCTGTATCTAAGTCAAGAGAGATAACATTAACCTGTATCTAAGTCAAGAGAGATAACATTAACCTGTATCTAAGTCAAGAGAGATAACATTAACCTGTATCTAAGTCAAGAGAGATAACATTAACCTGTATCTAAGTCAAGAGAGATAACATTAACCTGTATCTAAGTCAAGAGAGTTAACATTAACCTGTATCTAAGTCAAGAGAGATAACATTAACCTGTATCTAAGTCAAGAGAGTTAACATTAACCTGTATCTA